>CM067373.1:58902404-59522404 GCA_034401795.1 Chaetoderma sp. LZ-2023a
ACTGAGTGAACATTTCCTTTCATCTAAAGAGGTTCTGGGGGTAGTGTGTCTACCCAGATCAATCATGAGACTATGCACACTGACTCTGAGCTTCGAAAAATGTCTCCGCATACAATGCTCGCTGGCAGAACTTTGCATTATTAAATAGTTTTCGAGGCCAAAATGACTTTTAAAGGTTCTGTACGTTCTAAGTTTAGACCCATGTTGGGAAGTAGCAGTGGGTTGTGAAACATCCCTGTTTATGTGTGCCAGCCAATTCGGCCTATATCTAGATTCTATAGCATCAAGTAGTAATTTGGCGGATTTCTTGTGAATTCCATTTATGTGATGCCCAATTTCCTTGATCTAGTGTAGAACATGAGTGCATGTAGGCATGATACACAATTGTTTCAGAGTCAATGTCACATAGTCTCATCCAAAATTGTGCTGCTTGAGTGAGTAATGTGATTAGTAGTGCATATTGGCCATGTTCACCCCTCACTGCTGCATTGGTTGTCTTCCTATTCAATCCTAAGAGGTATTTACAGAAGCTGATTGAAACTTTTTCAAATGGGGCATCGTCTCCCAGTTTCATAAAGTTATGCTCATTAATTCCTTTTATATAAAAAGGAGCCCAAACTTCATTACAGTAAAACAGGATTGGTAGAATTAATGAACGAAATAGTCTACAAGCCATTAAGGTGTTTCCTAACATTTATAACTTTAAGTTTAAATAAGGCTTTTCTGCCCTGTTCTGCTAGTCTTTCACAAGCAGCTTTAAAAAGTCCAGAAGGAGTAAATACAATGCCTAAATAGCAATATGCTTTCACAACCTAAATTGGTGTACCATTATATGCAAATTGATACATGTAGTTCTTTAAGAGATGGCTGCTTCTATTAAAGACAATCACTTTGGTTTTATCCAAATTAACAGTCAGGTCCCATTTATTGCTATACATATTTAGCTTGTTCAATGCATTTTGAAGGCTTGGCTGAATTTCAGACAAAAATAATCAAATCATCAGCAAACATCAGACAATAGATAGTTATGCTATTTATGGTGACAGGGTCATGCGTATTATGGAAGATATCTGGCAAATCACGCAAGAACAAGTTAAATAAGATTGGACTGAGCACACAGCCTTGCTACACACCAATTGTGGATTGATTATAACCATTATTTACTTTCACAGTATGTTGAACATTACAAACTTTCAATGGAATTTAGGAAATTATCATCAATGCCAGTAAGTAGCAACTTATACAATGGTTTCTTCCTAGAGACAGTGTCGAAGGTTGACTTGAAGTCAACAAAACAACAAAATAGTTTTTTCATGTTGACTGATTTTACATATGTGTCTATAATGGATTTTAAAGTGAGTATGTGATCAGCAGTTCGAGCATTCTTTCTGTATCTAATTTGACACTGATGAATCAGTTTCGATGAATTTAGCTAATCGATTTTGGAGAATGCTACAAAATAGTTTGCATAAGTTGTTACCTACAGCTACACCCCAAGAATTTTCAGGGTTTGAGAGTTCGACTTTCTTATGGATAGGGGTTAAAGGATTACAACACCACATTTTAGGAAATTGTCCAGTACTCAGTAGAGAATTTACTAGTGTGTGAAACGTAGGTAAACGTTGGCTGTGTCCTGCTTTCTCACATTTCATTCATGATCTGGGCAAGTCCACTAGCTTTGGCATTCTTAAGACGAGGGATGGCATAGAATATTTCAGAGGTGTTAATAGTGAAATTCAGTTCATTGAAAATTTTATTTTGTTTCTATAAATTTGTCTATCTTGCTTTCGAGATCTTTGTCGACTTGGGACGGGGCACTATTTACAAATTTACTAAAGTATGCCACCCATTCTGAGCAGGCGATAGAATTTTCTTTTAATTTGCCATGTGAATTTTTTAGGTCGTCAAAAGGTTTCCAGAAGGTCTGATGATTGTTTGACTGTAAGGACTCCATTTGGTGTAGTATTTTTTGCTTAAACAGTGTTTTCCTCCTAGCAATTCGTTTTTTTTAATTTGCTCCTCAAGCAACGGAAGTTGTTAAGTAGTGAGGCATTTGATGGATCTTTGTGAATTTTACTAGCCACATCTCTGAATTCTCTAAGCATGGAACTGCACTCTTTATTAAACCAATTATTCTTCTTTTTATGAACAGGTTTCCTAGTTTTTCCCTTTGGGCCCTCTTTGGGCTGAAAGTGTTTTATACTTGCCATTTTGGCACTCAAAATGATATCAGTGACTGCATCCATCAGTGGTTCAACCCTGTTAGTTAGATTACTGGATGAGCTAAATGGGGGCAGTGACATAAGATGGTCTACCTTTTATTTGATCACGGGGTTAGACATTGCATTTATAAATTGTATGTCATCACCAATTTTCCATAGAACAGGGAGGGTTTAGTGTGTCACTCTCTGTCTGCTCATATACACCTGTAGATAATCTCATATTCAATATACAATGGATAGATAAATGATTTGGGTTATTTACATTAAAAATTTCTATATTACTCAGAATATCGGTGGAGGCCAGTATGTAGTCAATCAGACTGCGTTTTCCGGTGTGACTAAAGCAAGTGCAGTGGCCGGAGGTATCTCCTAGTGTACGCCCATTAAGCATACGCGTGTTCGTTGACTGACAGAGGGATAATAGTTGCCTCCCATGGTCATCAACATCGTGTGGGTCCATATTGTTTCTTGGTATTTTAATATCACATACATAATCAGATTGTAGATTCGATATTGGTGATTGCTCATCACCTCAAAATCAGGATCTACTGCTGTTCGAACATTAAGGTCACCACAGAGTATGCAGTTACCAAGTGTGGGGTAGGAGGCTATATCATTTTCCAAGATATCAAAGCCATTATCCCTCCTGGCCGAAAATGATGTACCTCTTGGACTTGCATAAGCTACACCAAGGCATAGGTCATTTTGAAGGTTAAAGAAATTTTTTAGTAGTTTGATCCACCTGAGTTCACTGTTTGTTGGGGGTAATGAATCTGACACCCTTGTGGATCTCTTGTCTGATACATATGGCATATCCCCCCATAATCACGTTTGGCAGTCGCTAATCTTGGTCTAATGTTTGTTTGAAGCCTGGTATAGTGAACAGGTCTTTTTCACCACAATGTATCTCTACCAGGCAGACAATAGTAAATTTCATTATGTGTTCCTGAAGGCTTGGGTCATTGAGTTTGGATTATTTCCGGCCACTGCCACTTGGAAGGCACCATCGATATTCCAAAATCATTATTTATTTCCGGCATAAAGCAGATTTAAAAAATGGTCGAAGATTTTTTACTAGCAAAATGAAAGGCAGTGCACATAGACATATATAAGTATGTTGCACATTAATTCATTATTTCAATTTACCATCTAACCACTGCAAGCCACCAGACAACAATTCCAATGGGAAATAACACCGGACCCATCAAATATTACGAAAACAGAGTAAAAGCTGTCCTCAGTCAAATTGCCTCCAAAACATTAAGCTTATCCAGAGCTAAACCTCATGAAACATGTAGTCCGCAGAAATTCAGCATGCAGATAGTCAAGCTTACAGTTATAGTTAGTGTTGGCTGGTTCACCAATATGAATTCGTTTCCAGTGGACAGGTCAGCTAGCTGTTTTAGGACCAATTCAGCTGTATGCCGAAATAACCTCAAAACATTTAACACGCACACACACACGCCCGCCCGCCCGCCCGCCCGCCCGCCCGCCCGCCCGCCCGCCCGCCCGCCCGCCCGCCCGCCCGCCCGCCCGCCCGCACGCACGCACGCACGCACGCACGCACGCACGCACGCACGCACGCACGCACGCACGCACGCACGCACGCACGCACGCACGCACACACACGCACACACACCCTACTTAGCTAGGTGTTCCATCGGTGAGGTGAGATATGTTTGTAATTTATATTTACATTAAGATTAGATATTAAAATAGATAACATTAGCCCTTTAGCGGTCATGAGGATTGCCCATTGACAACCCAGGAGAATATTGTCTAGAAAAACACAAGAGGACTGACCGGCACGACTGTAGAGTCAGTCAATACAGTTGTGTCTTTAAAACCCCATAATACTCCTCCTTCGTTATGGGCATAATGGCTTTCAAAATTAGATTCTTCACCACTTGTGACCATTAAAGTGTGGAGATCAATAATTTAACCATAAGCAGCATTTTATGGTCAGTATTTTAGTTTTATACTGCAGTTAGTACTAAACACAATCACCACAATTGTTCTGGTTACTTACTAGTCGCACATTTCATCCTTATATCAGGGATGTAGGTGTAAATCCAATGGAGATTAATATGGGACAAGCTAGGAACCTATGAAATCAGCTTGACAGAGGCGACCACTGTATGTGTTAACCCTTCCACCAACAAAACGTAGGCACATATACTCTATACACTATAAAACTTATTCTGTTGAACACTTTAAAATTAGTCCGACTGAGAGCCGTTGCTACATAGGGAAGCACTGGCTTCCAGTCAAACCAATCTCAAAATACTCAACCGTTTCGCCGTATTGCTTGAAAATGAGATATGGGGAAATCATTGGTGAAAGGGCCAAGCCACCTTCAAGATGCTCAACATACACCCAGCTTAAGTCTTGATGTCATCACTGACATGTAGGATGAAGTGGGTCAAGGGAGTAGGAAATTGATCTCAGTGTCTTTTGCTTTGGAATTCCTGGACTATACCAGTGATCAGGGAAATCAGTGCAGAGTCTGTGGTAGATTTCTAGTTTCGAAAGCGAGGTAATTCAAAGTCAGCGCTGGATTGGTGATTACGCAAGCGAACACTGTCGCAATTGTTCCTTCTATATTCACCATACGTACAATCCTGGTGTTAGGTACCTCGATTCTGGGGTCTCAACGTTGGTCACTGCTGTGCCTGGCGAGTGATCGTCATGGTGTTTGGGATGGCTGATTGATGCATATTGTTTGTGTTGTATTCACTATAGTGTTTAGCCCTAGAAGCTGATTCACCACAGTCTTGTAGTTCATGATTAAATGTGAGAGTCCTAGTCTTGTCAAGTGGACACCATCATCCACAAAGAGACTACTGCCTGTTGACTGGATTGAGCTCTGTGAGAGTGTGCGAATGTCTAGACTGTATAGACAGTGGTTGAATTCCTCAGCATTTTCCATGTATTGTGATGTGAGCACTAGATTATCAAGTTGCCGAGGGAGCACCTGAGAAACACATATTTATGCACCATTAAAATGCTTTTTACATGCTGTCACACAGCTTTTAATAGAATTTGTGCACCCGTCAATAGCTTTATTGCTTAGGCAGTTGTCAGCCACTTGCAGGAACACACATTTCGTCCTCAAATTGCTGGATGCAACATAATCTATTGCACATTTGATGCTCGTGTTTTCCAAACAAATTACATGACATTTCTTAAAACGAAACATTTGATCTGGTTGTATCTGACGAACATGTGAATTTCCGATGATGAGGACATCACATGTCGTGCCAGTAGGTTTGTTATGGGAGAGCTTGTGTCCTAAATTTGGTGCACACTTTTAGTGCGTCCAAATCTTCTTGTAAGGCGGCAGCATCTTGATCATTGTTAATCTCTCTATATACCTTTGTGTCATCTGCGTACAGGTAAGCTTCTGACGTTACACATTCTGGTAGATCATTTATAAAGATCACAAACAGTACAGGGCCTATGACACTAACCTGTGGGACTCCACTTGTCACGTCATGCCATAGTCAAAGTCAAATACCACACAGAGCTATGGGGAAATGCCTAAAATAATGCGTGATGGTATAGTATGACGTAAACGATGGCGTCATTAGGTCAATGACGTCATGTGACATCACAAAGGCATTGTTGGTTAGCTGTTGGACGATTGTGCCAAGCGATTTGTGCTTGTGTGGCCAATCCAGTTAGTATATGGGCTTGTAAAGTATGACGTCACTGCGCGTGATTCGCACCAGGAAGTGTGTATTTGGCTTTATTACATCATAAGTGCATGTTTATGATGTCATCATTTGTTGTTAAACAAAAACATTGTTTTGTGTATTAAACAATCGAACTGAATCCGGAAATATGTCATCACTTAACAATCCCATAGATCAATGTATGTAACAATCCAGCTGGACCCGGAAATACGTCATCGCTTAACAAGCCTATAAGCTTATAATCTGTGAATATAATGATGACGAGGAATATACAGAACAAGATGAAGATTGAAAATTAGATGACCCTTTTTCGTGTTTTGTCATCAGTTTTGCATTTTGAGGAAGGTACATATTTTTGTAGGATTACGAATCCAGTGGTAATCAGATTTTTTAATGCGCTGTTAACAACTTGCATGTGCAACAGCTGGCTTGGTTGTTCATATTCGCAAAGTTACCAGTTTTCGTTTTAACATAGTTAAATAATCAGCCACATCCATCAAGGCAAAATCATTCGCAACAAGGTATCAGATCAGAAACTCGCCAAATCAGCGAACATCATGGGCTGCTAAAAGCAGCATTCATAGAAGCGTGTACTAAATTCGGGCTAGTTTGCAACAACATAACAGTATCATCATCATGAGTATGCGACACCTGCAGGATAATCAGCCATATCCATCACAGAGGAATATGCAAATGCAATACAACTTTAGATCAAAAGGTGTGGCACATCAACAAACACGCCAACCACCTACTTATGGGTCAGTGTTAATATCTAAGAACAGCTAGCCAACAATACAGTCCAATTGTCAAACCAGCGATTACTGCACACACACTGCCAATAACCATGAACCAACATCATATCATACAGCAAAATCCAGGGTTGGTAAGTTTTGGACACTAGTGGTTTAAACCAGGTTTAAATCGTCCCCTCAAAATCGGTTTTGGACACCTGAAAAGTGTCCAAAACTGTCCAAAACCTAAAATTATGGTCAAAAATATTTCTCCATAAGCTTAAATTATATTTTAAGTTGATTAAAACCTGTTACTATCAGTCAAATTAGTTTCAAAAATATTCAACAGGTTGTTTTCCTTATAATTGAGACTAGACTATGATTCAGGGATTAAAACCTGGAAGACATACAACTGAATCTACTGATAGTGCATGTATTTGTCTAAACATTAAGTGCCTGTCTACCTGCTTTAAAATTGCCAACACATATATACACTGATCATAAGATCACAGCTCATACATGTAAGTGACAGTAAGTCTGTTAAGATGTTTTTACTACTATTAGCTGACTTAGCCCTGCTAGTTAAGTTTTCTCATTGCTTTTTGATAGCTATCATGGCTATGTTTATACTACAATATTCCTCTGATACATGTTTACACAACTAGCATACAGTGACTAACCTCTAGTCTGACAATTAATACAATTATCAGCTTATTTCATCACTATATAATTCTACTCCACTTTCTATTAGAAATCAGTTATCAAGTAAATCTTCTTAATTAAGTTCATCTGTTTAGTTCCTGTCTAGATGTTCTCTCAGTATAATATTAACTTTTGATGTTATTTGAAATATTTGATCAAAGATGTATTTTAAGGGTGGTAGGCCTAAGGATCCAATTTGGAAGCATTTCTTAGAAGTTCAGAGTAATGGAAAATCATTTGCTAAGTGTAGAGAATGTGTTTACAAACTTGTAAATAAAGTAGCAAGAATGAAAGCTCACTATCAGAAGCATGAGACACCGACTCCAGAAACCATCATCAGTGAAGAGGTAACTTCTATATCACTTAACATATATACAAGATTTGTTTGAAAACAATTTGACTGAAAGTAATTGCTATCTTAGAGCATGTAACTGCAGTAAAATCCTTTAATAAGATAGCAACTACTTTCAGTCAGATTGTATAATAGGAAAACTGTTGAATATTTAGAAAATAACTTGACTAGAAGCTGTTGCTGCCTCAGGCAGCAACAGCTTCCAGGCAAATTACTGTCTAAATATTCAACAGAAAATCTGTTAACTTGTAAGGAATTTGCCATTTCTGGTCATTCATTATTATTGAAAGAGTTAACTACAGGCTGTAATTATTCAACTATGATGTCTATGCCTTTGAGTGTGGTAGATGGCTGGAGGTATTAACAATAGGCTCTGTGTGGGGAATCAGATCTAAGTTCAAATAACCTGCATGACCAGCAGTCACTTCAGTAGATGTTATGTTGTAACACCTACAAGTGAATGAGCCTTTAATTGCTATTATAGTTAACTAATCCAAGTACAGCTAACCCTTTCACCGCTGAAATTACTCTACGCTACATGTAAATGGACTGAACCATAAATATGTTGAATGTTTTGAAAATAAGTTAACCTGAAGGTGTTGCTGCCTAAGGCAGGAACAGCTTCCAGTCAAATTATTTTCAAAATATTCAACAGAATATCTTTGTACCTTTTTGGACAAATATAGTAGTTATAGTCACTGTTTAAACAGAGGGAAGGGTAGTTTAACCCTTTCATCCATTAATCACATTTCATAAAACTGAATTTTCATGCCTGTAATCTTAATCTGTTAACATGCATAATATTTGTAATAACTTTATATATCTTAATATACAATGTAATACAATTTGTATGTTATTATGGTGTTTTGTTTCTTTTATTGCATTATTACTAAGACTAGTAAGTAAGCATGAATAAGCATAGTATAAATATGCTGAAATTAGTTTTGGACAGTATAGGACAGTTTTGGACGGGTTTAAACCCTTTGAGACAGGTTTTAGACAGGTTTTGGACAAAGTCTGTTCAAAATTAGTTTTGGACAGTCCAAAACCCAACCATGGCAAAATCTACATTTACAAATACCATTAGTGGACAAGCAACACAGTATAGCCTGTCAAATTCAGAACACATTTACCATCGATTATTAGTCGACTACTTTATCAAGTGACAAAAACTATCAGTATTTTTTAGAGGTTGCCATCCCAAAGAAAAGACCACCAGACATGCTCTCACCAAGGCCAGAAACTGTAATGACAGATCGAATGCAATAAACATCTTTTCATTCAACATCGAAGGGGTCAAAACCAACATAACATTATGCTTATCTCATAAAGTTGGCAGGCCAAGCTACTAATCTTTTGTGCCTACAAGAACACTGGCTATGGGAATTTGAAAAGACAGCATTAGAGTGTATATTACCTAACCACCAAGTCTATCCGATGTCATGATAGCAATGATCCTATTAGTAATATCCAACATCCACGAGGTCAATCAGGAGTGGCGATCGTCTGGCCAAAACATCTTCAGAGCCGAATAAGAAAACTTCCAGATGGTAACGAGAGGATCCTGGCAATCGAAATAAACAATAAGAAACCAGTCTGCCTAATTAATGTATACTTACCAACACTCAAAACAAACTCAGTATTCTTCTATCGCAAATGGCTGGCCATTATTCACCACATTATTGAAAGATATAGTCAAACACACCTAGTCATCCTGTGTGGTGATCTGAATGGAACACTTGATGAAAAAAGGTTGAATTCACATGATATTCTATTAAGAACATTTGCGGACGACCATAAACTGATTTACTCACTCAGGTTACGCAGCAAGGCCACCTTTTTTCATCACAATGGCAGTTCTTCATCAAAGATAGACTATATACTCTCCTCTAATGAGAATGCTATCAAGTCATCACTAAACCATGATATGTCATCATTGAATATGTTCTCTCATGTTCCTGTAAGTATACAACTGTCTCTTTTAGCCATCCAGACTTGTCAACCCTCAAAGAAAGATGTGTCGACGACAAAATCCTACAAACTACAATGGGATAAAAAGGACCCAGTGCTATTCCAGCAAATACTACAAAAGCATTGTATGAATGCTTCCTTCCAGAGCACATCAATGGACAACAAACTCCAAATGGTAACATTCTTTAAATCTGTGGCACAGAAAGCAGTCCCATCAAGACTGACCTGTCTAAAAGGTCCACAATGGAAAGCATCACCAGAGCATAGGAAACTACTAGCAGATTGCAAAAACAAGCACCGCATCTGGGTCAGTGAAGGTCACAATAGGGAACTAAGCCACATTTCTTGAGCTAAAACAGGCAAAAAAGTCAGTCCATAGACAAGGTAGAATAGAGCATGCGTGAGAAAGAGAGGACTTCTATGATCAATTAAAACGCTACCCATCCACGCAGAAATTCTGCCAACTGAATAAAAGAAATACTGCAGATAGATCTAATACCACTGAAATTATCATTCACAACAATGATGAAATCTTAGATCCTCAACAGCAGAGGAGAATCTTTGCAAAATATTACGAAGACCTGGCAACACCCAAATGTCTCTCACATTATGATCCAGCACATCTATTTGAATGCGAATTTCACCACAATCTGATAAAAGATATCTGTATAAATGACTGCTCTGAAACTCCTCCATTTACAGAACTGGAAATCAAAACAGCAATTAACCATCTAAATAGGCCTTATAGGGGCAAAGCTTACGATGAATATCAACTATCAGCTGAACATATCAAGACAGCAGGGGATGTAATCATACCCCTCTTGAGTGAAATCTACAACCAAATACTTACTGAGCGCAATGTCCCAGAGCTATTTAGGACAGGAATTATTACCCCTGTTTGTAAGAAAGACAGATCCCATATTTCCAACTAAAGGAGAATCACAGTGACCTCGATCGTAGGGAAAGTCGACATCTAATGCTTGCCAGATTGAATGACACCATGTCGAGAAATCAATCTTCACTTCAGTATGCCTTTACAAAAGATCTGTCACCCTCAATGACCAAACTGTAAATTTCTGAAGCATCAATTGACAGCTCATTGTCAAAAGACACACTATACCTGGTTACACTTGACAGCAAGAAAGCTTTCGATGTAGTAAACCACATTATCCTTATGGACAAGCTATTCCAACAAGGCATCAGTCCCACCTACTGGTCTATAATAGATGTATCAAGATTTGTCATCAAAAGTAAAATCGAAAGGTGGTCTTAGTAAATCTCTACAGATCAACCAAGGAGTTCGACAAGGAGGAATACTATGTACTCACCTCTGTGAGAAAAACAGTCTTGGATTATCCATAGCAACAACATATGCTGGCTGTCCTACGTGTGCTGACGATGTACTCTTGATTTCTAGAGATCCAACAGAAAATACAGGTAATGGCAAATGTTGCATATAACTATGCAAAACACCACCACTTTAATATTCATCCAACAAAGGGTGCATTGGTCAGAAAGAATGCTACTGCTTCGAGTATGAAGAAAACTGTAATTTCAAAATAGAATCTTAGTGATGTTCAGATACCTATCCTTGATCAAACTGTACACCTATGAAGCACAAGGTCAATGAGACAGGGGTTCGTATGCGTGTATGGAAGTCTGGAAAAAGTATGGAAAAAGTATGGAAAATTAGGAAAGCCTTTTCCAGGGCTGGAAAAAGTATGGAAATTCCAATTTTGGGCCAACTGGTATGGAAAATTAAAATATCGGCAATCCTACTTTTTCCGACCGCAATCTTTTTGTTTACGAACGAAATATCGCGTTTCCGCCAATCTTGCCAGAATCTAATTCGATTGGGTCCCGGTCTCGTCTTGCAATAGAAAACCGCCTATTACCGGGAACATCTCGCGGTTGTTGAGCAATACGGGTTCTGAACATGTTCATCATGTAAAGATGGGAAAGTGCAATTATGCTAGTGTTTGGGAAACTAATGATAAATATAAGGATTGGATTTTACCGGACAACACATCAAACTCGCGTGCCAAATGTAGTGTTTGTAATAAGTCGTTTGACATCGGGAATATGGGCGAAGCGGCTCTTGTTAGCCACATGCCGGGGAAAAAACATAAGGCCCTCAACAAATAAATGTGGGTGTCTCAAGCTCAACTTTGCATGATAGCTGTTGAATATTTTCAAAATAATTTGACTGGAAACTATTGCTGCAACAGTTTCCAGTCAAATTATTTTCAAAATAGTCAACAAAAAATGTGCTGCTGTAATGAAATTCATATCTGGTTTGCACCCTGAAAAACACTGAGCCACTCCTAGGCAATATACTGTTCCCAATCTAGATTTTGGGGCTATGTACCCTCAAAAAGTCCCTTTATAATGAGAAATCCTGTGTATGTGTGACACACTATGTGTGTATGTTGTTATTTCTGGCTAAATTAGATTAAGATAACTCCTATGATCTTTTAATAGTGTGTTTTGATAGGATAGCTGTTGAATATTTTGAAGATAATTTGAGCAGCAACAGTTTCCAGTCAAATTATTTTCAAAATATTCAACAAAAATGTGCTGCTGTAATGAAATTCATAGCTGTGTGTGTGCGCGCTGTGCTTTGACATTCTTGTGACAATTATTTATATATGTTATTGTCCTCAGGTCTTCCACTACTGTGGTTGCTTCAGTTCCACAGGCAAAAGTGTGCACGCTGTGTTTTGATATTCTTGTTTTATAAAGTTTAATACAGTTTATATATGATGAACTTAGTAACTGTGTTTGTTTTTTGTCTTTGTCTGATCGAAAATCCCAAAATGAGGTCTGGAAAATTTGAAATTGAGCCTGGAAAAAGTCTGGAAAAGGTATGGAATTTAATTCTGCTGAAGGTGTATGAACCCTGATGAGAGCAGAGTCACAAATAAATGTCCAGGAAAGAATCTGTCTTGTGAGACGTACGCTCTATGTATTGATGAAGACAGGTCTGCATGGCGCTAATGGTCTAAATCCAAAGACATGCTATATTAGATCTACCAATCATATGTACTACTTCGTCTGTTATTTGGACGGGAGACTCTTGTTCTGAACAGAGGACAGATACAGCAGCTGCAAAACTTCCATACAGGATTCCTCCGCAGAATACAATCACTTCCCACCAGGACTGCCACTGCTGCCTGTCATCTTTTATTAGGGGCCCTTCCCATAGCAGGAGAATTCACAGACGTCAACTTACATTATTTAATTCAATTCTCACCTGCAACAATCAGACTCTGATACAAATTCTTCTAAGGCAGCGTCTCGTCAAAGCTAGCCCAGACAGATTCCTAATTCGCATTATTCATTTGCTCGAAGCATACTCTCTACCTGATCTTCATAGCCTACTGCATGACCCTCCATCAAAACTCACCTGGAAAAGCTCAGTAAAAACAGCAATCAATAATTTCCGGACTGAAAGTTTCATAAAAGACTGCGAACAGAAATCCATCTTGTGTTACCTTGATGCAGCAGCATGCAAAATCAGAGCCACACATCATGTATGGAACTCTGTGCAAGCCATGACCGGCGGAGTTAAAATGGCGCTCACAAAGTCTAGACTCTTGACCGGTACATACATGTTTCAATCCGTAAAAGCAAAGTTTCGCAACTACATTGTAAGTGTTACATGGCTTCATGTCCTGTCTGTGGGCTAGAGGATGAGACAGCAGTCCATTTCCTTACATCGTGTCCAATCACTAAATCCATCAGAGAACAACATATTGCACCAATCAAACTACCAGTTGTGAAAGAATTTGGTCTTTCAGCCTGGATCAAGATCTCACAACATAAGCACATCATCACTTAGCTCATAATAGATTGCCGAAAACTATCAAATATTTACTCCTAACCAAATAATGACAATCTAACATGCATATTAGATTCTCCTTCGATCAATACTCACCATTCTATTACTTCTGATACAAGCTATCCTGGATAGCTGGCCCTAGGACTATAGACGTAGTAAGCTTTACCGACTCCTGGAACCGGGTACTCGGCTCCCAACTGCCGAGTACCTGTTTGCCATGAAGCTCATTCTTGTTTGTATAGCAACAAGAGATACATGCTTTTTGTGCAGTTGGAGTCTTACGTTTCTATGTCTTTTTCTGTGTATTGTGATAGCTTTGTGCGCTCTCTAATGATTATATTAGATTACCATGGATGGAGCTGATGATAACCAGGTTGTATAATTCCATGTTATTCCATAGTTAAAAGACTTAGGTCTTCACAAAATTTTGTGTGTCGCATGTTCCAATTTCTGCCCAGAATCTGGGACGTGTGTTAACAACGAAATATGCCAGATTGATAGCCTTCCTTTAACCCCAACAGGCGATCGGCAGATATGAAATAAGGTGTTGGTGTTACAGTGTTTTAACACGAAAATCGGCTGACGTCGTTCTCCGTAAGATCCGAGCCTGTGACGTCACACCCGTGTTGTCTCAGATTTTTATGTGAAGAAATGTTTCATTATTTCGCGCATCTAATTCTAGGTGCTGCGTACTTTATTGGTACCAGAAAAACCGGAATTTTCAATTTTTGCGTGTTATCACGATCTGTTTGCAATGATCGGTGGTTTCATAATTCTTGATTTAGATGTGTGGTCTGCGGTTTTACCGTGTGCTACAGCAGATTTTTTACATTTTGTTGTTTCTTCACATATCGTTTTGGCCTTCGTTAGGAGTATAATTTATATTGATTAGTAAATATACCCCGAATGCTATGCGATATGATTCCTGGTTCCGTTACACATCCTTGAGGATCAGTTTATGGATGTATTATTGCCCGCTTCGTTCTTGTCGTCATAATCAATGCAGTCTTTGCTGTAATGTTGCGGGGTGGAGTGCGGGTGGGTTAACATTTAATTTATGATCAAATTATTTGAAAATTAATTGTCTGCCTTCCATTCCTGTTTCTTTCCGCTTGCTTATTGTAGGTTTGTGCTTATTTATAGGCCAAGCCAGCCCCGCCATCATGTGACGAGTGCCATAAATTCGTGAGGGTTCTATTCAAGGACCAGGTCTGTTTCCGTTGTACCAAATGTAATCTTGACAGTAGGTGTAACGTTTGTGCAGTGTGGTCGTCCGACATGATGGTCAAGTTCCTTGCCCAGAAGGACTTGGCAGGGTCTGAAGCGGGGTCAGGCGGTCCGAAAGCAAATCGTGGAGCATCCGTTTTGGTCCTTGGGGGTATTCCACGTCTGCACCCGGAGGTTGCGGAGACGGCACCGCCGGCGTGGTTTGGTCCTGCTATGGAAGGCTTCTTGCATAGCGTTCTACCTACGCTGGTGTCGTCCCTGCTTCCAAAAGATGTAGGGCAGTCTCTTCCCGTGCTTGGTTCGGACCCTGTCCTTGGACAGGGTTCTGGACTGGCCACCGAGGGAGCCATCTTGTACGGCTCCCTGGCAGTCCCGTCGGGCTCCGGCCTGATGGGTTCTGTCTCTCTGCTTCCACCTCCGGGTGGTCCAATAGTGGTGGCCGGTCCGTCAGGCATGGGAGCCGTCCACCAGGACGGCTCCACGATTTCCTCGTCTAGTGACGACTCTTCGGGGTCTGAAGACGAGGAGGCCGAAGAGGAGAGATTGCAGCGGCCTGAGATGCCGCGGGTGGAGAGCATGGAGGTCGATTCCATCCTGGATGGAACCGTCCTCCATCTGTCCGGCTTGGCGCAAGCCAGGGCAGCGGCTCCGCCCGTGGTTGAGGCCACTCCGGTACCGGGCACTGATCCCGTGATGGTTGGTTTGCCGCCAACCGACACAGTGACGGGTGTGGCTGGCCGGGCGTGGTACTCAGCTATCTCGCCTGGTCCGCCGGGCAGGCATCGGGTGCCATTGGCGCCCGTATTTGGCCACGGTCCTTCAACCATTACGGGTCCGCACGGTTTTCCGGGAGGCCATTGCTGGTAGGGCCGTGAACACGTCAACTGGTGATGTGTTCACGGGAGTGTCCTCTTCGGAGACAGACTGGTCAGAGGCTCTAGCTTGGCTAGCCAGGGTAGACCCGTCTGTGGTCTCGACCACGGCCGAGGAGGATGCACACCGTCCATCGGTGGCATCGATTAGGACGGGGATCTGTCCCGCAGCCCTGATCCAGTCTATTGGACTGGATCCAAGGTTTATGGAGTTATTGGATGCTATTTATAGCAAACAACTTCTGACCAAGGGCCAGCTTCCTGCGGCCTCCACGGAGGTGCGGACAAGGTGTGGTATCCCACAGGGGGAATATGATAGATATGCGATGAGGGGGTGAGGGCAGCAATGAGTGCTGTCAATCATTCTTATCGCCTTCTTCAGTTGGTGCCACCTGTGGCACTTTCATGTGTCAATGATGGCCTGGTGCTGTCTATGGACGCATTGGCAAGGGTCCAAGCGTGAGTGACGAAGTCTAGGAGGCAGATGGTCCTTGACCATATGCGTCCAGCTACTACCGTTAGGGGGCGTCTTCTTGGGATGCCCCTTACTGGCCCTAGCATCTTTGGTGGCCAAGCACGGGCCATCTTAGAAGACACTGCCAACATTGTGCAGAATCGGTTGGCGGTTAATCTACAGCTGGAGCTAGTGCATCAGGCGCATGCACTAGGGGCTGTAGCCAAGCCGCTAACCGTGCAACCTTCTAAGAAGCAGAAGAAGCACAAAAGCAAGGCGAAATCTACGCCTGGTGCTGCTTCGGCTTCTACTGGGTCTTCTCCAGCGAAGAAGGCCAGGAAGGTTGTGGAGGCCCCTACCCTCCCCAAGGTTGCTCCTAATCGCCGGAGAGGCGGGAAGCGGAAGGGTAATGGCGGAAAGAAGGGAGCGGATCGGACCTGAGGGTACGAGGGCTCCCTTCGTATCTGCCTGGACAGGAACAGTGGTTAGACCAGCCGAGCCACGTCCAAAATGGTTCTCACTCTCTCTCGTCAAGAGAGGGGGGGTGGGGGAGCGGATCGCGAGCCAGACACCCGCATTAGGCATCGATGCATCTATAGTGGGTGGAAGGCTCATGCGTTTTGGCGAGGTGTGACGTCAGACAGTCTGGTCCTGGGATGGTTATCCCAAGGGTACATGCCGGAGTGGTGGGATTTTCCACCACAGAATCTGTCTTTGGGCCCTGTCTGGACACCTGTACCAAGGGAACCAGACAAGTTAGAAGCCATTCAAAACGAAGTGTCAGGTTTGCTTCTGAATGGAGCAATAAAACCAGCAAACCGGAACACTCCAGGCTTCTATTCAAACATGTTCCTTGTCCCCAAGAGCACAGGGAAATGGAGACCCGTACTCAATCTCAGGCCATTAAATTGGTTTATCCATATGCCTCGGTTTCAGATGGAAACTCTGAGGTTGGTAATGGCAGGATTGAGGAAGGGAATGTGGTGTGTATCGATCGATATGAAAGATGCATATTTCCACATTCCAATGAACAGGAGTTGTCACAGGTTTCTGAGATTTGCGTTTCAGAATCAAGTGTGGGAGTTTGTAGTCCTCCCATTTGGCCTGTCGACAGCTCCACAGGTTTTCACCAGAGTGGTCCTTGCGGTGACAGCGTTTCTCAGAAAAGAGAACGTGGCGCTTCACACCTACATAGACGACTGGCTGATCAAAGCAGACACATCAGCCAGGTTAGAAGTGGATACTGCTCTGACTCTGAAGTTACTTTCAGATCTAGGCTGGTTAGTCAACAAGGCGAAATCCGAGTTGACACCCACTCAACAGTTCGTTTATTTAGGGATGCGATTCGATCTCGAGGAGGGCAGGGTTTACCCGTCAGAGCCCAGAGTTGTGTCTCTGTTAGCCATCCTCAAGAGTTTTTGATTGGGAAACCACATTCAGGCGAGGCGGTTTCTTCAGATGCTGGGCATGATGGTCTCCATGGAGCAGGTAATCCTGTACGCTGCTCTGATGCGAAGACCTATCCAGTTGTATCTGATGTCTCTGTGGAAACAGAGAACAGAACCCCGGTCAAAGCTGGTGCCAGTTTTGGAGCCAATAATGTTGCATCTTGTATGATGGAAAAGGCGTCAGAATCTCCTAGTAGGGGTTTCGCTGCACCTACCCCACCCCCAGCTGTCCGTGTACACGGATGCATTGCTGGAGGGATGGGGGGGGGGGGAACCTGCCTGGGAGAACACCAGGTCTCGGGCACATGGACTCTCCAAGAGGGCCAGCTGCATACCAATCTGTTGGAAATGATGGCAGTGAAACTGGCATTGGAAAAGTTTCTTCCAAAAGTCAGGGGCAAGGCGATATTGATACGGTCGGACAACTCGACAGTAGTATCATACAGAAATCGCCAAGGCGAGACCAAGTCACCCACACTATGTATCTAAGTGTGGCACTTGATTCAATCGTGCAGGAATTACTCGGTTATTTTTAAAGCAGCTCATATTCCTGGGCGATTGAACATTCTGGCGGATGCTTTGTCTCGCAGACAGAGAATTCTGCCAACAGAATGGTCTCCCAACGCTCCAGTTCTTCACAGGATCTTCGAGCATTGGGGCAAACCCAACATGGACTTGATCGCCACAAGGGAAAATGCTCAAATCATGACTTATCTCGCCGATTACAGATCCTAATGCCGTCGATACAGACGCTCTGGCGTTAAGCTGGAGAGGGATGCACCCTTACGCGTACCCACCCACCATTCTTCTGCCGAAGATATTGGTGAAGATCAGGGAGGAACCGTGCCTGGTCCTGCTATAGCGCCATTTGGCCCAGCAGGGCGTGGTTCACGGATCCTCGAGGTCTGCGGGTGGAAAATCCAGTGCAGTTACCCGAGATTCCGAACATAATCTCCCAGGCCAAGGGATGCTTCCTACACGAGCGTCCCGAAATGTTATTGACTGCGTGGTTGTTGTCAAACAACGTTCCACGTCGGAGGGCTTTTCTCGACATGCTGCAGATTTCGAGAGGCAGGTCAACCTTCAAGTCATATAACAACAAGGTTAATGGATTTGCAGACTGGTGTGAGGAAAAGGGTATTGTTACCTTTCATTCCACTATTCAGCAAATAGCAGACTTTCTCTGTGAGCTGTTCTTTTCAGGACTAGCTCCTGTCACAATTGCTGGATACAAGTCAGCTTTGGCATCAGTTATTCCTTGTCTAGCCAACAGGGATAGTCCAGAGGTGGCCCAGTTGAGTGTGATGGTGAAGGGAATGAGCAATCTCCGACCGAGACAACCGGTAGTCATTCCAGCCTGGAGTCTATCTTTAGTGCTTAATGTACTGGCCAAGCACCCTTTCGAACCATTGCGTTCGACTAGTCTAAAGCATTTGACTCTAAAGGCTGTCTTTCTATTGGCAGCTTCCTCAGCTAGAAGGCGCAGTGTGATCCATGCACTTTCAGCAGAGAGGGACAAATTTATTGTCTCCAGAGAGGGTCTGCGTCTACTACCAAGAGCAGAGTTTATGTCAACGATTCAATCTTTGAGATATCCCGGCAAACCGATCGTTATACCGAAACTAAGTAGGTTTGATCGTGATGCCAGTGTCTGGTGCCCAGTCCGTGCTTTGACTAAGTACAAAACGGACAGACTCGTTACGGTCGAATGATAGACATCTGTGGATCTGCCATAAGGAGCCATATGGCGCTGCATCCATGGATTCTATCTCTCGTTGGGTAGTCGAATGCATTCAGACTACCCGTGAGATTACGACCTGGCACCAAGTGCAATGCGCAAGGGCACGATGTTAGAGGAATAGCCGCCTCTTCCGCCCTTTTACAATGGTGTTCCGTTTGAGGACATCATGGCTGTTGCACAATGGGTCCTCTTTCACGGATTACTATATGAGGGATGTGTCAGACTTCGCCGTTCCACTCGCTTTAGCTGTTTTGAGACGATAGCTATATGACCACACTGCTCTTCTTCCTTTTTTGGCATTTGTAAGAAAGAATTTAGAAGCAGACATGGTCGAGCGAGAGGATATCAACCAGATTGTGTCACTGATGGCCGGACAAGTGAATGGTTGGAGGCTCCAGGTCTGAAATCCAAATATCATGAGGTAATTCAGGATTGAGAGTGTTTTGTATTATGTCTATATATCATGATCATTCATCTTATATATTCATGCTCATCCCAGGCTAATATATGCAAAGAGCGGTTAACCCTCTTGGCATATTTGTGTTTTCAGGCGAGATGCATGTTCGTGAGTTCTCTCCCTTTTCTTAGGAGAAAAAATGGGGGTGGGGGGGGGGAGGTGGCAGTGATGCGAATGTGATTCGGTTCCGTGAACTTGATGGTCCTTTTAGGTCTCCGTTGGTCAAGTTTTTAAGTCTAACTCTTTCTCCAAGGGGCAAAAGTAGCAGTTATGGCTTGCCCATTCCCACCAGGTTACTGACCAAATCTGGTGTATATCAGAAGTAACAGAATGGTGAGTATTGATCGAAGGAGAATGAAGGAAATGTCAATTTCCCTTTCTCCGAGATCTAACAATACTCACCATTCTGTTACGGACCCAGCCTCCCAGCCCCACGGAGGCAAGCCATGGATTTCTCTTGTTTGGTGGCTATGCAAACAATATGAGCTCTATGGCAGTTGGGAGCCGAGTACCCGGTTCCAAGGAGTCGGTAAAGCTTTCTAAGTCTATAGTCCTAGAGCCAGCTGTCAGAGTCAGTTGTATATCAGAAGTAACAGAATGGTGAGTATTGTTAGATCTCGGAGATTTAAATTTCCTTCAATCAACCAGTCCTCTGATTGGCTGAACGTGAGAAACGGGGTTGCCCAGTATAATTAAGTCAATTTGGAATACATTGTCTAATCATTCCCATTGGATAATGGTCTTAAGAAATCGGCAGGTATGCCCAGATTTTCAAGCCAGTAAAAAGGCACCAATTTAATTTCAATGTTACATAGATTAACTTTTAATTATATAGAGCTCGGCCGTAGCGCCAGTCTATAATGTTTGACTATTTTCCAGCATTGGAAAAGCTGAATGGTTTGAAAATCCTTTGACTGCAGGTTGTTGCTGCCTTAAACAGTAACAGCTTTAAGTCAAATTTGTTCCAAAACAATTAGCAAATTTACAACGAAAAACAGTACATCAATTTTGTGCATTTTTCGCGAAATTACCATTATATTATTTTTATTTTTATTATTATATAGATTTCATCCATAATGCCTTTCTACGACGTCCTACATTTCCAGCATTAGAAAAGTAGAAATTTTTGAAAATCATTTGACTGTGAGTTGCAGCTATAATCAATCTAGTTCCAAAACAATCGGCAGAATTTGTGAAAATTTGCATCGACTACCAACACTTCAGCGTATTACTTTCAGAGGCGGATATTGTTCCATAAACAGTAGCGATCAAATGTTTCCAATCACTTGCGTATCAAGCAATTACTTATATAAACATTCGTGTGCATGGACTATGACTCGGTAGGTGCAGGCTTGAATGTCAGGAATAGATGTTTATACAATTACCTTGCTAGAACAATCAAACCACTGGTGCATTAGCTGTATTACAAAACTAAACACTAAATTATGCCTGATTAAAATAAATAATCGATTTTTGCTCGATTAAATCGATTTTTTTCAATTATTTTATTTTACACTCGATTATGAGTTGCCAGGAAAAATAATCGACTATCGATGAAATATTGATTAACCGAACAGGCCTAGTGAGATCAAGATATAGCCCTTTTGGTATACTCAATGTTGCCGACAACATCTGATTTTTGGGGTCCCAAGGACCCCACTCGCTCAGATTTGGGGGTCCCACTGTAAAATATGGGGGTCCTCATCTGAAATATGGGGTCCCATGTTTTTTCTTAAAATAAACACAACACATTGATCTAATTATAAAGCACTTTATTAAACATGTTGAAAGCACTAGTTATGACATTGTGTAAATACTGTTAATGTATATATAGAGAATATTAACTATGCATAGTTTATTAACGTTTAGCACTTAACACTTTTGGCCACTATTGTAGATTACCAAAATACCTATTTTTGAAAGTTTAACACTGGAATGACTGGCTCTAAACAGTGCCAGTCATTCCATTGGTAAATTTTCAAAAATATGTATTCTGTAATCTACAATGGTGGCTAAAATTTTTCTATTGAAATGGCCATTGTATATTTAACTAATAACATTTGAACTGCATGTCAATAAACAATAACTTAAAGCACTTTACTTGTTTGTTGTCTGATAAACCAACTAACCTACACTGACATCCTTGTATGATTAACATTTCCAAAGACCACTTTATCAAAGCATTAGTTTTTCTATAAAACCCTAACTTTACTTTGGACGAATTGATAAATTACGATTATCTTGGGCGAGTTTGCTCAAGGACGACTTGACCTACTTCGATATAATGCGCGCATATTTTTTATAATGTAACTGGAATGACTAAATATAGTGGAATACATAGGCTAAGATCAGACAAAACTATAATTTATCAAAAATAATGTGTATAAATCAGAGTAAAATGCGTAATTAGTGAAAATTAGTGGCAAAGTCACTGAACAAGTTACAACAGGTTCAAAATTCTGCAGCTCGTGTCCTGATGAAGATCAAGAAACGTGATCACATAACCCCTGTATTGAAACACCTCCACTGGTTACCTGTCCGTCAACGAATTGACTTCAAACTTATCCTCCTAACATGGAAATGCATGCACAATGAAGCTCCAGAATACATGAAGGATCTCATTATGCCCCACCATCCGCACCGTGCTCTTCGCTCTACAGATCAACACCTGCTAAACATTCCACGATCCAATCTGAAGTCATGTGGAGACAGAGCTTTCAGCAGCGCCGCGCCAAAACTTTGGAATACCCTACCACTGGATATTAAAACGATAAGCTCTAGGGAGAAATTTAAAGAAAGACTAAAAACACATATGTACCGAAGCGCCTTTGAAAATTAGTCAAATTGATAAATGGCGCTATACAAATGCTGTATTATTATTATTATTATTATTATTATTATTATTATTATTATTATTATTAACAACTTTGCGATCTGTCCAATGTTCTGAGCTGTGAAAGAGTTAAGACGCCCAGACACGTCTGTATACGCTTGATCAGTTGTATTGAATTTCTCAAGCGTGAGTTCCTCTAGAGGGAGATTCCGCCGTTATGCAATCAAATACTGACACGTCACACTGACGTTTAGCACAACTGACAGAAACATGGCGGGTATTTTTGCAATTTGAAGGCCAAACAAGGCGACTAACATCGGGCTTGTAAACTCATTATTTATTTTTTAAATTAGATCAAATGGAATACTAAGGATGATTTGGGGATTGTGTTTACAATTAAATGTGATGGTTGAATCTTATTTATGGGTATTAACAACTTTGAGTTGTGCAAGAAAACATACAACAAATCATAGTCTTAAACAACGCAGTAAGTTCGTTTTAATTGAACACACAATACTTTAGGTATATCTTTTAAAGTAAAAACATGCACAAATAAATATACACACATGATAATATAATCGATAATTAAGCACACGCAAAGTTATCAGTTTCCGTTACACTTTTTCACTGCGTCCCTCGTGTGTCCTCGGGGACGCAGAAGGTTAATCTTTATGCATCCCTCTGCCATTTTTATGCGTATATACGCGCAAAAGGACGCATAAGTGCAACTCTGGGTATACTTGGTGGTCTAGCTGTATACGCCGAATGGCACAGCTCTCAGTCTTCTCTTGAATATATGGTCATGGTACCTGTTTCTAACACTAACAGCCAACAGAATTCTATTTCTAATGGTCGTATTTGCATTTTCCCACACTCATTGTTGTTTTGGTAACATCGTCAAAACATGTTTATTTCAATAGATACATCATTTTCACACAAAATTTGAAGATTTTATCAAAATACAGCAGAAATAAGTAATTATTCTATCTACCTGTAAAAAACATGTGTTTTCGCTATTACTTTTTTCAGGGTCCAGTTTGTTTTTCAGCAGATGTGTTAGGGATAGACGAATTGTCATGATTTCGTTTCGGCAAAATCCGCCCATGTTTGCCAGCCTTATCTCCCTTGAAAAGTTCAAATTTGTCAAAATTTTCTTGTCCGTTCCAGATCTCGAAGAGTTTTGAACCTACACTCACAATTTTTTTCCCAGCAGATGTTTTAGGGATAGACGAAGTGTCAATTTCGTTTCGGCAAAATCTGCTTGTATTCACCAGAGTTATCGCCTTGAAAGATTGAAATTCATCAAAATTGTCTTGATGTAATTGTAATGATCAATGCAGCTGTGAAGACTTTCAAGATTTTTAGTGACGTCTTTGGCATGAATTCCTAAGAATTATCAAAAACTAACTGTTCACATTTAGCATTCCTCAAACATGTATGCTTGTAGGCATATGTTGAGTTTCTCTAAAACTCTTCTTCAATGATGGTAGGCCTATACAACCGCGAGTCATCTATGAATAAATTTATAAATGCAATATCCCAGTTATGTGTTTAAAATTAACTAAAATATCATGTAAATCTGTAAATCTATTGATAACGAATCTATTCTACAGTTTATGTAAAATATTATACTCTTTGTTTACCACTTGACTACATACATCTAGGCTTTCAGTGATGTCCACATGAATTGAACGGTCACATAATAATGTTCGGTAGACAATGTAGAGATGATAAGATTGCGATCTCTGAACATCTAATGTCAGTTCACCTTCCTATTAATGAATTAGTTCACCTGCCACAGTTTTGCTTGTTCACTACATTGAAATATTTATGTAGACTTCCATCACATGGAAGAAGATTGACCTAGATTGAAATTAGTTATTGCCACACCTACAGTTACATCATTCGAGAAATGACTGGACAAATTCTGGCTAAAACAAGAAGACATTTACATTTACATACCACCACTAACTGGAAGTTACAAAATAGCACTGTGTCAGATTATCAATGTTTTTCAAACTAAACACATTCGCTAAACATAAAATATTGCACAATGTATGGGTGTTGTAGTTATTTTTTTTTAGTTAATATCATCTTGGTTTGACCAAAATGTAGACGAGCCGGTTAAGAAATATGCTGTTTTAGAAACCGTTGCACGACACATTTAGAAACCACTGCACCATAGGAAAAGTACTGCGGCACGCTTTAAAAATGAGTATGCCACACCTAGCTGAATCTTCACTTTCCTGGGGCCATATTTTAGCTTTATGTCAGCAATTCTCAGGTTTGAAGTAGAGTTTGTAGACTTTCTTTGCAGATATTGTCAGTACCAGTTGTTTTGAAAGACGGATACCTCCCCATCCCACCTCCACCAATAGGCCTACATCTACAATTAATCAAATAATCATGTTTATTTATCTAAAATGATCACGATTGTTATAAATTGCATAATCATGCAAGCATAATTCCTAGCACCAACACACTAATTGGTTAGCCGTAGCTTCCGGCTCTATATTTAATTCTTTAATGCTCAAATTTGTTCAAGAAAGTTTAAATTTTCTCATAGAAAATTCTATTTGCAGTCCAAGAGAAGACTATATATATATATAAGCAACTTACCACTGGAAGACTGGCTTGCTTATCAGTTATTGAGCCAGTCATTTCAGTGGTCAATTTAAAAAATGCCTTTGGACATTTCTCAAGACAAGTGCAGAGGCCAATTTTTGACTGGCTTGACCATTAAAGGTTGAACACAACTTATTTGTCTTTGTTAATAGGTGGCTGATTGAGCAGAAGGAGAATTTGTGATAGATAGTTCTTTATTCTGATCACATAATGGACCGGCTAACTGATGAAGAAAGGGAAAAGATTCGCAAGCTTGCCCAAGAGAAAGTGTAAGTAGATTAACCCTTTGGGCTTTAAATTCCTTCAAGAAAATTTCAATTTTTCTCAAAGAAAATGTCCATTTGCAAACCAAGAGATGACTATTTTTGAAAATTTACCAGTGGAATGACTAGCTCGGTTATTGAGCCAGTCATTCTAGTGGTAAATTTTCAAAAATTGATATGAGTGTTAAAGGGTTAATGAACTATGAATTACACTATATACATTTTCAGATTGCCAGTGTTTCGCACTGTAAATCACTTTGTAACATCTATTAAAGTTCTCATCTATTCTTAAAAGATACATATCCTAGCTAAATTTAGGACTTTGTTACTTTATGGACACTGTAACTAACTTGGAGTGTAGCCGCCATTTTAGATAGATATTTGCAGGCACCATTATTTCAGACTATTCTGCTGTATCAATAATGTGATGGGTGGCTGCCCCATTGGTCATTGGTACCTTTTCCATTGGTCAATAGTGTCAAGGATACAAATATTTTTGTATTACCAGCATAAATGTTTTCTTGTGACCATTGCCCCACTATTTGTACATTTGAACTGGTCAGGAACTCTTCTTCAGCTTTCTTACACTTGATCTTGTTGGATTGAAATCTGAATGTCAGTGCTCTGTTCTGTACTTGCTTTTATACTCTCGGATCCGGTTACAGTTGCTCCTTGGTGTAACCGGGATCAGAAAAAATCTGGTTATGTGTAACCAGAATTTTTGGTTTGTAACCGGAAATGTTGTATTTGTAACCAAAAAGTTTGTTTTGTAACCTCATTTTTGTTTTTGTGTAACCGTATTTGTTGAATCCTGTAATCAGAAATAATTTTTGTGTAAGCAGATTTTTTTATTGTTGATTAGGTGTAATCGGAAAATTGGTTTTAGTGTAACCGTTAAAATTTGATTGTTAGTTTTAGATGTCAGTGTAACCGTAAATTTTTGTTTTGTAACCAGAAATTTTTCGTGGCTTGAGAGAAAGGGTGAGACAACATTTATGCTGTCTAGATTTTCCCGATGTTGCTGGTTTTTCTAGTTTTTATGTAATTCGCGTTGGTCGACATAGGTTTCTATTGTGTTAGAATAAACTTAAGTGTAAATGTTTCAAATTTATGGCGCTTCGTACTTTATTTAGTTATACTCATCAGAAAAAGTAAAATTGGATTTAGTTATCCATACAGAAGATATTCACTGTGGTGAGAGGAGATAGTTTCTGTCTTACCGCATTACGGGTCTGTTCCCAGATCTGTGACAATCCGAGGTGGTCTCTTGTCACCAGGTGTTAGGTAGGATATGGTGTCGGAGACGTTCTCAATGTTGATATATAGAAATTTAGTTCATCATCCATTGCATCACATGTTGATGGAATGCAGCCTTCTGGAATGTGTATGATGATTTGAGTTTCGATGGGCTGCTCATGTGTTGGCGCCAAAGTACGTGGTACTGCTCGCCAGTGCTTCTGGCTCGTGGGGGTGGTCAGGTGATGATAATACTAGTGGTGTCTCAGTGTCGGTGTTATCAGCTTCTGGTGTCTCTGTGTTTGTTGTTGGTGTGTTTTCAGTCCTGGGTGGTGGAACTGGTACCCTACTTCTATAGTTATGGATATGGATAATTCTGGAGTCACCAGATTGACGTACAAGATTATAGAATTGCACAGACTCAATTAAGTCCTGAGTGTGAAAATGTCCCCCGGTCTCCTCTAGGCGAGTGAAGCTGATGTTACAGTATTCGCAAGTCCAAAAGCCGGACTGTTGGTGAATGACACATACGTGTTTTCTAAGTCTAGTACACTGAGCAAACTGTGCACTGCACAGTCTACATTTGAAAGCACCCATACATATATTTCCAAAAATTCCAGCCCATATGGACAATTCCTTCGACTATGCAGAATTTGTAGCAAGGAAATCGATTTCCACACACATGCCCTTGAACTCATTGGATACTATCAGAAGAGAGCCTATCCTCTGAGCTTCTTCTAACTAGCTATTAGAAAGCTTGCACACACTCGACACGATCTACTTATAACCATATCTAAAAATTTGGAGTAAAATACATGTATCCTATGCATTTTGGACTTTCACACTCAAAGCCATAAAGCCAAGAAAATCATCCAACAGAATTGGGAACTGTTAGAAAGCAGTCCCAATTGTAGAAGCACAGTCATCACACCACCCATGTTTGGCTACAGAAAGAATCCCACTTTCAAAGACACCCTTGTCTCTGACAGATTTGAGCTTACCGCCAAAACGGGATTTGAGCAAAAACCTCAAACCCATGCACCAAAATGTTTTTCCTGTCACAAAATGCATAGTAAGCGTGAATTCACAAGCACTCACATGGGCTTAAAATGCAGATGTACGGTGAAGACATATTGTGACACTCACGATGTCATATACTTACTCACATGCACATCTTGTCACAAACAGTATGTGGGGGAAACCAAACATGAATTCCACATTCGACTAAAAGAACACTTACAGGATATTGAAAAATACAAGGATACCCCTGTTGCACAACATTTTAATCTACCCAATCACAGTGAACAAAACGTGTCCTTCAAAATTATACAAGTTCTTCCTCATGACCCCGAGGATCCCGATAAAACGCGTCAGAAAAGAAGAAGAAAAATATTGGATACACCAACTCCATACACTAGATCCTATAGGGATCAATCATGCAGATTAGTGATTCCACAATCTGAGTTGTTATCTCCCCCCCCCCCCCCTGCTTTAGCAAAAAGCGGGGGATTATGTTTTCACTCCCGTCTGTCCATCCATGCATCCGTCCGTCCGTGCGTGCATCCATCTCACACACACAGGCTTTCTTTCGATAACTACTTTTGCTTGGAATATTGTGACAACCCTTCTTGGGAAGGTTGGCTATGGTAGTAGGTAAATGCCCCTTAGTTTGAGGGTCAGTCAGCTCGTCCCTCCGTCTGGCCATCCCGTCTCTGAATTTGTGTCCGCCCGTCCGTGCAAATTTTGGGTTTTCGTTCAATAACTTTATCTTTGCTTGGAGTATTGTGACGAAACTTCATGGGAAGGTTGACTATGGTAGTAGGGAAATGCACCTTAGTTTGAGGGTCAGTCATCCCATCCATCCATCCATCCCTTTGTCTCTGAATTTGTGTCTGTCTGTCCGTGCAAATTTTGGGTTTTCATTCAATAACTTTATCTTTGCTTGGAGTGTTGTGACGAAACTTCATGGGGACATTGGCTATATGGTACCAGGGAAATGTACATTACTTTGTGGTTCAGTCAGCCCATCCCTACATCCATCCATCCCTTTGTCTGTGAATTTGTGTCAGTCCATCCATGCAAATTTTGGGTTTTCGTTCAATAACTTTATCTTTGCTTGGAGTATTGTGAGGAAACTTCATGGGAACATTGGCTATGGTACTAGGGAAATGTACATTACTTTGTGGTTCAGTCAGCCCATCCCTACATCCATCCATCCCTTTGTCTCTGAATTTTTGTCCGTCCATCCATGCAAATTTTGGGCTTTCGTTCAATAACTATTTTTTCTTGGAGTATTGTGACGAAACTTCATGGGAACATTGGCTATGTTTCTAGGGAAATGTACATTATTTTGTGTGTCAATCAGCTCATCCCTCCATCCGTCCATACCTTTGTCTCTAAATTTGTATCTGTCTGTCCTTGCAAATTTTGGGTTTTCGTTCAATAACTTTATTTTTGCTTGGAGTATTGTGACGAAACTTCATGGGAACGTTGGCTATGGTACTAGGGAAATGTACATTATTTTGTACATGGCTGCCGTTGCGGGGGGATTATTTGATTTATATCATCTAGTTTTTATATTGATAATAGTGTCAGGGATGGCTGGTCCATTGATCAATGGTACTTTTCCGCTTAGTCAATAATGTCAAGGATGCCAATATTCTTGTATTTCCATATCCAGATTCTTTACTGTGATGATTGTTCCATTAGTAAATGACATCTGTTAACACACTTGAACAATTTGAGAGTAAAATGGGATGGGTGCCACATTGATCAGTTGTACTTTTTCTGTTGGTCTATAATGTCAAGGATGCCAATATTCTTGTATTTCCTCTCCAATTCTTTGCTTGTGATTATTGCCCCATTCGTAAATGACATTTGTTATGTGTGCCGCATGAGCCAATGGAGCTTTCTCTTGTGGTCAGTAGTGGCAGGCATTAATTAATGTAAACATGTTTACAGTTCCTTACCAGCTAGGTGAGCACTATGACGCTTGGGCCATTTATTTCATACACTGCCAGTATCCTGCCCTATCATACCTTTAAGATACCATACTCTCTCCTACCATACCATGCAATGCAGTCTACTGCACTACCATCTCATACCATAACCTGTATTTATAGCTAGTGAATGGATGTGGCCAATTATTACCCTCGCCCAGTAAGAGGAAACTGATGTTGCGATCGGGTTTGTATGTGTGCGTACATGCGTCTGAATGTATGTCTGTCTGTCTGTGTCTGTCCATCTGCACCTGTATCTAAAAAAATGCTAATCCAATTTGACTCCAATTTTGACACAATGAAGGAACTCGCTGTGCAAGAGTATTTCCAGACTTTGGCCATGTCCGGTTAAAAACGTGGATCCAAATCAGATCAAATTCTTGATCTATGGATATCTCGGAAACTACTGGTCCAATTTGGCTCAAATTTCAACACAAGAAGGCGTGGCCATACAGTAGGATTCCAGAATATTGAGTGTGAGCTGAAAAAATCTGGAACATAAAAAAAAATTTCACAATGTGATAAAAACAGGATGGCGATGGTCTTGTCTATTGAGGACAACATATGACTATATCAAACGGTCCTTTATATATTGGGTCTAATGAACATGTTTCTTATATGAAGGCCTCATTTAACAGATTTAACTGTTTGAATGTATTATGTCTATGCCGTAGAAACTCAGCGGGGAACATGGGATGGATGAGATTGTCAGAAAAGCCTGAATTGGAAGAATATTTGCTCGGTCGTCGTCTCGATAAACATGTTGATGGAGAAGATAATGACGATGGTGAAAATAAAGGTGAGAGTAATTAACCCTTTAACCCTCATATCAGCCAAAAACAGCTTCTGCAGTGGTCTTGAGAAATGTCCATTTGCAGACCAAGTGAAGGCTATTTTTGAAAATCGATAACCGAGCCAGTCATTCCAGTGGTAAATTTTCAAAAATAGTCACTTGGTCTGGAAATCGACATTTTCTATGAGAAAATTGAAATTTTCTTGAACAAATTCGAGGGTTAAAGGGTTAAACAGTTAATCCTGTTAACATTACCGTACAGCTCGGAAATAACTTAACATGTTTTAAAAAAACATAACATGTTTCCAAAGCAGAAACATGTCAGCTGCGAAGAAATGTTCTGTTGAATATTGTGAACATAAAAGGATAGGAAGATATTGCTGTCTAGTGCCCTAGGCGGCGATGTATTCCAATCCGATTATGTTCAAAGTATTCAACAGTATGTTTTATTGTAATTTGCAAACATTTAAAGTTATTTGTGAGCTGTTCTGTAGATATCAATATTGTGTATGGTTTGTTGGAAGGAAAGCTAATTTCTGTATTATTAGCTCACCTGGCCTGAAAGGCCAAGTGAGCTTATGCCGTGGCGACTCCGCCGTGTGTCCGTCTGTCCATCGTCCATCTACTTTTTCTTTAAGCGACTTCTCAAGAGCCACTGGGCCGATTTCAATTATATTTGGCAGGAAGCATCCTTAGGGCATAGGGTTCCAAGTTTGTTAAAACGAAGTCGATCGGCCAATTTGGCCGGTGGCCATTTTAGATGTTGGCCAATTTTTAGAAACGTTTAAAAAAATCTCTGAAGCCGTTTGTTCAAGGGAACTTGATTGGTCAAATGGTTCAGTGGCCATCTTCGTTGTCATAGTTTTAGCGAAAACTACTTCTTCAGAACCGCTGAAGGGATCGGGCCGAAATCCGTAAAAAAACAACATGGCCACTGTGGGCCAATCAAAACCTAGCGTGTTTGGCAGGCATATCAGATCTTTTTTATTTGATGGATTTTGAAAGGCAGAAATTTGTTTTATATGTTTTCAGGGGGTATTCTGATCTCAAATTTGCCATTGTCGAAGCTGTCGGACAAACGGTTTGGTGGCCATCTTTGATCTTTTTCCCGCCAAAAGCTCCCATGCTAAAGCAATAGTAAATTTCAAATGTCTTCTCGAGAACCACCGTGCCAATTTCAACTATATTTAACAGGAAGCATCCGTATGGCATAGGGATACAAGTATATTCAAAGGAAGACAATCAGCCAATTTGGCCGGCGGCCTTCTTGGATTTGGCCGACTTAGCAATGTCTTAACAAATCTCCCAAACGACTTGAGGGATCGATGCAAACCTCATGAAATATGGTCTAGGGCAAGAGCTGAACCAATTTGTTCGAGGGAACTTGATTTGCCAAATAGTTTGGCGGCCATCTTGGATGACCTAATTTTTAAGAAAACAACTCCAGAACCGCTGAATGGATCGGGCCGAAATATGATATGTCAAAAAGCATTTTTGGGGGACATCTTGTATTTTCTGCTAGTTTCAGAGAAAATCATAAAAAGACTACTTATTAACCACTGAGCCAATTTTAAACCTTCACAGAAATTTGATTGGTAAATTTTTCCAATGGTCGTCTCATTTTGTTCGACTATACCAGTGGGCAATAATTCCAAGTGAGCGATACAGGCCCCTTGGGCCTCTTGTTATAGTCTGCAATGGGTTACAGCCACAACATGACCAAAATTAACATAATTTTCATTATACAGAGAACTGGGAAATTAGTTTTATATAAATTGCATTCAAATGATTCAAAACTTTATACAGCATATCATGTCAGCTTATGGAATGAAAAATTCAGATTCCTAACCAAATAGATACATTCTATCAACAATTTACCATTTTCAATGCTACCATTCTCTAAAGATGTTTAATATTTTGATATTAATTTTGTTAATAATGTTGTTTTGCATTTATATAGTAGCAGTATATTTTTGGACTGGCTAATCCTTTTGTAACTAAACTTGGATACACAATTGATTATGCTCTTAAAAATGAGTGTAATGACATTGGGGTTACATGTAGATAGGATTAGCTAACTGTTGGAAGTAACCATGGATATATGGTTACCTAAACTGATAAGAGTTATTATGATGACCTTGAGGTCACAATGTCAGAGGTGAAGGTCACAGTGACATTGGTACACATGCTATGTCTTTCCACAAACAAACTTTTAACAAACCAGTTTCACTTCAAGAGTATATTTACCATCACAAGGACTCTTTGATATATGTTAATCTATCCAACTGACTCAATTACGCACAGAATTAACAATAGACCTGCCCCTAATAGGCAGATAACTAGCTGTCAGGAAATGGTTCATACAGAAGATACATCACTGTGCGATTAAATTGGCTTACAAGAAGACCACGCTTTTGTCTCGCCTGCGAAGCAGGATCGAGACATAGGTATCACTTTTCCGGCGGCGGCGTAAACTTTTAAGTTAAGTTTATATCTGATGATATATATGCCTGATCCAATTGGAACCAAACTTGGGTGCATGGTAATATACATCAAAAGGAAGCAGCCGCCCATGAGAAGGCCATGAGGTGTAGGTTACAGGGGTCAAAGGTTACAGTATAATCTTTGTTAATATTTTACGTTAAATTTTTGTGTTAAACAAAAGTTATTGCCTTATATCTCAGCAATGCCTGATCCAATTGGAACCAAACCTGGGTGCATGGTGATATACATCAAAAGGAAGCAGCATGCTGATGCAGACATCATGCGGTCAAGGTTATGGGGGTAAAAGGTCATGGTATAATCTTTGTTACGTTTTTGCGTTAAACAAAAGTTATTGCCTTATATCCCAGCAATGCCTGATCCAATTGGAACCAAACTTGGGTACATGGTGATATACATTGATTGGAAGCAGCCCACCGATAAAGCGGTCATGACGTCAAGGTTATGGGGTCAAAGGTCACAGTATAATCTTTGTTAATATTTTTCATTAAGTTTTTGCGTTAAACAAACGCTATTGTCTTATATCTCAGCAATGCCTAATCCAATTGGAACCAAACATGGAAACATGGAGATATACTTCAAAAGGAAGCAGCACGCTGATACAGGCATCATGCATTCAAGGTTATGGGGTCAAAGGTCATGGTTTAATCTTTGTTAATATTTTATGTTAGGTTTTTGCATTAAACAAAAGTTATTGTCTTATATCTCAACAATGCCTTATCCAATTGGAACCAAACTTGGGTACATGGAGATATACATCGAAAGGAAGCAGCACGCTGATGCAGACATCACGAGGTCAAGTTTATGGTGTCAAAGTTCATGGTATAATCTTTGTTAATATTTTATGTTAGGTTTTTGCGTTAAACAAAAGTTATTGCCTTATATCTCAACAATGCCTTATCCAATTGGAACCAAACTGGGGTACATGGTGATTTACATTTAACGGAAGCAGCATGCTGATGCAGACATCATGAGGTTACGGTTGTTGGGGTCAAAGGTCATGGTATAATCTTTGTTAATATTTTACGTTACGTTTTTGCATTAAACAAAAGTTATTGCCTTATATCTCAGCAATGCATGATCCAATTGGAACCAAACTTGGGTACACGGTGATATACATCAAAAGGAAGCAGCATGCTGATGTAGACATCATTCGGTCATGGTTCTGGGGGTCAAAGGTCATGGTATAATCTTTGTTAATATTTTACGTTACGTTTTTGCATTAAACAAAAGGTATTGCCTTATATCTCAGCAATGCCTGATCCAATTGGATACATGGTTACCTATGATGATAGGGTTAAGCCTATTGCAAGTAAACTTGGATACTTGGTTACCTATAATGATAGGATGCAGCATGATGATATTGGGATCACAAAGTCAAAGGTCAAGGTCACTGTGACCTTGATATAGAACTGTGCTATTTCAACATTAAGTTTTTGCATTTAGAAAAACTTCTCAGCTTATATTTCAGGACTGGTTAAGCCTATTGCAACTTCACTGGGGGTACATGGTTACCTATAATGATTTGAAGCAGTGTGATGATGTTGGCCTCACAAGGTCAATGGTCAAGGTCAATGTGACATTGATACAGAAGTCTGTTATTTCAACATTAAGTTTTTGCATTTAGCAAAGCTTTTCAGCTTATATTGCAGGATTGCTTAAGACTATTGCAACTAAACTTGGCTACATTATTACCTATGATGTTAGGAAGGAGCATGATGATGTTGGTGTCAGAAGGTCAAAGGTCAATATCACTGTGACTTTGATACAGAACTCTGCTTTTTCAACATTAAGTTTTTGCGTTTAGCAAAACGTCTCCGCTTATATTTCAGGATTGGTTAAGCCTATGGCATCTAAACTTGGATACACGGTTATCTATAATGATAGGATGCAACATGATGATTTTGGGACCACACGGTCAAGGTCACTGTGACCTTGATATAGAACTCTGCTATTTCAACACTAAGTTTTTGCGTTTAGCAAAACTTTTCCGCTTATATTTCAGGATTGGTTAAGGCTATTACAACTTGGAAACCTGGATACCTATAATGTTGGGAAGCTGCATGATAACATTGAGGGCATAAGGTCAAAGGTCAATGTAACTGTGACAAACAGGGTACAGGCGAGACATTTAATTCCACGGAATTCTTGTTTTAATTAGGGTTTTTTTGTGGATTAATTTAATATTTAAAGAAATATTTGGTTGTGGTAGGAAACTTGAATGTTCAGTGGAATCATTACCCTCAACAAGCCACTATGCTGGAGCTGTTCCTCCTCCGCTGGTGTTGCGAGTCCATTTTATACGTGTCACCAATTTTAGAAATTACTAAATCTTGTTTTTGGTCATATATTCTTTGATCAATATGACTAGGTTTCGTGTGCTATGGGGTAATGCATTTTCCATGATCAAATAGGCTAGTAATTTCCTACTACTTGCACCGCTGTGCCCTAGCTCCAGTGCTGGATAGAGATATTGGAGGCGTTGTGTGGGTATGTAAAAGAAACCAGTACAGCTATCTGCCCTTGGACTCTTACATCTAAAATCAGCAGTTTCTCCTGCATGCATCTGGTGCACTAGGCTTTTCTAGTACAGAGTTAGAGAGGGAGGCTGGAGGAGGACTTCTCTAAATTTACGTTTGAAAGTGTTTGCTTGTCATGCCTTTCTCCTGCTCATTCAATCGTATCATAATGGATTTTTGGATAAACTGTTCATGCTTTGTTCATGCTTTGTTAAGTCTTTCTTAGTATTAGGTGACAGCTCACATGATTGTGTGCATCAAAGTATGTTGGATAATAATCTGTATAATTGTATTGTATCTGGTTACGGTCAATATTATGACGATAATGATTACTGTTCGATAAGCAATATTGCTCTGATATGGAAATAACGTCATAATTTTGATCTATTTACTTAATTATTTGAGTATTTATCATAATTATTATTGACTATGCAACTGCCTTCTTGGAAGGGTTTCAAAGTTTTTATCAAAAGTTGCAATCGCTTATTTCCTTTAATTTTTTTATTACAACTATCAGGGCATGTTAACCCTTACCACACTTGAGTCAAAATTTTACATTTTCAAATTGAAATTAAAAGTTAAACTGGTGTTCATTTTTCAACAGTTTTGGTGGAAGATGGTGCTGTCGTAGACAGCAACATCGTCCACCAAAATTGTTGAAAAATTTACACACGTTTCTTTGCGACTGACACAGTAAGCGATCGAATATTGACATCAGAGTGGTAAGGGTTAAAAATTAAAACAGAGTACCCGCATTGAACTAAGGCTGCCCGCATTGTATGGCATGTAATAAATCACTACACATACTTCCATTATTATAAAATATTATATGAAGATGCTATTCATAAAGGTTCAAAGTTACCATTATTCTGAAATTGCATTTGTATTACACAATGATATGAGATAAAAAAATCAACAAACTATGGATTTATAAATATTCAAAGCACTGATATTTTTTTAAGCGTGAAAGAGTGACATGCTCATGTGGACATCTGACTGTTGAGATCCACATGCTGTTAGTGATTTTCAATTGTATTTGCGTCAGGGCACTCACTAAGTTACAGCACTGTGCAAGATTCAGAGGCGATTGTGAGAGTAGCCATTCCATCGCTCTCATATGTTTCCAATCTGTTGCAATGGGTGGTAACAGCCTCTGCATCCCGCCAGTAATCAGCGATTTCAGTCCAGAGAGCCATTCAGGATGGTATCAAACTGACTCTGGACTGTCTAACGTAAAGTGTCACTATGAGTTTCCGCGTGAAGCAGGTGATGACCATTAACAATCTGTGCCCATCGCAGGAACTATCCAATAGGCTCCTTTGGGTGCCTATGGTGGATCCTGTGCTCTTTGGAGGTGAGGCATGCAAGCACCATCTGGAGACAGTTACCCTGGTGAACAACCGGAGGACATTATGGGAGCAATTTGAAGTGCTCCACCATGAACGCGTTCACCTAGCACCCAGTTCCCAGAGCGCAGCTACTAAGGGAAGGTAACCAAGTTGGAGGCCATTGTCCCATGCCAGCGTAAGCCAGCAGCAAGGGTGAAGGAGCAGGCTCCATGGCCCCAGCCTGCCAGGTAGCCTGCACCTCATGATTGGCGTGGCTCCGGCAGAGGTGGGCATGGTTCTGGTGATGGGAACCGTACCTGAGGGTGTGGCTCCCACAAGGGCCACAAATCCTGCCAGGAACAGCTCCGTTGATGGTATCTCTTTTGGATTGCTTAGTTCAATCTCAGTCCCTAGTTGGGCCTGTAGGAGGCGGTCTCGCCTACCACATCTAAGAGTGGAAGCGGGTGACACAGGGTCACTTAGTCTTGCAGTGGTTTTCAGTCAGGTATCAGCCCAATTGGATGCTACTGCTGCTGTTTCTGGTTCCTATCTGCACCCCAACACCAAGGGATCCAGATCAGTGGTTGTGCATAGAAGAGGAGATACAATCCCTCATGGCAAAACAGGCTTCTATTCAATCGTGTTCCTGGTGACAAAGAGCACTGGCGGGCGGAAATCAATTCTCAATCTAAAGCCACTCAGCAAATTCATTTTCACACCAAGTTTCAAGTTGGAAACATTTTGAATGCAGTTGGCAGGATTGAGAAAAGAAATGTAGACAGCATCTAGATATCTGAAGCATGCATATTTCCACATCCCATTAGCCAGGCGTTTCCGACAGTACCTGAGATTTGCATTCCGGTGTCGTGAATGGGAATTCAATGTCCTTCCGTTCAGAATTTGGACAGCTCCTCAGGTCTTCACCAGAGTGGTCCACACGTGCACAAACAACTGGCTGTTAAAAGCACACACAAAGCAAAGTTTATCAGCTAATCTGGAGCAAGTTCTCAAAATATTGGCAGATCTAGGCTGAATAATAAACTACCAGAAATCAGATCTGGTTCCATCCTAGATCCTACGACAGCAACATCTTCCACCAAATTTGTTGAAAAATTAACACATTCATCTCTTAATTTAATGTGAAAACATAAAACTTTGACATCAGAGAACTAAGGGTTAATGACTGTTATTCTTTGCTTGGCTAATATGAGAAGTGCTGAATTGTCTAGTTTAAAAACTAATTAAAGGCATGGGTAACTTAAGACCGAGGAATCCTCCTGTGATTCCATCTTGGGAGTTTATCACTTGTATTACAATTAAGTCTTAGCCGATAAATCCTTTATGAATTCTGGGTATATCAAAGAGGAAAGGTGGTAAGTATCCTCTTGAAGTGACATAAATAAAAACTAGGATTTCTTTTTTCATGAGAGAGCTCATACTTATCATCACAAAGGGACCCGCCCTCTCCGCCCCACAGAGGCTTCGTCATATTTCGCAGTTACTACTTGTAAGCCAATAAATTTAATATCTTGGTGATGTGTCAGACGGCGCATGCGCGGGCGGGCTTCCGTATGTACCGTTTTCTATCAGCTAATTACATTCCTAGTAAAGGGGCAGGTTTATTGCAATTCTGTGTATAATTGAGCCAGTTGGATATATTAGCATATATCAGTCTTCTTTATGGTAAGTATTAACTCTCTCATCAAAAAAGAAATCCTAGATTTTGTTTATTGAACAGCATATATTTCATGATTTAGTAAGCCTCCAAACCCTTAGCACTCTGATGTCAACAATCTATCTTTCTACGGTGCCAGTCTCAAAGAAACTGATGTACATTTTTAAACAATTTTGGTGGACGATTTTGCCGTCTACGACAGCACCATCTTCCACCAAATTTGTTTTATAATGAACACCAGTTCATCTTTTAATTTAATTTGAAAATTTTAAATTTTGACATCAGAGTGCTAAGAGGTAAAACTATTGTATGCTTGCAGCTTCTTGATGATATTAATGTTTAATGTCCAGATCAGTGACCGACTGACCGTGGAACAATTTCTCTGGTTTTTCAACATTAGATTTTGTCCGATTGCTTCTGCATCTCGCCTAAATTGTGAATGTTTAGGGAAGGAAACTAGGACACACGGTTGTGTTAGTGGTACTAAAGATCAATATCATGCTTAACTTGATACAAAACTAGGACACATGGTTGTGTTAGTGGTACTAAAGATCAATATCATGCTTAACTTGATACAAAACTAGGACACACGGTTGTGTTAGTGGTACTAAAGATCAATATCATGCTTAAAGGGAATCACCAGACCCTCTATACTACTGTGTATAAAATGAATCTACAGACCGTAACGTTTTCAAAAATATAATTGTAAGATCTGTGCTCAAATTAGAAATATATATCTTCGTTATTTAAATATGTGGTACATGGGTTAAATTTCTATTCCCGGATGAGGCGTATGACGTCATAAGTTGAACGTTTTTCTCGCTGTCATCCAACGCTATCGCAATAAAATTGCGAATTGCGTTTTTATAAGGGGATTCTCTTCAGCGGTTTTAGGAATATATACACTATATTTGCAGAAATGTTGAGGAATATATACTAACAGTCCTTTGTCTGATTTCTCTGATGGTGCCAATTTTGACATGAAGTTTTGATCTTGAGATAAATGAATGACGCGATAGTATAGGCAATTCAATATAATTGCCACTATTGAATCAACACTCTTACTGGGGCTACGGCAGATAATGTTATTAAAGTTTCATCTATTAATATGAGAGTTTAAATAGTTTGTACATACATCCAGTCCATCTTTAGGTACTTATGTTTTCATACTAGCCTCAAAACTTCCTGAGATTTTGTAATGTTAATGTAATTGGCAGGTATCTTCATAGAAAATGGCCATCTTACGGTTCGGCAATTAATGTGTGAAAATAACAAATACATTCCATAAATTTGCGATAGTGTGAGACACGTCTTAATCTCTTCAATCTGTACATATATAAATGATGTCGACAGCATTATCACCGATAGAGATATCACCATCCAAATGCGTGCACTCCTGTCTTCAGAGTGCCGTTATTATGGTTCTTGTCGGATGGGATTCAACCTATGACGTCATAGGTTTAATTAACTCGCAGAAAATTATAGTAACATAGCGTTTTTTAACACCATTTTACTCGGATTTATATACAAATGTCGGGGGAAAGCTTTATACAGTAGCTTAAATGTGGGCTCTACAATAGAACTGCATGTTTTATGCAAACGATGGCGACCCTTCTTGTGTTCCCCTTTAACTTGATACAAAACTAGGACACACGGTTGTGTTAGTGGTACTAAAGATCAATATCATGCTTAACTTGATACAAAACTAGGACACACGGTTGTGTTAGTGGTAATAAAGATCAATATCATGCTTAACTTGATACAAAACTAGGACACACGGTTGTGTTAGTGGTAATAAAGATCAATATCATGCTTAACTTGATACAAAACTAGGACACACAGTTGTGTTAGTGGTACTAAAGATCAATATCATGCTTAACTTGATACCAAAAATAAACGTGAGCATCTGGTTTTATATAAGATCATCATTGGGTTAGGCGATTTTTTGACTCACTCAAAAATCATGATTTTTTTTACTTACAATTTTCTACTACCATATTTATTCTAATTATACTGCTGGGCGGGTAGCGGTAACCAAAGGGGGCGGGTTAATTAGGGTGGAAAAAGTTTGAGAAAAATTACCACTAAATTAGAATGGTTTTCTCAGCACCTTGAATCAGTATATAATTATAGTATTCCATGCAATTTCTGCTAAATTTGCTCATGTTCATAAAAACTACTCGTTTCACATTAGATTTATTCGGAGGCTTTATTTAGGAAATAATGGTGACATTTAGTGAAGTTATGAACAAACGATTTATCCGTTGTTAAATTGGATGGAGGCGTGTTTGTGGTGCGTTCACTGATACATCGCAAAATATGCTATAGCCGTATCTCGATGCATAATTCATGTTAGCAGCTCTATCACTGAATGGCAAGATACTGATCAGAAACAATTTAGGCATTGGTCGAATTGACTGGAGGCGCGTTTGTGATGCGTTCAACGATACATTAGAAAATTTATAACCGTATCTTAATGCCAATTCAACAACAACGTTAGACGCTCTGTCATTGAACGACAGGATAAGCTGATGAAAAAGGATCTTTTTGCGCATTTGTTCACAAAAATTACCAAACTGTTGATGCATGGTGTATTTTTTCTGGATGTTTTTCTTCTTTGAAGACTAGATGACAGCGGAAGATGTATTATTTCTTACTATTGGTAATTTGCTTTTTTTCACCATTCTCAAAACCATGGGGGAAGTATAATTGGGAGGGGCGGGAAAATTAGAATAAATACGGTGTGTATTTAAAAAAAATCATTTGGACTGAATTAAATATTTTGAAACTTCTCATTCAGCTTCAAATTAATACAATTGTGATCCATTTATGCCTCTCTTCATTGTGTTTATTTTGCGTCCCATATAAATATATGGGGGTTATGTCGCGTGTGCTTTGTCCATTCATCCGTCCCTTCGGGTTTCATTTCCGGATCATAACTCGAGTCTATTGAAGGGATCATTACCAATCTGTTCAAAATCAATCCAGTATTATTATTGTTGTTGCTGTTCCCTGAGGGCCTCAGGAAGATCACATGTTGATGATTTACCCTCAATAAAGAACGATATTATTATTATTATTATTATTATTATTATTATTATTATTATAATCTGGCATGGGAGCTTGTCCTTGGTGGTCCGAAGAACCATATTGATTTTGGCGTCCACTGTCAAGTTGACCTAATTAATTACATAATATTGCATTTCTGGATGATAACTCGAGTTCTATTGAAAGGATCATTACAAATCTGGTGTTGTAGTTTGTCCCTGGTGATCCGAAGAACCCTATTGATTTTTGTGCCAAACCGTCCACGGTCACAGTGACCTAATTAATTATGTAATATTGCGTTTCCGGATGATAACTTGAGTTCTATTGAAGGGATCGTTATGAAACTGGCATGGGAGCTTGTCCTTCATGGTCCGAAGAACCTTATCGATTTTTGCACCAGACTGTCAGAAGTCAAGGTCATGGTGACCTAATTAATTACGTAATATTGTGTTTCCGGATGATAACTCAAGTTCTATTGAAGGGATCGTTATGAATCTGGCATGGGAGCTTGTCCTTCATGGTCCGAAGAACCTTATCGATTTTTGCACCAGACTGTCAGAAGTCAAGGTCACGGTGACCTAATTAATTACGTAATATTGTGTTTCCGGATGATAACTCAAGTTCTATTGAAGGGATCGTTACGAATCTGGTGTGGAAGCTTGTTCTTGGTGGTCTGAAGAAGCCTATTGATTTATGCGCCAAATGGTCAAAGGTTACAGCCACGGTGACCTAATTAATGATGTAATATTGCGTTTCCGGATGATAACTCGAGGTCGATCGAAGGGATCATTGCTAATCTTGGGTGGGAGGTAGTCCGTGGTGTTTCGAAGAAGAACATAGCAGACTAGAAAACACAAAAATTTTATGATGTACTGACAGGACCCACACCTGGCGACAACATGTAGCATCATTGCGTACAAAGGCTTCCACCAGACCAACGCTGCAGGAAAAAAATCCTGCTTTGCCATTGAGCCTTTCATGAGTGTGGATTTCTGACACACAGTGAAATTCTGTGGTAGCCAATTTTTACCGTGATTGTAACTGACTAACCCGATAGTGATATATGTGCACAGTGTGTCACAGTACCTCACCTGTGCGGACATTGCAGATACCATGGATTTTACAGCCATGAGACTAATTATGCCCCCATATAAATATATGGTGGGGTATATAGCATTTACTTTATCCATCCGTTCGGGCATTCATTTCCGGATGATAACGAGTTCTATTGAAAGGATCATTGCCAATCTGGTGTGGGAGCTTGTCCTTGCTGGTCCGAAGAACCATATCGATTTTTGCACCAAATGGTCAAAGATCAAGGTCACAGTGACCTAATTAATTACAATATTGGGTTTCTCCTTCGATCAATACTCACCATTCTGTTACTTCTGATATACAGCTGGCCTTGACAGCGGCTCTAGGATTATAGACTTAGAAAGCTTTACCGACTCCTGGGAACCGGGTACCCGGCTCCCCACTGCCGAGTACCCGTTTACCATAGAGCTCATTCTTGTTTGCATAGCAACAAGTGCAATACATGCTTTTCGCATTAAGGATTTTAGTGTTTTTTAAAAGAATCTAAGTCTTTAATCAGTGATAGTTTGTGTGTTCTGAAAGGATAACTAATGACTATGGAGAATACCGCCCAAGATAACCAGGTTGTATTGTTCTTTATATCCATAGTTAAAAGACTTAGGTCTCTAAATTTCGTTGTGTCGCATGTTCCAATTTCTAACCCCATAGAATCTGGGACGTGTGCTAGCAACGATATATGCCAGACGATCGCCTTCTTTAAACCCCAACAGGCGATCGGCAGATATGAAAATAGGTGTTTGCTACGGTATTTCTAACACGAATATCGGCTGACGTCGTTCTCCGTAAAATCCGAGCGGGTGACGTCACACCCGGTCGCTCGGATGTTTATGTGAAGAAAATTTTTTTCATTAATCGCGCATCTTGTTCTGGGTGCTGCGTACTAAAAATGGTACCGGAAACTTTAGAATGATCAAGTTTACGTGCAATCACGATCGGTTTGCAATGATCGGTGGTTTCAAAATTCTTGAGTAGATGCGTGGTCTGCGGTTTTACCGTGTGAGACAGCAGTTGTTATACATTTTGTTGTTTTCTTCACATATTGTGCTGCGTTCGTTAGGAGTATAATTTATATTGATTAGTAAATATACCCTGAATGCTATGCGATATGATTCCTGGAGCCGTTACACATCCTGTAGGATCTATTATGGGTGTGTTGTGCCCGCCGCGTTCTTGTCGTCATAATCAATGCGATCGTTGTTGTAACGTGGCGGGGTGGGGTGCGGGAGGTTACGGTTAATTTATGAGTCAAAATATTTGAAAATTAATTGTCTGCCTTCCATCCGTGTCTCGTTCCGCTTGTTTATTGTAGGTTTGTGCTTATTTTATAGGCCAAGCCAGCCCCGCCATCATGTGACGACTGCCATAAGTTTGTCCGTGTAATGTTCAAGGACCATGTCTGTTTTAGGTGTGCCCTGTGTAATATAGATCATAGGTGTAATGTTTGTGCAGTGTGGTCCGTCGAAACGATGGTTAAGTTCCTTGCCCAGAAGGACTTGGCTGGGTCTGACGCGGGGTCAGGCGGTCCGAGAGGAAATCGTGGAGTGCCCGGTTCGGCCGGTGGGGGTGCTCCACGTCCCCAGCTGGAGGTGGCGGAGATGGCACCGCCGGCGTGGTTTGGTCCGGCTATGCAGGGTTTTCTGCATAGCGTTCTGCCCACGCTGGTGTCGTCCCTGCTACCAAAGGTTGGGGGGCAGTTTCTCCCCATGCCTGGTACGGATCCTGTCTTCGGACAGGATTCTGGACTGGTTACCGAGGGGGCCGTCTCGTACGGCCCCCTGGCGGGTCCGTCTGGCTTCGGCCAGACGGGTTCTGTCTCTCTGCGGCCACCTCCGGGTGGTCCAGTAGCGGTGGCCGGTCCGTCAGGTGTGGGAGCCGTCCGCCAGGACGGCTCCACGGTTTATTCGTCTAGTGACGGCTCTTCGGAGTCTGAAGACGATGAGGCCGAGGAGGAGAGGTTGCTGCGGCCCGTGAAGCCGCAGGTGGAGAATATGGAGGTTGATTCCATCCTGGACGGAACCGGCCTCCATTTGTCTGGTTTGGCGCAAGCCAGGTCAGCGGCTCCGCCTGCGGCTGAGGCCAATCCGTTACCGTGCACCGGTTCCGCGCGGCTTGGTTTGTCACCAGCCGTCAGGGGAACCGGTGTGCCGGGCCAGGCGTGGTACTCACCTATCTCGCCTGGTCCGGCAGCCGGACATGGGGTGCCGTTGGCGCCCGTGGCCGGCTATGGTTCCGCGACGGTTACGGGTCCGTACGGTTTTCCGTGCGGACCTACCCCATGGAAAATGTTCTCCATGAGGTTACCTTAATTTATATTAGGGGACCTGATGTGCTCAAATGAGTTGAGCTGCTCACAATATCATTTTTCTATTGATCACAATATCACGATATCGTAACCAGTACAAATCTTGCTATTACTAGAAAACAAAATGATTATAACACGATCAAATTTGTTTATTTCAACCTGTAAAACCTCTTTTCAAAGAAATCCACATTTTTTTCTTCATGATTTTGTCTTAGTTGTTATCAGACATGGGGAAATTGATGGAAAATAAACCCACAGATACAATTTTGATAAGAAATTGTAAAAAAAGTATTTTCATATTTGCTCATGATTTTTAATTTCCATTCGATATCGATATCATACACAAAGTACGATACGATATCGATATTTTAGTATGGATACTAATGAGCTTTCTAAGGTTTAGGTTACCATATGTCTCCTTAAAAATATGTTTCATGGGGTGGCGGCGGAACCATGTGGTAGCAGAGTGCCTGGCGTGTCAGCCGTGGCTCCTGGCCGGGAGGCCATGGCTGGCAGACCCGTAAACATGTCAACGGGTGACGTGTTTGCGGGAGTATCTTCTTCGGAGTTAGACTGGTCTGATGCTCTGGCGTGGCTAGCCAGAGTTGACCCGTCTGTGGTTTCGGCCACGGCCGATGAAGATGCGCCCCGTCCGTCGGTTGCGTCGATTAGGACGGGGATTTTGCCCGCGGCCCGGATCCAGTCAGTGGGACTGGATCCACGGTTCATTGATTTGTTGGATGCTATTTATAGTAAACAACTAATGACCAAGGGTCAGCTCCCTGCGGCCTCCAGGGAGGTGCGGGCAAGGTGCCGTATTCCGCGGGGTGAATACGACAGGTATGGTGTAGTCCCGTCGGTCACGGAGGATGACCGATGGGTACTGGGCGTCCAGAGTGCCGGTTCGGGTGGTCCCGGTCCGGCACTAGTGGATAAGGCCCAGGTACACCAGGAAGAAGTCCTGGCCCTATGCGATGAGGGTGTGAGGGCAGCCATGAGCGCTGTCAATCACTCCTATCGTCTACTTCAGTCGGTGTGGGCTGAAGCGGGGGCAGGCCACCCTGTGCCACCTGTGGCGCTATCGTGCGTTAATGACGGCTTGGTGCTGTCAATGGACGCATTGGCAAGGGTGCAAGCGCGTGTGACGAAGTCCAGGAGGCAAATGGTCATTGACCATATGCGTCCGGCTACGGCAGTCAAGGAGCGTCTTCTTGGGACGCCCCTGACAGGGCCTAGCATCTTTGGTGGCCAAGCGCGGGCCATCTTAGAGGACACCGCCAGTATTGCGCAGAATCGGTTAGCGGTAAATCTACAGCTAGAGCTAGTGCGGCAAGCGCACGCACTAGGGGCTGTGGGTAAGCCGCTATCAGTACAGCCTTCAAAGAAACAGAAAAAGCATAAGGGCAAGGCGAAAGCCAGGCCTATTGCGACGTCTGTTTCGGCTGGGTTTTCGGAGCCGCCGCCGGCGAAGAAACCCAGGAAGGCTGTAGAGGCGCCTACCCTCCCCAATGTTGCTCCGGACCGCCCTAGAGGTGGTAAGGGCAAGGGGAAGGGTAAGGGTAAGGCCTCAAAGGGCGGACAGAAGGGGCCGAAGCGTACCTGAGGGTACGCAAGCTCCCTTCATATCCGCCTGGACCGCACCTGTGCGACAGGAACAGCGGTGCCAGTTATACCCGTCGTGCCTAGAACGAAATGGTTCTCACTCTCTCTCGTTAAGAAAGGGGGGGGGGCGGACTGCGAGCCGGACAACCCCGTTAGACGTCGAGGCGTCTATGGTGGGTGGAAGGCTCATGCGTTTCGTCGAGGCTTGGCGAGGTGTGACGTCAGACAGTCTGGTCCTGGGATGGTTATCCCAGGGTTACATGCCGGAGTGGTGGGACTTTCCGCCACAAAATCTGTCTTTGGCACCAGTCTGGACACCCGTACCAAGGGAGCCAGACAAGTTAGAAGCCGTTCAAAAGGAAGTGTCGGGTTTGCTTCTGAAGGGAGCAATAAAACCAGCAAACCGGAACACTCCAGGCTTCTATTCAAACATGTTCCTTGTCCCCAAGAGCACGGGGGGATGGAGACCCATACTCAATCTCAGGCCATTAAATTGGTTTATCCATACGCCTCGGTTCCAGATGGAAACACCGAGGTCGGTAATGGCGGGATTGAGGAAAGGAATGTGGTGTGTATCGATCGATCTGAAAGATGCATATTTCCACATTCCGATCAATCGGAGTTGGCACAGGTTTCTGAGATTTGCGTTTCAGAATCAAGTATGGGAGTTTACAGTTCTCCCGTTTGGCCTGTCGACAGCTCCGAGGGTTTTCACAAGAGTGGTCCTTGCGGTGACAGCGTTTCTCAGAAAAGAGAACGTGGCGCTACACACCTACATAGACGACTGGCTGCTCAAGGCAGACTCGGCAGCCAGGTTGAACGTGGATACTGCTCTGACTCTGAAGTTACTTTCAGATCTAGGCTGGATAGTCAACGAGGAGAAATCCGAGTTGACACCCACTCAACATTTCGTTTATTTGGGGATGCGATTCGACCTCGAGGAGGGCAGGGTTTACCCGTCAGAGCCCAGAGTGGTGTCTCTGTTAGCCATCCTCGGGAGTTTTCGAGTGGGAAACCACATTCAGGCGAGGCGGTTCCTTCAGATGCTGGGAATGATGGTCTCCATGGAGCAGGTTATCCCGTACGCTGCTCTAATGCGAAGACCTATCCAGTTGTATCTGATGTCTCTGTGGAAACAGAGAACAGAACCCATGTCAAAACTGGTGCCAGTTTTGGAGCCGATAATATCGCATCTTCTATGGTGGAAACAGCGTCAGAATCTCCTAATAGGGGTTTCGCTGCACCTACCCCACCCCCAGCTGTCCGTTTACACGGATGCATCGCTGGAAGGGTGGGGTGCCTGCCTGGGAGAACACCAGGTCTCGGGCACATGGACTCTCCCGGAGAGTCAGCTGCATATCAATCTGTTGGAAATGATGGCAGTGGAACTGGCGTTGGAAGAGTTCCTTCCGATGATCAGGGGCAAGGTGATATTGATACGGTCGGACAATTCGACAGTAGTATCATATATAAATCGCCAAGGAGGGACCAGGTCGCCCACCCTGTGCATCAGGGTGTGGCACTTGATTCAATGGTGCAGGAATTACTCGGTTGTTTTGAAAGCAGCTCATATTCCTGGCCGATTGAACATTCTGGCGGATGCTTTGTCTCGCAGACAGAGAATCCTGCCAACAGAATGGTCCCTCAACCCTCCAGTTCTACGACTGATCTTCGAGCATTGGGGAAAACCCAACGTGGACTTGTTCGCCACAAAGGAAAATGCTCAAATCATGACATATGTCTCGCCGATTCCAGATCCAAATGCCGTCGATACAGACGCTCTGGCGATAAGCTGGAGAGGGATGCACGCTTACGCGTATCCGCCCACCATTCTTCTACCGAAGGTATTGGTGAAGGTCAGGGAGGAACCGTGTCTGGTCCTGCTAATAGCGCCGTATTGGCCGAGCAGGGCGTGGTTCACGGATCTTCTAGATCTGCTGGTGGAAAATCCTGTGCAGTTGCCCGAGATTCCGAACATAATCTCCCAGGCCAAGGGACGCTTCCTACACGAGCGTCCCGAAATGTTCAAATTGACTGCGTGGATGTTGTCAAACAACGTTCCACGTCGGAAGGTTTTTCTCGACAGGCTGCTGATTTCATCGCGGCTGCGAGAAGGAGGTCAACCTTCAAGTCATATAACAACAAGGTTAACAGATTTGCAGACTGGTGTGAAGAAAAGGGTATTGATACCTTTCAATCCACTATTCAGCAAATAGCAGACTTTCTCTGTGAGCTGTTCTTTACAGGACTAGCTCCCGTCACAATTGCTGGATACAAGTCAGCTTTGGCATCAGTTATCCCTTGTCTAGCCAACAGGGATAGTCCAGAGGTGGCCCAGTTAAACGTGATGTTGAAGGGAATGAGCAATCTCCGCCCGAGACAACCGGTAGTCATTCCAGCCTGGAGTCTATCTTTAGTGCTTAATGTACTGGCCAAGCACCCATTCGAACCGTTGCGTTCGGCTAGTCTAAAGCATTTGACTCTAAAGGCGGTCTTTCTATTGGCAGCTTCCTCAGCTAGAAGGCGCAGTGAGATCCATGTGCTTTCGGCAGAGAGGAACCGATTTATTGTTTCTGGAGAAGGTCTGCGTCTTCTGCCAAGAGCAGAATTTATGTCAAAGAACCAATCTTTGAGATATCCCGGCAAACCGATCATTATACCGAAGTTAACCAGGTTTGATCGTGATGCCAGTGTCTGGTGCCCGGTCCGTGCTTTGACTAAGTACAAGAAACGGACTGACTCGTTACGGTCGAACGATAGACATCTGTGGATCTGCCATAAAAAGCCTTATGGCGCCGCATCCATGGATACTATCTCTCGTTGGGTGGTCGAATGCATTCAGACTACTCATGAGATGGCGACTGGGCACCAGGTGCAGGGCGTAAGGGCACACGATGTTAGAGGAATAGCCGCCTCGACCGCCCTTTACAATGGTGTTCCGTTAGAGGACATCATGGCCGTTGCACAATGGCACTGTGAGTCCTCATTTACGGATTACTATATGAGGGATGTGTCAGACTCAGCCAATCCACTCGCTTTAGCTGTTTTGAAACGATAGTTAGTGACCACACTGCTTTTCCCCTTTTTTTCACTTTGGTAAGAAAAGAACCTAAAGCAGGCATGGTCAAGCGAGAGGATGTCAACCAGATTGTGTCACTGATGGCCGAACCGGTGTATGGTTGTAGGCGGTACGTCTGAAGTCCTGTTATCATAAGGTAATTCAACAAGTGAGAGTTTTTTGTATTATGTATATGTATCATGTTCATTCATCTTATATATTCATGCTCATTCCCAGGCTAATACAAGCGATATGCAGGGAGTAGTTAACCCTCTTGGCATATTGGTGTTTCAGGCGAGATACATGTTCGTTAGTTCTCTCCCTTTTCTTAGGAGGAAAAAGGGGGGGGGGGGGGCTGTGACGCGAATGTGATTCGGTTCCGTGAACTTGACGGTCCTTTTAGGTCTCCGTTAGTCAAGTTTGAAGTCTAAAATCTTTCTCCAAGGGGCAAAATTAGCATGTATGGCTTGCCCCTTCCCACCAGGTTACTGATCAAATCTGGTGTATATCAGAAGTAACAGAATGGTGAGTATTGATCGAAGGAGAATGCAGGAAATGTCAATTTCCCTTTCTCCGAGATCTAACAATACTCACCATTCTGTTACGGACCCAGCCTCCCAGCCCCACGGAGGCAAGCCATAGTTTTCTCTTGTTTGGTGGCTATGCAAACAATATGAGCTCTATGGTAAACGGGTACTCGGCAGTGGGGAGCCGGGTACCCGGTTCCCAGGAGTCGGTAAAGCTTTCTAAGTCTATAATCCTAGAGCCGCTGTCAAGGCCAGCTGTATATCAGAAGTAACAGAATGGTGAGTATTGTTAGATCTCGGAGAAAGGGAAATTGACATTTCCTGCATTCCGGTTGATAACTCAAGTTCAATTAAAGGGATCATTACTAATCTGGTGTGGCAGTTTGTCATTGGTAGTCCGAAGAAATCAAATCTATCGATTTCGCCATCAAAGGTCATGGTCACTGTGACCTAATTAATTATATAATATTGCATTTCCGGATGATAACTCGAGTTCTATTGAAGGGATTGTTACAAATCTGGCATGGGAGGTTGTCCTTGGTGCTCCAAAGAGCCCTATAGATTTTGGCATGAAAGGATCCACGGTCAAGGTCACTGTGACCTAATTAATTACATAATATGTTTCCGGATGATAGCTAAATTTTGATTGAAGGATCATTATTAATCTTGGGCGGGAGGTTGTCCGTGGTGTTTCAAAAAAGCTTATCGATTTTGGTGTCCAAGGTCACGGTGACCAATCTTGGGTGGGAGGTTGTGCTTGATGGAATGGGGGCATACTTTATAGCAATCTCTGATTGTCGTTCTTGTTATACAATTATTCGTGGCATCAGTATTTTAGCATTGACAGGGTTTGAACATACTCTTTATGATGTAATATTCTGTTGATTATTTGGAGACTAATTTTACTGGAACTGTTACTTTCCTGTATATTTGCCATAGCCCTTTCACTGATGAATTCCTGATATCTCATTGTCAAGGCAAACATGCAGGAAAATTGTTGAATATTTTGAAATAAATTTGACTGTTTAGCTGTTGTTACCTTAGGCTAATTTTAGAAGAGAATTAGTTCTATATTGTAAAGAATTTACTTTTTCATGGATGTGAAAGGCTTAAAATTGAGACTCTTGAATTTCAATCGTTAAAGGGTTAATTAATATTAATTATACACGGATGTTTATTTTTTGTTTGTCTTCTGCGAAGATAAAACGGATGATTCCAACAGTCAATCATATGACATCATAATCAAATATGTGAATGCTGTAGCTAAGTTCATAACGAACGCTTAATTGATAATGCACTAAGCGGTGTTGTACGAATTGTATGTCTACTATTTAATAAACATTCGGTTGAATATTTTGAAACTAATCTGACTAGGCGCTTTTGCTGCTTACAGCAGCAACAGCACCCAGTCAAATTGGTTTCAAAATATTCTGGAAATTGATAGCCAGCGAGTTCAGGGATCGATCGATGCCAAAATGGGCAAGCAGGCTTGTGCTGTTATGGTAACATGTTGAAAATGTTCTCCATGAGGTTACCTTAATTTATATTAGGGGACCTGATGTGCTCAAATGAGTTGAGCTGCTCACAATATCATTTTTCTATTGATCACAATATCACGATATCGTAACCAGTACAAATCTTGCTATTACTAGAAAACAAAATGATTATAACACGATCAAATTTGTTTATTTCAACCTGTAAAACCTCTTTTCAAAGAAATCCACATTTTTTTCTTCATGATTTTGTCTTAGTTGTTATCAGACATGGGGAAATTGATGGAAAATAAACCCACAGATACAATTTTGATAAGAAATTGTAAAAAATGTATTTTCATATTTGCTCATGATTTTTAATTTCCATTCGATATCGATATCATACACAAAGTACGATACGATATCGATATTTTAGTATGGACACTAATGAGCTTTCTAAGGTTTAGGTTACCATATGTCTCCTTAAAAATATACGGCAACCTATTATGGGTTACCATTGGAAATATTACAGCACAGGCCTGGCAAAGCGTGGGTGGAGATAACCTAGAGATGAGCGGTGCATAGCTCAAACTGGATTCCTCTTTTGAGACATAGGGAGCATTTTTCCAATAATAGCGTTGATGTCAACAGTAAGGTTTTACATTTATATGTAGCAATTTACTGCTCAACAAAGAGGAGGACGGGTGAGATATTTTATGCAGGGGAATGCTTGCTGTTATATGCGTGTAAAAGATTAACTTATTATATGAAAGAGCAAAGTACAAGATTTGTTATATTTCAGATGCTAGTTGCTTTGCTCCTTCCACTCCTACAATCTAGGAATACAGTGCATGAAAGTTTTAAAAACTTCTTGCAAAATATTCAAATGCTTTCCTATGCAGTTAGGTTTTAAGGGGGATACTGAGATTTTAGTGATGAAATTAGTAACATGGAGTTCAAATTACTCTAGCTGTGTTATGTACTAACTTAAATGTGATATGCTTAGAAAACACTGATTTCTTACAGACTCTGCAGGGGCAATTTTCGTTGAACGTATTCAGGCAAATATCGCTATGGATATGGCTGCTAAAATGCGTGAAGATCCTCTCTACCAAATCCGGTTTGTACCTTCTAACAAACTAGACAATATATATTTAGTGCAATCCTGACTTCCCTCCCATCGCAGAAATCACATATTTCTTGTGGAAATATCAACTAATCTTTATTATAACATTATGGTCAGCTAGCTAATATGTAAATAGAAAGATGAATTATATCAGACATGCGGAGATAACATCAAAATTATAGAACCGTGTTAAAGTGACTCATTGTCTGTGGTCTGCTAAACATTAAATGTTGTGAGAATGGAAGATTCCAGTTTATCCATCAATCATATGATGTCATATTCAACTATATGACATGTAGCTTGTAGGATGATGTCATAATCAATTACATCATGAGGATAATTTCGTCATGAATGCTTAATTGATGACAGACTAAGCATTGTTGTACGTATTGTATATGTCTTTACTTTTAATAAACATGCTGTTGAATATTTTGAAATTAATTTGACTGGGCGTCAAATTAGTTTCAAAATATTCAACAGCTTACTCGTATAGTTTTCTGGAAATTGAGATTCAGTGAGTGCAGCCAACAACACGGTCAAAGCGTTTGTGGAGCTTAGATAGAGATGGGTGGTGCATAGCCAAAACTGGATTCCTCCATTCACAGGAGTGTGCCAATGAATTTTTCTTCCTGCACCACAATGTCTGTACAGTACAGCTCAGAAATAACTTAACATGGTTCCAAAATAAAATAAAATGTGATGTTAAATATTTTGAACATAATTGGATTTGGAAGACATCGCTGCCTAATGACACTAGAGTAATAAACTACAGAAAAGTTATACCAAAAAGTTTTTGGTAAAGTTTTCGGCGACCATCTTGGACCCCTGAAAATGTCCAGGAAATTTGTTAAAAGACTACTACTAATTAACCTGTTAGGACGGTGTTAACTAAACTTGGCTGGAAGGTCAGAACTGTTGAATTCCTGGTAAACAATGTATATGTCTCTACATGTAGAATATATGCCCTTTTACTTGCAAATCCAATGTTCCAGGTGAGTGAGACATGTCACTTTGATCTCTATTACCCCTACACCATAGGCGAAAGAGGGGGATAACGCATTTAGGTTTTCTGCCTGTTTGTTTGCATATGTACCTTTGAAACTACTGGTCCAATTTTCTTTAAATCATAATACGAGACTCATAACCTGTGAATCCTCAACTGTTTTTGATGAAAAACAAAACTGTTTAAAAACCTGGAAGCAGGTGGCTACGCAATCTCTAGTTGTTTGTTTGTGTGTGCTATTATGCTGACTTTTATCTTCCAGACAAAAGGAAGAAGAGTCGAGAAAAAAGCTTCTGGAGAATCCGATCCGGCTGAAACAGTTACAGAAAGCGGTATGTGCCTGAAAAATAGCCTCACCTTTCATCCTAGATACTAAAACAACTTTTTCTGAAGCTTCCCGAAATTTTACATAAAACAGCTTACCTGTTTTGAAAATAATCAGCAGAATTTGCCTAATGCACATTGTAGAACTTAGCATATAAAACCTATCCTTTTAGTGGTCATTGTTGGTCAAGAACATCTAAATCTTTGCTTATTGTATGTCTATTTGCAGACCAAGCGATTATTTATGACAATTTACCATTGGAATGACTAGCTCAGTTATAGAGCCAGTCATTCCAATGGTCTAATTTTGGCTTGCTAACGGCCATTCTGAGAAACTACTACTGAATGTGTTTTTAACCAGCTTGACAGTTCAATGGATTATGTAGGTTAACCCTTTAAGCCTTAAATTTGTTCAAGAAAATTTCAATATTTTTCAAAGAAAATGTAAATTTGCAGACCAAGAGAAGACTATTTTTGAAAATTTAGCACTGGAATGACTGGCTCAGTTATCAAGCCAGTCACTCCAGTGCTACGTTTTCAAAAATCATCTCTTGACCTCCAAATTGACATTTCTTAAGACCACTGTAGAAGCTGTTTTTTGCTGATATGAGTGGTAAAGGGTTAAAATTAAAGGAAGGCAGTTTGTCTTAATGACTAAAACTGACTACTCTTCTTTTGTGCACATGTACTGTTAGCTCACCTGGCCTGAAAGACCACGTGAGCTTATGCCATGGCGACTGTCTGTCGTCCGTCCGAATCACTGTGCCGATTTCAATTATATTTGGCAGGAAGCATCCTTAGGCCATAGGGATCCAAGTTTGTTCAAACGAAGCCGATCGGCCGATTTAGCCGACGGCCTTTTTGGATTTCTGCCAATTTTAGGAAATGTCTAAAAATCTCCGAATCCGCTTGGGGGATTGATGCAAACCTCATGAAATATGATCTAGGGCAAGAGCTAAACAAATTTGTTCAAGGGAACTTGATTGGTCAAATGGTTCGGTGGCCATCTTGGTTGACCTAGTTTTAGTGAAAATGACCTCCAGAACCGCTGAAGGGATCGGGTCGAAATTTGGCAGATATGATTAGGGACTAAGGCCCATTAAAGTTTGTTCACAGGAAGTTGAACCGTAAAAAAAACATGGCCGCCGTGGGCCAATCAAAATATAGTGTGTTTGGCGGCGATATTGGTTTTTTTTATTTGATGGCTTTTGAGGCTGAAATTGGGAGGCTGAAATTGGTTTTATGTGTTTTTGGGTAGTCTGATCTCAAGTTTGTAATTTTCTAAAGGGTCGGATAAACGGTTTGGCAGCCATCTTGGATCATTTTCCAGCCATAAGCTCCCATACTAAAGCAATGGGAAACTTAAAATGTCTTCTTTTCGAGAACTACTGGGACAATTTCAGTTATATTTGGCAGGAAGCATCCTTAGGGCATAGAGATTCAAGTTTGTTCAAACGAAGCCGATCGGCCAATTGGGCCGGCGGCTATCTTGGATTTTGGCTGATTTTTAGAAACGTCTTTAAAAATCTTCTCCGAAACCGCTTGTGGGATTAATGCAAACCCCATGAAATATGATTTAGGGCGAGAGCTGAAGCAAGTTTGTTCAAAGGAACTTGATTGGTCAAATGGTTTGGCGGCCATCTTGGTTGACCTAGTTTTAGCGAAAACTGCTCCAGACCCGCTGAACGGATCGGGTCGACATTTGGCAGATAGGATTAGGGACTAAAGGCCATTAAAGTTTGTTCAAGAGAAATTGAATCGCTAAAAAACATGGCCGCCCTGGGCCAATCAAAATATATCGTATTTTGCGGCCATATTGGATTTTTTTATTTGATGGATTTTGAGGCCGAAATTAGTTTTATGTGTTTTTGAGTATTCTGATCTCAAGTTTACAATTTTCGAAACGGTCGGATAAACGGTTTGGTGGCCATCTTGGACCATTTTCCTGCCAAAAGCTCCCATACTAAAGTAATGGGAAATGTAAAATGTCTTCTCGATAACTACTTGAACAATGTCAATTATATTTGGCAGGAAGCATCCTTATGGCATAGAGATTCAAGTTTGTTCAAACAAAGCCGATCGGCCAATTGGGCCAGTGGCCATCTTGGATTTTGGCTGATTTTTTTTAATTTCTTTAAAAATCTCCGAAACCGTTTGAGGGATCAATTCAGAACTCATGAAATATCATCTAGGGCAAGCGCTGAACCAAATTTGTTCGCCTTTGAACTTGATTGGCTGAATCATTCGGTGGCCATCTTTGATGACCTAGTTTTCGAGAAAACGACTTCTCCAGAACTGCTGGTGATCGGGCCGAAATTTGGGAGATGATATTGATGACTAAGGGCCATTAAAGTTTGTTCAAGAAAAGTTGATACGTAAAGAAACATGGCCTCTGTTTTCTTGTTACAAGTCTGCTTAACTCATTAGAGTTCTACTTATTGTTAATGAACATTCTAGTTGAAATGCCTGTGGTCCAGGTGAGCAATACAGGCCCCCTTGTGCCTCTTGTTAGTATATAAATTAATGAGGGCGGCACACTTTTTTAGCTCCCCTTTACAATGTAAAAAGAACTGTTGTAATATACCGAGCATTATGTGGTGGAGGCGGCCAATCTTGGCCACACTTTGCATTTACCTCTACTATGGCTATTTCTAAGAATGACATCCTTTGTAACCAAACTTCAGGTATAGCCGTATTACAGCATATCTATCAATACTATCTACGATGCAGTTATGGTGTTCTTGTCTATATTTTCCAGCTATGGGACTGCAATTTCAATTTAGATTTTGCGTTTCACTGTACTTAGTTTATTCAGGCATGATAATTTAAGGCTGGCACTTATCTGTGCTATGACTAAACTATCAACTTTATATTATAGCCTTAGTACAGCCTCTGTGTCAATGCTTCAGTGAGTTGTATAATTTCCACCTGTATTTTCAGTGATGAGACTGTTTCATTTCAGGTTAAGTTTTGTGTTTAGTTTGACTCATCCGGCCGTGGCGGTGGCGTCGGCGACAGTGGTGGTGGTGGTGATGTTGTCGTCCAATTTACGTTTAGCTTAACTTTTCTGTTTATATGTCATGTTTGGTTAATCATACCGGACCCAAACTTGGGCACATGCCTCCTTATAATGACACAGCATCACACATTGACCTTGAAGTAAAAAGGTAAAAGGTCAAGATCACTGTGACCTTAGTAAAAACCTCGTTTTGTCAACTTTAACATTTTCCATTTAGCTCAACTTTTCACTTTATATGTCATGTTTGGTTAATCATAGTGGACCCATACTTGGACACATGCCTCCTTATAATGACACAGCATTACACAATGATTTTGAGGTCAAAGGGTCAAAGATCAAGGTCATTGATATGCATGGCAACCATCTGCCATCCATCTGTCAACCTTTGTTTAAAACCATTACTCCTCATTAATTGCATGGCAGATTCAACCTAATATGGCTGGAAGGACCCTATTGGGGTAGTATACAGAATTTTGATTGGTAAATTTTTTGGGTGAAAATCATAGATTTTAAGAAAAACTTTACCAGAAAGTGTCAAACCACTACTTCTCATTAACCACTTTGCAGATTTCAACTTACTGTGGCTGCAACGACCCTATGAGACTAGGCATCAGAAATTGTGTAAATTTATTTCTTTTCATGTAAATAATTCTCAGCAATCGCTGTGATTTCTATCCCCACCTGACAGACAGCAATGCTGCAATACTCAGCTGTTTTAGATAGAAATATATAAATAATTTGCAAGGAAAATAAACATGCTTTATTACCACTCATAATGCAGAAATCAATTCTAAGAGTATGTGATTTTCAAAATGTACAGAGGACCCTTCTCTAAAGCAGGGTGCTTCTTCTCAACCTCCTAAGAATGAGGCCTCAAATTATTTTTGACAACAAGCCTCCAGGGTATTTGTGGTGACACTGATAGTACTCTGAGCTCAGAGTGCTTGAAAGATTGTCAAATATTCTATACATTGTAATGTCATGCTGTGATAAGCGCGTAATAGCGGACTTGCTCGTTAGGGCGGTTTCACATTATCCATCCTTCATCCTGGAACCTAATAAAAATTTCATTCATGCATGTAATTGAACCAAATTAACCCTTTCATGGTCAAATTTTGTCAAGAACATTTAGATATCTGCGTATTGAATGTCCATTTACAGGCCAAGAGAATACAATTTTTTGAAAATTTATCACTGACATGTAGGGTTGCACGATTATTCACTTTTCATAATCGCGATCATTTAAGAAAAATAATCGCGATCATACGATTAATCATGAACTATATTAACTACATCAATGCTGCTTAGAGGACGGTAGTATGCTACTGCAGATTGTAAGATTATGGGTTAGGCACATGGGTATAAAAATACATGGACAGAATACGCCAGTTGCTGATTGCAAACAAGGGAATGTATCAAGATTTTTCTAGGCGGAAAATGGAAGGTAACGTATTTCGTTTAATTGTAGCCTATGCTCTAATAGAAGTCCACCCCCTAACTTTGACATATGAGCTCCAATGATTTCTTAGCAGTTTCAAAACGGCAAAACTCTGTATTAGAAGCCCACACACGTGTATAATAATAACAATCGTGTCACAGGGTGTGTCGACTTAAGACAGATCTCTGCCCTGATACATTTCCGGCCCCTCTAGAAGTCAATACAGGCCTCGGATTCGTAAATCTCGACCACCTATTAGATTAATACTAATAGTAGGCCACGTATGTTCAAGATATAATAAAGTTTATTCCACACTTTTGTAGTTAAAATGCGCTTAAAACAGTCTTGGCGTGATTAAATAGCTTCCTTATAAATATATTGTACGGCCAAATTTATGTACCAAACAAGTACGGGAGAAAATGTGCATCAATTTTGTAACGCCGATCAACATTAAATGAGCCAAATTGAATTATTACGAACGACAATATAGCGGGCTTCTTAAGTTGGCGAGCCAGTGGATCTTTTGCGATGGGAGGCGGCGTGTTCTCGCGAGATATTATACGCTAACAGGAGTTTATCAAACGGGTATCCGTTATTCAGATCAGTATAATACGCAGTTCCTATCGCGCAATGATAATATATAGAAATTCCCGAGTTCCGAGTCCCCGATTCCAGAATATTTATATCCGAGTACTCGCTCTAAAATAAACTTCAATTGGAGGCGAATCACGTGATTTGTATTTTATTCGTGACACCATTTTATATCAAATTGTGGATTAATTTTGATGTAATAAATGACCTTTATTAAAGGATACGCAATATTTAGGCGCTCAAATCAAATAATTTCACTTCCCCGGGGATGTTTTGAGGTATACATTAAACATAGGCGTAGGCGGTGAGAATTTTTACGTGAGAGAATGCGTTGAATTTCCGTGGTATCAGTTCTTTTTTTGGGAAAACCGTTAGCGCATAACTATTCAGAGAATGGGGAACGCGGGATAAGCGTGTGTGATTACAACAACAATGACAAATAGCGACCAAGTGAACAATCTTTATTCGTCTAAAACTAATCCTGAGTCAATACAAACAAATCAGTTATTTATTTATTTAGTTTATTTAATCATTCACACATTTGGCTGATAGCCAGATGTTTGTTTCCATGCTTGGTAACGCGAGCAGAGTTTCACAAGTGTAAAAGTGTCTTGACAAAAATTTCAACATGGCGATTATATGATTATTTCATTTTATAATCGTCCACGATGATTTTGAATTATATAATCGCGATTAATCGAATAATCGAAAAATCGTGCAACTCTACTGGCATGCCTGGCTCGTTCTCTTGACCTGTAAATGGACATTCCACTTGACCATAGCAGAGGCCGGTTTTGGCCGATATGATCATTAAAGGGTTAAAAGGAAGAATGGCAACTATGTAGAGCAGAATTGGGACCAATTTCCTTGTAGTGAAGCGTGCGTGTGTGTGTGTGTGTGCGTGCGTGCATGCATACTCATGCGCGTGTGTTCTTTACAACCGTATACAGATCTCTGTTCAGGATACATTTGGCCACGTAAAATGCTTGATAAGTACACTCGCATAACAAATTTTTTTTTGTAAATGTGGATATATTTTTTATTCTCAAACTATAATAAATTTTAATTTGTAAATTATATTTGAGCAGGTACAACAAAAGAAGACTGAAGAACATCGAAAAAAGAAAAAGAAGAAGCATAAAAAGAAAGGTTCAGACAGTAGTGATGATGACGACCTTGTTGCAAAATATTTAGCTGTGTTAAGTCAGAAAAAAAGTGCTCAAAGTAAGATAATGTACAACTCTGGCTAACCACAGTTATATTCTCAATATTTCTAACTATGCCCATCCATATTCAGCGAAGCTCCACCTACTTTGTATCTGTGTTTGACTCAAATTTATCGCTGAACCCTGAGTTCCCAGAATCTCAATTTCAGGCTAACTATATATATATATATATATAACTGTAAGCTGTAGAATATATGTTGAAACTAATTTGACTGGCAGCTGTTGCTGTGTATGGCAGAAACAGCTTCCAGTCAAATTAGTTTTAAATTAATCAATAGCGTGTTTATTATCTCACCTAGCCTGAAAAGCTGAATGGGCTTATGTCACGGCCACCGTCTGGACATCTTGTGTCATCGTCTATCACTTATTCCTTTAAACGTCTTCTCAAGAACCACTGCACTGATTTTCATTATATTTGACAAGAAGCATCCTTAGGGCAGAGATTCAAGTTGATTCAAATTAAGTCGATCAGCCAATCTGTCTTTAAATATCTCAAAACCCACTTAGAGGATCGATTCAAAACTCATGAAATATTATCTAGGGCAAGAACAGAACCAAGTTTGTTCAAGGGAACTTGATTGACCAAATGGTTCAGCAGCCATCTTGGATGACCTAGTTTTCACAAAAATTACTTCTTCCCCAGAACCGCTGAAGCGATCATGGCGAGATTTGTGATATATGATTAGGGACTATGGGCCAGTAAAGTTTGTTCAAGGGAAGTTGATTGGTTAAATAGTTTGGCGGCCATCTTCAATGACCTAATTTTCATGAAAACGACTTCTCCAGAACTGCTGATTGGATCAGGCCGAAATTTGGGAGATGATTAAAGTTAGACTTTAAAGTTTGTTCAACAGAACTTGATACATCAAAAAGCATGGCTGGCGTGGACCAATCAAAATGTAGCGTGTTTGGTGGCCATGTTGGATTTTTTTTTATTCGATGGGTTTTGAAGCTGAAATTTGTTTTGTATAGGGTTTTGGGTATGCTGATTTCAAATTTCCACTTTTGAAACTCTCTGATTAACGGTTTGGGGGTCATTTTGGATATTTTTCACGCCAAAAAATCACATGCTAAAGCAATGGGAAATTAAAGATATCTTCTTGAGACCCACTGGCTCGATTCAATTATATCTGACAGAAAGCATCCTTTAGGGATCCGAGTTTGTTCAAAGGAAGCCAATCTGCCAATTTGGCCAACTGCCATCTTGGATTTTGACCGATTTTTAGAAATGTCTTTAAAAATCTCTGAATCTGATTGTGGAATCGATTCAAAACTCATGAAAGATCATCTATGGCAACAGCTGAACGAAGTTTGTTCAAGGGAACTTGATTGAACCAATGCTCTGACAGCCATCTTGGATTGCCTAGATTTCGTTAAAACGACCCGCAGAGCGGATCGGGCTGAAATTTGGGAGATGATTAGACATATACGGCCATTAAAGCTTGTTGAAGGGAGTTTGATACATCAATAAATATGACCGCCATGTACCAATCAAAAATGTATCATGTTTGGTGGCCATATTGGAATTTTTATTTGATGGATCTTAAAGGCGAGATTGGTTTTCTATAGGCTTTTTGGATATGCTGATTTCAAATTTGGCAGTTTCGAAAATGGGTTTCCAGTTAGTGGCCATCTTGGACTTTCTTCCCGACCGAAGTTTTGTAAAGCTTTGGTAAATTAAAAATTTCTCCTCGAACCACTGGAACAATTTTAGCAAAATTTGGTAGGAAGCATCCTGGTTCTTGTTGCAATTCTGGCTACAACCGTAGGGTTCTACTTATAGGTGATGGCCTTTCTAGTTGCAATGCCTAGATTCCAGATGAGTGATATAGGCCCCTTGGACCTCTTGTTAGAAATATCTTTAAAAATCATCTCCGAAACTGCTTGGGGGTCATCTAGGGCAACAGCTGAACCAACTTTGTTCGAGGGAGCTTGATTTCAGCAGCCATCTTGGATGACCTAGTTTTCGCAAAAATAATTTCTCCAGAACCACGGAACAGGTTGGGCTGAAATTTGGGAGATATGATTAGGCACTAGTCTAAGGTCCATTAAAGTTTGTTCGAGAGAAGTTAATTGGTAAAAAAAACATGGGCGCTGTCGACCAATCAAAATGTATTGGCGGCTATATTCAATTTTTTTATTTGAGGGATTTTACAGTTGAAATTTTTTTTATAGGTTTTTGGGTACGCTTGTTTAGATTTGCCACTTTCAAAACTCAGATAAACGGTTTGGTGGCCATCTTGGATCATTTTCCCACCAAAAACTCTGATACTAAAGCAATAGGAAAGTTAAAATGGCTTCTCAAGAACCGCTGGGCCGATTTCAATTATATGTAGCAGTAAGCATCATTAGGGCATATAGATCCAAGCTTGTTCATCCGAAGCTGATCGGCCAATTTGCCTGGTGGCCATCTTGGATTTTGGCTGATTTTTAGAAATGTCTTTACAGACCTCTGAAACTACTTGGGGGGATTGAGTGAAAACTGATAAACTATTATCTAGCGCAACAGTTGAACCAAGTTTGGTCGAGGAAACCTGATTGGCCAAATGCTTCGGCGGCCATATTAGATAACTTAGTTCGCGAAAATGTGTTCTCCAGAACCGTTGAATGGATCAAGCTGAAATTTGGTCGATATGATTAGACCCTAAGAGCCATTAATCTTTGTTCAAGGAAAGGTGATGGTTAAAAAAACCATTGCCACCATGGAGAAATCAAAATGTAGTATGTTTGGCAGCAATATTGGTTGTTGGTTTTTTTAGATGAGCGTCCCAGACCCTTGGGTCTCTTGTTTTATTTGATTGATTTTGAAGCTGAAATTGATTTTTTTAATAGATTTTTGGATATGCTGATTTCAAATTTGGCATTTTCGAAACTGTTGGATAAACGGTTTGTCGACCATCTTAGATAATTTTCCTGCCAAAACCTCCACTACGAAAGCAATAGGAAATTTAAAATGACTTCTCAAATAGCATTGGGCCGATTTTAATTATATTAGGGCAGGAAGCATCCTTAGGCCATAGAGATCCAAATTTGTTCAATGATTTGCAATACAATACGCCTGCTAGGTTCCAGCGACCATCTTGAAAATGTTTTCCATTTGATAACTCTGCTTCTGTTTGAAACTTCATGGCTTCATTAGACTACGTCTAAGGGAAAAAACTTATCGAAATTGTCATTTATCCAATATGGCCGCTAGCTATCTTGATAATTACTACGCTCTGTTAATTTCTGTCAGATTGTTTTGAAACTTCATGAGTGTTATGAAATCTGTCTTTGGAAGAAGCCTCTTGATATGGATGGTGATCCTAAATCTGTTATCACGACAGTGATGAGCTGTAAAATTTGTTAGATGAATGTATTTGTTACTTTGTAGCAATGGCTCTCTGTGAAATGGTTTCACCTCACTTTTATAACTATCATTGCTGATTTGTAGCATGACATACATGTGTTTAACAGGCTATCCTTTATTTAGAACAGAGGACAGATGGTAGGAAGGACAGGGATGGTAGGAAGGACCGGCACAGAGATGACAGTAGAAAGTCGCAAAGGTCATCATCCAGAGACTCGTCATCACCAGACCCGGTCAGGAAGTCTCATCATGTTGCTCCTAATGTAAGGCAGGGCCGAGATTATAATAGTGATGAGGATCGATCACATCACAGGCCTAAGCAGTATGGCCTTCTGGTATGTAAATGTACTACAATGCAATGATTGTTATTCTTCTACCTTGTCTTGCTATATAGCTTGTCTTCTTATTCATCCTTTCAGCCCAGAGACCAGATAGCTTCTTTAGGACGTACTCGTGGGGAGTAACAGAGAGAGCTTCTTTAGGACTTACTCATGGGGAGTAACAGAGAGAGCTTCTTTAGGACGTACTGATAGGGAGTAACAGAGAGAGCTTCTTTAGAACGTACTCATAGGGAGTAACAGAGAGAGCTTCTTTAAGACGTACTCATAGGGAGTAACAGAGAGAGCTTCTTTAGGATGTACTCATAGGGAGTAACAGAGAGAGCTTCTTTAGGACGTACTCATAGGGAGAAACAGAGAGAGAGAGCTTCTTTAGGACATACTCATAGGGAGTAACAGAGAGAGCTTCTTTAGGACATACTCGTAGGGAGTAACAGAGAGAGCTTCTTTAGGACGTGCTCATAGGGAGTAACAGAGAGAGCTTCTTTAGGATGTACTCATAGGGAGTAACAGAGAGAGCTTCTTTAGGATGTACTCATAGGGAGTAACAGAGAGAGCTTCTTTAGGATGTACTCATAGGGAGTAACAGAGATAACTTCTTTATGACGTACTCATAGGGAGTAACAGAGAGAGCTTCTTTAGGATGTACTCATAGGGAGTAACAGAGAGAGCTTCTTTAGGACGTACTCATAGGAAGTAACAGAGAGAGCTTCTTTAGGATATACTCATAGGGAGTAACAGAGATAACTTCTTTAGGATATACTCATATGGAGTAACAGAGAGAGCGTCTTTAGGATGTACTCATAGGGAGTAACAGAGAGAGCACCTTTAGGATGTACTCATAGGGAGTAACAGAGAGAGCTTCTTTAGGACGTACTCATAGGGAGTAACAGAGAGCTTCTTTAGGACGTACTCATAGGGAGTAACAGAGAGAGCTTCTTTAGTATGTACTCATAGGGAATGACAAAAATAGCTTCTTTAGGATGTTCTCGTAGTAAGTAACAGAGATAGCTTCTTTAGGATGTACTCATAGGGAGTAACAGAAATGGCTTCTTTAGGATGTACTCATAGGGAGTAACAGAGATAGCTTCTTTAGGATGTACTCAGGGAGTAACAGAGCGAGCTTCTTTACGATGTACTCATAGGGAGTAACAGAGATAGCTTCTTTATCATGTACTCATAGGGAGTAACAGAGATAGCTTCTTTATGATGTACTTATAGGGAGTAACGGAAATAGCTTCTTTAGGATGTAGTCATATGGAGTAACAGAAATAGCTTCTTTAGGATGTTCTCGTAGGAAGTAACAGCGATAACTTCTTTATGATGTACTCATAGGGGGTAACAGAGATAGCTTCTTTAGGATGTACTCAGGGAGTAACAGAGATAGCTTCTTTAGGATGTACTCAAGGAGTAACAGAGCGAGCTTCTTTATGATGTACTCATAGGGAGTAACAGAGATAGCTTCTTTATGATGTACTCATAGGGGTAACAGAGATAGCTTCTTTAGGATGTACTCAGGGAGTAACAGAGAGAGATTCTTTAGGATTTACTGATAGGGAGTAACAGAGATAGCTTCTTTAGGATGTACTCATAGGAAGTAACAGAGAGAGCTTCTTTAGGATCTACTGATAGGGAGTAACAGAGATAGCTTCTTTATGATGTACTCATAGGGAGTAACAGAGATAGCTTCTTTATGATGTACTCATAGGGAGTAACAGAGATAGCTTCTTTATGATGTACTAATAGGGAGTAACAGAAATAGCTTCTTTAGGATGTAGTCATATGGAGTAACAGAAATAGCTTCTTTAGGATGTTCTCGTAGGAAGTAACAGCGATAACTTCTTTATGATGTACTCATAGGGGGTAACAGAGATAGCTTCTTTAGGATGTACTCAGGGAGTAACAGAGATAGCTTCTTTAGGATGTACTCAAGGAGTAACAGAGCGAGCTTCTTTATGATGTACTCATAGGGAGTAACAGAGATAGCTTCTTTATGATGTACTCATAGGGGGTAACAGAGAGAGCTTCTTTAGGATTTACTGATAGGGAGTAACAGAGATAGCTTCTTTAGGATGTACTCATAGGAAGTAACAGAGAGAGCTTCTTTAGGATTTACTGATAGGGAGTAACAGAGATAGCTTCTTTATGATGTACTCATAGGGAGTAACAGAGATAGCTTCTTTATGATGTACTCATAGGGAGTAACAGAGATAGCTTCTTTATGATGTACTAATAGGGAGTAACAGAAATAGCTTCTTTAGGATGTACTCATAGGGAGTAACAGAAATAGCTTCTTTAGGATGTACTCGTAGGAAGTAACAAAGATAGCTTCTTTAGGATGTACTCGTAGGGAGTAGTGGCTCAAATCAATCAAACAAGAACAATCAGAGATTGCAAACCCTCGCCCTCTCCTTTTTATCACATTGTAAAACTTTGTTTTGATTTTCTGTATTTTTTTCGACCATGGCCAAATTTGTGATATTTTAGTATATGATCACCCCCTTTCTTACATTAAATTTTGAGATAAATCGCACCAGCAGTCTGAGAGATATCCATAGATTCAGAATTTGATCCAATCTGAAACCAGTTTATTCAGATCACAGCCAAAGTCTGGAAATCGTATTTCACGGTAGGGTCCTTTGTTGTGTTAAAATTTAAGCCAAATCAGATCAGTAGTTTTTAAGATTCATTTCCAGACACACAAGCACACACAGACGGATGGAAGACAGACAAACAGACAGACCTGAATGCAATACCCTGTTCTACTTACTCGAACAGGATACATATTCCACAGAATATTTTAAGAATAATTTCAGCACTTATAGGTGCATAAACTTCTGATGGCCATATACCATTTCTTATGGTTTATGGGACTGTGTGCAGCCTGCTTTATTGTATCACTTATCAATACTTCTTATGATGGTCAGTTAAGACTTATTTGAATGTACTTCTATAGCTCATCAATCCATGCTTGTGATATCTATGTTCTGTCTAGGTACATACTGCTGCTATGAATCTGAATCAATTGTAAGCAGTGGTCATGGACCTTCCCTTTAATGGTCAAGCCGACTAAAACCAGACTTTGCAATAGTCTAGAAGTGTCCATTTGTAAGTCAAGAAAAGACATTTTTTTAAATTTAACCACTGGAAGGACTGGCTCAGTTACCAAGCCAGGCATTCCAGTGGTAAATTTTCAAAGATAGTTCTCTCTTAACCTGCTGTCATTCACTAATCAAAAATTTCAATTTTCTTTTTAAATCTTGATCATTAACTTATGGTTAAATAAATGTATGTGGTTTTATAGAATATTTCATTAATACATACATTGTATATAGCAATACAAGATAATATTCTTTATTAAAGTAGATAGTCATTATGTTACTGCGATGTCTGAATGTAAGCGTCAGTTGAAGTAATGCTAGTTATGATCTCTAACTGTAGCATCAATTGAATTGGCACAAGTGGTGATGTCTGAATGTCACATCAATTGAATTGACACTAGTTGTGATGTCTAAATATACCGTCAGTGAAGGTAAGTTCTGATGTGTAAATGTAGCATCAGTTGAAGTGTCACGAGCTGTGAGGTCTGATGTAGTTTCAGTTGAAGTGATGCCTGTTGTCATGTCTGACTGTAGCCACAGTTGTTGTGACATCTGTTATTTTGTCTGACTGTAGCCACAGTTGTTGGGACACTAGTTGGATAATAAGACATTTGCTTGATTGGAAGACTGGATTGTTGAATAAATGAATAGACTTATTAATAAATTATTATTCTTGATCATTTTTCCAGAAACCAGATAACCCAGATGCATATCGGCATTCATCAGCAGACAGACGCACAGACAGAAGGAAAGATGAGAGCAAGAAATATACACAGTCTCATAAGTCAAGATCTAGGTCATTGTCTCCCAAGCACTCAAAGTCACATCGACAACGTTCAAAATCGCCAATTAATTCTCATACTGTACAAAGGCAGCAATCTAGATCGAGATCCAGGTCTCCTGTTAGATCTAAATACAGGCAAAATAAAAGAGAAAGAAGGCGGTCACCAACTCCACCAGTTAAACGGTATGCTTATATGATATTTATCTTCTGGTTCAAATATAGCAGCAGCAGCAGCACACTTGACTTATTGTCATATTTCATTCATTGACCAGCATAATTAATTATTGCACGCTCAATGATTTGGTGTCTTTTCCAGGATTGATGCTCCATGAATGCTCTTAGGATGAAAGCTATCTGTTAATTTTGTACAAATGATTTCAGTTTCAGTTATAAAAGGAATTCATATATATTGCTATGTTATTCATATGTTATAATATTCTAATTAATTAACTCTTACCACTCTAATAAGTAGTTATAAAAACTTTAAAAAAAGGTTTGATTTTAAAATGCATCAGTTGAAGTGTCACGAGCTGTGAGGTCTGATGAAATCATTCTTACGTTATGACATTGCAACACGATGTCCTGTGGCTAATGGAGGGATATGATCTCTCACTCACGTATCTGATATCGTAATCATATATGGTACATGTTAGCTGATGTCACACTCAAAATTATGTAAGCCTGTCATAAAACTGACAATAGTGTGTAACAAAAGTGTCCGAATTGTATCTCTCGGATGAATTTACAATTTAATAAATATTCTGTTAAATATTTTGAAATATATAAATTAGTTTCAAAATATTCAACTTCTTACATGTATAATTACATTGAAGTTTAGATTCTGGGAATTCAGGTTTCAAAGTGTTAAATTGATTCAAACGCGCATATAAAGTGAATAGGAGCATAGATAGAAATTATCTAAAAATAGATAGCTGTAATGGTCATGCTCTATGAGGTGGTCACTTAATGTTTTAACCCTCAGAAACAAGAAAGGAAATATTCTTTATGATGTACAGAATATTATGTTGAATATTTTGAAATAAATTTGATTAGGAACTGTTGCTGCTTATGGCAGTAACAGGTTCCAATTAAATTAGTTTCAAAATATTCAACAGCTTTCCTCTATGGCTGGCTTGAAATTGAGACACGGGAATTTCAATGCTTGAAGGGTTGATACAGGACTAATTATATATATATATTTATTATTCTTGTTTAATTCATTTGTTTGCAGAAAATTGACTGACGAGGAACGACAACGGAAACTTGAAGAAATGATGGATAATGCCAAATGGCGGGAAGATTTACGGTCTAAAAACATTAAACGTTACAAAGAGGATGATGCCAAGGAGGAGAAAAAGAGCAAAGATAAGAAGGGCAGCATTTCTGACTTCATTAAGTGAGTTTGTGGCAGAAGACTCTCTATCTGTATTAGTGATATTCGTTAACATTTGATTATAAAAGTTAATTCAATTTTAAACATCTATGTTATTGCTAATCATCTGATGATAAGATATATTGTTATTTTAAGGCCCACCCCGTCTTTTGACAGTTTCTCCTTCGAAAGTTATGTGCATTAGTGTAGGGTGTGTAAGAAAAGCCCAGGTTACTAGAGGATGCAGGATCGCAAATTAATATTTTGCACTATAAAAATGAAATCAATTTTAACCTGACAGGTCATATGTAAAAACGTAACACAGATTTGAGTCTTGGCTTCTTGTTTATACATATACTTCTGATTAAAGATAATGCAGGCCATTTGTTGTTTCCCGATCTTGACAGGGGCCAGATATGGGCCCCATGCATTCATGCATATGTCTGATGTTGGTTCTAGAGTTTGATTTAGAACATTATGAATTTGCTTGCTTTCTGGAGCATACCTCTAGAAATCCTGCATCTGGCACATAGATCCCCAATGCTTTGGGATTGCATTACAGCTGCATTCGTTTATATTTGCTCAATATTTAAAATTCATTAATATTCTGATTTATTGTGGAAGACTTTAAGAAGCTGGGGTTTGAGTGGTGGCAGAGGCATGTGTCGAGTTCGGTGTATTAAAGATTTATTTTACATTAACTTTCACTCTGAGGTTTTCGCTTAGCCAATTAGAGTGCCAATATTCTGGACCTCTTTATTATATTTGTTCCTCTGAATCATACTAATAAATCTATATTAACTTTCACAGTCCATTGATGGCAGAACATGCATCACAAAGCTCTATTGAAGACAGACTTCACCGCAACAAATACAATATTCAACGGACAAATGCAGATCTAGAGAAAAGCTTCAAAAGACATTAGTCATACTCACAGAAAATAATCTACTTTCCTATGATGTACTTTTAACCCTTTAATCCTCAAATTTGTTTAAGAAAATTTCAATTTTCTCCTAGAAAATGTCCATTTGCAAACCAGGAGGAGATTATTTTTGACAATTTACCACTGAAATGACTGGCTCGGTTATTGAGCCAGTCAGTTCTAGTGATAAATTTTCAAAAATAGTCCTCTCCGTCTGCAAATGGATATTTCTCAAGACCACTGCAGAAGCCGTTTCTGGCTGGTATGAGTGTTAAAGGGTTAAACCTGTCCGTAATGAACGCTTGCTGTTGCGGCTAAAGTGATTGGCATTCTTAACTTGGAAGGATGTTTATGAGGGTATTTTTTAGATCTGGAACAGATCGCTAAAGCTCAGTTATGTTCTTGTTTGTTCTGTTATTGTTGTTTGTTATGTTATTTGTGTAGACTTCTTTCTTTTTACTACTCATACAGTTCTCATCCAATCTCGTGGAAACCTCACACACATATTCTAGGGATAAATACTGACAGCGTAAATGAGGCTGACTTCCCTGTTGGGTTTTAGAAGGGCAGCCCAACATTAAATTCGAAAATCACTACTCTGTTATTGATGAATGGTTCTTGATAAAATTTGAGGAGAGATATTTCTAGGACTAACTATCAACATCAATATCAATAGGAGCGCAATTTTTTATTCAGCACTATGTTGTGGATGAATGGGTCGCGATTAAAATTGAGAGGGATATTATATGGTTAACTATTGACATCTTTATGGACCACTATTCGATTCTCCCCCTGGTGTACTTTAGAACGGTGGTCCACCATTAAATTTTAAAATCGCTACTCTATTATTGATGAACAGATTTTGATACAACTTGGGGGGGGGGGGGGGGGGTTGGGTGTGGAGTGGATATTCTCATTGTAGCTATCGACATCATAGCGAAGTCTGATTTTCGATTCACCCCTGCCAGGTTTTACAAGGGTGCCACACACTTAAATTTTAATACCGCTACAACTCCGTTATTGATCAGCAGATCTTGATAAAACTTGAAACAGTCTGTTGGTAACTATTTACATCATAACAGGGTCAGTTTTTAATTCACCCATCAAGTGATTTTATCTAGTTAGCTTATTTGTTAGCATCAATATTACTTGTATCGTTGTTGTAATGAAATTGTATTAAATAACAAAATTGTTTACAAATTGAACATTGCTTAATAAGCAAGTTTTTAAAAATTAAAAGGAGAGCAACTAAAGAGATTACAGACCCACATCCATTTCACATTTTCAGGGTTTTTAATCCTGAATTTGATGCGATCTGAATCTGTATTTTAAAATCTAGATCCCAACCAATGTTTGGAAATGCTAATTTATGATGGCCACCTTTCACGTGTTAGGGTTTGACCAAATTGGATTGGTAATTTCTGAGATATCCATACATACAGAAATTATCAGAATTTGATCCAATCTGGGCCCAGGTTTTTTCTACATATATATGAATAATGACCATTCTGAAAATCTTACTTTATAGCAACCTTTTTGGGGTTAGCATTTTAGCCAAACTCTGTCAAAAGTTTCTAAGATACAGTTGTGGATGCATGCATGTGCGCGCGCGCGCGCACGCACGCACGCACGCACGCACGCACGCACGCACGCACGCACGCACGCACGCACGCACGCACGCACGCACGCACGCACGCACACACGCACACACACACACACACACACAGACATGCACATGCACGCATGCATATTTGATTTTGAATAAAATGTAACTTGTGTATATACAGAAGTGTATTTGTCATATCAATATGATCAATCTTAATAATTCTATCCTGATGATTAAGTCATGGTCAATTCTGATTTTGCATCTGACCATGTCCAGGATTTCCATCGCACACTAACTGTTTCTCTTGGCCATACATTCACCAAACTTCGTAAACTCAGATAAGAGTCATATGGCCTGCGGTTTATAGTCACTCTAATCAAAGTTATTGTAGCAAATTATATGAAACTCAGGGTTTAACCCTAACTTCCCCACATTTCTATTTGTCTGATAATGGTTGGACAAGAAGTAACCCCTGTCACCAAGAATGCATCTACTGGATTCATGTCAAATTTACTACTTTCATACCTTGTGGCAAGACGGCAGTTGGCATGTACTTATCTCCCCTGGGAAAAATTAATGTACATTTTATCGAGGATGACTAAAATACACGTGTTATTAATTAGCCTTGCAACATAAGTGGTGTGTGTGTGTGTGCGTATTCGCGTACATCCATGTGTGTGTCTGGAGCTGTATTTCATTTCAAGACTGATTGTGATCTGGATTTAAAAATCTGTCCAGATTGGATCAAATTCTGGATTAAAAATTTCCAGAAACTACTTGTCTGATTTGGCTAAAATTTCAACACGATTAAGTGTGTGACCATACACTAGGATACGACAATGTTGGTCATGATCCGTAAAATCAGAGGTAAAACCTCCTGACGGGATGGTGAGAGTCTGTATTATCTTATTGTGCTTGTTGAAACTATAATGCAAACAATTGTAGCTTTATGCAAACTACTATAGAATATTTTATCTGACATGATTTCATGACTATGATGTATTATTTTCTGTATAGAAAATGCAAGGTAATCTGAATTATGTTTTAAATGAGAATTGTATAAACTCACTGATTTATATATTTATTTGTAATTTTTGCATTTATTTATTGTTTATGAGGCACATCTCATTACATTATTAAAAGCTTGCTAAACATCCAGCATCTTACTAATTAGAGATATGTTGAATAATTTGTGCAGTGAAACTCCAAACTGTACCCTCGGTAAACAAAAAATCTCCAAATGGACCTTTCCAGTTTTAGCTATGCCGAGCCCATCTCTAGCTAAGCTCCACCCACACCACGCTCGTGTTGGGATTGATCACTCCCTGACTCAATTTCCAGAAAACTCTACAGGTAAGCTGTTAAATGTTTTGAAACTAATTTGACTGGGTGCTGTTGCTGCCTATGGCAGCAATACCTCCCAGTCAAATTAGTTTCAAAATATTCAACAGCATCTTTATTAAATAGTAGACATACAATTCGTACAACAATGCTTAGTCCATCCTCAATTAAGCATTCATGATATATTTATCTATATCCTTCATGACATCATTGATTATGACATCATCCTACACGTCACGTAGTTGAATTTCACGTCATACGATGGATAAATAGATTGGAAAGGTTCATTGAACAGAATAGATTCGCTTTCCATATAGGAATTTTCCCTCTGTAAACCAGAATCTTATCTAACCCAGACAAATCTTTCAGTGCACTGAGTGTGGTTTGGAGAAGTTTTGCTGCACAATTGTACAATTAGTCTCCCATCTGATAAACGTATGCAGTGTCTAGATCAAAACCACACCAAAGCCATATGCCTCCAATGTCCTTAGAATGGATTGCGCTACACCAACAAGTTAAAAGTAAATTCCACCAGTGGAAAAGAGAAGGCTGGCCAACAGATGGTCTCACAACTCATGAACTAAAGTCTCTGAAGCACCAGCTCCGATCATGCCAGCGCCATAATGCGACCACTAAGCACAATAACCTGCTTGCATCCATCCAGAATGCAGTGACTAATGATCAGGTGTTGTTCATCAAACTGGTGAGACAGCAACACAGTAGCCAAACAAACACTACCACAGTATTAGAATATAAGGGCACTAGCTATTATACTACAGAATGAAGGAAATGTTGATTTCCCTTTCTACGAGATCCAGACGCAACGCATCAACCATCACCATGGCCCTCATGACTGCTTGGTTGAACTCTCGCTGACCATGCCTGTCAAACCTCTAACTTTTTAGCAATAAAGCTGCCAATTGGAGAACGATCAGTGTGGTCTATTAACTAGCTCTGGATTAAAGGCGAGTGGATTGGCCGAGTCTGACATATCCCTTATATAGTAGTCCGAGAATGAGGACTCGCAGTGAGATTGTGCAACTGCCATGATGTCCTCTAATGAGACACCATTATATAGGGCTGTAGAGGCGGCTATTCCTCTGATGTCATGAGCCCTGGCACATTGCACGTGTTGACCGGTCGCAATTTGATGGGTAGTCTGAATGCATTCGACTACCCAACGAGATATAGTATCCATAGATGCGGCGCCATAAGGCTTTTTATAGTAGATCCATAGCTGGTTATCATCTGACCGTAACGAGTCCGTCTGCTTTTTATATTTATTCAAAGCACTGGCATCATGTTCACGGTTTGCCGGCATATTTCAAAGATTGAGTCTTTGACAGAAATTCTTGGGAGCAGTCACAGACATTCTCCAGAGACAATAAATCGGTCTCTCTGACAAAAGCACATGGATCTCACTACGCTTTCTGGCTGAGGATGCTGCCAGCAGAAACACCGCCTTCAGAGTCATGCTTTAGGACGTCTGGACTATCCCTGTTGGTTAGACAATGGATAGCTGATGCCAAAGCTGACTTGTATCCATCAACCATGACGGGAGCCAAACCAGTATGGAATAGCTGACAGAGAAAGTCTGCTATTTGCTGAACAGTCAATTGAAAGGGATCAAAATCCTTTCCTTTACACCATTCTGCAAATTTGTTAACCTTGTTGTTATATGACTTGAAGGTTGACCTCCTTGCGGCTGCGATGAAACTCGCAGTCTGTTGAGTAAAGTCTTCCGATGTGGAACGTTATTTGGTAACATCCATGCAGTAAATTTGAACATTTCGTGCCGCTCATGTAGAAAGCGTCCCTTGGCCTGGGAGATTATGTTCGGAATCTCGGGAAGCTGCACTGGATTGTCCACCTATAGCTGCAGAAGCTCCGTGAACCACACCCTGCTGGGCCAAAATGGCGTTATCAGCAGGACCAGGCATGGCTCTTCTCAGATCTTCATCAGCATCTTCAGGAGAGGATAGTGGGTGGGTACGCGTGCATCCTGTCCAGCTTATCGCTAGAGCGTCTTTATCGACAGCATTTGTATCTGGAATTGGCGAGACAAGTCATGATTTGAGCATTTTCCTTTGTGGTGAACAGGTCCACTTTGGGTTTGCCCAATGCTTGAAGATCGTTTGTAGAATCGGAGGGTTTAGAGAGCATTCTGTTGGCAGAATCCTATGTCTGTGAGACAAACCATCCACCAGAATGTTCAAAGGGTCAGAAATGTGAGCTGCTCTCAAAACAACTGAGTAACTCCTGCACCATTGAATCAAGTTCAACACTTTCATACACAGTGTTGGAGACTTGGTCCAGCCTTGGCGGTTTATGTATGATACTACTGTCGAATTGTCCGACCGTATCAATATCACCTTGCCCCTGACTTCTGGAAGAAATTTCCAGTGCCAGTTCCACTGCCATCATCTCTAACAGATTGATATGCAGCCGTGGACCTGGTGTTCTCCCAGGCAGCCCCCACCCCTTCAGCGATGCATCCGTGTAAACGGACAGCTACGGTGCGGTAAGTGAAGCAAAACTCCTACTAGGACATTCTGATGCTCCTTCCACAATGCTGGATGCGACATGATCTGCTCCAAGGCCAGTATCGGCTTGTTTAGAGGGTCTGTCTTCTGTTTCCAGAAAGACACCAGATGCAACTGGATATGTCTTCGCATTAGCGCAGCGTACAGGATAACCTCCATGGAGACCAGCATCTGAAGAAACCTTGCCTGAATGTGGTTTCCCACTCGAATGCTCTTGAAAATGGCTTTCAGTGAGTTCAGCCTGGACTGCTATGGATAGACCATGCCTTTCTCTAGATCGAATCGCATCCCCAAATAGGCAAAATGTTGAGTTGGTATCGGTTCGATTTTCTCCTTGTTGACTATCCATCCTAACTCGGAAAGCAATTTCTAACATGGCTGGCATGTCCGCCTTGATAAGCAAATCGTCTATGTAGGTGTGAAGCACCACGTTATCTGAGATATGCTGTCACTGCTAGGACCACTTGTGAAAACTCTATCCGCTCCCCGTCCCCCCCCCCCCCCTTCTTGATGAATGAGATAGAGCCATTTTAGTTTAGGTCTGCAAGATATGACTGGCACCGCTGTTTCTGTCGCACATGTACGGAAGTGAAGGGAGCTATCATACCCTCCGGTACGATTTGCTCCCTTCTTCCCACCCTTGAAGGACTTCCCCTTACCCTTCTCGCCCTAGGGCGTTCAGGCCACCACTAGGGCAATCAGGGACCTTCTTCGCCTTGGGCAGATGAGGACCAGCAGTCGCACTCAATGGAGGCGCAGCTTGCACTTTTTTTAGAAGTCTGTCCCACTGGCAGTTTACCTGTAACTTCTAGTGTGTGCGTCTGGTGCACTAGCTCCAGCTGCATGTTAACTGCCAATCTGTTCTGAGCGATATTGGCCCAGTCTTCCAGGATGGACTGACCGTAGGAGTGACAGAATGATGGACTGCATGAGTGGCAGATCGGATGACTGGGAGACAGGCAGACAGACCAAACTACCCACCCAGAGACCACCCGACGGATCGCATCAGAAACCGCATGAGTGACAGATGGGATGACTGCATGAGTGATATACTGACTGACTGACCGACCGACTGCACGAGTGACGGAATCATGGACTGCATGAGTGGCAGATCTGATGACTATGAGCGAAACCAGACAGACCAAACCACCCACCTACCGATTGATCAACCAACTGATTGACAGACCGACCGATTGGTTGACTGCATGAGTGACTGACTGACCGACCGACCACATGAGCGACAGACTGACTGACTGACTGACCGAATGCATGAGTGACACACCAGATGACTGTGAATGGCGGACTGACAGACTGCGTGAGTGACAGATCGGATGACTGCATGAGTGGCAGACAGGCTGACAGACCAGACCACCCACCCACCAACTGACCTACCAACTGACTGACTGACCTACCGACCACATGAATGACAGATCGGATGATCCGATGACAGCATGAGTGACAGACAGGCTAACAGACCAAACCACCCATCCACAAACTGCACGAATGAGCAACCGACTGACTGAGCGACCAATGGCATTAGTGACTGAACGACAAACTGACCATCTGAGTGACAGACTGTCCAGCCGGCCAACCACACAAGTAACAGATTAAAATTTTATCCAATGTGGTCATGTCACATCATTTTGAAGCCAATGATAAGTAGACTACAGTACAATGAATTATTTTGATCTTGGGTCAAACTGAGGGTAGGGGGCGGGGTAAAAAGTGGGCACCAATCGATTGTAATGCAACTCCTAGACCATTTCACATCCAAATATCTATTACGCCGATTGTTTTTGAAAATGTTTCTTCTTTTTTCAGACTGAACTTTGCTTATGGATGGACCATTTGCCTTTCTGTTAGCCCCAGGGTGCCAGTTGTCATTACAATGACTTCAGGTTACTCCTGGGAAGAAAGGCTTTATGGTTCAGTATCCCGGCTATGCTTGCCCGTTGGGTAGTACCATTTGTATTTTGAATCATCTTGTTGATTGTCAAATTTCAAAATGAGACTCCGGTAGTCCATCATATCCTGTGATATACAATTAATATACAGTACAGCTAAGCTATTTGCTATCTTCTGATAGGTCTTGTGGAAATTTGGTGGGTTTTTTCACATATCATTTTAAAGCCAATGATGAGTAGACTACAGTAAAAGTAATTATTTTGAACTTGAGTCAAACTGAGGGTAGGGGACGGAGTCAGAAGTGAGCACCAATCGATTGTAATGCAACTCCTAGACCATTTCACATAGAAACTTTAAACTTTTGGTATGATTACACATATGGCCACGGATGTGCATGACACATTGGAATTTTGATATCACCCACAGGGGCAGGGGTGGGGGAAATGGTTGGCAGAAAATAAATTTTATCAAACGTGGTCATGTCACATATCATTTTGAAACTTGTAGTTAGTAGACTTCAGTACAACAAATTATTTTGTTGATTTAATCTGAGGACAGTGGCCTGGGGTCAAATCAGATCTATCGCTATAGTCACTAATCAATATTGTGGTTAACAGCTGGATATAATTTGTGAGTCTATAACTTCAGCCAATCAGATTGTATGTCTTCTTCTTATAAACGACACTTAACACGCTTGCAAATTTAATAATATATAACTAAACTTTATTAAATGTAATGTAAATCAAAGCCGTATTGCAGGCTACAATAATTCAGTAATACTTTATAACAATTTTGGCTAAACTAAATCTAATTCCTCACAGCAATTCTAACTTTAAAGTGAATAACAATTGCTGATGTTAAACTGCTATCAAAGAGTGTAACTGCTCTGGAACAGCGCAATCGGAAGATTAAAGATTTTGACATCATGCTCGTCCTTATATACAATAAAAGTGGCTTCGAGCATGACGTCGTCGTGATGATCTATTTAGAGGGATTCCCTGGTGATTTCCAAAATCTAACCACTTTGATTGGTTAACACTCTCTTGCCCACGCTCAAAGGACAGTCGGACTCAACCGGTCAAGACTGGTATGCAAGTGATGCATCTTGACAGATAACATATACAAATCTGTTTTGACAAGACTCGTCAATCATCCATTCCTTGCATACTCACATCCCAATTACTCATTGTTCAGTTGTGACAAGAGCGTTAACCATTCAAGTATCAACCTATTGGGATTACCGTATCGTTAGTGCATTCTATTTGGACACAGTGATTAATGGTTATGAGATGTCATGACGTAGGCCTAGGTGCTCTTTGACCTGTCATGTACATTCTGCATATTTACCAGAAATACGCCTACACCATGTACATCTCGGGACTTCCACGCAGTGCTGAATCATAGAACTGGATCTACATACACTATTTCGGCTATCTGACTTGTTTCTTCGAATCCCGTAAGTATACGTCTTAATTAACCATCTTGTAAGACCTCATTGCATTAAAATCCAGAAATCATCCTAAGATGCTTCCTGGTCTTAATCCAACAGCGTCTTACTATCACGGTATCTATAACCTAAACTAAAGTGACAGAACCAGTTTCTACCTATTAAAAGGGTTAAAGATTCAGTTCGATTCCTATGAATGATTATGACCGATTATGACTACGTGGGTTGAATATTCACCTAATTTGTCCGTGTAAATCCTAATTTATGGAAATGACAAAACTAGATTGATTGTAGCAACCAATCTTAGTCAAACGTAAATCAAGCATGGATAAACTAATTTATCCATCACCAGGGATCATAATCATCAATTTAGAAATCCTCTAAATATTAACATACAATATATAATTTATACCTTCAGTAAGCAATAGAGCTACCATAAATATCAGTGGCGTAATCGGATATCCCGATGCGGATATAAATAAACATTACATAAAAGTTCTACACCACTCATCATGTCATACCGACCTATTAATAATATACAACTATGCTTACTGGCAATAGCGACCCAATAAATTGGCCCTATTACCGATGACGTATAGATAACTACCCACTGTCTATAGCGACCGTAAAAGTTGGTCCTATAGCTAGTGACGTATTGCGATGACGATGTTATGAATATTCATGACTGAGGACATGACGTAAAACATATCTGATGTACACAGTGTCAATAGGTCATCTGCAAATGTTTACCCGGGTACCAATAGGTAGCCGGTGGGGTTCATGGGTAGCTAATCCATAAATCCCATATTTACAACCTGGATACCATCAGAGATGTCAATGTCCTCTAAAATCTGGATAGTGTTGGACAGTTGTTATTGTCACTCATTGATTCGATAGTTTTGATTGCTGATGAGACCGTCTTGCTTACCATAAAGAAATTAATATCAAACTTCTGAAACAGTCGACTAACAGTACAGATAACATTCATTACATCCACCATTAAACATGTAACTGCCATGAATGTTAATGATTCTACACACTGAAGTAGTCCTTTAGCTTTAGCCGATTTCTTCTCTTCAACCTCATGACAAAGTGAATAGACAATTGATGCCCAACATTCCTTAATCATCTCTACCGCACTGTATTGATAGCCACCTTACTGATGCAGGAGCATGAACCTGCTTGATGTGGCCATGCAGAAGCAATTGTAATTCTCTAAGTTTATGGTATCTAACAGCTGAATCACTATAAATTGCATATATACCACTGATTGTACTCTGGTACTTTGCTAAATATGGTACAGACTTGGCAGCTTGAGAAGATGCCAAGTTTAATTTGTGTGCCTCACTTTGAATCTGAATCAGGTCATTGCATTTCTCCTTTAATTTCGCTCCTACACCATTTTTATGCCCGGCCATCACACTTGCACCATCCGTTCCTAAGCCTACAACTCTGTCTAAATCTACATCACATTCTCCAAGTTTCTTAGAAAACGCATCACATATTGTCTGAGCTCTTCCATTGTCCAGTGTGACATTTCCTAGATACACATTTTCTGCTTTGGCATTATTTAACACCGGCACGTACATAATCAGTTTCTTGGTACAAATATTTGTTTTGTCATCCATGATTCCTACAAATGGACTGTTGTGTAATTTCTCATTCACTGTAATGGTAACAACATCCAATATAGCGTCCTCCATCTCAGGCACTGCCTTGTGTCCATGGGTTGTCTAAATGGGGGTTCCCATTGGCAATCTGCAAAATGAACTTGAAAATATATATATATAAACAGAAATAATCTAGAGTACAAAATAGGACAGCTGGGTAGATACTAGGTAGGATGAGTTGGAATTAGGACGAGTTGACCTATTCACCCTAATAGTTATTGAATGTCCACTTGCAGGCCAAGAGAAGACTATTTTTTAAATGTTACCACTGGAATGACTGGCTCGGTAACCGAGACAAACATTCTAGTGGTACAATTTTCCAAAATAATCTTATCTTGCCCTTCAAGACAACTGCATATGCCGCTTTTGGCCGATTTCATCTGGAAAGGGTTAAGCAACGGCCTGTATTAATTTAGTGATCGACAAAAAAACAAACAATCAAGTGTTGACGTTTGTTTATTTTATTCCCGGAAGTTGTAAAGTTTCAGGTCATTGTTGGGGAGACCAAACAGATTGATAAATTTAATGCTGCATGTATGAAATCTGGTTATATATCCGAATGCATTTTTAGAGGGAAAAGACAAGCAAACTTATTTTACTTGGCCTCATAAGACAAGGGTTGAATAAAAATGTATACAAAATTGTGTGCTGATATTGCATAATCATGGCCCGTTGAGCCTTGAGGGTTATAGAAAATTTACAAATTAATATTTTGCATGAAACGCTGGAATAGAGTATAAATAGATTATAGGTTTTTATAGTGGCCAAATTAAGAGGAGCCAAGCGCACAACATAAAATGCCTGAACTCCCGAAAGTACAATTCTATTTTAATGTTGGCGAGTTAGAATTAGAATAAACGTTTTAAGTGACCAAGTTAAGAGCCAGTTATATGACAAAAAATGCCAGAACTCTTGAGAGCATAAATCGCTTTTATTCTTGGCGAGTTATTCGATCAATAATATATACTAGATAGCCACATACCTGTAAATCAACCAGATCATTGAAGACATCGGCTGAAATCAGCTTTTTGCACATCATATACACCATTCTGATATTCTCCTCGTGACCTTTCCTTCCAATAGCTGACGATCATATTCTATATTTGCCACTAGCACTGATTTTTCTAAATCCTTTCGCAGCATAACAGCAATCTCAGCCACCTTGTGATCATGAGATGCGATATGATGATCCAACGCAGATTTCTGATAATTAGTCGAACCACTCACAAAATTATTAGCTTTTTTCGAGTCGATACACATTGAACATTTCATTTTACCGCCTTCAAACTGTAACCACTTAATATAAACAGGAGTCTTCAACCATGCGTCATTAAATTTCCTAGACTTTGTTTATATTTCACCTCACTATCACAACTTTCATCATCCAATTTACTACGCTTTGACACATTTTCTTCGTTCTTGGTCGCCGTCACTGTCGTCGATTCTCGTTGTCGCTTAACACCAAATTGAAACAAACTATGTTGCATTTTGGAAAGCTTTGACGAATACTAAATTATATATGGACCATAACTTACTCACCTGATATGGTTTCGAATTGAAAAGGATTTGTATTGTTTTAAATATTATTTCCCTGGTACATAAAGGGTAGCACTTTAGAGAGGCGGCTAGCTCTCATGACGTGTGATCACACTTTGTTTTTGTAGCTCTTCTGAGAACATACTAAGCCATGCATTGATTGATCAAGCAATCTTTTTAGCCAATGAAACTAGGAGAATTTTAGAAACTCCATTCCTAAACGAAACTGTTTTTGTTCGCCGAGATCTGCTCTACTCGTTTTAACATGTTTGAGTAATGGCTTCTATTCATTCGTGTATTACATTGTATGTATAGCCATTTGTTAGAATTGATATGACCGATTAGTATGTTATTCCAGATTAATTTCTTCTAAGGTGAGATTTAATTTAATCACTCCTTTGACTACTCGCCTGCTTCAAATATTAGAAACTAGCGATACACGTTAGAATTACCAGTTTTAGGGCATAATTTTTTGTGCATCCCCTGTGCATCCTTTGGGATGCAGAAGGTTAAATTTTATGCATCCTGAAATTATGTGCATATATACGTGCAAAAGGACGCATAGTGGGAACACTGGTGTCTATCTCTTCAACCAATCATATTGCATGTCTCGCTATAGCCAATATTCAACGTTCCAGTAACGGCTGGCAGACCTCTCTCTCTCGCATTCAGGGAGACACGCATTTGACTTTACTCTCACTCTCATTCAACTACATGCAAATCTCATGTGTCTGGCAGTTTTATTAAAGTATAAATAAACTGTAAATGATGGATAAGAAACTGTTGCTGGGTAATCATGGCCTCTATATTGCCATCTTGGAGACCAGATATTTTAAGGAAATTAGCAGGGTTTGTTGTGTCTCAGAAAATTGAATTAAGAAAATTTCTGGGAGAGGACTCCTGAACACCCTACCTTAGGGAGTCTGATACTTTCGGTTTCTAATAACATGAGTCTCTGAGCTGATTATAATTTATGCAGATCTATCACTTCAGCCAATTAGATCACACGTCTACTGCTATAGCCAAAATTCATATTCCAGCTCCGGTATTCCAGTAACACCTGGCTATAATTTATACATGTCTCGCTTCAGCTAATCAGATTGTACTTGAATAATGATTGGCATTTTAATTGACAGCCAATCCATATAATACAGCACTGTATTTTTCTCGTCATTCTGACAAGTAGCAAGCTAGAGTGAAGGTCTCTGTACTAGTAGCAATGGATGTTTTAATTATACTAAGCAGTGTCTGAGGATATGTGTTAGGGATATACCATTGGATTTAGCCAATTTGCAGCAGCAGAGTGCATCCTAGGGGTGGGACACTGCCAATATGGCACTGTCAATTACATGCAGAAATGCAGGAGAAGCATTTTGAGTGCATCCCGGTTTCAAAATCAAAGGTTTTTTCATTGGCCCTCTCAAGTCACACGGTTATAAGGGGCGTGACCTAATTAACCATATATGAAGTTACCAAAAGGGAAATGTGCTGGTGGGCTTACCAAATTATGCCCCCTCTCGGTCACCATATATGGTCAATTAGGCCACCCCTTGTAATCATGTGACTTGGGCCAATGAGAAAGTGCGTCTATCACATCCCTTTACTCCTCACTGAAAGCATTTGCAAAATAAAGGAATACGTGGTCTTATCATAAAGAATAGAACAAGTAATACGTAAAAGTAAATATTAATAAACTTAACATCACAAATACACAAACATAAAGTGAACTTTTGACACATATCTGTTTTGCCACGTTAAATCAACGCTTCCCAGCACAATCTCACGAGAGGAGTGAATGGAACAGCGCTGTCAATCACTGTTTACGTTTCCTAGCAGCGAGTTCTATATACTTCCGGCAAGTGCGTTAAATGATGACATGAAAGCTGTGATTGATTTATTGACCGTTTGATCGGTTAACAACAATGCAATCTGCGGAAACTTGTTTTATCAAGGCTTAAAACAACTACATGGTTAACACGTATAAGTTTATCGGCTGAGATGGAGAATTATTGCCATAGTTGTTGCTGACAATGGACTTTCAGAATATGTGTTTACAAATAACACTTGAACTTTATTATATACTTTTGCTGCCTCTTGCTGGAACTGAATGCAGCGAGTACTAGAGTTGCACTGATTTACTTACTTTCCCGTCATGTTTTCATTATTAAGATCGAGATATTGATCTGGTCGTTGTGCTGAGATGAAAGGTATGTTGATTTAAATGTCTAACCAGTTAAATTTGAGTTGCTATATGATATCATCTATGCCATAAGATATTGTAGCGAGGTGGGTCTCAGCATCATTGTTTTAAGTGGCATAAGCCATTGGCTTGTTATTGCATGTGATTTCTAGTTTGTTCTTGAATGATTTGACTGTTGTTGCTTAATAACGTCTCGTCGAAACCTTAGAGATTTTAGACTTTGTCCCTTACCACTCTGATGTCAACATTCTATTTTTTGCTGTGTCAATAACAAAGAAACTGGTGTACACTTTCCAACAATTCGGTTGATGATGATGTTGCTGTCTATGACAGCAACATCATCCACCAAATTTGCGGAAAAAAGAACAGTTCATTTCTTAATTTAACCTGAAATTTAGAATTCTGACAGAGTGGCAAGGGTTAACACTGACTTGTGGAAACACTGTGGTGCAGATGGGTGTTCCCCGCGTTAGCTGCGGTGTGCCGCCTACACTCGTGGTTACACCCTGCTTCGCCTAGCATTTGTTTGCATGCTGACATGTGGAGGCCTTGGTTTGTCTTATTGCTGTTTTCATTTTCTGTGTGGGCCTGATTAGTTGCATACATTATCTCCACACACACTCTTCATTCATGTCTCGCGAGATCTCCTTCGATAGAAGATTGAGAAAATAATTGTTATGCTCTGCATGAAGCGAAGGCTCTATCTTTAGATTGACACGCTATTATTAGGTCACCTGGTCATAATAGCCAAGAGAGTTTATGCCGTGGAGACTGTGCATCGTATGACCATCCGTCTACCGTCCCTTTAAACGACGTCTCAAGAACCACTGGCCTGATTTCAATTATATTTGATAAGACGTATCCAGGGCCGGCCATAGGGTGTCTGGCGCCCTAGGCAAAGGCAGAGGACGAGCCTTTAAGTGAGGGTGGGTGGGAGGGGTCCGGAAAATTTTGAAATCTAGATTCTCTGAGAGGGAATTTCCTGCAGTTCTAGAGAGAAATGGCTCTTGTCCTAAGTGGATTTTTTAGAAATCTTATTTGCTTTGAGTACATGTAGTTTGGTTGGTGATCACTCCATTTTCACTGCCTATTTCGCCTATGCCTATTGTATCTGTCGCCTCCTGTGTACACTTACACATGTGATCAGTTTCTAATCTAATGTTGTGCAGTATTTGAAGAACTTATAACATCGGATGGGGGAGGGGGTGGAACAGTCGGGTAGGGGGACCGCCTACTGTCTAAGGGCTCTTTAACCATATGACTGGTGCCTAGAGACTCCATGGTATGGAGATTATATATCCTGTATGCTTCCTTTTCATCTCCTGATTGGAGTATTTATGTTTGCACATGGGTCCCCTCTTAGAACCTGGATAAAGCAGTAAGAAGCATGCTCCGTCCTAAGGTTAGGTATAGTGCTGTATTGTTCTTGAATCCTCAATTTGAAGATTCATTTTGTTTTCCCCTGCATAAGTGTTGGGAAAGTAAAGTGCTGAGCTGTGTGGGAGTCCTTTTTGGACATCCCTGTAGTGCTCCTGAGTACTCAGTTTGAAGTCCTGTTGCTCCTACATATATGTTGGTAGGTGGATGGGGGTGGGGGGTGGTTCGAGGTACCTATGGCCCCCTGAATGTTACTTCTGTGAGAAGAATTAGCTTTGAAATGGAGTACAGGAGTATCTCTGGTTGGAGATTGTCTGTATTGGCTCCTACCATATTTTGCTGATTAATTTAAACTGGTAAAATGTGATAAGCCACGTCGCTGAAGTATACCTGATGCTTGTCTTCGTCCTCCAACCGAAGACAAGCGTCAGGTATACTTCAGCGACGTGGCTTATCACGTTTTACCAGTTTAATGTTGTGCAGTCCTTGAGATTGGTTTAGTTTATCCACAGGTCAATTCCAGAGAAAAGTAACATTTTTCTGATTTAGAAATTTCTTTTTACAGTTCAATAATGCACTGAAATAAAATATGGAATGGGTCTGGTTTCTAAAACAGGTCTAACCGTGTTTATATCTGCTTCTATTCCTGATATATAGTTTTTCAAAATATAGGTTAAATTTGAGCTTAATATTAGTCAGTTTAGTGATTAGTTATGCTCCTCCCACATTCAGTTCACACTACATTCTATGCTTCTGGGTCATGAATTCAGAACAAAGTTGCCATGCACTTTTTATATCCAGGGTCATGAATCGACCTGATTACCAGCCTCTGCACTAATTTGACCCAGAACTGTCTAGATGGCTCTGTATCATCAATCACAGTTTTGGTCTTGTTGTTTAGTCTGTATCTCAGTAGAATGCCTATTTTGGTAATTTTACATTTTCCTATCTACTGGACTGCTAAACCTATCAGAGCCATGTGCTTATATATGAGTCGATGTGTAGATATTCTCAGCAGACCAGTTTAAGTTTTGTCCCATAAATCACAAAATATTTAGTAATAGCATAAATGGGGAAAACAAGTTTAGGAACCCGTAAGTCTGCCAACAAAGTGGCACTTTTCAGCCACCTCTCATGCTGTAAGGGATGCATTGATGGTATTGGAGCGACTGTTAAAAGACGAGTGTCTGAAAAGGAGAAGTGAGAAATTAGATATTGCATCTTAAGCTGGATTTTCCAAACTAGCTACCAATGTCTGCCTAAACAGTAATGTGGTATATATTGATAAGGACAAGATTGAATCAAAAAAACCCTGAGCTGGATGGTTTCTGGAACCCAAATGGACAATAAATTAAAACACTATCTGGCAGCCGTTCAGCTCATTATTTTGAAGCCATTGAACCATATGTTATTAAGTATGTTACTTATTTTTCCATTGAGACATCAAAAATGGCAATGTTTTCCTTTGTGAGTGGGCCTTCAAGTAATAAGAATGATTTAATACATGTAAATGATGACCATGCTCCTGAAGAGATTTATTCACCCCCTTCACCAAATGAGTACACTTGTGGACTATGGGTAATTGTCGATTATGACTCCATAAGTTATTATGGATTAATAGTAGATGTAAAGGAAAACATGCATCAAATTAGGTGCCTTAAGCCATCTAGCTCTGGAAAAACCTGTGTTTGAACCAGAGAAAAACAGTTTGGTGTAATGAAGAGCAAATAAAGGCCAGAATGGAAAGAGCACCCATTCTAGTTAATGCCACAGAGGCATGTATAAAGTTTCACGATAATCATGATAATTGTCCTATCAGTCACAATTTCAAAAGTCCTTAAACTGACACATGGCTGAATTTGTAACCATTGTATTAAGCATTTTGCTATTATACACATTATTTGAGAGTACATATTAAAAATATGCAGTCTTTTGGCATCATGAATCATGATAATAAGTTTTCACTCTTCAGTGTAGGCATTAGTAATTATAGAATAAGAACTTTTTAAGCTGTTGTTGTGTTTGCTTAAAATAAAGTGATCATTACTAATGAATATAATGCCTCTTTTAATACTTTGATGTATTCTATTAAGATTAATATGTTTCAGAGTGACACCTACAGATCCTTTTTAGATACGGTCCCATCAGTCACAATTTCTTGTCCCATAAGTCACAGTGAATAATTCACTGCTGCCATGATGAAAAAATAGGATGTATGTCTCTATGGTCTTTTTAGAAAGCTGCAAGTATCTCCTAATAGAATTATAGTCACATGTAAGCTGCTTCTCAACGCAAAAGTTCCGTGAGTCACAGACCCTTTATGCATGCTGTCCACAAGAGAAGGTGATAGATAATTCCAGTTTACATTCATATTTGGTTATAGTCAGGTCTTTGCTATCAGATTAAATTAGGAAAATAACTATTGCGTCTTAATTCTTTGTATTATTGGTTACAATTTTGAAAAAATCATTCAAGTGTCCCATAAGTCACAATGGAATTGACCCACAAAGTTTTTTACTAGTCACAACAGTGCAGACATTTTAGCTAAGTTGCACCCAACTCCCCCCCCCCCTTTCTTTAGCATAACTGTAGAATCATATTGATTTTGTGGTCAAAGGTTGTGGTTACACAATTAACCCTTTAACACTCAAGCCGGCCAAAATGGCCTCTTGCAGTGGTGTTGGAAAATGTCCATTTGCATACCTAAAGAAAAGTATTTTTGAAAAATTCATCGCCAGATTGTCATTCCAATGATAAATTTTCAAAAACCCTTCTCTTGGTATGCAAATAGACCTTTTCTATGGGAAAATTAAATATTTATTCCTAAATATATTTTATGGTTAAAGGGTTAACAAAATTATTTCTCCTTCGATCAATACTCACCATTCTGTTACTTCTGATATACAGCTGGCCTTGACAGCGGCTCTAGGATTATAGACTTAGAAAGCTTTACCGACTCCTGGGAACCGGGTACTCGGCTCCCAACTGCCGAGTACCCGTTTACCATAGAGCTCATTCTTGTTTGCATAGCAACAAGAGCAATACATGCTTTTTGCATTAAGGATTTTAGTGTTTTAAAATAATCTAAGTCTTTAATCAGTGATAGTTTGTGTGTTCTGAAAGGATTAACTAAGGACTATGGAGAATACCGCCCAAGACAACCAGGTTGTATTGTTCTTTATTATCCATAGTTAAAAGACTTAGGTCTCTAAATTTCGTTGTGTCGCATGTTCCAATTTCTGACACCATAGAATCTGGGACGTGTGCTAACAACGATATGTGCCAGACGATCGCCTTCTTTAACCCCAACAGGCGATCGGCAGATATGAAAATAGGTGTTTGCTACGGTATTTCTAACATGAATATTGGCTGACGTCGTTCTCCGTAGAATCCGAGCGGGTGACGTCACACCCGGTCGCTCGGATGTTTATGTGAAGAAAAATTTTTTCATTAATTCGCGCATCTTATTCTGGGTGCTGCGTACTAAAAATGGTACCGGAAACTTTAGAATGATCAAGTTTACGTGCGATCACGATCGGTTTGCAATGATCGGTGGTTTCAAAATTCTTGAGTAGATGTGTGGTCTGCGGTTTTACCGTGTGAGACAGCAGTTTGTTATACATTTTGTTGTTTTCTTCACATATCGTGCTGCTTTCGTTAGGAGTATAATTTATATTGATTAGTAAATATACCCTGAATGCTATGCGATATGATTCCTGGAGCCGTTACACATCCTGGAGGATCTATTATGGGTGTGTTGTGCCCGCCGCGTACTTGTCGTCATAATCAATGCGATCGTTGTTGTAACGTGGCGGGGAGGTTACGGTTAATTTATGAGTCAAAATATTTGAAAATTAATTGTCTGACTTCCATCCGGGTCTCGTTCCGCTTGTTTATTGTAGGTTTGTGCTTATTTTATAGGCCAAGCCAGCCCCGCCATCATGTGACGACTGCCATAAGTTTGTCCGTGTAATGTTCAAGGACCATGTCTGTTTTAGGTGTGCCCTGTGTAATATAGATCATAGGTGTAATGTTTGTGCAGTGTGGTCCGTCGAAACGATGGTTAAGTTCCTTGCCCAGAAGGACTTGGCTGGGTCTGACGCGGGGTCAGGCGGTCCGAGAGGAAAGCGTGGAGCGCCCGGTTCGGCCGGTGGGGGTGCTCCACGTCCCCAGCTGGAGGTGGCGGAGATGGCACCGCCGGCGTGGTTTGGTCCGGCTATGCAGGGTTTTCTGCATAGCGTTCTGCCCACGCTGGTGTCGTCCCTGCTACCAAAGGTTGGGGGGAAGTTTCTCCCCATGCCTGGTACGGATCCTGTCCTCGGACAGGATTCTGGACTGGTTACCGAGGGGGCCGTCTCGTACGGCCCCCTGGCGGTCCCGTCTGGCTCTCTGCGGCCACCTCCGGGTGGTCCAGTAGCGGTGGCCGGTCCGTCAGGCTCCACGGTTGACTCGTCTAGTGACGGCTCTTCGGAGTCTGAAGACGAGGAGGCCGAGGAGGAGAGGTTGCTGCGGCCCGTGAAGCCGCAGGTGGAGAATATGGAGGTTGATTCCATCCTGGACGGAACCGGCCTCCATTTGTCTGGTTTGGCGCAAGCCAGGTCAGCGGCTCCACCTGCGGCTGAGGCCAATCCGTTACCTTGCACTGGTTCCCCGCGGCTTGGTTTGTCACCAGCCGTCAGGGGAACGGGTGTGCCGGGCCAGGCGTGGTACTCACCTATCTCGCCTGGTCCGGCAGCCGGATGTGGGGTGCCGTTGTCGCCCGTGTCCGGCTATGGTTCCGCGACTGTTACGGGTCCGTACGGTTTTCCGTGCGGACCTACCCCATGGACCGGAGTGTTTCATGGGGTGGCGGCGGAACCGTGTGGTAGCGGAGTGCCTGGCGTGTCAGCCGTGGCTCCTTGCCGGGAGGCCGTGGCTGGCAGACCCGTGAGCACATCAACGGGTGACGTGTTTGCGGGGGTATCTTCTTCGGAGGTAGATTGGTCTGATGCTCTGGCGTGGCTAGCCAGAGTGGACCCGTCTGTGGTTTCGGCCACGGCCGATGAAGATGCGCCCCGTCCGTCGGTTGCGTCGATTAGGACGGGGATTTTGCCCGCGGCCCAGATCCAGTCAGTGGGACTGGATCCACGGTTCATTGATTTGTTGGATGCTATTTATAGCAAACAGCTAATGACCAAGGGTCAGCTCCCTGCGGCCTCCAGGGAGGTGCGGGCAAGATGTCGTATTCCGCGGGGTGAATACGACAGGTATGGTGTAGTCCCGTCGGTCACGGAGGATGACCGATGGGTACTGGGCGTCCAGCGCCGGGTCGGGTGGTCCCGGTCCGGCACTAGTGGATAAGTCCCAGGTACACCAGGAAGAAGTCCTGGCCCTATGCGATGAGGGTGTGAGGGCAGCGATGAGCGCTGTCAATCACTCTTATCGTCTACTTCAGTCGGTGTGGGCTGAAGCGGGGCAGGCCACCCTGTGCCACCTGTGGCGCTATCGTGTGTTAATGACGGCTTGGTGCTGTCAATGGACGCATTGGCAAGGGTGCAAGCGCGAGTGACGAAGTCCAGGAGGCAAATGGTCATTGACCATATGCATCCGGCTACGGCAGTCAGGGAACGTCTTCTTGGGATGCCCCTGACAGGGCCTAGCGTCTTTGGTGGCCAAGCGCGGGCCATCTTAGAGGACACCGCCAGTATTGCGCAGAATCGGTTAGCGGTAAATCTACAGCTAGAGCTAGTGCGGCAAGCGCACGCACTAGGGGCTGTGGGTAAACCGCTAACGGGACAGCCTTCAAAGAAACAGAAGAAGCATAAGAGCAAGGCGAAAGCCAGGCCTGTTGCGACTTCTGTTTCGGCTGTGTTCTTGGAGCCGCCGCCGGCGAAGAAACCCAGGAAGGTTGTAGAGGCGCCTACCCTCCCCAATGTTGCTCCTGACCGCCCTAGAGGTGGGAAGGGTAAGGGTAAGGCCTCAAAGGGCGGACAGAAGGGGCCGAAGCGTACCTGAGGGTACGCAAGCTCCCTTCATATCCGCCTGGACCGCACCTGTGCGACAGGAACAGCGGTGCCAGTTATACCCCTCATGCCTAGAGCTAAATGGTTCTCACTCTCTCTCGTTAAGAGAGAGGGGGTGGGCGGACTGCAAGCCGGACAACCCCGTTAGACGTCGAGGCGTCTATGGTGGGTGGAAGGCTCATGCGTTTCGTCGAGGCCTGGCGAGGTGTGACGTCAGACAGTCTGGTCCTGGGATGGTTATCCCAGGGTTACATGCCGGAGTGGTGGGACTTTCCGCCACAAAATCTGTCTTTGGCACCTGTCTGGACACCCGTACCAAGGGAGCCAGACAAGTTAGAAGCCGTTCAAAAGGAAGTGTCTGGTTTGCTTCTGAAGGGAGCAATAAAACCAGCAAACCGGAACACTCCAGGCTTCTATTCAAACATGTTCCTTGTCCCCAAGAGCACAGGGGGATGGAGACCCATACTCAATCTCAGGCCATTAAATTGGTTTATCCATACGCCTCGGTTCCAGATGGAAACGCCGAGGTCGGTAATGGCGGGATTGAGGAAAGGAATGTGGTGTGTATCGATCGATCTGAAAGATACATATTTCCACATTCCGATGAATCTGAGTTGGCACAGGTTTCTGAGATTTGCGTTTCAGAATCAAGTATGGGAGTTTACAGTTCTCCCATTTGGCCTGTCGACAGCTCCGAGGGTTTTCACAAGAGTGGTCCTTGCGGTGACAGCGTTTCTCAGAAAAGAGAACGTGGCGCTACACACCTACATAGACGACTGGCTGCTCAAGGCAGACTCGGCAGCCAGGTTGAACGTGGATACTGCTCTGACTCTGAAGTTACTTTCAGATCTAGGCTGGATAGTCAACGAGGAGAAATCCGAGTTGACGCCCACTCAACATTTCGTTTATTTGGGGATGCGATTCGACCTCGAGGAGGGCAGGGTTTACCCATCAGAGCCCAGAGTGGTGTCTCTGTTAGCCATCAGGAGTTTTCGAGTGGGAAACCACATTCAGGCGAGGCGGTTCCTTCAGATGCTGGGCATGATGGTCTCCATGGAGCAGGTTATCCCGTACGCTGCTCTAATGCGAAGACCTATCCAGTTGTATCTGATGTCTCTGTGGAAACAGAGAACAGAACCCCTGTCAAAACTGGTGCCAGTTTTGGAGCCGATAATATCGCATCTTCTATGGTGGAAACAGCGTCAGAATCTCCTAATAGGGGTTTCGCTGCACCTACCCCACCCCCAGCTGTCCGTTTACACGGATGCATCGCTGGAGGGGTGGTGTGCCTGCCTGGGAGAACACTAGGTCTCGGGCACATGGACTCTCCCGGAGAGTCAGCTGCATATCAATCTGTTGGAAATGATGGCAGTGGAACTGGCGTTGGAAGAGTTCCTTCCGATGATCATGGGCAAGGTGATATTGATACGGTCGGACAATTCGACAGTAGTATCATATATAAATCGCCAAGGAGGGACCAGGTCGCCCACCCTGTGCATCAGGGTGTGGCACTTGATTCAATGGTGCAGGAATTACTCGGTTGTTTTGAAAGCAGCTCATATTCCTGGCCGATTGAACATTCTGGCGGATGCTTTGTCTCGCAGACAGAGAATCTTGCCAACAGAATGGTCCCTCAACCCTCCAGTTCTACGACGGATCTTCGAGCATTGGGGCAAACCCAACGTGGACTTGTTCGCCACAAAGGAAAATGCTCAAATCATGACATATGTCTCGCCGATTCCAGATCCAAATGCCATCGATACAGACGCTCTGGCGATAAGCTGGAGAGGGATGCACGCGTACACGTACCCACCCACCATTCTTCTACCGAAGGTATTGGTGAAGGTCAGGGAGGAGCCGTGTCTGGTCCTGCTAATAGCGCCGTATTGGCCGAGCAGGGCGTGGTTCACGGATCTTCTAGATCTGCTGGTGGAAAATCCTGTGCAGTTGCCCGAGATTCCGAACATAATCTCCCAGGCCAAGGGACGCTTCCTACACGAGCGTACCGAAATGTTCAAATTGACTGCGTGGATGTTGTCAAACAACGTTCCACGTCGGAAGTCTTTTCTCGACAGGCTGCTGATTTCATCGCGGCTGCGAGAAGGAGGTCAACCTTCAAGTCATATAACAACAAGGTTAACAGATTTGCAGACTGGTGTGAAGAAAAGGGTATTGATACCTTTCAATCCACTATTCAGCAAATAGCAGACTTTCTCTGTGAGCTGTTCTTTACAGGACTAGCTCCCGTCACAATTGCTGGATACAAGTCAGCTTTGGCATCAGTTATCCCTTGTCTAGCCAACAGGGATAGTCCAGAGGTGGCCCAGTTAAACGTGATGTTGAAGGGAATGAGCAATCTCCGCCCGAGACAACCGGTAGTCATTCCAGCCTGGAGTCTATCTTTAGTGCTTAATGTACTAGCCAAGCACCCTTTCGAACCGAAATCGGCTAGTCTAAAGCATTTGACTCTAAAGGCGGTCTTTCTATTGGCAGCTTCCTCAGCTAGAAGGCGCAGTGAGATCCATGCGCTTTCGGCAGAGAGGAACCGATTTATTGTTTCTGGAGAAGGTCTGCGTCTTCTGCCAAGAGCAGAATTTATGTCAAAGAACCAATCTTTGAGATATCCCGGCAAACCGATCATTATACCGAAGTTAACCAGGTTTGATCGTGATGCCAGTGTCTGGTGCCCGGTCCGTGCTTTGACTAAGTACAAGAAACGGACTGACTCGTTACGGTCGAACGATAGACATCTGTGGATCTGCCATAAAAAGCCTTATGGCGCCGCATCCATGGATACTATCTCTCGTTGGGTGGTCGAATGCATTCAGACTACTCACGAGATGGAGACTGGGCACCAGGTGCAGGGCGTAAGGGCACACGATGTTAGAGGAATAGCCGCCTCGACCGCCCTTTACAATGGTGTTCCGTTAGAGGACATCATGGCCGTTGCACAATGGCACTGTGAGTCCTCATTTACGGATTACTATATGAGGGATGTGTCAGACTCAGCCAATCCACTCGCTTTAGCTGTTTTGAAACGATAGTTAGTGACCACACTGCTTTTCCCCTTTTTTCACTTTGGTAAGAAAAGAACCTAAAGCAGGCATGGTCAAGCGAGAGGATGTCAACCAGATTGTGTCACTGATGGCCAAACCGGTGAATGGTTGTAGGCGGTACGTCTGAAGTCCTGTTATCATAAGGCAATTCAACAAGTGAGAGTTTTTTGTATTATGTATATGTATCATGTTCATTCATCTTATATATTCATGCTCATTCCCAGGCTAATACAAGCGATATGCAGGGAGTAGTTAACCCTCTTGGCAAATTGGTGTTTTCAGGCGAGATACATGTTCGTTAGTTCTCTCCCTTTTCTTAGGAGGAAAAAGGGGGGGGGGGGCTGTGACGCGAATGTGATTTGGTTCCGTGAACTTGACGGTCCTTTTAGGTCTCCGTTAGTCAAGTTTGAAGTCTAAAATCTTTCTCCAAGGGGCAAAATTAGCATGTATGGCTTGCCCCTTCCCACCAGGTTACTGATCAAATCTGGTGTATATCAGAAGTAACAGAATGGTGAGTATTGATCGAAGGAGAATGCAGGAAATGTCAATTTCCCTTTCTCCGAGATCTAACAATACTCACCATTCTGTTACGGATCCAGCCTCCCAGCCCCACGGAGGCAAGCCATAGTTTTCTCTTGTTTGGTGGCTATCCAAACAATATGATCTCTGGTAAACGGGTACTCGGCAGTTGGGAGCCGAGTACCCGGTTCCCAGGAGTCGGTAAAGATTTCTAAGTCTATAATCCTAGAGCCGCTGTCAAGGCCAGCTGTATTTCAGAAGTAACAGAATGGTGAGTATTGTTAGATCTCGGAGAAAGGGAAATTGACATTTCCTGCAGTTTTAGGTGTTCCCTGTGTAATATAGATCATAGGTGTAATGTTTGTGCAGTGTGGTCCGTCGAAATGATGGTTAAGTTCCTTGCCCAGAAGGACTTGGCTGGGTCTGATGCGGGGTCAGGCGGTCCGAGAGGAAATCGTGGAGTTCCCGGTTCGGCCGGTGGGGGTGCTCCACGTCCCCAGCTGGAGGTGGCGGAGATGGCACCGCCGGCGTGGTTTGGTCCGGCTATGCAGGGTTTTCTGCATAGCGTTCTGCCCACGCTGGTGTCGTCCCTGCTACCAAAGGTTGTGGGGCAGTTTCTCCCCATGCCTGGTACGGATCCTGTCCTCGGACAGGATTCTGGACTGGTTACCGAGGGGGCCGTCTCGTACGGTCCCCTGGCAGGCACATCTGGCTTCGGTCAGACGGGTTCTGTCTCTCTGCGGCCACATCCGTGTGGTCCAGTAGCGGTGGCCGGTCCGTCAGGTATGGGAGCCGTCCGTCAGGTATGGGAGCCGTCCGCCAGGACGGCTCCACGGTTGACTCGTCTAGTGACGGCTCTTCGGAGTCTGAAGACGAGGAGGAGAGGTTGCTGCGACCCGTGAAGCCGCAGGTGGAGAATATGGAGGTTGATTCCGTCCTGGACGGAACCGGCCTCCATTTGTCTGGTTTGGCGCAAGCCAGGTCAGCGGCTCCGCCTGCGGCTGAGGCCAATCCGTTACCTTGCACCAGTTCCGCGCGGCTTGGTTTGTCACCAGCCGTCATGGGAACGGGTGTGCCGGGCCAGGCGTGGTACTCACCTATCTCGCCTGGTCCGGCAGCCGGACGTGGGTTGCCGTTGGCGCCCGTGTCCGGCTATGGTTCCGCGACTGTTACGGGTCCGTACGGTTTTCCGTGCGGACCTACCCCATGGACCGGAGTGTTTCATGGGGCGGCGGCGGAACCGTGTGGTAGCGGAGTGCCTGGCGTGTCAGCCGTGGCTCCTTGCTGGGAGGCCGTGGCTGGCAGACCCGTGAGCACGTCAACGGGTGACGTGTTTGTGGGGGTGTCTTCATCGGAGGTAGATTGGTCAGATGCTCTGGCGTGGCTAGCCAGGGTTGACCCGTCTGTGGTTTCGGCCACGGCCGATGAAGATGCGCCCCGTCCGTCGGTTGCATCGATTAGGATGGGGATTTTTCCCGCGGCCCAGATCCAGTCAGTGGGACTGGATCCACGGTTCATAGATTTGTTGGATGCTATTTATAGCAAACAACTAATGACCAAGGGTCAGCTCCCTGCGGCCTCCAGGGAGGTGCGGGCAAGATTTCGTATTCTGCGGGGTGAATACGACAGGTATGGTGTAGTCCCGTCGGTCACGGAGGATGACCGATGGGTACTGGGAGTCCAGAGTGCCGGGTCGGGTGGCCCGGGTCCGGCACTAGTGGATAAGTCCCAGGTACACCAGGAAGAAGTCCTGTCCCTATACGATGAGGGTGTGAGGGCAGCGATGAGCGCTGTCAATCACTCTTATCGTCTCCTTCAGTCGGTGTGGGCTGAAGCGGGGGCAGGCCACCCTGTGCCACCTGTGGCGCTTTCATGTGTTAATGACGGCTTGGTGCTGTCAATGGACGCATTGGCAAGGGTGCAAGCGCAAGTGACGAAGTCCAGGAGGCAAATGGTCATTGACCATATGCGTCCGGCTACGGCAGTCAGGGAGCGTCTTCTTGGGACGCCCCTGACAGGGCCTAGCATCTTTGGTGGCCAAGCGCGGGCCATCTTAGAGGACACCGCCAGTATCGCGCAGAATCGGTTAGTGGTAAATCTACAGCTAGAGCTAGTGCGGCAAGCGCACGCACTAGGGGCTGTGGGCAAACCGCTAACGGGACAGCCTTCAAAGAAGCAGAAGAAGCATAAGAGCAAGGCGAAAGCCAGGCCTGTTGCGACTTCTGTTTCAGCTGGGTTCTCGGAGCCGCCGCCGGCGAAGAAGCCCAGGAAGGTTGTAGAGGCGCCTACCCTCCCCAATGTTGCTCCTGACCGCCCTAGAGGCGGGAAGGGCAAGGGGAAGGGTAAGGGTAAGGCCTCAAAGGGCGGACAGAAGGGGCCGAAGCGTACCTGAGGGTACGCAAGCTCCCTTCATATCCGCCTGGACCGCGCCTGTGCGACAGGAACAGCGGTGCCAGTTATACCCGTCGTGCCTAGAACGAAATGGTTCTCACTCTCTCTCGTTAAGAAAGAGGGGGGGGTGTGCGGACTGCGAGCCGGACAACCCCGTTAGACGTCGAGGCGTCTATGGTGGGTGGAAGGCTCATGCGTTTCGTCGAGGCCTGGCGAGGTGTGACGTCAGACAGTCTGGTCCTGGGATGGTTATCCCAGGGTTACATGCCGGAGTGGTGGGACTTTCCGCCACAAAATCTGTCTTTGGCACCTGTCTGGACACCCGTACCAAGGGAGCCAGACAAGTTAGAAGCCGTTCAAAAGGAAGTGTCGGGTTTGCTTCTGAAAGGAGCAATAAAACCAGCAAACCGGAACACTCCAGGCTTCTATTCAAACATGTTCCTTGTCCCCAAGAGCACAGGGGGATGGAGACCCATACTCAATCTCAGGCCATTAAATTGGTTTATCCATATGCCTCGGTTCCAGATGGAAACGCCGAGGTCGGTAATGGCGGGATTGAGGAAAGGAATGTGGTGTGTATCGATCGATCTGAAAGATGCATATTTCCACATTCCGATGAATCGGAGTTGGCACAGGTTTCTGAGATTTGCGTTTCAGAATCAAGTATGGGAGTTTACAGTTCTCCCGTTTGGCCTGTCGACAGCTCCGAGGGTTTTCACAAGAGTGGTCCTTGCGGTGACAGCGTTTCTCAGAAAAGAGAACGTGGCGCTACACACCTACATAGACGACTGGCTGCTCAAGGCTGACTCGGCAGCCAGGTTGAACGTGGATACTGCTCTGACTCTGAAGTTACTTTCAGATCTAGGCTGGATAGTCAACGAGGAGAAATCCGAGTTGACGCCCACTCAACATTTCGTTTATTTGGGGATGCGATTCGACCTCGAGGAGGGCAGGGTTTACCCGTCAGAGCCCATAGTGGTGTCTCTGTTAGCCATCCTCAGGAGTTTTCGAGTGGGAAACCACATTCAGGCGAGGCGGTTCCTTCAGATGCTGGGCATGATGGTCTCCATGGAGCAGGTTATCCCGTACGCTGCTCTAATGCGAAGACCTATCCAGTTGTATCTGATGTCTCTGTGGAAACAGAGAATAGAACCCCTGTCAAAACTGGTGCCAGTTTTGGAGCCGATAATATCGCATCTTCTATGGTGGAAACAGCGTCAGAATCTCCTATTAGGGGTTTCGCTGCACCTACCCCACCCCCAGCTGTCCGTCTACACGGATGCATCGCTGGAGGGGTGGGGTGCCTGCCTGGGAGAACACCAGGTCTCGGGCACATGGACTCTCCCGGAGAGTCAGCTGCATATCAATCTGTTGGAAATGATGGCAGTGGAACTGGCGTTGGAAGAGTTCCTTCCGATGATCAGGGGCAAGGTGATATTGATACGGTCGGACAATTCGACAGTAGTATCATATATAAATCGCCAAGGCGGGACCAGGTCACCCACCCTGTGCATCAGGGTGTGGCACTTGATTCAATGGTGCAGGAATTACTCGGTTGTTTTGAAAGCAGCTCATATTCCTGGCCGATTGAACATTCTGGCGGATACTTTGTCTCGCAGACAGAGAATCTTGCCAACAGAATGGTCCCTCAACCCTCCGGTTCTACGACGGATCTTCGAGCATTGGGGCAAACTCAACGTGGACTTGTTCGCCACAAAGGAAAATGCTCAAATCATGACATATGTCTCGCCGATTCCAGATCCAAATGCCGTCGATACAGACGCTCTGGCGATAAGCTGGAGAGGGATGCACGCTTACGCGTACCCACCCACCATTCTTCTACCGAAGGTATTGGTGAAGGTCAGGGAGGAGCCGTGTCTGGTCCTGCTAATAGCGCCGTATTGGCCGAGCAGGGCGTGGTTCACGGATCTTCTAGACTTCTAGATCTGCTGGTGGAAAATCCTGTGCAGTTGCCCGAGATTCCGAACATAATCTCCCAGGCCAAGGGACGCTTCCTACACGAGCGTCCCGAAATGTTCAAATTGACTGCGTGGATGTTGTCAAACAACGTTCCACGTCGGAAGGCTTTTCTCGACAGGCTGCTGATTTCATCGCGGCTGCGAGAAGGAGGTCAACCTTCAAGTCATATAACAACAAGGTTAACAGATTTACAGACTGGTGTGAAGAAAAGGGTATTGATACCTTTCACTCCACTATTCAGCAAATAGCAGACTTTCTCTGTGAGCTGTTCTTTGCAGGACTAGCTCCCGTCACAGTTGCTGGATACAAGTCAGCTTTGGCATCAGTTATCCCTTGTCTAGCCAACAGGGATAGTCCAGAGGTGGCCCAGTTAAATGTGATGTTGAAGGGAATGAGCAATCTCCGCCCGAGACAACCGGTAGTCATTCCAGCCTGGAGTCTATCTTTAGTGCTTAATGTACTAGCCAAGCACCCTTTCGAACCGTTGCGTTCGGCTAGTCTAAAGCATTTGACTCTAAAGGCGGTCTTTCTATTGGCAGCTTCCTCAGCTAGAAGGCGCAGTGAGATCCATGCGCTTTTGGCAGAGAGGAACCGATTTATTGTTTCTGGAGAAGGTCTGCGTCTTCTGCAAAGAGCAGAGTTTATGTCAAAGAACCAATCTTTGAGATATCCCGGCAAACCGATCATTATACCGAAGTTAACTAGGTTTGATCGTGATGCCAGTGTCTGGTGCCCGGTCCGTGCTTTGACTAAGTACAAGAAACGGACTGACTCATTACGGTCGAACGATAGACATCTGTGGATCTGCCATAAAAAGCCTTATGGCGCCGCATCCATGGATACTATCTCTCGTTGGGTGGTCGAATGCATTCAGACTACTCACGAGATGGCGACTGGGCACCAGGTGCAGGGCGTAAGGGCACACGATGTTAGAGGAATAGCCGCCTCGGCCGCCCTTTACAATGGTGTTCCGTTAGAGGACATCATGGCCGTTGCACAATGGCACTGTGAGTCCTCATTTACGGGTTACTATATGAGGGATGTGTCAGACTCAGCCAATCCACTCGCTTTAGCTGTTTTGAAACGATATTTAGTGACCACACTGCTTTTCCCCTTTTTTCACTTTGGTAAGAAAAGAACCTAAAGCAGGCATGGTCAAGCGAGAGGATGTCAACCAGATTGTGTCACTGATGGCCGAACCGGTGAATGGTTGTAGGCGGTACGTCTGAAGTCCTGTTATCATAAGGTAATTCAATAAGTGAGAGTTTTTTGTATTATGTATATGTATCATGTTCATTCATCTTATATATTCATGCTCATTCCCAGGCTAATACAAGCAATATGCAGGGAGTAGTTAAGCCTCTTGGCATATTGGTGTTTTCAGGCGAGATACATGTTCGTTAGTTCTCTCCCTTTTCTTAGGAGGAAAAAGGGGGGGGGGGCTGTGACGCGAATGTGATTCGGTTCCGTGAACTTGACGGTCCTTTTAGGTCTCCGTTAGTCAAGTTTGAAGTCTAAAATCTTTCTCCAAGGGGCAAAATTAGCATGTATGGCTTGCCCCTTCCCACCAGGTTACTGATCAAATCTGGTGTATGTCAGAAGTAACAGAATGGTGAGTATTGATCGAAGGAGAATGCAGGAAATGTCAATTTCCCTTTCTCCGAGATCTAACAATACTCACCATTCTGTTACGGACCCAGCCTCCCAGCCCCATGGAGGCAAGCCATAGTTTTCTCTTGTTTGGTGGCTATGCAAACAATATGAGCTCTATGGTAAACCGGTACTCGGCAGTTGGGAGCCGAGTACCCGGTTCCCAGGAGTCGGTAAAGCTTTCTAAGTCTATAATCCTAGAGCCGCTGTCAAGGCCAGCTGTATATCAGAAGTAACAGAATGGTGAGTATTGTTAGATCTCGGAGAAAGGGAAATTGACATTTCCTGCAGTTTCATTTCCAGATGTTAACTCTTTCCCCTGAAGTGATCTTTAGCAGGATGCACATGTATGTTCCCCTTAGGATTCCGATCAACCCTATTGAATTTAGCTTTAAAAGTTTGAATGTTTGAATTCTGGTAATGCATTGAAGGAAATGAGGACATGATTTCAGCAATCCCAGATTGTAGTTCTTGTTTTTATGAAATTTGAACATTTGATAACCGGTTTGAGTTACATGAATTTTGCTTGACCTGGCAAGATATGTCTTTGCAGTTTACTTGTATTTCCTGTTATCTTACTAATACGCATAATTTGATAATATCAATGATAATGCTATCTACCAGTGTTGATTGTTGCAGGTGCTGAGTTGTCCGATGATGTACTAGAGGATGTACTGGCTTATGATGATCTATTCCTGGATTACTTCAATGCATTCCTCAGTCTACCGGTCAGTTTTATATCTCGACTCTCAGAACACAAAAATGTAATCCTCTTAAGTTCCATTTTCTTTCATATACGATAGCTTGTGGTTATTGTGTGAAAAGTTGCTGTAAGCGAGTACAATATGGAGGGGCCACAATCTATTGTAATTTGAAAATGATGCATGTACTAAATTACAAATGTGTAATAAAAGATGGAAGATACTTGTCCTCTAGCCAACTTTCCAGACCGACCCGCATGTATAATTTGTTATTGTCATACACGGTTAGCTGTGGTAGCGTTAAAGTGGGAGAGTCTTTAACACTCATATATCAGCCCAAAACAGCTTCTGCAGTGGTCTTTCCCACTAAAATTTGATAACTGAGCCAGTCATTACAGTGGTAAATTTTCAAAAACAGTTCCCTTGGTCTGCAAATGGCCATTTTTTGAGAAAATTGCAATTTTCTTGAACAAATTTTAGTGGTAAAGGGTTAATTCTATTCCACTCAAAATAGTCTTCTCTTGACCTGGACATTTGTCAAAAAACAATGGAAAGGCTCAGTCGCTGCTGGCGGCGTGACCATTAAAAAGTTCAGTTGAATTAAATTCTGATGTATATTTCACACCTACAGAAAATCATTATTAGCTTACCTGGCCAGAATGGCCAAGCGAGTTTATGTCATGGCGACTGTCCATCGTCCATCCATCTGTCTCTCTGGCATCAACTTTTCCTTTAAGCAACTTCTCAAGAACCACTAGGCCGATTTCAATTATATTTGACAGGAAGTATCCTTAGGGCATGTGGATCCAATTTTGTTAAAAGGAAGCCGATCGGCCAATTTGGCTGGCAGCCATCCTGGATTTAGGATGATTATTAGAAACGTCTTTAAAAATATTCTCAGAAACCGCTTGGTAGATCGATTCAAAACTCATGAAATGTCATGTAGGACAAGAGATGAACCAAGTTTCAAGCAAACTTTATTGGCCAAATTGTTCAGCGGCCCTCTTGGATGACCTAGTTTTCTTAGAAACAACTTCTCCAGAAGCGCTGAATGGATCGAGCCAAAATTTGGGAAATATAATTAGGGCCATTAAAGTTGTTCAGTGGTAGTTGATATGTAAAAAAAACATGGACGCCATAGATCAATGAAAATATATACGTGTTTGGCAGTCATCAGGTTTTTTTATTTGATGGATTTTGAGGCCGAAATTGTTTTTCAGTAGGTTGTCGCATATGCTGATTTCAAATTTCCAATTTTTGAAACTGTCGGATAAATGGTTTGGTGGCCATCTTGGATCTTTTTCCCACCAAAATCTGCCATACTAAAGCAATAGGACATTGACAATGTGTTCGCGGGAAGCACTGGCATGATTTCAATTATATTTGGCAGGAATCATCCTTAGGGCATAGAGATCCAAGTTTGATAAGGAAGCCGATTGGCCAATTTGGCTGGCGGCCATCTTGGATTTTGGCAAATTTGTAGAAACGTCTTAAAAAATCCACTCAGAAACCACTTGGGGGATTGAGTCAAAACTCAGGAAATATCATCTAGGACAAGAGTTGAACTAAGTTTGTTCAATGGAACTTAATTGGCCAAATGATTTGGCAGCCATCTTGGATGACCTAGTTTTCGTGAAAACAACTCCAGAAGTGTTGAACGGATTGGGAAATGTGCCATTAAAGTTTATCCATGGAAAGTTGATACATCAAAAAACATGGCAGCGATGGATCCATCAAAATTATGCCTGTTTGTCGACCATTTTAATCAAACTTCGCTAAACATTCTTCACAGAAATTAGATTAGTAAATTTTTCCAGTGGTCATCTCATTTTGTTAGGTTGCACCAGTGGCCAGTAATTTCGGGTGAGCGATACAGGCCCCTTGAGCCTCTTGTATTATGGATAATTATCATCTACAAATTATTGAGATAATTTATGTGATAGATACATATGAGTCATCCTTACAGGCTATTAATGGTATGTTTATTGCAGGTTTTTCCACAAGCGTTGTATTATAATCGGCTGACGGGTGCGTTTGAGGAAGTGAATTCTGGCAGGTCACAGACTGCTGGTCAGTGGGTGGACCAGGAAGCTGCCGGCGATGGTCAGCCTCATCCTTATGGGCCTACAGATGAGGAAAGGGAGAAAATGCTTCAGTGGGCGAAGCAGGACCGACTGCCATTATTTCTCAGGTTTCATTACAAACAATGATGTATTATTAATTGTGTGGAGTTTCATTAACCCTTTAACCCTCGAATTTGTTCAAGAACATTTTTTTTAATAGAAAATGTCCATTTGCAGACCAAGCGAAGACTATTTTTGAAAATTTTCCACTAATGACTGACCCGGTTATCATACTGGCTCGGTTATCGAGCCAGTCATTCCAGGTAACTTTTAAAAAATAGTCTTCCCTTGGTGAGCAAATGGATATTTCTCAAAACCATTGCAGAAGGCGATTTTGGCTAATAATGAGTGTTAAAGGGATAAAGCTCTGCCAGATAAAAAATATTTCACTGAGTAATATTGCAGTCAAATTTGTTGTCTCATCTGCGAAGCATTAAGCGACACATGTGTATCACTTCAGACGATGACTGCGTCAACGTTAAATTTCTGTCTTTAGCAAATCGTTTTTGTCAATATTTTAGGATAGCTTAAGTCTACTGGAATCAAACTTGGATACATGATTACCTATACCATAAGGAGCCAACCTGATGATTGTGAGATCACTAGGTAAAAGGTTAAGGTCATTCTAACCTTGCTATTTGACCTCTGCTTTTCCAACATTAGGTTTTCGCATTTAGAAAATCATTTACATTTATATTTCAGGATTGGTTAATCCTATTGGAACTAAACTTGGATACATGGTAACCTATGATGTTGGGAAGCAGCCAGCTGACATTGAGGTCACAAGATCAAAGGTCAAGGTGAATGTGACCTCTAGAAAACTTGTTTATGCTTTAATATTACATTTTTATATTTAGCAAATTGTATCGGCTTATATTTCAGGATTGCTTTACCCTAATGGGATACACTTTGCCCGTAGGTATATGGTTACTTATACCACGAGGATGCAGGTTGGTAACAGGGAGGTTAACGTTGAGTTTTTGTGTTTAGCAAATCTCATCAGTATATAGTTTGGGATTGGTTAAGCCTAATTGAAGACAACTTCGATACATGGTCGCTTATACCATGAGAATGCAGGATTGTGACATGGATGTCACCAGGTCCAAGGTAAAGGTCACACTGCCCTTACTATTTGACCTCTGCTTTTTCAAAGTTAAGTTTTTCCACCCAGCAAATCATTTACATTTATATTTCAGAATAAGTTAATATTACCAGAACTAATCTTGGACACATCATTCCCTATACCATACAGAAGCTGCTTGCTAATAGTGACATCACTAGGTCACAGGACAAGGCCATCCTAGCCATGATATTTGACATCTGTCATGTCTGTATTTTCAGTTATGTTTTTTGTTTGCCTATATTTTAGGATTACTTAGATATACTGGAACCAAAGTTGGACACATGGTTTCATATACCATAAATGACGCTACATGATGATAATGAGGTCATTACATCCATTGCCAAGGCCTTTCTGACATTTTGATTTGACATCTGATTTTTCAATGTTAAGTTTTTCTATTTAGCAAATCATTTACTGTTATATTTCAGAATTACTTAATACTACCATGCCATAAGGATGCTGCATGCTGATAGTGACATCAATAAGTCAAAGGTCAAGGTCATCCTAGCCTTGATATTTGACCTCTGTCATGACAGTATATCAAATGTTAAGTTTTTAGCTCGACTACGAAGTAAAACTAGCTATTGCGATACCCTGCACGTAGTATGGCGACGGTGGCTGTGTCGTCCAATTTGCGTTTAGCTCAAATTTTCTGTTTATATCTCAGGTTTGGTTAATCATACTCGACCCAAACTTGGTCACATGCTTCCATATAATGATACAGCATTTCACGATGACCTTGATGTCAAAAGGTCAAAGATCAAGGTCACTGTGACCTTGGTAAAAAACTTATTTTTCAACATTAACATTTTCCGTTTAGCTAAGCTTTTCTGTTTATATCTCAGGTTTGGTTAATCATATTGGACCCAAACTTGGACAGCTGCCTCCTTATAATGACATGGCATCACACAATGAATTTTTTATCGAAAGGTTAAAGGTAAAGGTCACTGATATGCATGGCGACCATCTGTCATCCGTCATCCATTAACCTTTGTTTAAAAACGCTATTCCTCATTAACCACTTGGCGGATTTCAACCTAATTTTTGGCTGGATGAACCCTATGGGGTAGGCTTCAGAATTTGTATACAGAACTTTGATTGGTAAATTTTTGGGGTTAAAATTTTACATTTTATGAAAGATTTACCGGAAATTGTCAAAACAATTCTCCTCATTAACCGCTTGACTAACCAGAAATTGTCAAAACTCTAATTTCTTATTAATCCGCTTGGCAGATTACAACTTACTTTGGCTGGAAGACCATATGGGCTATGCTTCAGAAGTTATATATACAGAATTTTGATTGGTCAAGTTTTTTGGTGAAAACCTTTGGTGAAAGCCATAGATTTTATGAAAAATTTACCAGAAATTGTCTAAACACTACTCATCATTAACCGCTTGAAAGGTTAAAACCCTAGTTGACTAGACAGACCCTATCACTGTAGGCTCTAGAACATCTATTCAGAATTGTAATGGGTCAATTGTTTTAGTGAAAATCATAAATCTTATCCAAATTTGGACCCAAAGGATTCTATAGTGGTAGGCTCTAGAACTTCTATTCAGAATTTTGATTGGTCAATTTTTTGGTGGCCATTTGGATTTTTTTTAAACTTTCCGGAACCATTTAAAAGGCTACCCCTTAATTAGTGGGCCAATTTCAATGAAACTTGGGTGGAATGATCCTATTACTTATAATGCTAGCAAGCAGCAAGATAACATTAAGGTCACAAGACCAGTAATCAAGGTCACTGTGACAAACAGGAGAGGCGAGACATTTAATTCCACAAAATTCTTGTTTCTTAGTACGGAGCAGAATGTTAGTTAATGTTCTGTCTTGTAATCTACACTGTTATGTGTAAAACAAAATTTTATCAAAATGTGTCAAAACTAGTTTTATGCTAGCTTAAGATGAAAATAAATATAAATAATTTTTAGTGATTCACCTTTCTATTCGATGCGAAGGATGAATTAATCATTTCATATTTTATGTTTGGTGGTGCCAAAGTGAAAATCACTTATTGTCGTAAAAATACAATATATATTCCAATATTTTCAACAAGTATTGTACACCTTGTAGAGTATTGACAATTACTTTTAATTTCTCTATCTAGATATTGAAATTTCCTATTAATCTCAACTTCTATTTTGTCATTCACTGATGCATCGGCCAGTAACTCTTCCTGGTTGTTCAATGCTATAGTGGATTAAATGACTTGAGCGATACCAATACCCAGTGTCTTGACTGGTATGAATTATTAGTTATAGCATATGGGGGGGGGGGGTTGGGGGGGGGGGGGTGATTGTGATAGCTTGTATGTTGGCTATCATGGATTAATTCACCTTTCCAGAGTATCCATCTATCAATCTGATATCATATGACATCATAATCAGCTAAGCAGCGTGTAGGATGATGTCATAATCATTGTCATAAATGATTCTATATGGCCCATCTTTAACTCTTAATAATCTGACACGTTGTATGACTTGTATGTCTCTACTATGTAATAAACATGCTGTTGAATATTTTGAAACTAATTTAACTGGGCGCTGTAACAGCACCCAGTCAAATTAGTTTCAAAATATTCAACGGCTTACCTGTATAGCTTTCTGGAAATTAATAGTCAGGAAGTTCAGAGAATGATCAGTCCCAACACGAGCGAGGTGTGGGTGGAGCTTAAATGGAGATGGGCGGGGCATAGCTAACATGGAAATGTCCATTGTGTGAGTAACATTAGGGACAATATTTATGATGATTATCTCGGCATCTCTGCAATTGCTATTTAATAATATTTATAAATTTCTTTCAGTACCCAGTTGTTTCGAGAGTTAAAATTGTGTAAGCTGTTACTTCGACCTCTGGATGAACGTCACTTAGCAAGTCGTGGTGGATCGAGTCACATGATAAGAGGTTACAGCAGGCAAAGCGAGAGTTGTGTATCAAGTCTGAGTAACAGCGCGGATAACAATGGCAATACTGATGTTGATGATTCTGATGGTACTTGGTCTGCCTTACAGCCATCAGCATTCTACCATTATGATAGGCCTGGAAGTCGTGCCCTTAGTGTACCGGTGGGAGTTAGGTTTGGTATGTAGACTAATAATCTAGTTGATATACATTACAGTTGTGCTCGTGAGACACTACAGCTCAGAAATAACATATCATGTTTCCAAAACAAAATTAAACATACTGTAAGTATTTTGAACACAATTGTATCGGACGTCTTCCAGTGTCTTCCAATCCAATTATGTTCAAAGTATTCAGCAGAACATTTCTTACTAACTGATATGTTTCTGTTTTTGTTCTGAAAACATGTTAGTCTATTTATGCATTGTACTGTATCTGCCTTTGGGAGCCATATACTGATGGTTGCTGCACACATGAGAGTCTTCAGTGGATCTACTGAATTCAGTGTTTTTTTGGCTAAAATTGGGATTTCAAAAGTTTCTGCTTTTGATTAAATACCTTTAAAACTAACCTTTTTCTAAGTGTGTGTGCATGCGTGTGCGTGCGTGCGAGAGAGAGAGGGTGGTGTAAGTATTTTTCAGTGCTTTTCTTCAATTGCCACTCTCATCCCTATTGCTGTCTAAATGAATACTTATATAGCATATCACCTGTATTTAAAGACTTCCCGACTTATTTGATAAAAGTAGTTAATTGGTTGTACTCCATTAGAGTGTCACTTTAAGTTATCCTGAAGCAATATGATTAGGAAAATATTCAAAGATTTAAGTGACGGTCGTCGCCGCCATTTTAGTTATATATTTTTCGTTCCATTATTTATGATTTTATTGTGCTCGCTGTCGTGCAAAGCCCAGTATAAAACCATTCTCGAAGCACTAATGATTGTCAGTGGGCTGTTGTCTTCTCAGGTAAGTGGTTCTACCAGTATAGCTAAGTAGTAAGCGTTTAGTCGGCTAATTTGATTCTAATTGTGTACTTCCTTTGATAGATGTGAAACATTCTAGGCTAGATATTTTTAGCCCACCTGGTCAGAATGACCAAGTGAGCTTATGCTGTGGCGACCGTCTGTCGTCAGTTGTCTGTCTGTTCATCAACTTTTTCTTTAAACAACTTCTCAAGAACTCCTGGGCCGATTTCATGTATATTTGGCAGGAAGCATCGTTAGGGAATGGAGATCCAAGTTTGTTCAAACGAATCCGATTGGCCAATTTGGCGGGTGGCCATCTTGGATTTGGCTGAATTGGGTGATCGATTCAAAACTCATGAAATATCATCAAGCGGAAGAGCTCAACCAAGTTTGTTCAAGGGAACTTGATTGGCCAAGTGGTTCGGCAGCCATCTTGGATGAGGCAGTTTTCGCGAAAACCGCTTCTCCAGAATCACTGAATGGATCAGGCCAAACTTTATGAGAAATTTTTAGGGACTAAGGGCAATTAACCCTGTGGCAGCGACGGGATGTATTATCGGCTTGAAAAAATTAGGTTCCTCGTCCGACGGGACGTATTATCGACAAGAGACAATTAGACGCCGGGAGCGATGGGATGTATTATCGGCTCAAGCTACCACCAGTTTTCGATCGCTAAATACACACGCATTACTAGCATTTTATCCAATCAAACTTAGCATTACATTACGTCAGAAGGCTGAATTTTCTAAATCCACTGTCAATTGGTCAATTCAGTTTGTTTACAAATTTATGCGGGAAAATATAAATAGATCTTTGTGAATGAAATAGTTTACGTAAAAATGTTGAAGATGACGAAGCAATTCCTTTATTTAAGTGAGGACCCGATTATCCAGATAGATGGAATCGGGTATTATTATTATTATTATCATTATTATTATATAGCTGCTCAACGATTGGGCAAGCTGGAAAATCTTTCTAAACGGCATCCTATACTAGCAGTGTCATTTATAATACAGAAATGCGAACGCAACCCGCTCTCGGTAGTTAAGAAGATCACGAATTTTGTTTGTTATCTTTGTCACATGAAATGATGTTACAGCTTATGACAGTTTGTTTAATTTTAATGACACTTTAGTGTCCACGCTTTTAGATTATTTTATAATGGCAATTTGTCATTATTGAATAACTGAAAGCCTCTCAAAATTACTGAACATCCATCATGGTGAAATTATTTTAAATGAATGGTCGAGTGGGGTTTAGGTATTGAGAGACACTTGCCAATAATTTGAAAAAACATCACATATCCCACTACTATAATATATATATATATATATATATATATATAATACATATTATAGTAGGGGGATATGTGGTAGTGGTATGCATGGACGAAAATTGAAAGGCCTGTGGTCTGTAACCTTGAAGGACATATCAGCATAGACAATACAATTGTTTTAAAGATATTGACCACTGTGGAGATATGTTTCACATGGGGACAGAATGAGGGGGGGGGGGAATTGGGAGATGCCCCGCCCCCTTTTTTCCTCTCCCACAGTTTAGACCCCCACCCAGGTCAAAACACATTCCGACACCCCAGTTATTGCGCTTGATTTCCCTGTCCATTTTTGTCAACCTTACTGGGGTTTGCTGCTGTTCATATTGCAATGTTATTAATATATCTATCCTTTTATTTTCCAGCTTGAAACACCATTTGAGAGAAAAATGAAAGCAAATTTAAACTTGACATTTTTTATAAACCCTGTAACACTTAAATTTGCTTAAAAAATTACATCTCATAGTAAATATCCATTTCCAGACAAAGAGAATCTGTTTGAAAATTTACCACTCAGTTATTGCGCCAGACATTCCAGTCGTACATTTTCAAAAATATTCTCATGATCTGCAAATGGCCATTTTTTGGCTGGTTTGTGTGTTATAGGGTTAATAATATTTAAATACTGTATTGTGTAAACTACCAGTGCAAATATCAAATAAATTTTTCTCGAAGTGAGAGAGAGAGAGAGAATCTCATGTTGAATACATCGAGTCCAATTTGATTGGAAGCTGCTGCTGCTTTAGGCAACAATAGATTCCAATTAAATATATCAAAATATACTCAACAGATTACTTTTTTAGACTTCAGGATCTTTGCCCTTGTCCTGCAAGGGGAAGGGGGTATTTATTACATTTGTGTGCGTCCGGTATTGCATCTAAAATATTGATCCTACTGGTTTCAAATTTTAACACAACAAAGCAACATAACACAAACAAGGATTTCCAGAAGTTGTCTGTGATATGGACAAAAGTCCAGGATCCAGATTGAATACACATTTTAATCTATGGACATCTCGGAAACTACTGGTTAGATTTTGTTAAAATTTTCACAAAGTAGAGGGCCATACACTATGATTTAACAAATTTGGATGTGCTAAAATCTATTTTAAAACCGCAATGTACATTGTGAGAAAACTGGTAGGGTAGTCTCGGCAGTGGTTTACAATCTCTGATTACTCTTGTTCATAATGTTATCTATCAAGCATCAAGTCCCGGACAACACTGTTGTGCTTTAAAAATTGAATCTACCCGTCAATGGAATCTAAGTGATAACTAGATTGCTTGGTCGATGATGCATTATAGCAGAACCCATGTTCACCACTTTGACCTCGTTACCCCATCCAATCCCTGGGGGCAGAGCCAAATGTAAATGCCCTCTTGCTGCCTTGCACTCCATAATCACCTACCAAATTTGTTTGAATTCCAACCACTGATTTCGGAAGAGTTGCATTACACAGAGACTGGAGTGGATTGTTGTGGAAAATCTGGACGTCATAAGGAGAAATGATCTGTGAAAGCAGGAGTTAAAAATTAACATGAGCCAGAGGCTAGTAGAAATTGACTATGACTAGTACAATTTGTAACCGACCAGCCTGATGGTAACAATTTGATATGTCAATGGTCAAGGTGGACAAAAAATGTCATTGCTGTGATCTTCAGAAATGTAGATATTCAGAGCAAGATAAGACTATTTGTTAAAATGTACCACTAGAATGACTGGCTCGATAACCGAACCAGTCATTCCAGTGTTAAAATATAGTCTTCCCTTGGTCACCAATGAAAATCTCATGGGCTAAAGTAGAATCTCGTAATCCTGCTAGAGACATGTAGTGGCTCATTTGGCCTTAATTTCAATTCATGGAGAGGGTGTGTGAGAGCGATCTTTTGAACACCCACTCTTTCCCCCCATTCCCTATGGGGGTGGGGTGGTGGGCAGGAAATTCACATTTGTATGGTAACCCATATCAAATTCCTTTGAATTCCACACAACAGTTTGGGAGGAATTAGCGTGATGGACAGTTTTTCGGATATTTGTCCTTTGGACCCCATCCCCTGACCCACAAGGGGCAGAACCAAATCTAAATATGGTCTTATAAAGCTCAATCATGGGTAACCCACATACCAAATTTGGTTGAATTTCACCCAATTGTTTCGGAGGGGATAGCATGATGGACCGACAGACGGGCAGATGGAGGCGATTATAATATCCCCATTTTTTCAAAACATGGTGATCATGAAAGGACCCAAGGCGTTAAGATACAGGTAGGTAATTAATTCAAAATCTTTATACAAAAATGTAAATTTCTTTTGGATTGAGAAATTAGGCTACCATCATCATTGGCCACGGCACATTGTTTCCAGGATTTGTCGGTGAAAGGGTTAAACATAGCAAAGACTGGAATTGACAAGTGGACATGGCAGAAATTTAGATTTTCTAATAGATGAATCCACTTTTAGCTCTGCCCCATCTCTAGGTAAGCTCCATCCATGATTTATGTGTGTTGGGATCAGTTTGTACACTTTGAATCCTAAATTCCCAATTCCATGATAACTATGGATACAGCTAACCTGTTCAATATTTTGAAACTAATCTGACTGGGGTCTGTTCAATTATTGAACAAAATGTTTAGTAAATGGCATACAATTCGTACAACTGACAGACTTTCAAAAGTGCATGATGGACTTAGCTACATCATCCAATAGATGTTTTGATTGTGACGTCAGCCCACATGTGATGTAATTCATTATGATGTCATATACTTTGGTACTAATTTAACTGAGAAAGTTATAGATTGTGGTAAAAAAGCAGCAGAACCAATAATATATAAATCCATTCGTTTACCTCTGGTCGCGAAATAACAATAAGGTTATAGATAAACAATCCGATAATCTCAATCATCGATGCGTGTCTTTGTTTACAATTTCCAAGAAAACTTACTCTTCAAATTACTAGCATTAATTAGGCCGAGTTGAGTTGTCTACTTTTTAGTTTGTGGCGTACAAGAAATATGCATAGATTGACATATTTGAACACACAACTATTTTGCAAAACAGCTGATCGTGTCGCCATCTTGCTGGAAAAATTAATATTCATGAATTCCCGACCAATCAGACGCGTCAATCTTACAGGGCGTGATACGGGTAATGAGCTTGGTACTCATATATTAGATACGGGTACGATTCTACAAATTCCTCTTGTTCTCACGATCTCTCACGATAAACGATTCCTATTGGAGATGCCGCTACGAAAAAATGTCTGATGCTATAGAATCTTAGTGTAAAACATTTGCGTTCGCTTCTTAAATTGCTGATTGCAAAAAGCAATGCTACATAGCATAAAACTTGGCATTTATTCGTTGTCAACGCTGAGAAACCCTGGTATGTGTTTGTTTATGTATAAAGGAATTATTCAACATTGAATGAGGCCTCCCCTCCAAAATCATGACTGGAATTTCTCGAAATTTTACGGTACCACAACATAATATAATTGCCATTTTCACATCTTATCGGATGAAAACCTTCACGAAACTTTGGTATCTGTTAGTTTTAATACCATTGTGATTAAATTTATCAATGGCATTTGTAAAAAATTTAAGATAATTGATAAACTTTGCAAAAATAGACCAATGTATTTATCCTACAAGGTGTGGCCATTTTGAGAGGCACATTGACTAACTAAAATATATTTTATTCATACAAATTTTATATGTGCTTAAAGGAATTTTATTGCCCTTTCTAATGATATATAGTTTTATATATAATGAGCTGTTGCTTTGCCAAATATAGTTAATATAATTGGCATGGTAGCACTAAGCCGCTATCATGCCACTACCGCTTATAGGCTAGGGTTCTAAGCAAGTTTCCAGCTTTTGGCTGTAATGTTTGTAGCACCTTTTTGTAAATTCTTGGTAGGGCCCAGAGGGTTAAAGGTTGTTCAAGGGAAGTTGATAGGTAGAAAACATGGCCACCGTAAGCCAATTAAAATGTAGTGTGTTTGGCAAGCATATAGGATTTTTTTATTTAATGCATTTTGAAGCCGAAATTGCTCTTGTATAGGTATTCTGATTCAAAATTTGCCATTTTTGAAACTCTCGGATATATTTTTGGTAGCCATCTTGGATCTTTTCCCACCAAAAGCTCCCATGTACTAAAGCAATAAGAAATTTAAAATGTCTTCTCAGGAACCACTGGGCTGATTTCAAGTATATTTGGCAGGAAGCATCATTAGGTCATAGAGATTCAGGTTTGTCCAGTCGGTCAATTTGCCCCATGGCCACCTTGGATGTTGGCCAATTTTAACAGGTTATTGTGATACCATGCAGGTCTTTCAGCGGTGGTGGCGTTGTCGTCATTCAATTTGCGTTTAGCTCAACTTTTATATTTATATCTCATGTTTGGTTAATCATACTGGATCCATACTTTGATACACGCTTCCTTATAAGGACATGGCATCACACAATGACCTTGATGTCAAAAGGTCAATGTCACTGTGACCTCGGTAAAAACCTTGTTTTTGTCTCGCCTGCGAGGCAGAAAGTGAGACATAGGTATCACTTTTCCGACGGCGTCGGCGTCAACATTTTCTGCGTTTAGAAAAACATCTCAGCTTATATTTCAGGATTGGTTAAGCCTATTGTGATGTTGGAGTCACAAGGTCAAAGGTCAAGGTCATACAGATCTCTGTTATTTCAACATTAAGTTTTTGTGTTTAGCAAAACTTCTCAGCTTATATTTCATGTTTGGTTAAGCCTATTGCAACTAAACTTGGATACATGGTTAGCTATAATCTTAAGACGCAGCATGATGATGTTGGCGTCACAAGGTCCAAGGTAAAGGTCTTGATACTGTTACCTTGATACAGAACTCAACATTAAATTTGTGCATTTAGCAAAACCTTTCAGCTTATATTTCAGGATTGGTTAAGCCTATTGCAACTAAACTTGAATACATGGTTACCTATAATGATAGGAAGCAGCATGATGATGTTGGGGTCACAAGGTCAAAGGTCAAGGTAACCGTGACCTTGATACAGAACCCTGCTTTTTCAACCATAAGTTCCATTTAGCAAATCAATTATATTTCAGGATTGGTTAACCCCTATTGGAACTAAAATTGAATACATGGTTACCTATAATGTTTGGAAGCAGCACAATAACACGAAGGTCACAAAGTCAAATGTTAATGCCACTGACAAACAGGAGACAGGCGAGACATTTAATTCCGCGGAATTCTTGTCTTCAACATTAACATTTTCTCTCTTGCTCAACATCAGTTTATATCTCATCTTTGGTTAAGCATACTTAAGCAAACTTGGACATATGCTACCTTATAAATGACAATGCATCACATAAGGTTGGGGTCAAAGGGCAAGGTCATTGTGACCGTGGTACAAACTTTGTTTTTTCAACATTAACATTTTCAGTTGAGCTCAATTTAGCACCTCATATGTCTAAGTACTGTGGTTAATCATACCGGCCCCAAACCTGGACACATGCTTCTGTATAATGAGAGGGCATCACATAATGACCTTGTAGACAAAAGTTTGAAGGTCAAGGGCACTGGGGCATTGGTAAAAACTTTACTTTTTCAATATTAACATTTTGTAATTAGCTCAACTTAGCAGTTCATATCTCATCTTTGGTTAAGTATACTGAACCCAACCTTGGAGACATACTTCCTTAGAATTGTAGGGCATCACACAATGAAAGACTCAAGGGTTTTCTCAACAATAACATTAGCGTTTACCTGAATTCAGCAATTCATATCCTATGTTGTGTTAATAATACTGCACCCAAACTTGGACACTTGCTAAAGAGAGGGGATGAAACAATTACTTTGCTGTCCAAATGTCATGCTCATTGATAAGTTTAGTGATAAGCCTTCTATATTTATTTTACATGTATGTGTGAAGTCAAGCTTCATAGTTTATTGCAAATTCACAAGGTCGAGACGTTTCTGGTTTGAAATGCCTTTAAAAATCTTCTTTTCCAAATCTGCTTGGGGGAATCGATTCAAGACGAGCCAGTCATTCCAGTGGTAAATTTTCAAAAATAGTCTTCTGTTGGTCTGCAAATGGACATTTTACATGAGAAAATTAAGATTTTCCTGATCAAATTCGATGGCTACAGGGTTAGATGTCTCATTGTATGATTTGTTGGTATAGCTGAGTTTTTGACTATTGAACCTGACCTGTGTACCAAATTAAAATGGTTGAGAATTGTTGTTCATTTTGTGCAGGTTTAGTACATCATGGCACTAAGCAGCACACTAAGCCTTCACCTGTTAGTAATGAATCAGAATTCACAAGCAGCTCTTCTGAAGTGCCTGACAAGTATGCATATATACTTAACATTTAACTATGTACATATTATATAGCAAGAGAAATTACAATTCCAGGCCTCCTATGTTCCATATATTTTACTAAATATTTTTAGCAATTCCTATATATTTCTGATATTAGAGTGAAAACCGCCTATATTTCCTATATTTGTGTGAGAAGTGTTGTTTCAGAATTGTAGGTCTTTACCATTTAAAAAACATTCCCTTTGAATATTTTGAAACTAATTCGACTGGGCGCTGTTGCTGCCATAGGCGGCAACAGCACCCAGCCCAATTAGTTTCAAAATATTTAATAGCTAACCTGTATAGTTTTCTGGAAATTGATAGTCAGGGAGGTACGGGATTGATGGATCTAAACACGAGCGATGTGTGGGTGGAGCTTAGCTAGAGATGGGTGAGGTATAGCTAAAAATGGAAAGATTCATTCTATCTGTTGTGGTATAGCCCACTGGAATACAAATATTTTGTATTGTATCAGGATAGGTGAACTGAATCATTATGCAAAACAGAATAATCTTCAGACTATTATGAAACAAGAAAGCCAGCCGGATATTGACTCATCCGGAGAGAAGGTGAACAGCTTAATGAGAGAAGAGACATCTGTGTCTTTTGACCCTAATACAGGTGAGTAATAATAATAGTATATAACCAGAATATAGCAAAATTGTCAAGCGAGTTTACCTGCTGTCATTTTGAATGAGATTGATCCTTTTTAGCTCATCTAGTCCAAGAACAGAAGAGCTAATGGCACCTTGTTTTAAATGGTAAATTATTGTTGATGAAGTGTTAGGATGATTGATTGAGCTGAAGATTTTGTTAGCTCGACTTTACAAAATAAAACGAGCTATTGCGATACCCTGCACGTCGTCCGACAGTGGTGGTGGCGGCGGTGTCCAATTTGCGTTTAGCCCAACTTTTCTGTTTATATCTCAGGTTTGGTTAATAATGCTGGACCCAAAATAAGCCTTCTATATTTATTTTACATGTATATTTGAAGTCAAGCTTCATAGTTCATTGCATATTCATAAAATCAAGGTCCATGGGTGCATTGCAACCACGTTTCTGGTTTGAAATGCCTTTAAAAATCTTCTTTTCCAATCTGCTTAATAACTCCTTATAATAACACAGTATCTCACAATGACATTGAGGTCAAAGTTCAAGGTCACTCTGACCTTGGTAAAAACCTTACTTTTTTCAACATTAACATTTTCCGTTTAGCTCAACTTTTCTATTTATATCTCATGTTTGGTTAATCATAATGGCCTCAAACTTGGACACATGCTTCCTTATAAGGACATGACATCCCACAATGACATTGAGGTCAAAAGGGCAATGGTCCAGGTCACAGTGGCCGTGATAAAAACATTGTTTTCTACATTATCATTTGCCGTTTAGCTGAACTTAGCAGTTTATATCTCATCTTTGGTTAATCAAACTGGACCCAAACTTGGACACATGCTTTATTATAATAACACGGCATGACACAATGACCTTGGGGTCAAAAGACAAGGTCACTGGGACCTTTGAAAAAAAATGCTGTTTTTTCAACATTAACAGTTTCCGTTCAGCTCAACTTAAGTTTTATATCGAATCTTTGGTTAATCATACTGGACCCAAATCTGAACACATGCTTCCTTATAATGACCCACCCGAAGGGTCAAGTGAGCTTATTCCATGGGGGCTGTCTGCCACCCCGCCATTGTCCGTCCATTCGTCAAATCGCTTCTCTTTAATGCTTTGACCGATTTCAACCAAATTTGGGTCGATTTCAATCAAACTCAGATGGAAGAATCCTACCATAGTATGGTTCAGATCTTCTATACAGAATTTTGATGGGTCAATTTTTTCAGTGGCCATCTTGAATTTTCAGAAAAATGGTGGGAAATTGTTTAAAACGCTGCTCCTCATTAACTGCTTTGGCAATTTCAACCAGACTTGGCTGGGAGGATAGTATGCTGGGATGGTTCAGAACCTGTATACAGAATTTTGATTGGTCAATTTTTCTGACGGACATCTTGGATTTGCTCAAAATCTCTGGAAATCACTTAAAAGACTACTCGGTAACCACTTGGCCGATTTAAATCAAACTCGGATGGATGAACCCTAGCATATGATGCTTCAGAACGTATACACATAATTTTGATTGGTTGTTTTTCGCTCACCTGGCCAGAACGGCCAATTGAGCTTATGCCATGGCGACCGTCCGTCATCCGTCTGTCTGTCAGCTTTTGCTTTAAAACGCTACTCCTCATTAACCACTAGCCCGATTTCAATCGAACTCAGTGGAAAGGGCCCTAGAGTCGTGTGCTTCAGAACAATATACACAGAATTTTGATGGGATAATTTTTCCGGTGGCCATCTTGAATTTTCAAAAAATTGGCAGGAAATTATTTAAAATGCGACTCCTCATTAACTTCGTGGGCAATTTCAGCCAGACTTAGCTGGAAGGATACTAGGGTAGGAGGTTTCAGAGCTTGTATACAGAATTTTGATTGGGCAATTTTTTCGCCCACTATCTTGGATTTTCTGAAAATCAGTTAAAGGCCTACTTCATTAACCACTGGGCCGATTTCAGTCAAACTCAGTGGGAAGGACCCTAGAGTCATATGCTTCAGAACACTTATACAGAATTTTGATTGGGCATCATATGCTTCAGAACACTTATACAGAATTTTGATTGGGCAATCTTTTCAGCGGCCATCTTGAATTTTCCACAAATTTGCGGGAAATTGTTTAAAACGCTACTCATTAACTTCTTGACTAATTTCAGCCAGACTTGGCTGGAAGGATACTAGTGTGGGGAGGTTTCAGAACTTGTATACAGAATTTAGATTGGTCAATTTTCCCGCCGCCCATCTTAGATTTTCTGGAAATCACTTAAAAGCCTACTGTTCATTAACCACTGGGACGATTTCAATCAAACTTAGTGGGAAGGACCCTAGAATAGTATGCTTCAGAACTTGTATACAGAATTTTGATTTTGGGGGCTATCTTGAATTTTCTGAAAATTGGTGGAAAATTGTTTAAAACGCTACTCCTCATTAACTTCATGGCCAATTTAGCCAGACTTGACTGGTAGGACCCTATGATGGTAGGATTCAGAACATGTATACTGAATTTTGATTTGTCAATTTTTCCAGGTGCCATCTTGGATTTTCCGCCCTCTAGAAAATCTTTTCCAAATTTTGATACATCAATGTTTTGGTGGCCATCTTTGATTTTCTGAAAGTTGTCCGGAACCATTTAAAGATGGTACTGCTTAATCAATAGTCCGATGCAACTTTCAGTCAAATTGCTTTCAAAATATTCAGCAAGGCAAGAGTTTTTGCTCATTGAAATTATTGTTTGCAATGTTTGGTGGCTTGCAGCAGTGAGACAGTGAATGAAGAATAGTTGTCTGCAAAAACTCACCAGACAGACAGTTAACCCAGTTATGTGTGAAAATCAAAACTTGTCATGTATGTAAGATTTCTGTTAGGCTTGTACAGTTATTCAAGTAATGATGATTATTCTTAAAAATATGATCGTGGATGATCACAAAACTAAATAATCGAATAATCAAAGATTTTCAATCTCAAAGATAGTTGTTTTTCAATATGTAAAGAGATGTACATAGTCTATTAGTAGCCTAGGCTTCTATTAGGCCAAGCGGTGCTCAATTTCCAAATCAACATCCCTGAGAAAAGGGGTGGGAGTATATTATGTATATGTCAAGAAAAATTTGAAATCCATTCTCTAAGATGGTTGAAGCTGATAGACAATAACACGAAAATTTAACCATTTCCTGGTACAAATTCTTATAAACCACATGATTTTAGGAATCCATAATGTTAAATCAAATTAATCAGTATATCTTATCAATATTTAGATACTCAGATATAAATATCCTGGACTCGAAACCCAGAAATTGCTATATATTATCATTGCATAAAGGTAACCGAGTATTGTACTTTAAATCTGACTCGAATAATGATAACCTATTACGTGTTGATATGAGTCGTCTCAGACAAGGAAGGATTATAGATCAATTCGATCAAACCCTTCCCTGTCATGCGCCTCCAATCACAAAAGAATTTTATTTTGGCTCGCCAACAAAAGAAGCAAGCTACATCATTTTAATTCTCAGGCGTTCAGAGCAAATTTTGTCGCACGGTATGATTCCATTTTGAGTCCTTTTATGTTGGTTGCTTACATTGGGCTATTTGGGTCGTGCTGGATTGTGCTCTAATTGTTTATAATAGCATATTAACTGTGATTTCTGAACGCATATTAGTATCTGGAAATTAGACTGGAGTCGTTTTTAGTGGTCTGATCAGTGATACCAATTTTCAATCTTTTAGCGTTATGATAGCAATTCTCGTTCGAAGTAAGGTTTGTAGGTTTTTTCATACACTACCAATACTTGCGGTCGAACTAGTCAAAACATCCTATTTTACATAGCTATTTGTGTTGAATAAAACATTGTTCAAGTTCCCCCACCCTAACCCACAATGACATGTATGATATAAATGAAAAATAATCGCCCTTATGAAAATTGAATAATTGTGCAAGCCTGCTGTCTTGAGGTCATCTCACAGCACGTTTAACATATTTATGCAATGATATCCTCTCCTGGCTTTATATTTGCTGGCTCCAAGTAGGGCGAATTCCAAGGATCTCTGTGCTAGTGTGTCTTCTGGCATCCTTAGCACATAGCTGAACATGGATCATCTTTGCTCGACGACTTTTACAGACAGCGGCGGCGTATTACACATCTTGTATAGTGCAACATTGGAAATTATGCTCTCTGGCCATCGGTGTCCAGTGATGGTGTGTAGGCATTTGCGGTGGCAGGCATCAAGTTTGTCTAGAGCTGCCCGTGGAGCTGCTGAACTGTTACAGCTATACAGCATCATGGATACGCAGGATGCATTGTATAAACGTAGTATTTTTGTCAAGTGCATCTTTGATCCATAACTCCATAGCTTACAGAAGGACTGGATAGCTATGTTCCCCATGACGCAATTCCAGCAGTATTGCAGAGCCCAGTGAGCCTTTTCCTCCATTGTTCACCGCCACGACATGGATCGTCATTTTCTTTAGTCTCATGCTTTGTCAATAGGTATATGTGGGTGAACTCTGTTTTGGATTCATTCATAAAGATATTATCAATTTTTAGTTTGCTTGCAGCTATTGGGAGTAGTTCGTCAATTGGGTTTCTTTAACTCATCTGTGCATCGCCTCCTTATTCCATGTCTAGCGGCATGCCCAGTATGGACACTGCTGGGTGTGGTCTTGTGGAATCTTCCCACACAGATTTCCATGCAGCAGGAAGATAACAGGTGAAAATGACCGGAGATAGCCCATCTCCCTGTGAAGACCCGATTGATGTCTTAAGCTCTGCAGACTTCACTGACTTGACTCATACTCTCAGCTTTGTGTCTACACATAGTAGTCTCACTAGACATAGCTCATCTTCATTGCAACTGGCCTGGCATTTCCCGATAATACCGAGATAACGGCGATAATATTGTTATTGTTATCATTATCATCTCATTTCTAAATACCGTCAGCGACGGTATTGATAATATGCCGGCGATGGTATTTACCACTTTTGCCATTATAAATTCAGCTCATCACAATGGTAAAGATAAATCCAAATAATATCCTAGTTTTCCGTGTTTACATTTCTAATATAAAACAATAACCCGCAAGTCCACCACAATAAAAAGCATAACCGGCTCTAAGACATTTAGTAGATAGCTTGACCCTTCTTAACCTGTACGCTTTAAACTGACAATTTACTGGAAATGCGATTTACTGGAAATAAGAGTTACTACGCACCGGTTTTCCTGACATATAGTCCTGTTTTCTCGATCGCTCCAAACCAATGTGGAACCTTCCAGTAATAATATATTTGTTCATATAACCCGTCAAAGTGGACGCTAAGATATTGCTTTACTGTATTTAAAAGCGGCACAGTGACTAGATTTTTCGTTCCGCCATTATCCATCAATATAGATCGTGAGAGTCGCACAGAGATTGGTTTAAATAAATCATGTGATTAATTCGTTATGAATGACAATGAGGCACGTGATCAAAATTTTACTATGATAGTAATTTTCATTCATCCCTGGGCAAGCGTTAAGATCATCATCATCATCATCATCATCATCATCATCATCATCATCATCATCATATTCTTGGGACATAAGCCACCAGAATACTGCGGTATTACACATTATCGTGGTAATTTCCTGTGATATCGTTATCGTCACCCAAATGTCAATACCGCTCAGCCCTAGTGTAGTACATCTAGGACCTTTGAGCATTTAATTGTATCAAAGGCTTGTGACACATCAATGCCCATTTTATGGAAACCCCAGTGTTTGGAGATGACGATTGAGACATTTGTTAAGCCCATATAATGTCTGTGCAGCTGCATCCACATTTAGAGCCACTTTGGCCTGATTCAGTGAAGTCATCAATCTTGTCTCGAATGAGGCAGAGAGTAACATTGGATAGGTTTTCCGTATGCGCTTTAGGAGCACAATAGGCCACAGATTGGCAGGGGCAGCGGTGTAGTTTCTCAGGCTTGATTAGCGCGATAAGGGTGCCTTGGCCTACAGCATCAATTTGAAGATGGTGCATAAAAGGTGAATTGATTAAGTGTGTGATCAGTTTTGAGATAATGTCACTTGCATATTTTAATAGTTCATTGCTCATGCCATCAGGTCCGGAAGCTCATTCATTTTTCAGGACTTTAACTGCCTTCTCAACTTCTGCTGTTTTAATTGGTGTTAGTAATGGCCTAGTGTCACCTGGGAACAACTGCAATGGCTCATCATCGTGGTCAGTGAAATGTTCCTTGGACCATTCTCGAATTGCATCGGCTTTGCTCTGATCAGCCCGATAAAGTGTCCTTCAGAGTTGTGTACAGTGAGTGGTGGTGTGTAGTCAGTAACTCTCAGGGCTCAGGCTGCAGGAAACATTTTGTGACAGTCTGTAGCAGTGATTTCATCTGCTAGGGATTTTTGCTCGTTGAATAGCAAGATCTTATATCGTCGGATAATGGGTTTTCGAGGGTGTAAGCACATTTTCGCCAATTTAATATAAGAGTAGGAATTTTATCAATAAATTTTGTCAATTTCGTAACTAGCAAACATTCACTGAAATAAAACATGCATAAAAATAAAAATAAACCCTAAAATAAACTTACTGCTTATAAATATCCACTACCTGGTCTACAGATGAGGGTGATGTAATCGCGTAATTTCAACTCTAATGAGGTGGTGAATTGATGTAATTTTTATGATTTGAGCAAAGGAGAGACTGTCACCGACAATAATGCCTTAAACGGGTCTGATACAAACACAGAACTTAATTTATAGTTGTAAATCCAGATCAGGTTATATTCCACTTTCCATGATAACCAGGTAGCAGCAAATTTCAGCCAAAACATTAAAAAAGTTAAAATCGTTCAGTTTTTCATTTGGAAATTGGTAAATGTGGTATTGAAAATGAACATAAGTGTTTTGCCTGCTGGAAAATAGAAAAAGATTATTGAAATTTATATCGTATGTGGTAACTAGAGCCTGCTTGAATTGCCATTGCGGATAGAGAAAAATCAATCTACATCTGAACACTAGATAAGCACCCCATGCCAATTCCACACTTCGGGATAAATAAATTATTGCTATGGCAACAGGTCTGCTGTGCTACTCAAGTAACTGGCAGATGTTGTTGGATGCAAAAACTGGATTGATTTGTATAATTTCCTTACGAGTTATCAGTATTTTTATCATGGGTCAAAAAAGTATTAGTGAAAATACGTGTTTTTCACTACACTGACATCAAAATGCATAAAATAATCACTTGTACTCTGCGCATCTTTTTAAAATTTACACTTGTGGTGTAAAAATACTGTATCTATTTAACGACTCATGATTTGTTGACATTGCCTAAGCGACGCGCGCGTAAGAACCTCAAAAGTATGTACCCTCGAAATCACCTTACTGGACGATAAGCATGCGCCGATGTGGCGCAGAATGTTATTGCATTCCCTGCGTAGTTTGGTGCGGTCTTCGCTTTGGCCACTTTGATAAATGTGCAGCCATCATACTTTCTGCTCTACTGATAGTTTTATTACTACATGGTCGTACTACATGGTCATCAGTATACCTAGTTCTACTTCGAATAATACTTACCAGATGTACTATTATAATAATGTCTATTATCTAGTCTAGCTCAAAATAAACAATTAAAACTCTGCACTCTCCATGGTCCTGTCCATACTGTGTCCAGGAATTACCATAAGTCTCCAGCTACAGTCAGATTTGTCTATTTTGCTCGACTTTACAGTCATGTTTTTGTAGTCTTCAACTTAGCTTAAATTTTTGCGTTTTGCGTGCTTTAAGGAAGTTTTGATTGCTGGCTTCATGGAAGGAAAAGGGAAATCATCACAGGGGCAGGTTGTATCAATCTAGAATTTATACAATCGTGCCATAATGACTGTTTGAATTTTCCTTAAATTGGCATTGTTTTAAAATGGTAGCCATTGTTGGAGTCGCTGCGTTGCCCGTTAACTTTTTAATCTTATCCAGGTGCTCAGTTAATTTCTCTTGTGACTCGGTTCCTTCCAAGAAGGATGCGCCCGTAGCCAAGATGGCGCCGCCCATGATTAGCATTTTGTTTTGGTTTGGCGTATCTATGCACTCAGTTTTAAGCCGATCATTAGCTCTCGCTTCATTGTCGAGGGTGTTTGTAGTGATCAGTCTTAATTTGTTGGTTATTTTAATGTTAGTTAATCTCCAAGTTGTATTTATAAAATTTTCACTCTAAAAATCTTCAAATAATTTCCTGCCTAAAACTTGATTAACAGGAAAGTTAATGTTTTAAGTAATTTAATGATTGCAATCAAGTTATTGTGCGCATTGCTCTTCTTCATGTTACTATGTGCAGCGTTTTAATTCTTATTCTGTGTTCGCAGAAAGTGAAGGGGCCAGAGACATGCTTTGTTCACACTGCAATCACTTCATGAAGTGGAAGTTTGCAGGTCATCACTGTGTCGCCTGCGCTAAATGTAAAGTTGGAAGTCCTTATGACGTATGTGTTAGGTGGTCGTTGGAGTTAGTGGCGGAGTTTGATCATGATCGACGTGTGCGCGCTGAGAGGATCGCTAAGAACAAGGCGGCCAAGTTGGATCAGACATCCGTCAAGGGATTGGAGGAGCGCCTGAATGAGCGATTGGACTCGGCCTTGGGCATTTGGGCAGCCCAATTTAAAGCAATGTTTGAAGTTGTTCCAGGCTTCGGTCTCATCAATGCAGTCTGGTGCAGGACAACCAATTGGTGGTCCGTCCAGCTCTGCAGAGGGACAAGCACCTGCCCCTTCTCTCGCGCCAGCTCAACAGCCGATGGCGGAGAAGGAAGATCTGAGGGAAGAATCTGGCATGCCAGAGCTTTCTCAGCTGACGGATTCTGGGCTTTACTGCTGGGTCACCCACGGCTTTTGTATGGGTCTGTCAGCCAGGTGGGGATGTCGACGTTCCGTCGGGTATCTTCCACCCAGATTTTGTGCTCTCCGGAGTGCTGTCCGAGCCGTCTTTTACGATTCCCGTCGGCATCGCATATGCGGTATGCTGGCTCCTCTCGGAGTCACATGCCCTGCGGTATTAGCGGACGTCAATGGATTTTGGTGAGTCCGTGTCTGGCGATTCGCTAGGCACTGGAGCTGTGAGTAGTCAAGCCACGCACCTGCTTTGAATTTGAAGTTTGGTCCATAGCTCTCAACATTCATTGTCGGTGGCCTTCTCGTCTAAGGGTGAGAAGGACGAAAATGGCAGTCCTTTAATAGATGAGTCATCGTTCTGCACCGAAGCTGAATGGGTACAGGTCCTTGGCTGGATGTCCGACCATCTCGGGTTGACATCTGACCAGGGATCTCAGCATGATCCGGCGATTGAACGGATGTCAGAGCGTGCGGCTAGCGCTCTGTCAAGTGGCTCTTCGGCCATGCCTACCCTTCAATTGGATACTCAGTCTCCGATATGTTGGAAGTCGCGGCATATGGTTTGCTTCAGCTGAAGGCCCCTAAATGGATAAGGAGTATGGTCCATTTTCTGGAGCAGGCCTACCATCAGTATGCCCGTGTTCCTCGTCTTTCAGTTGGGGAATGTGAAGCGCTGAACAGGCCATTGGCTGGGGAATCCAAGCATCGTTCTCAACCGTTGGTTTTACAGACTAACAAAGATGCTTTCAATGAGCTAATGCTTATTGAGGATGCAGTGAGAGCGGCTATGGCTGCTCTCTTGCATGGTTGTACCATCCTGCATGGGATGCGGACCTGCACGGCAGAAGGTGGAGAAGTGCCTGAGGCTGCTCCCGTAGTTGTCCAGGACACCATGCGCTTGTCCCAGGATTGCCTGGCCATGGTGATCACCAGGTCATTGGCAGAACGGAGGAGAATGATTCTCGATTGCGTAAAACCAGAACCAGAGATGAGGGTTACATTATCTTCTGCGCCTTTCATTGGGTCAGGCTTGTTTGGCGGCTCGGCAAGACAAGCTCTCTCCAAGGTTGCATCCATGGTTGCAGAGCAGGAGGTTGTCGGCAAGTTGTGGAAGTCGACTAAAAGGACTCAGCCGCAACAGTCCTATAAGCAGCACCGACAGGAGCAGCAGAGACAGTGACAGAGATCGGCCTTCTGGCCGTGATGCCCATCGGGCATCCGGTTCTCAGGGACCTGCCATTCATCATCATACAAGTCCTCTAATAAGAGGCTGTTTGAAGGTTACAGGAAGGGTGGTGGCTCGGGATATGGTGTCTACCATAAGGATAGCCATGGTGGTGGTTCCGGGCTGTCATACCACAAGAAGCCGTAGGTGGCTGTCGGGGATGGTCCTGGCGGGCTTCTGGTGAGACCTGTACTGGTGGCGCCCAGAACGCAGGGAGTCGAGAATCTTCACCAAAATGAATTAACGTCTTGTCGCGCAGATTCCTACCATTGGAGGCAGACTTCAGCTGTTCTCAAACCAGTGGGAACAGGTGCAAGATTTTTTAGTCTGTCATTGGCTAAGAAACGGCTACGAACCGAACTGGCTCATCCGTCAATCATTAGTTCCGTTAATGTCAACTCCTGTATGGACTCCCATTCCAAGGGAATCCGATCGTCTAGATGTCATTTGCCCAGAAATCAAAGGTCTTCAGCGAAAGAATGTGATTCATTTAGTCCGCTATCAGTCCTCCCTGAGCTTCTATTCAATAATTTTCCTTGTTCCGAAATGCACCAGAAGTTGGAGACCAATTCTCACCCTCAAACCGCTGAACAAATTCATTCTTTCACCAAAATTTCAGATGGAGACTGTGACAGCGATGATGACAGGTATGTAGGCAGTATCGATAGATCTGAAGGACGCATATTTTCATATTCCACTGTCAATTCCTTTTCAGAAATACCTTTGCTTTGGATTCCAAGACAATGTCTGGAAGTTCAATGCGTTACTGTTCGGTCGGACCACAGCCCCGAGGGTCTTCACCAAAGTCGTTCTCGCCATGACTTATCTTCGCAGGAGAAACATAGCTGTTCATACTTACATAGACGACTGGCTGCTGAAGGTGGGGAATCCAGTGACTCTGCGCAACAATATTCAGGTAGTCCTGGCCTTATTAAAAGACCCAGGATGGATTGTGAATCTAGAGAAATCAGAATTGACTCCATCCCAGAAGTTCATGTGTCTGGGAATTCTTTTCAATCTCAGGGACAGTGTGGCTTTTCCGACGGAGAGTAGGGTCAAGAGCTTGCTTGCAGTTCTGGGGTCGATTTCTGTAGGAGCCTATCTAATGGCGCAGCAATTTCTCAGAATACTGATTTTGCTAGTATCTCTGGAGAAGGTGGTGCATTATGTGGCACTCAGGCGCAGGCCGATTCAGATGTATTTGATGTCATTCTGGTCTCAGAGAACGGATCCGTTATCTCTGAGGATTCCAGTAATAGAACCATTGATATTCCAATTTCAGTGGTGGTTATCAAAACAGAATCTCCTGTGAGGTGTTCCTCTACAACCTCCTCAACCGCAGATGTCCATCTTCACAGATGCATCGACGACGGGTTGGGGAACAGTATTGGACGATCTGTCAGTGTCAGGGGAATGGGATCGGACCAATGTGCAGAAACTTAAATGTTCTCGAATTATTAGCGGTGGCATTAGCACTTCGAAAATTTGAGAGCTTAATCCGAGACAAGATTGTCCTAATAAGGACTCCACAGTGATGTCCTATTTGAACCGCCAGAGTGGGACAAGGTAACCAGAGTTGTGCATGATGATATGGACCTTCTGCTGTGGTGCCAAGAGAGGAATGTTATTCTTCGGGCAGCACACATTCCAGGAAGATTGAACATCCTAGCGGATGCTCTCAGTCGAAGGACGGTTTATCGTCTGATAGAATGGCAGCGGAGGTTCTATTCAGACATTGAGACAAGCCAAATGTGGATCTATTTGCGATGAAAGGAAACACAAAGATGGTCACATACGTGTCACCGATCCCGGACCCGCTAGCTCTAGCAGTAGACGCATGGAAAGGAATGTATGCGTACACGGATCTTCCAACGATTCTCATCCCAAAAGTTCTGGCAAAGATAAGAAAGGGCATATGCCAAGTACTACTGATTGCCACTCATTGGCCAGGCCGATCATGGTTTACAGATCTGCTGGACCTTCTGGTCTGCAATCCAATCCCTCTTCCAAACTGCCACGACAGACTGGAAATGTTCCAATTGACTGCATGGATGTTATCAAGCAGCGAGCAATTGAGGGTGCCTTTGAGCAAGCATCGAAATTTGTCGCCTCAGCCAGAAGGGGGTCAACCACCAGAACTTATAATTATAGAATCAACAAATTTGCAGAGTGGTGTAAGAGAAGAGATATTAATCCCTTTTCTGCGTCTGTTCAACATGTAGCAGATTTTATCTCATTTATACGAGGTTGACAAACTTGTACCTTCAACCCTAGCAGCATATAAGTCTGCATTAGCTTCAGTAGTTCCCAGTCTGGCATTAGTAGGAGTGGAGAACGGCACCTTAAATGAACTTATTAAAGGAATGAGCAATCTGGGACCTGGACAGCCAATTCCTATCCCAGCATGGAATCTATCTCTTGTTATCCCCACATTTTTTAAAAACGCCGGGATATTGTAATCACCTCCGTCCGTCTGTCCATCTCTCTGTCTCTCCATCCATCCGTCACGCTGTCCTCCCAAACCATTGGGTGGAATTAAATCAAATTTGGTATGTGGGTTACCCATATGATTCCGCTTTGCAAGACGATATGTAGATTTGGCTCCACCCCCAGGGGTGTATGGCAGGGGTCAAAAGGTCAAATCAGTTGTAACACAACTCCTCTAAAATCGTTAGACGGAACTCAACTAAATTTGGTATCTGAGTTACCCATATGATTGCGGAGTGCAAGAGGCCATTTAGATTTTGCTCCGCCCCCAGGGGCTGGGTGAGGGGTCAAAAGATCAAATTTTAACCTGCAGAAATTGATTGTAACATCTCTTCTGCAACCAAATTTGGTATATGGATTACCCATATCAATGTGGAGTACATGAGCACATTACATTTGGCCCCGCCCCCATGGGTGGGTGAGGGGTGGAGGTCAAAGGGTAAAAAAATTGATTGCAGTGCCACTCCTCTGACACTGTTGGACGGAATTCAACCAAATTTAGTATGTCAGTTACCCATATCAATGTGTAGTATATGAGCACATTTACATTTCGCCCCACCCCAGAGGGTGGGGGATAGGGTCAAAAGGTCATGATATTGATTGTAATGCAACTCCTCTGAAATCGTTAGACGGAACTCAAACAAATCTGATATCAGAGTTAATCCTATGATTACGGAGTGCAAGAGGCCATTTAGATCAGACTCCGCCCCAGGGGGCGGGAGAGGGGTCAAAATAAAATTTTAACCTGCAGAAATTGATTGTAATGCATCTCCTCCGAAACTATTGAACAGAATTCAAGCAAATTTGGTATGTGAGTTACCCATATCAATGTGGAGTGGATGAGCACATTTACATTTGCCCTGCCCCCAGGGGTGGGGGATAGGGACAAAAGGTCATGAAATTGATTGTAATGCAACTCCTCTGACACTGTTGGACCGAATTCAACCAAATTTGGTATGTTAGTTACCCATATGATCATGGAGTGCGAAATGACATTTAGATTTGGCTCCGTCCCCGGGGGTGAGTTGTTGGGTGTGTCAAAAGTTCAAAGCCGTGAATGTTGGCATTTGCGATGACGCATCATTGACTGATCAATCTAGTTCTACATGTTTTAGGGCATGCTCCCTTTGAACCAATTAGGTATATAGATATTAAATTGTTGACTATTAAGTCAGTTTTCTTGGCTGCAGCAGCATCGGCGAGAAGGGGAAGCGAAATTCATGCGCTTTCTGCTGAACAAGACCGTTTTGTCATTACGCGTGAAGGTTTAAGACTATTACCACGTCCAGAAATTCGCCAAAGCTGAGTAGACTTGAAATTTAAACAACAATAAATGGGAGTATTTTTCTGCAATTAATTCTGTAAATTTGTACTTAGCCTTACTAATGAGTCTAAACAAACTGAAAAAGTATAATGAGAGAAACATTACGCAACCTAAAGGAACAAAATACAAAACACCAATTCTCGTCTCAGACAGTAAAGGTTTTAGCATATGTAACGCATGGTTAAATGAGTACGAAGAACAGTTCCCATTGGAACTCTGGCGTCAATGTAGCGTCAATACCCAAGAACTTGTGGATTTGATTGAGGCAAGGCTACCTCTAGCTATCAAATGTCACACCAGGATTGTTGTATATTTACCTGTGATCTGACAGAAAAAAGAAAGGAGTTCATCTGTCTCAGAAATCAACGGGATGCAAGTGTAGATGAGATTGCGAAGCAATATCAAAGGGCTATAGATCTGCTTCCACACAGAGATAATGTCACACTAAAAATTCTAGACGTACAATCCATATCGATTACAGCCTGGAATGGTAAGAAAGGACACCCGAGACCACATTCATTCAGACAAGTCAAATTGTAAAGAACCAGGTAGCTAAGGTCAACAATTTAATCGACGAATTGAATCGTTACTTCCTATGTCAGAGGACGATCAAACTGAATTTGTGCATGACAAGAAGCAGAAAAGACAAGGGAAAAATCATTAGATACTCACAAAACTTAAACCTGCTCAAGGATGGGGTGCACTCGAAACACACAATCAGCTTAGCCTGGATAGGTCGCCTCCTTATTGACATTGAAAAGGACTGCTACACCAGTACGAACAGCAGAGATATTCTAGATCTGTTTGGGGACGAACAGGAAATACTGGAGATACTGTAGAGCAGGGCTGGGGTAACTGTAACTTATAACTGTAACTGACTGTAACTTAGTTACATTTTTCATGTAACGGAAGTAGCTCGTAACTGAAGAATTTTTTTAGTTACAGTAACTGAAATTTAACCAGTTACATGGCAAAAGTAACTGCAATTTCAGTTACTTTTCAGTTACTTTACCAAATTTATTACAATTTTCTTAATTTATGGCATCCCAATTTCAATGTAATCATTCAGATAAGCTGTTGAATATATTGATGCTAATTTTACTGGAAGATGCTGATGCCATGGGCAACAACTTTATTTCCAAGCGTAAGTGATATTTATTTTAGAAATTTGCCTTTGGAATGACTGGCTTGATTATTGGGGCAGTTATTCCAGTGGTCAATTTTTAAATATAAATCTTGTAGCCCACAAAATAGGCATTTCTTGACCACTCTTGACCATTAAAAGGTTAACCCACTCTATATCTGTATATGTGATATTTTAGCAATGGTAATCTGAATGTTATTGCTACACCAATCAAAATCATATATAGTTTTTACATTAATCTACAATGTAGCTTAGAAACAGGTTGTTTACTAAATCATTTTATAGAATTAACTGTTACCTTTTAAAGATTAAATTTGTTGAAGAAAACTAGCTTTCTCATAGAAAATGTCCATTTGCAGACCATGAGATTATATTAGAAAATTTGCCACTGAAATGACTGGCTTGGTTATTGAGCGAGTCATTCCAGTGGGTAATTTTCAAAAATATCTTATATTTGTCTGGAAATGGACATTTCTCAAAACCACTGCAAAAGCATTTTCGTCCAGCTTAGTGTTAACGGGTTAAAAGGATTAAAAACACCAAATGTTGAATTGTAAAGAAAGTTAAAATCTGCCACAGCATGTCCTGTTCTTTTCTTTATAAACTATTGATTAGGCCAGCTTAGGACATCATTGCTCATCAATTATACTCAAGCTAAATTCAATTCACATATGTGTGGTGACAAACATCAAAGGACAATGCTGTTGATAAAAGTCAAGCCATCAATCATTTTGGTATAGCAGACAAAATTTATAAAGGCTGTGGAAGTAAACTAGTGTACTGGAAAGCTGTTGAATATTTTGAAACTAATCTGACCTGAAAAAAATGTTGCTGCCATATGAACTATTACTAACCACTATTTCATCTCTTAATTCTAGTTAATTCCATAAAACATTGGGTGGGTTTTTTTATCCCTGCCAGTTAAACCATCCAAGAATTTCAGCACCATAGTTGCTCATATTCCTTCATTGCATCGAATTCACTCGCAGTTGACCACTTTGAAAGTAAAATTATAAATGTAGTAAGTATAAAGCACTCAGCAGATTATCTGATCGGGATCAATTTGCTACTGAAAATAATGAAAGTAATAAATTATTTTCAAAATTCCTATTTGAAATTAAGCAAACATCAACACTGATGGACATTTGGAAGCTAATTTCACTGGCAACTGTTATATTGCCCTGGCATGGTAGATGGCGGATTATGTTATCATAGAAAGTCAATGCTCTAAGGAAATCTGTTGAACACTTTGAAACTAATTTCACAGAAAAATGTTGATACCTATGGTAGCAAAGCTTTCTGTCAAATTAGTTTCAAAGCATTCAACCAATTATTTCTTACAATAAGATTAATGTTTGTTATACGTCATGTCTGGGTTGAAAGGATTAGAGGAAGAAATATATATGTACATTTATGAAGGCTGTGGAATTATACTAGTGTCTTAATATTTTGGAAACAAGTTGATTGAAATTTGTTATTGCATGTGGCGGTAACAAAATTCAGTCAAATTTATTAAAGACTTCAGCAGGTTTTATATTTTATATCTGAAATGGGTTCAGTTCTGTCAGTATATTATATCAATGATTATAGTGGTATTTTATTCCTACTATATATCTCAATTTGGTTGACTATATTACACCTTTTATGATGATATTGATGTTCACATAGTCCTTCATAATAATTATCAGTCAAAGTAACTAATGTAACTGAAATGTAACTTTAGTTACATTATGCAAAGTAACTGAAATGTAACTAGTTACATTGCTCAACAAATGTAACTGTAACTGTAACTGACATAGTGCAATGTAACTCTAACTGTAACTATTTACATTTAAATGTAACTGACCCCAGGCCTGCTGTAGAGGTGTTAGGGGAGAGCAAACAAAGTGAGTAAAGACTTATTAATCCACGCACAGACTAAAGGGATGCCGCTGAACTATTGCTAACCACTATTTCATCTCTTAATTCTAGTTAATTCCATAAAACATTTGGGTGGGTTTTTTTTATCCCCGCCAGTTAAACCATTCAAGAATTTCAGCAGCATAGTTGCTCATATTCCTTCATTGCACCGAATTCACTCGCAGGTGACCACTTTGATATGCATCCAATTTTCATTTGTGTTACACCGATTAATCAGAATAAGATTAAATTAGAATTACATATTAAGATTAGTTGAATGTGAATTTTGCCCAGAGACAACAGGTAGTGGGTGTGGTCATCCACACCAAAGTGTTAAACTCGCTGTGTCAGTAGCTGAAAATATAACAGCACTAGTTAAGACCTGGTATGGGTAGACCGACAAGAGGTGAAAGCAAAGGAGGGCGCAGTAGTGTCGTGGAAAAGGAGGAAGAGTGGAAATGCAGTGGCTGGCAAAAGGCAACAACAGACAATGGAGCAAAAATGATGGAGTGAGAGGTATGCGATCTCAGATTCTGCATTTCATTTATTGAAATGGAAAAACTAGAATATGGGGCGCTGTCTAAGCGACCTGACATTCACTGGTATTGTCCAAGTTGTGAGCCTAATTCAATCAGAAATCTCAAAAAGATATCAGAAGTTGAGGAGAGGTGAAATAAGCTATTGGCAAGAATGGGAGAAAGAATAGCCGTTATAGAAAAGAAATTGGATGAAAAACCAAGCAGTGAAGGAGGTCACGATTATGGAACATCCAAAGAATGAAGACTACTTGAAGGATATAAGAACTGAAATAAATAGGGAGGAAGAGAGAAAGAGGTCTATCATAATCTATAGAGTGAAGGAGAGTGACTCACACGTGGCGGAGGAGCGAAAGAAACACGACATAGAATTTGTCAATGGACTCCTTGAAAGGTTAAAGGTTAGAGAAGTAGAACCAAGGTCTGTGTTAAGATTAGGAGTAAGAAAAAGGAAGGAGCTGAGGACATGAGACCAATGAAGATACTTTTTGTGGGAGAAAAGCACAAATCAGAAGTATTCAGGAATATTCACAGGCTTGGTGGTATCCCCGAAAATTCAATATATAACAGGATAAGTGTGACAAATGACTTGTCAAAAGAGGATAGAGCCACAAAGAAGAAGCAAAGGGTAGAGAAACCAATGATAAATCGGGAAACTACCGCTACAGGGTAAAAGGACCCCCATGGAACATGCACATTATGAAATTAAAGAAACAAACGTAATTAGGGAGGATGGAGAAAAATTTGTAAATAAAAAGAGGAATTAAAATATGGAAATGGAACTTGTGTTCCGAAAAAGCTAAGTTGTGTATACACAAACGCGGACAGCTTGCCAAACAAGTTTGAAGAACTTTTAACCAGGATTAAGATGCGTGAAACAGAACCTGATGTTATTCTCATCACTGAGGTCTTACTAAAACATTGCAGATTTCTACCCTCAAAAGAAGAACTAGCCATAAATGGATATGAGATAATGCCAGGAGACTTCCCGAAAAAGGATGGCAGGGGTGTCGTTATGTACATAAAGGAGTATTTAAAGCCAGTGGAAACTACATTTGTAAATAGTTTTTCAGAGCCGTGCTGGGTGAGAATAGATTTACAAAATAAAGACAAATTACTCATAGGGCTAATGTACAGGAGTCCAGACAGCAATGAGGCAAATGATAAAGACCTATATAAGCTCTTTCAGCAGGCGACAGAGAAAGGCAATTACACATATATCTTAACAGTTGGAGATTTTAATTACCCTAAAGTAGACTGGGGGAAATGGTCTGGTGATGAGAAAGGGGAAGCTCCCTTTGAGAGCGTGAGACACAGCTTTCTGTTCGAGAAGATCACCAAACCAACTAGAGTGAGAGGATCAGATACTCCAAGTCTATTGGACCTAGTGTTAACCAACGATGATGGCCTCGTAACAGATATAGATTATGACTCGCCTATTGGTCAAAGTGATCATGCAGTTATCAATTTTGATATAATATGTAATCACGAAGATTATAGCACAACTGAAACAAGATTTAATTACAAAAAAGGAAACTATGAGAAGATGAGAAAATTTATGCAAATAGATTGGATAAATCGACTTGAAGGAAAATCTGTTGGTGATATGCTGGCTATGTTCATGGTAGTACTGCAGAAGGCACAAGAGAGGTATATTCCTAGATGTAGAACCAGATCTACTGGTCAGAGGATATCTAAGCCACCTGTCCCGCCAGAGACCTGGAAAGATATCAAAAGTAAAAGAGCGGGCTGGAACAAATTTATGAGAACACGTAGCGAGCAGGATAGACTCCAGTACACGAAAGCTTGGAATAAAGCAAAAAATTCAATAAGGCAGGCCAAAAGAAACAAAGAGAAAGAAATAGCAAGAAATTCCAAGGCAAACCCGAAGCTATTTTGGAAATATACAAATGCAAGACGAAAGTGCAAGATCGGGATATCTGAACTGGCTGCAGACAGAGATGGAGTGAAACAATTGAAGCAGACTAATAGTACATCTGGACAAACATAGTCTTCTTAGTAAGCAACAATATGGTTTCGTAAGTGGGAGATCTACCACTCTTCAGCTGATTATGGTACTGGATGAGAGGACAGAAAGAGGTGGGGTGATAAATGTCATTTATATGGACTTATTGAAAGCATTTGACACTGTAGCACATCAGAGACTGATAACAAAGATGAAAGGATATGGAGCGAGTGAGCAGATGTCCTCCTGGGTTGAAGACTTCCTAAGTGGCTGAAAGCAGAGAGTGTCAGTAAACGAATCATGCTCCAAATGGCATGACGTGACAAGTGGAGTCCCACAGGTAGTGTCATAGGCCCTGTACTGTTTGTGATCTTTATAAATGATCTGCCAGAATGTGTAACGTCAGAAGCTTACCTGTACGCAGATGACACAAAGGTCTATAGAGAGATTAACAGCGACCAAGATGCTGCCGCCTTGCAAAAAGATTTGGACACACTTTACGAGTAGACAGAGATATGATTATTGCGTTTCCACCCGGAGAAGTGTAAAGTTCACTGTAGTGCCGGTAGCGGTGTGCAAATTACGGGACAGCCGCGGCGCAGTCTCAAACCTGTGACGTCGTGATGATGTCACTAAGTAGCGGTCTTCTCGTGGTGTTGTTGCTCTCGGTCTGCCAGATCGTGGTCGGTCATTAACATGTCCAGTTTCCTGCTCACGTTGGCGGAGATGGGAAATGGTTGAGGCGTGAACATTAAAATGTTGAGCAACAGCGCGAATGCTCTGCCCAGCAGCGAGTCTTCCCATTGCTTCATGGCGCTGATTTTCGAGTAGCCCTGGGCGGCGGCCCATGTTCGGTACGGTAAACTTTTAAGCGTTTTCTGTTAACGTTCGTTATCTGCTTTTTCAATATGGTGAATTTTTGCCTTCGCTACCCGCCAATGTGGGCTAGTGCATGAAAAATGCATTTTCACATGCAGTAAGCGTGCGGCCGAGAAATGCAAGAAATGATTTGCATTTCTTCATGATCAGCGAGACATTACATTGACGAAACATGCCTGCAAATTTGGTTATAAATGGACGCAGAGTTTTAATACAACAAACCAAACTTCACTGTTGCTAACGTTTTTTGGTTCAGTATATATAATCTACATACTGTAGTCACATGTTTTTATTCCCCGCCCCCCACTTTAGCGAAAAGCAGGGGATTATGTCTTCGGTTCCATCCATCCGCCCACCCACCCCCCCGCTTTAGCGAAAAGCAGGGGATTATGTTTTCGCTTCCATCCATCCGCCCATCCGTCACACACAGGTTTTCTTTCGATAACTACTTTTGCTTGGAATATTGTGACAACACTTCATGGGAACATTGGCTATGGTACTAGGGAAATGTACATTATTTTGTGGGTCAGTCAGCTCGTCCCTCCATCCGTCCATACCTTTGTCTCTGAATTTGTGTCTGTCCGTCCGTGCAAATTTTGGGTTTTCATTCAATAACTTTATCTTTGCTTAGAGTATTGTGAGGAAACTTCATGAGAATGTTGGCTGTGGTACTAGGGAAATGTAGATTATTTTGTGGGTCAGTCAGCTCGTCCCTCCATCCATCCATACCTTTGTCTCTGGATTCGTGTCTGTCCATCCATGCAAATTATTGGTTTTCGTTCAATAACTTTATTTTTGCTTGGTGTATTGTGACGAAACTTCATGGGAACATTGGCTATGTTTCTAGGGAAATGTACATTATTTTGTGGGTTAGTAAGCTCGTCCCTCCATCTGTCCATCCCTTTGTCTCTGAATTTGTGTCCGTCCGTCCGTGCAAATTTTGGGTTTTCATTCAATAACTTTCTTTGCTTGGAGTATTGTGAGGAAACTTCATGGGAACATTGGCTATGGTACTAGGGAAATGTAGATTATTTTGTGGGTCAGTCAGCTCATCGCTCCGTCCATCCATACATTTGTGTCTGTCCGTCCGTGCAAATTTTGGGTTTTCGTTCAATAGCTTTATTTTTTCTTGGAGTATTGTGATGAAACTTCATGGGAACATTGGCTGTGGTACTAGGTAAATGTACATCATTTTGTGGGTCAGTCAGCTCATCCCTCTGTCCGTCCATCCATCCCTTTGTCTCTGAATTTGTGTCCGTCCGTCCGTGCGTGCAAATTTTGGGTTTTCGTTCAATAACTTTCTTTGCTTGGAGTATTGTGAGGAAACTTCATGGGAACATTGGCTATGGTACTAGGGAAATGTAGATTATTTTGTGGGTCAGTCAGCTCATCCCTCCGTCCATCCATACCTTTGTCTCTGAATTTGTGTCTGTCCGTCCGTGCAAATTTTGGGTTTTCGTTCAATAACTTTATTTTTTCTTGGAGTATTGTGATGAAACTTCATGGGAACTTTGGCTATGGTACTAGGTAAATGTACATCATTTTGTGGGTCAGTCAGCTCGTCCCTCTGCCCGTCCATCCTTTTGTCTCTGAATTTGTGTCCGTCCATCCGTGCAAATTTTGGGTTTTCGTTCAATAACTTTATCTTTCGAGTATTGTGACGAAACTTCATGGGAACATTGGCTCTGGTACTAGGAAAATGTACATTATTTCGTGGGTCAGTCAGCCCATCCCTACGTCCATCCATCCTTTTGTCTCTGAATTAGTGTCTCTCCGTCCGTGCAAATTTTTGGCTTTCGTTCAATAACTTTATTTTTTCTTGTAGTATTGTGACAAAACTTCATGGGAACATTGCCTATGTTTCTAGGGAAATGTACATTATTTTGTGTGTCAGTCAGCTCATCCTTTCGTCCATCCATACCTTTGTCTCTGAATTTGTGTGTGTCCATCCGTGCAAATTTTGGGTTTTCGTTCAATAACTTTATTTTTGCTTGAAGTATTGTGACCAAACTTCTTAGTTTCTAATTATTAGCTCCCATTCGTCTGCGTATCCATCCGTATGTCTATGCAAATCAGTGGGATTATGTCATCCCACAAACATGGATGCTGTTGCGGGGGGATTGTTTGATTTATATCATCTAGTTTGTTTAATTAAAGGTGACATTTGTATGTATAATTGTATATATGTATATATAGATAGGGTAACAGTTAGAGGAATCCAAACATAAAACATCCCGGAAGCTGAACTACTGAATGATATTGTAAAATAAATTTTACAAATATCAGACACAAACCAGGAGCAGAACATAAAGGCATGTATGGCTGTGTTCTGACATCTACTTAACTTAACTTGTTTCCTGGCAAAGAATGAATATCCAGGACAGCTGATCAATTTGCCAAGTTTAGTTAGACTTGACCCAAGCTCTTCTGCTTGGTGTCCTGTCAGATGACTGATGATGTATAAGAAATGTACAGAGGAGTGGAGAGATGACCCAAAATCTCTGTGGTTATGTCTCAAGGCTCCTCATCTTCTCGCCTCGAAAGACACTATTTCTCGCAGGATAGTCAATGCTATTCAGATGTTGCATAAATTCGCAACAGGAAAGCAGATTGATCATGCGAACACCCATCAAGTCCGAGCACTACCAGCATTATCGGCCCTTTATAAGGGTGTCTCTCTAGAGGAGGTGCTGTCTGTAGCACAATGGCATGCCGAGTCGTCATTTACTTATTTCTACCTTCGCGATATCTCCAGCGCACTTAATCTGGTAGCCATCACCAATTTGTCGCATCTCAGTTAGGCCACATCCGACCACTCTTGACACATACTTCGTAAGGTTTTTCCATGGGCACTGACACAGGTGATGCATATGTGCTGTGAACAACCGTGGATTGGGCGAAGCTCCTGTGATGATCAAGAAAGACCAAGCACTCAGAATGGTGAGTGTTTCCTAGTTTAAGTGACTAATATTATTATTATTGTTTTACTTACAGTCGAATTCCCAGACTGATTAAGTGAAAGGCTGGTTCAAGAGTATTTTTATTCATTGCAACAGACAATAGACTAATTCAAATTTGAAAATAAATAAAAATACTGATATCTTTTTCAAAATTAGAAGTTGTAATAGCTTCTTTGCACTCTCGTGGACTGCCCTAGCCGAGACTTGGGGCTGACATGGGTCTGGTGGGTGTTGCCTCCCTTTTGACAGCCCTTGTCCTTGTGTGGACAAATGAGGGGGGGGGGGGGGGTAGCGCGGTCTAGACCATGGAAGTTTAGCACTATGAGTTGGATTGCGGGACCCAAGCGTATGCTAGGTTCTCAGTCTCTTCACAACCTTCTCTGTTGGATGGTAGATGAGAGCTCTTTCAAGCCTCACCTCCTCCCACCGGAGTTTCTTGGCTGTCGAAATCCGGAGTTTGTCATAATAGTACATCTGGTAAGTATTATTTGAAGTAGAATAAAAAAAGCATCCGCTTTTGTTTCTACGAGAATTGTTAATACTTACCAGATGTACTATGGTCCATCTCAGCCACCCCGCTGAGGTGAGGCAGAGCTGCATTCGCTGTTTGTCAAGACAAATATAAGATGAATCTGACTGTAGTTGGGAATTGACTCAGTACCTGGAGGCTTATGGTAATTTCCGGACACAATATGGGCAGGACCATGGAGAGTGCAGAGTTTTAATTGTTTATTTTGAGCTAGACTAGATAATAGACATTATCATAATAGTACATCTGGTAAGTATTAACAATTCTCGTTGAAACAAAAGTGGATGCTTTTTTGATTCAGTTTTTTTAAAACTCCTATGGGTCTGATTGCTGATGATTCAATACATTTGACTACCTTAGCTAGGTCTTCATTTTGATCGGCACTGACATCGATGTTAGCAAGTTACTGAGTAAACCTGTTCGCCTCACTATAAAAAGTTTGTTGTGGACAGGTCATTCTTTTAGAAAATGAACACTGAGCAGAAAAATAATATTTGCCCTAGGTGGCAATGAATGTGAAATGACAAATTTAAATGGAGTAAATTGGGTGGTGATGATATATATTGCGTATTTAACTCTGTATGCCTGAAACTATCTAAGACAATGGACCTTTCCATTTTTAGGTATGCCCCGCCCATCACTAGCTACGCTCCACCCACACCTCGCCATGTTGGGAGTGATCGATCCCCAAATGGCCTAGCTATCAATTTCCTGAAAACTATACAGGGAAGCTGTTGAATATTTTGTAACTAATTTAACTGGGTGCTGTTGCTGCCTATGGCAGCAACAGCGCCCAGTCAAATTAGTTTCAAAATATTCAACAGAATATTTATTAAATAGTAAAAGCAAACAATTTGTACAACAAAGCATAGACCGTCTTCAAATATGCGTTCGTGACGTACTTATCGACGTCATTCAAGATGACATTCATTATGATGTCATTGTACACATCACACAGTTCATTATGATGTCATATGATGGGTGGGTACTCTGGAAAGGTGAGTTAAGTTCATTGGTTTGTTAATCCTTTAATGCTCAAGCAGCCAAAAACAGCTGCAATGGTCTGCAAAGGCAGACAAAGAGAAGAGTATTGTTTGAAAATTTATGACTAGAATCACTGGCTCAATAACCGAGCCAGTCATTCCAGTGATGAATTTTCAAAGTTACCATAGTCCTTTTTAGTTAGCCTGTGCGAAGAGCAGTAGAGCTTACATGTATGTCATCAGTACGGCATCCGTGTCATTGGTAGTTTTATTTAACTTTTCTGTTTAGCTCAACTACAGCTAAACTATCAGGCCTATATCTTCAGCTCAGGGACTGTTATTTCTGGTTGCGGATTGTGTTTACCTTGATTTAGTCCATACAGGCTAACTTTTCTGTTTATATGAGTTACAACTAGACTGTCATGGTTATAGGAACCACACTTCATCTATAGCTTTATTACTGTATTTTTATCGATAGTACGATGTATTTATCCTATTCTAACCGATATTTTCAGCTCAGGAACTTTGTTAATTCTGGTTAAGTTTTGGATACAAATTACCAAGACATAACAACAAAAGAATATCAATGACGAAAATTGCAATGGTGTTTAGAAAAGTCCGTTTGCAGAGCAAGAGAAGACTATTTTTGAAAATGTATCACTGGAATGTCTGGCTTGATTCTTGAGCCAAGCATTCCAGTTATACATTTTAAAAAATAGTCTTCTTTTTGCCCTGCAAATGGGCATACAGTCACTAAGCAAAATGTAAATTTTCATGATTTAATCACGTAATCGTGCAAGCCTACAGTACAATCTTTCATACCTATCAAGGTTATGGTAGCCTGACTTCATATATAGCTTTCTTATGGTATTTATGGCAATAAGGTAATACACCTTAGTTAATCTTCTGTCAACAATCATCATGTACAAAGATATAAAACAGGTGAGCTGCATGGTTGTGTTTCAAACTTATTTCTGGTTTGATCCACAAATTGACAAGAACATCTTCTATGAGAAAAATTTAATTTTCTTAAACAATTTAGAGGATTAAAGGGTTAAATGATACTATATCATATTTTGTCAAGTGGATAACGAGCGCCAGACTAGCAGGAAACAGATGTCACACAGAAAGAGGACAGGCGAAAAACACACTGGTATCACCAAACTGCCACTTTTCTACAAGGATCTCAGGTGCGTTTTCATAGATTCATGCATGCACAGGCCAACATACAATGATGGACATGCACGTACGCACGGGTGCACACAAATTCAATACCATCTCCTTATGGAATATATGGGGGGAGGGTAAATATATAAATGTGTGTAATATTGATCATTTGACTGTCATTAAGACTTTCACAGCAAGTAGTGTTTGCGCTGCATGTACGGTAGGCAGTTAGACTTTAATAGGCTTCAGTTCTGAGACTATATCCTTGTAGCTTGCTCATTGGGCAATAGCATGGGGACCTGGCTCTGGCAAGTAGTTTGCCTTTTCAAAATAAGAATACTTGATCATATTCAATAACTGCCTATATGACCATTGTTCACTAATCGAACTTGCCAGTTGCTGGATGTACAAATCTGGTCACCAAGAGGTTAAACAAAATAGTTCTAGAATGGGAAATGGATACTATAACCGCCAACAGACTCATTCCCAAACCACCAAAAATGCCAGCTTCTATCTCCTTCCAAAAGTACACAAGAAGAAAAATGGCATCGCCCCAGGTAGGCCCATAATCAGTGGGAATGGATGGCCAACGGAGCTCATCAGCAGCTTCGTAGACAAATACATCAAAGTGCATGTTACATGTATCAAATCATACATCAGGGACACCACCAACTTCATCACCAGAGTGAAAGCCTTTGGCGCCACCAAAAAAAAGTCACTATTAGTAACCATGGATGTCACCTCCCTATACACCAACATATCCAACAATGAAGGGTTATGAGCAGTGGCAAAACATTGCATGAAACATGGCGTCCCAGGCACTCTCCACGAGAAACCTGTTGAATCTGCTCAAACTTGTCCTTGAATGCAACATCTTCGAATTCAATAGCGAACATTACCTACAAATAGGTGGTACCGCCATGGGCAACAAAGCTGCCTGCACATACGCATGCATCTTTATGGCCGACCTAGAAGAAAAACTTCTCTCTAATGCTCCTACCAGCCAGCTCTATATGTACGCTACACAGATGACATATTTATGATCTGGAAACAAGGCCCAATTGCCCTCAATGAATTTGTCACACACATGAATTCAGGCCACCCAAGCATAAAATTCACAATGGAAAGTTCCAGAGAACAGGTTTCCTTTTTAAACAATATGGTACAGAACAGAGATGAAGAACAGATTAAATTCAATCTCCTCATGAAACCCACAGATACACATGGATATCTGCATTATACCTCCGCACATCCGTCAACATGTAAGGATGCTAGTCCCTATGGACAATTCCTCAGACTCGGGAGGATATACACGGACACCACGGACTATGACAAACATAGCCTTGCTCTAAAACAACATTTCCTGGCCAGAGGGTATCCCTCCTCCCCCCCTCCTGACCACTACAAAATTAAAGGCCAGAGGCAAGGAATGGGCATCCCTCCTAAAACTTCCAACTCCCCAAAAACCACACATAACAAACCGATTAGGCCCATCTATGTCTGCGAATTCATCCGCACAGGCACGCTTCTAAAAAAAGTGATAAACAAATACTGGCCCATCCTCCAAGCTAGCCAGAGATGCAGAGATGTATTTCCCTAGAAACTACTATTCGGCTATCGGTGGAACAAAACTATTAAGGACTATATACATGTAGTCCGGGACAAACTCCCAGACCCCTTCCATGCTGTACGCCCACACCGTAACGTCTTCCTAGAATGCACTACCAAAAACTGCACCATCTGCAACAATATGGAGAAAACGAGGTTCTTCAAAAGCCTCTAGGCAATTGCCAGACATGCAACGTAGTGTACTTGCTAAACTGTAAACTATGCCACAAACAATACGTGGGAGAGACTGAGACCATTCAAAATAAGGATCCAAGAACACCTTAGGTCCATAACTAATTTCCACAAAAAAAGAAAGTTATGACACTCCCGTCACACATCACTTTAATAAAAACAATCATACATGAGCCCACATGAGTTACTGTATCATGCAGGTACTCTCCTCCGATCCCGCAGACCCAGAGTCAACACCATGGAGGAGATCCAAAGAGTCCCATTGGATTCACCAACTCCACACCATGGAACCGATAGGAATTAACTTAGTGAGGACACACCTTTTCGTGTGGGTCATAACCCAACACCCACACACATTGTTATAATCCTTTTAGAGCATGGTGTGTCCAAGCCTTTTTCATACCTTTTTATTGACCACAGTAGTTTCCCTCCATAAAACTTACCCTTTATGATATCATACCTATGACATCCCTGTCAACCGAGGTGGCTGATGTCATAAACATCCCCAACAACCCCTCACAACGTCATTAGCATAAACATGGCTAGACACGAGTGCCACATCTGCAAGAAAAATTATGCAGATGTGTGCGGCCTGAAGTGCCACAAAGCCTCCCACACAGGCAAATGCAAGTGGGTTTGCGCTTCGTGTAATCTTCCGAAATTCATCCATTTCAAATGGTTGTAATGTCTAAGAAAACATTTGTGGAGGGCCCACGGCAAGGGAGACGGGTCGATCAGATCCCTGCTCATCTCTTTTGAGATAGCCATGGTGGGAGTGCGACTCGTCTGCCTGGGCCCTCACATCAAGAAAACAAAAATGAAGTTCCTGGACACCAGACCCGGCCTTCTGTTCTCACCAGACATTGAGACACCTACTGTTACGCGACCAGCAGAGCTGCCAATAGAGGTGAGTGGGCTGCTACAGCCGTATTTAACGGGATACACTATCCCGAAACACCATCAGGACAACCGATCACACGCCATCCTACCACTAAATGATGCGCTGGGTGCTCTGTTGGATGCGGTGGGCCTATCTGGGTCACAGACAGAGACACCCACACAGGAGCTCCACTCGGAGGGAAGCAGAACCCATTCAAGCACCTACAGCTCGGGTCCTTGATCCTGCCCTCACTTCCGGCTATCCCTATGCCATCATCACGGAGCCATATCTACTACGCCATCATAGAAGGCATGGCGAAGAACGACGTGGACATTTCTCAGGAGAAGAAAAGGGCCAGGACAATTCAGGCACTAGATGCCACACTGCATAAAACCTTAACAAACATTGTAAAATCCAGCGGAACAAAAGGCAGCATCTGTGATCAGTACAACATCAACTGTCACAGATGCTATATAGTGTTGAAAAGCTTATGTAAGCAGGCAGTAGTGCACATGGATCTACACAGCATCCATGTGCCAGTTAATAACGAAATTCAGGATTTATACAAAGTTTTCAAACTAGACCAAGACTTTTTCGGACCAACCAATCGAGGACACAATTTATTTCTAACTGCCGAACGAAGGGACTCTCTTCACAAACAAGACGACAAATGTATATCGTTTATATATTGGCACTATGAGCCCTGTTATAACTATCTAAAAAGATTATACACTATGCAATAATAGAAATACTGTCATTCTTGATATCCCATGCCGCGCGCCACATGCACCACACTTAAACACTCACAACACACCGTGCATGCGCACAGACACTCATGCACGCACCATATGGGACACGAATCCCATACGAAACAGGCCACAAAAGGCACTGATGAGTTCAAATTTTCATGAACCAAATGTTATAAAGTCTGAATCACACCCTCAAGTAAATAAACTGATGACATTAATCCCTAATCCCAGCAATGGTCTTATACCCACCTGCCGCAAGAATACCACAGCCAACCACCACAAGTTCCCTACCCCAAACCCCCGCACCCCATCCCCTAAACAATAGCCGCCAGGTCACCCCCAATAAAAATGAACAAAGGCCGCCAAAAAGCCACCAAAACCGCACAAAAAAGGCCGCCAGGCCACCCACATGCGTAGATGCATGCACACAACCACAAAGCCACCCACTAAAGGCCGTCAACACCAGGCCACCAAAAAGCGTATAAAAGGGGCCCTCAAACCAAGCCCAGACCATTCAAACTTTCTGGATTACACAAAATCGTAATCAAGCATCAGGCTTAAGAACCAAACCCCTGTTCTCAATAAGTAGTTATTAACCGCATGTACATGTATATATAACCTATAGTAAATGTCATTTATAACATGTGGAATAAAATTATTAAATATATTATGTATTTTAGTCGTGCAGCATCAGCACCTCTTAACTATCGAGATTACCATCAGTTGTCATCATATACAGACTTTGATGGCATACTTGGCACTGATGAGACAATGGAACAGGCACATGCTACATTTATTCTGTTTGAAGAAGAGTGTGAGGAGGAAGTGACGAGTGAAGAACAGACAGAAACCGATATGAAGAATCTAGAAGGACGTCTACAAATGACCTTACAACAGATGAAGGAACACGTGCTGGGAACTGTAAGAAAAATTTGATGAATCCAATCTGTCGATCAAATATATATTACACCCCATGCGGGATGATGTCACAATCAGCTACTTAGTGAATGACTTGTCTAAGTCCATCATGAACCTTTAAAAGTCTGTCAATTGTGCGAATTGTATGTCTACTATAATTTAATAAACATTCAGTTGAACATTTTGAAACTAATTTGACTGGGCCCAGTCAAATTAGTTTCAAAATAGTCAACAGCTTACCTGTATAGTTTTCTAAAAATTGGGCTTCAGGGTATCATCGATCCCAACACGGGAAAAGCATGAGCTAGTAATAGGCGGTACATAGCTCAAAATGGATTCATCCAGTAGCTAGAGACATTGTTTTATACAAACATCTAAATTCTATAGAGCACCAAATGGAGGTGTTAGCAGCAGCTGAGGTAGTAAAATAAGAAATTTGTCAGAGATAATATCTTTGTGTCTCAAGATAGTGGTACCTTGAGACTGTTTTGAGAATTTGCTACTGGAATGACTTGATCACTCGTGGAGTCATATTACTTTCAGTGTATTGTTCTTACTAGATATCATCTATTTAGCATGATAGAGTATGTTGATCTTTCTTTCAGTATTTAGGAATGGAGGTGTTCAAGCAGTTTCTCTCTGACACAAAAGGCTTTGAATTGGTTAACTTTTGGCTAGACTGTGAATATTTCAAGGACACTATGCAAGCATTTGATGATGTCACTAAGATGGATGCCAGGAATAGATTGTTCAGGTAATTGTCCACTTATTCCAATACTTTCAATAAAGTCATGAGTGAATCATTTCCAGCTAGACAAGTATACTTTTAAAACTTGAAATTAGAAGACATGAGCATCTCATGTGGAGTTAATAGTACTTATCATAAGTCTTTTTAATGTGACAAATTAGTTCACAGATTTATGCTCATATTGCCATACCCCTATTCACTGAGCAGATATTTAGATTTTCTTGACCAAATTTGGTAATAAAAGGGTTAAACCAGTCAAAAAATTATAATTTCTTTATAGACACTGTTCATTTTCAGGCCAAAAGAAAATCTATTAGAGGGCTTGCAGCTGCAACTACTGGCAAAGTTACCAAACCAGTCATTCTCGGGCTAAGTTTTCTAAAATACTTTCTTGACCTGCGATTTAACATTTCTCAAGAACACTGCATAAGCACTTTTTGTCATGGCTAATTGTTATGTTTAACGGGTTGGACTTAGCCGCTAAGATTGATGATGTGTATAATAATCTTAATCCTTAGCTAGTTTGGTTAAGAAAATCAAAATAATTGTTATTTTAATGTCCATTTGAAGGCCAAACAAAACCTATTTTTGACCCTTTATCACTGAAATGACTGGCTCAGTTATCGAGCCAGTCATTCCAGTGGCAAATTATCAAAAAGTCTTCTCTTGACCTGCAAATGGACATTCCTCAAGACCACTGCACAGGCCAGTTTTGGCCGGCTTGACCATTAAAGTGTTAACTTACTTTACTGTGTTTATTTCAGAGTAATTTATTTAAGTGTTATCTGTTTTATTTCAGGGATATTCAAGATAAGTACAGATTTCACTTGACCCAGGAAGCCCAGTTACAGATTAGTATGGCTGGAAATAACATCGGTCTCAGTCACACGATCTTCTTACGAGCCCAATATGACATACTGAGGCGCATCCGTACATACTGGTTACCTCGATTCTTACTACACTTGGAAAAGAGTAGTGAATTTCTGTAAGTTGTATTTTATTTTTTCCAGGATATTATTAGGCTTTTGTTAAGAAATTATTTCTATTATTATGTATACAGGATGTTATAGACTCCCCTCCCCCTTGCTAATAGTTGTTAACAGATCACAAGAAATAAAAGACGATAACTCTTGATCCCTTAAATAACTATCTGCAGAAAAGAGAAATGCATTTTTGTGAAACTTCGCATTTGATAGAAAGCATGTCCAAGGACGATTTTCAGAGATAAGTATCTACCTTCATATTATTTGTTAATTATGAAACATTGATGTCTCTGTTGTGCTTCAAGCCTTGAAATGCTGCTTTATTTATATTTTAAGAAACTAAACATTTTCTCAGTTTACAAACTTTATAAAGTGAATGACCATTTACGTGTCAAGAAAATGGAGTTTAGAAAAACTAATTTACTATTGGATTTACTGGCTGAGCTTTTCCAGTAGTAAATTTCCAAAAATAGGCTGTTAGCCTTAAAGTTCTCATCTATTCTTAAAAGACACATATCCTAGATAAATTTAGGCCTATTTGTTACTTTATGGACACTTTAACTAACTTGGAGTGTAGCTGCCATTTTAGATAGATATTTGCGGGCGCCATTATTTCAGACTCTAGTGTCTTCGCCAGTGAGCTATTGTTCATATAAAACCATTCTCGTAACCCTAATGCTGGCCATTCTTTTGCTGGCTTTCAAGGTGAGCGCGTACTAAGCATAGCATAGTACAATACTAGTTCTATATTTCCTATGGTGTAAATAAGTACAAATACATATATAACAAGTTGCTGAATGCTGTTGCTGCCTATGGTAGTAACAGCTTTCCATCAAATTGTTGTCAAAATAATCAGCTGATAATACAATTGTCAGTAGGCAAAGTTTTGATAACAATTTGGCTGAAAATCGTTGATGAAACAACTTTCAATCAAATTGTTCTCAAAATAATCAGCAGTGTAGTCAATGTTGCATGACCTGCTGAAGATATTTTGTGCAACTTTATTGTCTTTATCATTTCTTACTCAGACAGCAACAGCGTTGTCAAATTTGTGTTCGAATAATCACCAAGCTTTCTATTTTGTTAGCTAACAAATGCCTACACAATAAGTTAGGCCTATATGGTATACGGAATCAAGACCCAGTCTCAGATATGCTCAAAAATTCTGTTCAGTTCATTGTCAATCAGGAGATAAGCGTATTATTCTATTCACAGTAGGCATGTCAGAGGAGATCATGCATGTGCTGGTGGACTGCTTGATCTTTGTGAACGTATTTCACTCTGAAATCGGCCTCTATAGGCCTAACTAATTGTGTATGCACTTTAGCGCTAACAAAACACGGAAGTCCGCTGATTATTCTGGGAAAAATTTGACAACGCTTTTGCTGCCTGAGTAAGAAATATCGTCAATAAAGTTGCATGAAATGTCTTCAGCAAGTCATGCAGCATTGACTACACTGCTGATTATTTTGAGAACAATTTGATTGAAAGTTGTTGAGTCAACGATTTTCAGCCAAATTGTTATCAAATCTTTATCTAGTGACAATTGTATTATCAGCTGATTATATTAAAAAACAATTTGACGGAAAGTTGTTGCTGCTATAGGCAGCAGCAGTTTTCAGTAAACCTGTTATAAATATATTTGTTGTCACTTGCACCATAGGAAATATACACAACTGGTATTGAACTATACTATGCACATCTACGCGCTCGCCTTGAAAGCCACCAGAAGAATGAATGGCATTAGCATTACAAGAATGGTTTTAAACGAACAATTGCTCACCGGCGAAGACAATAGAGTGAAATAATGGCGCCAACAAATATCAATATAAAATGGTGGCTACGGTTCTAGTTAGTTAAAGTGCGCATAAATTAACAAATAGTCATAAATTTAGCTAGGGTATGTGTCTTTTAAGAATAGATGAGAACTTTAAGATTAACATTGCTCAGGACCACTGCACAACTGTTTTTGCCAACTTGACCATCAATGGATTAGAATAAGTTATTATTTCGTGACGATTTTGTGTAGAAATTCTGTAGTCCATTATGACTTATGTTTAGACGCTGGATACCGGAACTATGTCAACAGACAGAATGGAAGGCCATGCCTGCACGAGATCCGAGCTTCTCCATGTTTCCTTCATTGTCACTGGTCAACTCATTATCCGTGCACGCTGATGACCTAATGGCATTGACTCAGTACAAGAGCTGGGATTATATCAGCAAGGGTGGAAGACACCTGGATGACAAGGTCCATTCAGCTCATAATAGACAGAAGGATGCACTCATCAGTATGGGGTAATGAAGCCAGTGCAAAAGTATCATTTAATATTTACTTATTAGTGCACCTGTTCTGAGAAGCCAAATGAGATTTGTCTGTCTGTCTGTCTGTCTGTCTGTCTGCCTGCCTGCCTGTCTGTCTGTCTGTCTGTCTGCCTGCCTGCCTGCCTGCCTGCCTGCCTGCCTGCCTGCCTTCCTCTGTGTGCCTTCCTCTGTCTGTCTGTCCATCCGTCCGTCCGTCCGTCCATCCATCTCTCTGTCTGTCTGTCTTTGTTACTTCTCACAAACCAATGGGCTGGCATAGAGATCCACACTTGTCTAAATGAAACCAATTACTCCAGTTGGTCAATCATAAAGTAAGAGCTGAACGAAGTTAGGTGAAAAGAATCTGATTGGTTGATTTGTGTTGTGGAAATCTTGAACGAACTAACTTTCACAAAAAACAATAATGGAACCTGTGAAGAGATTTGGGCAGAAAGTTTACAAATATAATTAGGAACTAAATTTGATTCAAGTTTCTTTAAGGGAAGTTGACACCAGAAAAAAAATAGTTGCCATCCATCAATAAAGTGTGCTTTTGTTAGTTGATTGATTGCCATGGTGAGAATTGCTATATATAGCTTTTAGTGGGTGCTAAATATACATTTAACACTTCAAGCTGATTGATCGATCAGGTTGTTCAGAAAAAGCTGATTTGTTGATCTTGTCAGCAGCCATCTTGTATTTAGTGCTGTTTTTAAAAACAACTACAAAGATCCTCTCCAAAATGTCTTAGCCGATTCATTTGAGACTCAAGAAATATCATGTAGTGCACTACCTGAATCAAGTTTGTTCAACAGAAAATGATTGGTTAATTTGCGCGGTGGCCATCTTGGATGGCTTAAATCTTAAAAAAAAACCTCCAGAACTGCTGTATGGATCAGTCCGAAAGTTGGCATGTATAATTAGGTGTGAATGGTCATTCAAGTTTTTCAAGAAAGTTGATAATTGAAAAAGTCTAACTAACCTTACCCAATCATAATTGAGCTATCGTTAGTGGATTTTGACAGTGAAAATTTGATATTTAGGTTTGATATTTTTCAGTCTGATTGATCAATTTAAAAATTATTTTGTTTGTAATCAAAATTTGTGCATTTTGTACCTAAATTCCTACATCTGTGACCTAAATCCTCATGTTTCCTGTCAAATTTTCACATTTGGAACTTAGATTCTCATGCTTCATACAGAAATGTTTGTATTTTCAGCCACAATTTTCTTATTTTTCGTGATCTTAGTTCAAATACTGATCCTGTAGTTGAATGATACAGGCTGCTTGCGCATCGTGTATTTTATGCACTCACTTACAATGCATTGATGTTATATAGTGATAACATATATCTTTCTTTATTCAAACATGTGTTCATCCTGTTTGATTTCTGATAGTATTCATTTGACTTCTTTCCCATTCTACAAATTCATACACATTTTATAACTAGTTGTATCTATGCAGACAAAGTTCTACATGTCCAAAGTGTGTCTAAAACAATCTCTAAAGTACAATTCTAAAATCAAATTATCTTCAAAATACACAGGAGTCAATTAAATGTTTAATGAATAGTAAAATCCAGAATGCAGGAACTTTCACCAACAGTTTGGGTCTAGTCAGCTCTGATTATGTGGCCATTGTTAAGCTATTGCTGTCCAGAGGTTAATCTGTGACCATTCACGGTTGACTCCATATAGATTCTGCTGTTCTAGGAGGTAGCAATGTATAATGTTGAATAATGTTGATGAATTATAAATCACTTTTTTAGCTCACCTTAAGCTTATGCCATGGCGCCCTTCCATTTGTCATCCGTCGTCTGTCGTCCATCATCAACTTTTTGTTTAACCGACTTCTCAAGCACTGCTGCACGGATTTCAAACAAATTTGAGTGGAAGCATCCTAAGGGCATAGAGATCCAAGTTTGTTCTCTGATTTTGGCCAATTCTTAGAAATGTCTTTAAAAATCTCCGAAATCGCTTGTGGGATCAATATGTAGCGTGTTTGGCAGCCATATTGGATTTTCTTATATGATGTATTTTGAAGCCAAAATTGTTTTTTCGGGTGTGCTGATTTCAAATTTGCTCTTTCAAAATCTTTTTCCCGCCAAAAACTCCAATACTAAAGCAATAGGAAATTTTCAGTCTCCTTGAGAACCACTGGGCTGATTTCAATAAGATTTGGGAGGAAGGATCTGTAGGTCATACAGATCCAAATTTGTTCAAATGGAGCCGATCGGCAATCTTGGATTTTGACTGATTTTTAGAAATGTCCATAAACATTTCAGAAAACACTTGAGGATCGATTAAAAAATCATAAAATATCATCTAGGGCAAGAGCTGAACCAAGTTTGTTCAAGGGAACTTGATTGGCCAAATGGTTTGGTGGCAAACTTGGATGACCTAGTTTTCGCGAAAACAACTCCAGAACCACTGAAAGGATTGGACCAAAATTGAGGAGATATGATTAGGGACTAAGTGCCATTAAAGTTTGCTCAAGGGAAGTTGATGCGTCAAAAAACATGGCCCCCTCGTGGACCAATCTAAATGCTAGGTGTTTGGCAACCATATTGGATTTTTTATTTGATGGATTTTGAAGCTAAAATTGGTTTCATATTGGTTTCAAATTTAACTTTCAAAACTGTCCCATTCTAAAGCAGAAAACCTCACACAAATCCTGAAATCACTAGTTCGCCACTCAGCGCACCATATCAAAAACAGCAAAGATTTTGCCACCAAAATCCAATCACTTGAAGTTCCCCCCCCCACACACAAACTAGTTTCTTTTGACATGTCTTTACTCTTCACCAGCATCCCAGTGGGCATGGCTTTTCCAGTCAACCAGAGAGTTCTGGACCAAACCCTACATTGATAGACCGAATCAGCCTATCACTAACCCAGATTGTTCAGAATGGCTACTTCTACCACCAAATTAATGGAGTAGCTATGGGCTCATCAGTGTCACCAGTGATCGCGAACCTTTATATGGAATCGTTCGAGCAACAAGCACTCGGCACAGTCACAGACCCCCCAAATTTCTGGTACCGCTATATGGATGACATGTTCACATGCCTCAATCACTACAACATTTGACCCTTCACTGATCACGTCAACATTATCGACCAGTGCGTCCAATTCACCAGCGAAGTCGAAGATTGCCAGATTGCCTTCCTGGACATCTCAGACTCTTGGTACATGTCAGTGATTCTGGAAATACCAACCTTGCAGTTTACAGAAAAAACCCACACACCGATCAATATCTAAATTTTCACTCTAACCACCATTTGGAACACAAAAGGTCAGTCGTCAGAACTCTATTTCACCGTGCAGATGCCATCATCACAGAAACATCAGACAAAAAAGAAGAACATCATTACATCCAACAATCACTCCTAGCCTACAGTTACACTTCGTGGATGAGAAAACCACCTCCCCACCTCGTAAAAAACAATCAGATAACAAAAGGCCTCCACTATTCGGACTTCTGTACATCCAAAACCTAACAGAACACCTAGGCAGGCTCTTCAGACAACAACACATCAAAACTTAACACAAGCCCGTCAATACCTTAAGATCACAATTAGTAAGATCCAAAGATAAACTGACCACAGATGAACACTCTGCAGTCATCTACAAGATCGAATGTGACCAATGTGAGGGGACATACATAGGCGAAGCCAAAAGGCCTCTTAGCACCATGGTTAAAGAACATCGTAAAATCAACTCCAACTCAGATCTGGCAGAACACACAGAAATCACTGGCCATATCATCCCCGCCAGCAGTGCCTCGGTCATCAACATCGAGACCAACTTGTTCAAATGCAAAGTTAAAGAGGCCATCAAAATCAACAGACATCAATCAACCATGAACCGAGATGAGGGCTACCGTATACTAGCAGTCTACAAGTCCATGCTGTCACGTGACTCCACAAAAAACTGACCAGAGTGATGTTGCCAGCGACCGTCAGTTAGTGCTGAAGAAGTGACCGAGATGGTCACGGAAGCCACACTCAAACAACTACATCCCGGGGAGGTAACTAATATTCTTTATTATGAATCATCCTGGGATCGGAACCAATATTTTTGGAAATATGCTTGGGGATTGATTTGAAACTCATCATACATCATCTAGGGCAATAGCCAAACCAACTTTGTTTGTAGGAACTTGATTGCCCAAATGCTTCAACAGCCGTCTTGGATGAGCTAATTTTCATAAAAACTTCTGAACTGCTGAAGGGATTGCGTGCAAAATTTTGCAAAGTATGCTTATAGACTAAGGGCTATTCTAGGTTGTTCAATTGAAGTTAGTACGTTAGAATACATGGCCGCCATTGAGCAATCAGATTTCAGCATTTGGCGGCCAGATTAAAATGTTTTTATATGATGGATTTTGAAGCTGAAATTGGTTTTGTTTGTTTGTGGTATAATATAAAACTGTTGGATAAACGTGTTGGTGGCAATCTTGGATTTTTTCGCAGCAACTGTTTGGAAATTTAAAATCTGGTAGGACTTGTTGCAATTCTGGCCGAAATTTTAGGGTTCTCCCTATAGCCAATGGTCTTTCTAGTTGAAATGTTTAGATCCAGGTGAGCGATGCAGGCCCCTTGGGCCTCTTGTTATATCCATATAAATTAATTATAATCTCACCTGTTTCGCCATCACATACGACCCATCTATTTTTCCCATTTCCAGTGCTATACGTGAAAGACTTGTATTAGCTCTGATGGCAGACAGAATAGCTGGTGGACCATTTCAACATTATCTGCTGAGGTAAGTTAATAAAAAAGGTATTTCTCACATTTGCCACTGGAGATAACTCTTAGATCGGAATTTATCTTAAAGGTACATATTCACAGCAGAATGCTTAAAAATAAAATTGTTAAAATTGTGTACTTTTAGAGGCTTATGTTCTGTGCCTTAGACTACTACTACTACTACTACTACTACTACTACTACTACTACTACTACTACTACTACTACTACTACTACTACTACTACTACTACTACTACTACTACTACTACTACTACTACTTAATCAATGGCTAGATTTCAACCAAACTTAAGTGGAAAGATCCTATGATGATAGGCTTCAAGAAATCAAATGAGAATTTTGATTGGTCAATTTCTTTGGCGGCTATCTTGGATTTTCTGGAAATTATCCATCATGTCTATTTAAATGCAAATTGCTCAAATGCTAATGGTTCAGGTGAGTGTCACAGGCCTGTGGGGTTCTTGTTTAACTCAGAATAGTGTCTTGTCTTTTTTGTCTGAAGACACTATCGTACATTCGGGCAGAAAATGTCTGCTATGAATAGAAACAGATAGCTGTTCACTGTACAAAGGTGGTGCTGTGTTATCACAGGTTATTAAATAATTGTACTCACTCATTCTTTGTCATCTAATTCATACTATCCGATCACCTTACATTAATGGAGGGATCCAGTCTGCCACTCAAGTATCTGACATCATAATCAAATCCATCACTCAATACCTGGCACAGTCAAAATGATATAGGTCCATCACAAAATTCACAATAATCTGTCATGAAAGACTTGTATGTCTTTGATAAATTCAAGAAACATTCTGTTGAATATTTTGAGGCTAATTTGACTTGGATCTTCCAGTCAAATTAGTTTCAAAATATTCAACAGCTTACCTGTATAGTTACCTTGAGATTTATATTCTGGAAATTCATTGTGCAAATTAGGCTGAGCTTAGCTAAAAATGGACATGTCCCAGCTATAACTGGATCCCTCTATTGTACTCCCTCCTTCATTGTTGTTTAATTCACACTGCTTGCTCACCGTACATTAATTATGATCACAGCCTGACAAACTCACAGCTGTTAAACAACTTGTTGTTCTACCAAGATGTCACTGAGTATGGAGCTGCAGAGGACCGGTCAGCCGATCGTCTTCTGCGGTTAGCTTATGCATGGAGGATATTCATCACGTATCTCACCAATGATGCAGCACAGAGTATAGGTTAGTCTGGCTTGTCATGTGTGCAATGTGAGTCTCTCGTACACATCAGTAGTATGCTAATCATAGGGATTACCAAGGGAGATAACTCTTAGTCACTGAAAGATCACTCTACCATCAAGGGAAAATGTAGCATTGAAAACTTCTATATGATTTCTTCATTTCCTAGTATTATTTCCGTTTCAACCCTTTAATACTCATATCAGCCAAAAACGACTTCTGCAGTGTTCTTTAGAAATGTCCATTTGCAGACCAAAGAGAAGTCTATTCATGAAAATTTACCATTCCAGTCGAAAATTTCAAAAATAGTCTTCTCTTGGTCGCAAATGAACATTTTCTATGAGAAAATTGAAATTTTCTTGACAAATTCGAGGGTTAAAGGGTTAAAGAATTATTACCTATCAGTTTCTATGAATACATTTTACCATATTTGCATAAAAGATCAAAATCTAAATTACAGAAATGAAGTTTCCAGATGAAAGTTCCAGCTCTACTCCCCTTGCTTTGCATACAGGTTACCTATAAGTGCCAGAAGGACTCTATTAAACCATAGTCTGTGAATAATTACATACAAATGTACTGATCTATCCATTCTATTATTGCTTGGCTATTTATGTACATTATTCACCAAAGAAGTCAGTTGCACTGTCACATATTGCATGTGGGCCAAGTTTAGTTTATACCAATAATGTTCCACCAGTCAGAAAATTATATATGGTCAGCAAATTTTTAAAATCTGACAGCAGTGTGTCACTGGAATATCTTATAACAGCCAAAACAATTATAGAGTCAGGATAATATTAACCCTTTAATGGTTAAGGCGGTCATCGCCAGCTCTTGCAGTGGTCTTGAGAAATGTGCTTTTACAGATCATGAGAAAACTACTTTTTAGCTCGACTTGCCGAAGTAAAACGAGCTATTGTGATACCCTGCACGTTGTCCGGCAGCGGCGGTCAGTGGTCGTCCAATTTGCCTTTAGCTCAACATTACTGTTTATATCTCATGTTTGTTTAATCATATTGGACCCAAACTTGGGCATATCCTTCCTTAGAATGATATGGCATCACACAATGATGTTGGGGGTCAAAAAGTCAAAGGTCATGCTCACTGTGTCCTTGGTAATAACCTTGTTTTTTCAACTTTAACATTGTCAGTTTAGCGCAACTTTACTGATTATATCTCATATTTGGTTAATCATACTGGACCCAAACTTGGACACATGCCTCCTTATAATGACATGGTGTCACACAATAATCTTGGGATCAAAAGCTCAATGTAACTCTGACGTTAGTAAAACCATTGGGTTTTTTCAACTTTAACCCTCTGGGCCCTACCAAGAATTTACAAAAGAGTGCTAGAAACCCTACAGCCAAAAGCTAGAAACTTGCTTAGAAACCTAGCCTGTTAGCGGTAGTTGACTGATAGCGGCATAGTGCTACCATGCCAACTATATTAACTAATTTTGGCAAAGTAACAGATCACTATATATAAAACTATAGATCATTAGAAAGTGCAATAAATTACCTTTAAGTACATATAAAATTTGTATGAATAAAATATATTTTAGTTAGTCAACGTGCCTCAAAATGGCCACACCTTATAGGATAAATACATTGGTCTATTTTTGCAAAGTTTATCGAATTTTTTTTTAATTTTACAAATTCCATTGATAAATTTAATCACAATGGTATTAAAACTAACAGATACCAAAGTTTCGTGAAGGTTTTCATCCGATAAGATGTGAAAATGACAATGATATTATGTCATGGTACCGTAAAATTTCGAGAAATTCCGGTCATGATTTTGGGGGGAGGCCTCATTCAATGTTGAATAACTCCTTTATACATAATCGAGCACATACCAGGGTTTCTCAGCATTGACAGCGAATAAATGGCAAATTTTATGCTATGTAGCATTGCTGGGTACACTCAGCCATTTAAAAAGTGAACACGAATGTTTTACACTAAGATTCTATAGCATCGGACATTTTTTCGTAGCGGCATCCCAAATAGGAATCGTTTATCATGAAAGATCGCGAGAGAATGACAGGGATTTGTAGAATTGTACCCGTATCTAATATACGAGTATCAAGCTCATTACCCATTATTGGTAACACCGTATCACGTACTATAAGATTGATGCGTGTTATTGGTCGGGAATACATGAATATTAATTTTTCCGGCAAGATGGCGACACGATCAGCTGTTTTGCAAAATAGTTGTGTTCAAATATGTCAATCTATGCATATTTCTTGTACGCCACAAACTAAAAAGTAGACAGATGACTAGATTAACGATATTGTCAATCGGGAAGTGGGATGCCGATATATTTGAGAACTTTCGCATCTCAACTCGGCCTAATTAATGCTAGTAATTTGAAGAGTAACTTATCTCAGAAATTGTAAACAAAGACACGCATCGATGATTGAGATTATCGGATTGTTTATCTATAACCTTATTGTGATTTCGCTACCAGAGGTAAACGAAATTGATTTATATATTATTGGTTCAGCTGCTCTCTTAACACAATCTATAACTTTCTCGGTTAAATTAGTCATTGAGTAACTGAAAACTTACAAGTAACAGCACATTTACTAATAATCATTGATGACTGGAACTTACTAATAATTCCTTAGAAAACAAATATTTCACTATTGCCCTGGTTACAAACATTCTATCACCATTTACTGTGTGGCCAGTATCCTCTGATCAAAGATATAGAGAACCGGGGCCCTGAAATAAACTTGTGTGCCCAAAATCAAAAACAATTGTCACATTTGAACCTGAAATTCCAGAACTCCACATTTACAGTCATTATAAATGTAAGATGTTGAATATTTTGAATCCAGTGTGAAGCTGGTGCTGCCGTAGCCAGTTTAATTAGTTTCAAAATATACAACAGAATTTTGAAACATTCGTAGCAAATTTATTATTCGCTCGTCGATTGAAAAGGTTAATCCAGTAACTAGTAGTCATACTCCCTCCTTGGACGATATATGCCCACCATTTATTATATTATTTATTTCATTTATGCGCTAAAATCTGAGGGTGGTGTGTGACCATAACACCCGTTGTCGGGTCATAATGTTTACCAGTATATCCCTTAGTCTGAGTCTGCTCTGACTCAACCTGCCCGTGACAGATATTTGGACAGACTGTCAGTCTGTGACAGTCTGTCCAAATATCTGTCACTGGGACGGGTTGAGTCAGAGCAGACTCGGACTATATATCCCTATGACCTTGCGCCGTACATGTATATTGTTAACCATTTAACATTTGAGTCAGACCAAAACTGCTGCAGTTGTCGAGGAAAATGTAAATTTTCCGACCAAAGTAAGATTATTTTTGAAAATGTATCACTGGACTGACTTGCTCTTGGTCTGCATATGGGTTCTAGAATTTGGATATTTCTAACCTATCCTTCCTATTTTTTGCAGGTGACTAATGGGTGATGGCTTCTAAACTCTAAACGGACTCAGTTTTTCCTGCTACGCCGAATGGATTTACTAACATGGATTTTATAAAAATTAAAATTTGATGTCCTGTGTTACTCTATAATCTAATTTTTGTATGGAAACAGTATATTTGAACTAAAACATGATGATGTACATTCGAAACATGATCAGCTACTACACACATCAATGGCTGACAGCTATGCCGGCGGCTGTTCTGGATCGACTCCCGCTGTTATCAACCGTATTCCTGAGGGCTCAGCTAATGTGCATCTCACATAAGCTCTATGTATCATTTGAGATTGGGTGGGATTTGAATCAAATATCAATAAATTAAATTTAATCTCTTAATTATACCCACACGTTTTGAAAAAACTGCAGGGATATTACAATCGCCTCCATCTGTCTGTCTGTCCATCCATCTCCTCAGAAAGCTTTTGGTAGAATTCAATCAAAATTATTGTGTAAATTACCGATATGCTTGTGGATTGGGAGACACCATTTACACTAGGCTCCATTCCCAGAGGGGTGGGGGGGGGGGGGGGTGTAGGGTTGATGCAAGACTGTCAAAGTTAAAGGAATATAACCAAATCTGGTGATTTACCATATCATGGCCCTATGGGTGTAGAATGTGAGACAACCTAATACATTAGGCTGTGACACTGCTCGGGTTGGAAGAGGCTGATGGGGGAGGGGCAAAACGTCAACTGAATTTGCTATGTGAGTAGCGGCGACAGCAGAGTGAAATCTACACAATGTAATGTGCACAAGATCAAGGTAAGAAATGAATTGCCCATATCTCATTTTAATGGGAAAAAATTAAAATTTATAAAGGAAAGCTGGTGAATATTTTAGAATTAGTTTGCCTTTGCTGACCTGGTGAGTTGGGCAGCAACAGCTTTCAGTCAAATCAAAGTACTTGAAATTGGTTTAAAAATATTCACCAAGTTAGCGGTATCTATGGTTACCATGAAATTTGGAATTCAGGATTCAAAGTATATAAACTGATCCCAACACGCGCAAATCATCGATGGAGCTTATGTAGAGATGGGCGGGGCAAAGCTAAAAAATTATCCATTAGAAAATCTAAATTTATGCTCTGTCCTTCCTTTTGTCAATTCCAGTTTTTACTATGTTTAACCCTTTCGTGACAAGTCCTGAAAACAATGTGGCATGGCAAATGATGGTTGTAGCCTAATTTCTCAATCCGAGAGAAAATTACATTTTAGTATAATGACTGAATTAATTATACCTACCAACCTTGTCTCTTTGAGTCCATTCATTATCACCATACCTACCTTGTCTCCTTGAGTCCATTCATTATCTCCATGTTTTGAAAAAATGGGGATATAATTGCCTCCATCCACTTATCTGTATGTCCATCATGCTATCTCCTCCCAAACAATGGGGTCGATTTCAACCAAATTTGGTATGGCGGTTACCCATATGATTGCGCTTTGCAAGACAACATTTAGATTTGGCCCTGCCCACTGAAGGTCAGGGGGTGGGGTCCAAAGTTCAAATATACAAAAAAAATGTCTCATATTTTACTCCCAAACTGTTGTGTGGAATTCAAAGAAATTTGGTGTGTATAATTGTGGATTGCCTGGCATTTATTTCTTTGGGTTGGAGAAGGGGTTAAAAGGTCAAGAAATTTATTGTAAGCAGAGATTGGAGTCTTCCAGATTTATCTAGATTTCTGGATTTTTCATAGACCACTCTCGCACACCAGTTGACACCCTCTCCATGAATTGAAATTAAGCCAAATGAGCCACTACGTTCAGATAGGACTAGTGATTACTAGATTCTACTTTAGCCCTTCAAATTTTCTATACAGACCAGGGGAACTATTTTTGAAATTTTACAACTGGAATGACTGGCTCAATTACCGAGCATTCTAGTGGTAAATTTTCAAAAAGTCTTGCTCTGCTAATCAACATTTCTTAAGATCACAGCAGAGGCATTCATTGGCCACCATGACCATTAAAGGGTTGACAAATGAAATTGTTACCATTGGGCTGGTCATTGTATTAACCCTGGTCAATTTCTACTAGCCTCTGGCTCATGTTAATTTTAACTCCTGCTCTCACAGATCACTTCCTCTGATGACATCCAGATTTTTCAAATCAATCCACTCCAGTCTGTGTAATGAAACTAATTCAAACAAATTTGCTATGTGATTATGGAGTGCAGAGGATATGCCCCCAGGGATGGGATGGGTAAAGAGGTCAAAGTGGTGAGCATGGGGATTTGCTATAGTGCGTCATAGACCAAGCAATCTAGTTATCACTCACTTACCATCATTGTCGAAGACTTGATGCTTGATAAATAACATTATGAACAGGAGTAATCAGAGATTGTAAACCACCGCCGAGACCACCCTACCGTTTTTGTCATATCCAAATTTGTTAAATCTTTATGTGTGATCACACAGATCACAGCCAAAGTCTGGAAACCCTTGTTTAGGTTATATTGGTTTGTTGTGTTAAAATTTTAAACGAATCGGATCAGTAGTTTTTTAGATGCAATACTGGACGCATGCACACACATAATACCCTCTTTCCCCTTAGGGCAAGGGTAATAATCCGGGAATGAATAGCAATAAAGTACCTGCAATCTAAAGAAACAATCTGTTGAGTATATTTTGACAAATTTAATTGGAATCTATTGTTGTCCAAAACAACACCAGTTTCCAATCAAATTGGACTCGATATATTCAACAAATCTACTATACATAGTCCAGTCTGATTACCTAAGATGAGATTCTCTCTCTCCCTCTCACTTTGAGTAAACTTTATTTGATATTTACACTGATAGCTTACAAATAATACAGTATTCAACCCTTTAGTACGCAAGCTTTACCACTGGAACATGTTGTCACCTAATGCAGCAACATCTTCCAGTCCAATCGATCTCAAAATATTCAACAATTTAATCACCAGTTCTACTAAGTAATATGACATATTCTTACATAGAAGAAACTGTATTTGACATACATGTAGTTTACAATGGCAGCTTATACAATAAGTGATTCGAAATAAAATGGTACAGTAGATTTACATCAAGCGCATCAGATTTAACCCTTACCACTCTTATGCCAATATTCTATCTTTTAATGTGCCAATAGCTTGGAAAACTGGTACTGTTCTACTTCTGCTAATAGAAACTGGTGTACATTTTTTAACAACTTTGGTTTAGTAGATGATGTTGCTATCTACGACAGCAACATCTTCCACCAAATCTGTTGAGACAGGAACACCAGTTCTTTTAATTTAATTTGAAAATTAGAAATTTTGACAGAATGGTAGGGGTTAATAAAATAGTGCAGAAGATAGAATTACAGTATAATCATTTTCATGAAATCTCAACCAGATAACTGTCCTATTCGCCATATGATCCTGAAGAAAAAAAGAGGAGAAACATTTACAAGATGAAATAGAAAAATAGAAAACGGAAATAAAACTGGAACAGTCAACAAAGGTGATTTCAAATGGCAATAGCAAGCTAATGTCTCATGACTCGCATTACTTTAATAATGCATGTTACGGGCCTGTATTGACCCAGTAGCGGCCCCATAACATGCGGTATCATGATAGATGATTGAGGAACAGAAATTAGACCGTAGATGCACAACAATATCTCCCTAGAAGCTAAATGACGGGTGTGATATAATGGTATTAATGGGCAAGCTATGTAAGGATGCACTTTAAATCTTGTAGGCGTCAGTGTAGCTATTCAGCTGTATGTAATATTTTACCGACGCAATTATAAATTAGGTTAGCCATTCTCACTAAGCGATTCCGGCCATCAGGGAATCGAGTACTCGGTTAAATAAAGGAATCGATATGCTATCGTTGACGATTTTATGCTAGGAATTTCATTCACAGAAAACTATTTATATTTTCCCGTAGAAATTTGTAAACAAACTGAATTGACCAATCAACAGTGGATTTATAAAATTCAATCATCTGACGTAATGTAACGCTACGTTTGATTGGATAAAACGCCCGTAATGCTTGTGTATTTAGCGATCGAAAACGGGTGCTCTTAAAGCCGTCCAGACGGCGCATAGTTTTCCACGTCAAGTTATTGAAAACCGTCCAGACGGCTCGTAGGTTTATTTGTACGCTTTTTGCGCGCCATCTAGACGGCTCGTAGGTTCCTTAGGGTTAACATTTTCTGTTTAGCTCACCTTTTCTGTTGATATCTCATGTTTTGTTAATCATACTGGACCCAAACTTGGACACAATATTACCTCCTTATAGTGACATGACATCACACAATGATATTGAGGCCCAAGGGTCAAAGGTGAAGATCACTGACACGTCCATCGTCCATCCATCAACTTTTGTTTTAGAATGCTACTCCTCATTAACCGATTGGCAGATTTCAACCTAATTTGGCTGGAAGGACACTGTGGTAGTATGCCTCAGAGGTTGTATACAGAATTTTGGTTGGTAAATTTTTTTGGAGAAAATCTTAGATTTTATGAAAAATTTACCGGAAATCATCAAAATGCTACTCATTAACCGCTTGGAGGGTTTCAACCTAATTTAGCTGGAATGACCCTGTTCAGCTTCAGAACATGTATACAGAATTTTGATTGGTCCTTTTTCGTGTGAAATTCTTCGATTTTATGAAGAAAATAACGAAAATTGTCAAAATACAACTCTTTAACCACTTGACAGATTTCAATTTACCTTAGCTGGAAGGATCCTATTGGGGATAGACTTTAGAACTGTTATACAAAGTTTTGATTGGTCAAATCTTTTCATGAAAAGCTTCGATTTTATGAAAAATGTACCAGAAATTGTCAAAACGTTACTCCTCATTAACGGCTTGGTGGATTTAAACCTATTTTGTCTGGAAGGACCCTATGTTTTCAAGGAAACTTGTGTGAAATGATCCTATCACACTAGGCTTCAACATAGCAAACAAGAATTTTGATTGGTCAATTTCTATCTTGGATTTTTGGAAAATTATCCACCATGTCTTCCGATATTTAAATGTGAATTATTCAGGTAAGCTTTACAGGCACTTGGGCCTCTTGTTGATAAGGGTATTGATAAGCCATCTATATTTATTTTATGTTTGAAGTCAAGCTTCATTGTTCATTGCAAAGTCGTAAAGTCGAGCTTCATGGTTGAAATTTTGCCCCTGCCATTACCGTCGCAATAACTGGTCAGTCATTCCAGTCACAAATTGTCATTAATAGTCTTTGTTTCGACTGCAAATAGATATTTATACAGAAAATTCTGAAATTTGTATGGAGAAATATTGACCGTTAAATGGTTAGAAAAGTGTGATACACGAATTCATGTACACTAATGAATATGAGCAATAAGTCTTATTACATTCAAATATATGGAAAATAGCTCACATTTTCTGTGGCCACAAGATGGTAGCTCTGTAAGACATGTGGTCTTGTAAAGAATCATCATTGCTATTACACATTGTCTAATCCTCTCATCTATTAATATCAGTTATGGGCCGCCATTTTAGTTTGTCATTTACCTGCAAAATATTTGTCTTATCTATTGTCTGTACTGGATGAATATTCTCAAACAAGACACTGGTATCACCAGAGCCTTGAGTTATTTACCAGAACGATTTTTAGCGGATGTCTGTACATGCCAGCTTACGTCTTTATGTTTAGTTTATATACAAAAATGTATATAAGCCATAGCGTCGAGATGTCAATTTCAATTGCGTATGGACTAATATTTTCGACTATATTACTATCATCTATTAGAGGTGTCCATGACAACATTCACATTATATATACTTGCTGCGTGAGCCTGATACGAGTATTAATGCAAAGATTATTACCAACTTATGTTCAATAACACAAACTATCTGAGTGTTTATTGGCAGAGCACAGTTTTGTTTCACAACTTGACTGAATATTAGTGCTAGAATGCATTTCAATAACCGTAATCCTTTAACCATTAAAATAGCAGTGTTTCAGTTTCAAGACACATAGCATGTATAGGAAAGATGTAAGCATAGGAAGCTATTACTTCCAGTCAAATTAGAGTTCCTATACTCTCAGTACACCACAGTTTTTCTGTGGCCATAAGGCATTGGGCTCTGTATGATAGGTGGTCTTGAATGCACGCACGCACGGATGCACGCACACACACTGCTCTTTACATGATAAAGAATTTGTTGTTTCTGCTCTATACGGATTAAGCGGTGAATGTATATAAGTTCAGTGAATAGTAGAGTGGACAGTTGCTTTTGAGGGCCAAATTATGGTTGTTATCTAAGACATGTAACCATAAGGCCAGCTTTCTTAAAGAGGGACTACCCTCTCGCGGCAAAAGTTATTTAAATAACATATCAAATAAGTTACATTGACCCTTTAACCCTTTAATCATCAAATTTGGTCAAGAAAATTTTAATTTTCTCATAGAAAAAGTTGGGTGGCAGACCAAGAGAAGACTATTTTTGAAAATTTACCACTTGAATGACTGGCTTGATTATCGAGCCAGTCTTTTCATTGGTAAATTTTCAAAAAATAGTCTTCTCTTGGTCTGCAAATGGACATTTCTCCAGACCAGTGCAGAGGCTACTTTTGGCCGCATGGTCAATCCAGCGAAATCAGGCTTCTGCACTGGTCTGGAGGAATGTACATTTACAGACCAATAGAAGACTATATTTGAAAAATTACTACTGGAATTCCTGGCTCGGTAACCGAGTCAATCATTCCAGTGGTAAAGTAAAAAAAAAAAATCTAGCCTGCAACTTTATGCCCATTCAAAAAGCAAATGTGATTTTTTTTTCGCCTCAAATTTGGCCATTAAATGTGTTTCAAATGTGTGGCATGGGTGACCACAGTTTAATGGTGCATACATGCAATATCTATTAATAGACGGGTTTGACTGTGCTTCTGATATATTGTTTTCTTGAAGGTTTTCCTAAAGGTCATAGTGATCTGCTCGAGTCATCTTTAGTTGGATCGACAGATTTCATTGAAGTGACTGTGTTTGATGCTGCTAAAGCACATGCTATTGAGTGCTTGGAGTCTTCATGGCTCAGATTTCTTCAGGAAGATCTCAAAAAGTTTCTAGAGTGAGTCATTGCCATTGTATTATGTGTACATTTTATTATACTCTAATATATGCGCATTGTGTGAAATAATATTTGTGTAATATGCAGATTATAGCATCATGGCTTTGCGAGTACTTTACTAATGAAAGCCTTTCAGTGTAACGAGATGAGTATTGAACGGGGGTATTAATTTTTGTTGACCACGAAATAGGTGATTCTCAACCCTTAATGGGTGAGCCTGTCAAAAACCACTTCTGCAGTCATCTTGAGAAATGTCCATTTACAGGAGAAGAGAGGATTATTTCTAGAATATTACCACTGGAATGACTGGCTCAATAATTGCGCCAGTCATTCCAGTGGTAAATTAAAAAAAAAAAATCAGTGTTCAGTTTCGCTGAAGTGTTTGGTTTATCTCCACATGGTGGCTTATATCTCAGGATTGGTACAGCCTATTGGAACTAAGCTTAGACACACGCTTCCCTCTATCAGGGTTATGGAGCACAATGATATTGAGGTTAAAGTTCACGGTCATGGTGACCGTGATATAAACCTATTTTTTCTGGTTAAACTTTTGGTTTAGTTTAACATATTGTCTTATATCTCGGGATTGTCTCACCATACATGAACTAAACTTGGTCACACATTTACATATATTAAGCAGATAAGCACAGTGATATTGAGGTCAACGGTCAAGGTCATTGCAACATGTGTATAAATTATAGAGCTCATCTTGCCTTTCTCTCAGAATTGGCCAAGTTATTGGAACTAAACATGGTCATACTGTTACCTCAACCAGTACAACGACATTCAGACTTTTGAGGTCACAGTCATTGTGATCATGATACAAATCTAGATTTGCATCTGGAAATGCAAAACGCCAAAGTTTTTGCTAATATTCAGTCAGTTTAACACTGATGTCTTGTTGTCTTGACTGAAGCAGAAAGCGAGACTTAAGTGTCACTTCCGACGATAACGTTTAGCAAAACTTCTCAGCTTATATTTCGGGATCAATTAATGCTATTGCAGCTAGGCTTGGCTATGTGGTTGCGTGTACTGTTAGGATGCGGCATGATGATACTGAGGTCAAACGGTCAAAGGTTAAGGTCACTGACCTTGATACAAAACTTTTCAATGTTAATTTTTTGCGTTTAGCAAAACTACTCGGCTTTTCTTTCAGGATTGGTTAACCCTATTGGAACTGAACTTGGATACATTGTTACCTATAATGTTAGAAAGTAGTATGCTGACACTGCAGTCACGTCGAAGGTCAAGGTCATTCTGACCTCTACAAAACTGTTATTTTTCAATCTTATACTATACTTCGGGATGGCTCAACCCTAATGGAACACAACTTGGGTACATGGTTGCTTATGCCAAGAGATTACAGGAGGTCACCAGGTCAAAGTTCAAGGTCATTCTAATATTGCTATTTGACCTCTGTTTTTTCAATCTTAAGTTTTTCAATTCATCAAATCATTTATATTTCAGGATTGGTTAATCCTATTGGAGCAAAACTTGAATACATGGTTACCTATAATGTTAGGAAGCAGCATAATAACACTGAGATCACAAGGTCAAAGGTCAATGCCACTGTGACAAACAGGAGACAGGCGAGACATTTAATTCAGCGGAATTCTTGGGGTTTTTTATATCTCACTTTGCATGTGTGACCTAGTTTTCCCGGTTCACTGAGCATCATAGAAAACAGGATGTTGTTGCAATAGTTTTGTGCATACAGTAGTCAAACATGGTGTATGGATGCCTTGAAGGCCAATAGGAAATCATTGAAAATTCTTGTCCAGGCAGTGGTTTCAAGAGTTTTTCATATGCAGTAACCAAACATAATGCATTGTAGGCTTAGGTTTATTGTGTATCAAAAATATGTCAGGATGTCAAACAGTTTTCCCTTACAGTAACCAAGCTTGATGTATGGATACGTAATTCTCACCGTTCAATGCACATAAAATAAGTTGCTCAGGCTGTATTCTCATCACTCTTCCATCTATGGTCACCATTGGTACATCTTTGGTATGAGGTGTGGCAAAAGTGTGCTACCTTTCGTGGTTCACGGAATATTACACGAAAACTTTGTTTGGGTGGGACAGAGGTGTCCACTGATGCAGTGCATCACAAAAAAACCTTTATTGAGGTTTCAAATAACCATGTTTTGGGGTATTGTGTCAATAGAAGTATCCATTTCTGGCTATGCCCCTCCCATTTCTAAGTAAGCCACACCCATACTTTGAATCTTGAATTCCTGGAATACCAATTTAAAGGTAACTTGACAGGTAATCCGTCGGATATTTTGAAAATCAATTTGACATACAATTCATGCACTTGACAGACTATTCAATGTTCATGATGAATCTACATATATCATTCATTAGACATTTTGATTGTGATGTCAGCTGACATGCGACGTGATTGATTATGACATCATATACTCGAGTGACAGATCGGATCTATCCATTATTAGATCACTTGGCCATAATTGCCAGGTAAGCTTATGCCATGGCGACCATCCATCTCCAATCCGGCCTGCATCTGGCCATCAACTTTTGCTTAAAAACTACTCATTAACAGCTTGGCGGATTTCAACCTAACTTCGGTGGAAGGACCCTATCGATGTAGGTTTCAGGATTCATATACAGAATTTTGATTGGTCAATTCTTTTGGTTAAAATCTTAGATCTTATGACAAAATTATTGGAAATTTTCAGAACGCTACTCCTCATTCTCCGCTTGACAGATTTCAACCTAATATTAGTGGAAGAACCCTATTGGTGTAGGTTTCAGAACTGTTATAGAATTTTGATTGGTCAATTTTTGTCGATCCAAATGGTATGCGACATGCAGATAAATGTTAAAGTTATTCAATATACATTTAATTCATCAAAGGCTTATCCAATTTGAATATAATGTTAGCAATTTGTTCTATGTCGTCATTGCATTCAGTTTGTAGGAAAATTTAAATGATTTAAAAGTTTTTGCCATACGTTTACATGACTTGGACTTGGTTTCTTTTTTTATGATTTGTCTCGTTTTAACGAATTAGAAGAATGTTATAGTATTTTCAATAAACATATGATTTATCAAGGGGTATACCATTTTAAGAAATCCTTATTTTGCGACTCAATATGTGTAAAATGCAGAAAAACTAAAGGTCTCGACACTCGGGATACAGTCCATCTAGTTTAGGTGAAAATGTTAGATTTTATGAAAAATTTACCAGAAATTATTAAAACTCTACTCTTCATTAACCATTTGGCAGATTTCAACTTAATTTTCCTGGAAGATCCCTATGGAGCTACGCTTCAGAACATCTATACAGAATTTTGGTTGGTCAATTTTCTTCGCTGAAGATCTTAGATTTTATGACAAATTTACCAGGAAATTGTCAACTGCTTGACAGATTTCAAGCCTAGTTGACTGGACAGACCCTATAGGGGTAGTCTCTAAAACTTCTATTCAGAAATTTGATTGGTCAATTTTGGAGGCGAAAATCTTAAGACTTTATGAAAAATGTATTGGAAATTGTCAAAATGCTTCTCCTTAGCTGCTTGACAGACTTTTGGCTAGAACGAACCTATCATGGTAGGCTCCAGAACTTCTATTCAGAATTTTTCATGGTCAAGATTTGGGGTGAAAATCATTAGAAAATTTATTGGACAATTTATTTTCTGGTCATCTTGGATTTTTTGAAAATTGTGTTTAAAACCACGTAATAGTAGGCTTTTTTCATAGACAGTTACATCAATATAGCAGCTTGATGGATGGTTACATTGCACCACATTTCTAGTTGTTAGAAGTAATACTTCTTCTTTTCGTTCGCTGATCATACCGCCAGTCCTGTAAGTGACTATCGACATGATCATAAGCGTTAAGTGTGTGGATCCATGGTTTATTAGAGTGCGCCGTGCGGCCTGGAACCTCCGTCTTCAGCACTCGAGGTTTCTGTCAGGGTTACCTCACCCTTACCTCACGACATGCAGAGGATACGGAAGGTGTATTCTAAGCCCCACCTACAGGTAATACTGATGTTGCCTGTTTTTCAGTTGTGGAATTCGACTAGGTTTTGGTGAGCGGCCACCAAGCACAGCAGCCATTATCAACATTACTGTTACTCCCATGCAGAAGAATATCATGATCAATCGACCACGTCCATGGGCACGCAAGTAAGATTTTACATACACTTTAAATTAATATTTATAAATTTGTTTTGTTGTCATTGTGAAGAAGACCAGTGAGTTTACAGTTTAGTAATGTAACATATATTTTGCTCTGGAGTTTTTGCTAAATTTAAGCAGTTTACAGTTTAGTAATGTAACTAAATTTAATATGTAGATGTAGCTAAGGGCAGTCGGCTCACAACTGTGTGTTTTATTTTCAAAAATATATAAGTGTGGAAAAAGTTATCAGTAAATTAAAACTTTGAATTTCAAAATATAGTATCAAATCCTTTGTTAAATTCTGTGAAAAGTTAAGGCTATTGTTATGCTCCAGTGACTTCAAATAGGAGAGCCAGCAGTGTAGTTGTTTTAATGGAGACCTCTGACCTGGGCTGTCTAAGCCTATTGACCTCTACAACTAATGCTGACCTATTCAATGGATATACAAGTGTTGATTTGCAGACACTTAGCTGTACAGAACATAAGCATTTCACTGTGAAGTATAACTGTTATTCTGTGTCTATTCAGTTGAAAGATGTAAATTCAATTTCTAAATGGATCACTAAACTAGAAGACCTGTATGGAGCAAGAACTGATAAAGGGGATAACGGTGTATTAGTTCACATTGAACAATTCATTTCCTGTGACAAATGCAATGTTACCATAACATTGTATGAATCTACAGGACTTATTCATGTTCAGGGCTCAGACTACTATGAGTGTGTGAGAGGAGACTTTATTTATTTCTCTGCTACCATTTATGATGATAACAGATTAGTGAGTGTAGATAGCATGGAGGCCACCACTAGTGTATGCTGTGCCTCTTCAGTGGGGGCAGTTAATACACAGGTAAATGCCAGCCAAGATCACTATAGCGAGGACACACCACCTAAGATGTGTTTATGTAGCCCAGCAGCTGGAGAGACCATTCCTAAACAATTATTTACACCTGAGAATACAAGCACACCAGTGATCAGCCAGCTTAGACAACCTAGCCAACAGGATTTAATTAATCAGATGTTCCTCCTTGGCCAACTGCTTCTAGAAAAAGAAAACACTATTAAAGAATTTTGTGCTGAAAACAGAAAATTATTGACTCAAATGAATGTCACTAAAACAACAACAGATGTAGGTGTTATGACAGAAGTCATTGGCGAATCTAAAGTAGCTGTTCCTGAAACAGTTGCTCTGTCAGAAACAGTTACTATAGTAGAACCTGTTGCTAATTGTAATACTGCTTCTAGGAAATCACCAAAAGATTGTGTCATAGACAAACCAGTCCCAGCACCAAAGCTCTCAAAACAATTTCAGAAACAACAAGCTACAATAAATGTGTATGAACCACCTACACAGACACAACCGTCATACCATATGCGTAAACCACAATATAGCAGAAATGTGGCTAAGAATGCTACACAGCCACCATTAGTAAGCAATGACAACTCCAAAGAGACTCTGATTATAGGGAGCTCTATAATAAAACATGTAAATTCCAAGGGACTACAGGATACAGTTGAAGTGATATGCCTCAGAGGAGCAAAAATTGAAGATGTTCATTCAACTCTTCTGAGCATTGACTTGCACACATATAAGGATATTGTTATAATGGCCGGCACTAACAATTGTGATGGCGCATTAAGTGATGCGCTTAATGCGATGGAGAACTTGATCAGCGATGTTCAGTTTCTCGTCCCTAAGTGTACGATACATGTATGCCAGCTGTGCCCACGTGATGATGTTCGCGGTCGACAGGATTTCATACAAAATTTTAACAAGCATATTGAGGTTCGACAGCATTTCCTTAACTTTTCAATGATTCAGTCTAGTGGATATTTCTATTCCTTATATAAACCTGGTTTGATAGACAGCTCCTTATACTATGCGGACAAACTCCACTTAAATAAATATGGGACATCTGTTCTAGTAAAGTGCATTAATGACTATGTAGCGATCATCAGAAAGCCAACATGCAAATTTTGTGGTGAACCAAACCACAAACATTCACAGTGTCGCCATGGTCAGCCTGTACACTGCTGGAGATGCAACAAATCTGGCCATAAGTCAAACCGTGTACAGTACATTAGCAATGTGGTCAAGAAGCTGTGCCAACCAACAATCCTGAATATTACGCCAGCCACATTGCTTGTGCTATAGATGTATTCACGCCTATCAACCTTAATAGAACTATAACTGTGAACAATTACCATGCTAGCAGCATAAATAACCGCAACAGTAATGTACATATTAACATAGATTTAAATGTTGCCACTGACTGTACCACAAATGTAAACATTGATACTCTATTATGTATGAAACAACACAATGTAGATCTTCCTGATGTAAGCCCCTCTAATAATATTTTCAATATTAATTCAGTATCTATCATATGTAATGATGAGTCTACTTTGTGTATTGTACATCCAAATGGTTCTAATATAATACTCAGTAATCGATATCAATCACTCAAAACCAATGTATGTGAATGCAATAGTAATGATGATGATGATGATGATGATGATGGTGGTGGTGGTGGTGGTGGTGGTGGTGATGATGATAACAGTTATAATAACAATGATAATGATGGTGGTGGTGGGGATGGGAGTAGTGGTAATGGTGGTGGTGGTGGTGGTGGTGGTAATGATGATAATAATAATAATAATAATAATAATAACAATAATAATAATAATAATAATAATAATAATAATAATAATAATAATAATAATAATGCTAATTCATATTTGAACTATATAAACATCCTTGATTATATGCATGTAGGCTATAGCTTTGTAAACTATATTAATGTCTTCTCCTACTGCATAGCCAGTGGAGAAATTGGTCAACTAGACAATAATTCTAATAATGCACTGGAATCAATTCTACTGACGAGATGCAATGACAAATTTATAGAAACAGTTATGTCCCTTGACTTTCCATCTTTCAATATTAATAGTACGGGTCTTCGTATTGGCCACCTAAATGTTCAACACTTAGTTCCCAAAATTTCACAATTAAAAATTATAATGGAGAAAAGTAGGAAAGAATTAGAAATATTTTGTGTCACAGAGGCTTGCTTAAGTAATACAGTCCCGGACACAGTAATTGAAATACAGGGCTATAATACAGAGCGCAGAGACAGAATTAAGCGTGATGGTGGGGGTATTGTAGTGTATATAGCTGACAACCTGTCATATATTAGACGAGCTGACTTAGAAACACACAACATAGAAGTTGCCTGGTTAGAAATTAGACCATACAAAATGAAACCATTTATAATTAGCTGTGTCTACAGACCACCAAACAGTCCAGCTAGTTGGATAGATGAATTTGAATCACTGCTAGAAGCTGCTTATTCAGAAAACTCTGATATTACACTCATAGGCGATTTTAATTTTAATCTTTTGAAGCAAGCAAACACTAAATGGCAATCAGTGACAGAAATTTATCACCTTGAGCAGCTTGTAAATATACCTACTAGGCTTACTGGCAAAACAGCAACACTGATAGATCATGTTTATGTAACAAACAAGGACAAATATCATTCAACACAAGTAGGGACACTAGCATGTAGTGACCACTATCCAGTCTTCACAGTACGCAACAGTAAAGTTTCCAAGAATCAAAATGTACATCAAATTATTAAGTATCACAGCATTAAGCACTTTGACGAGAATAAGTTTGTCCAACATCTTCAAGCATATGACTGGAGTTTTGTGGATGAGTTAAATAACCCTGATCAGGCTCTTGAAAAATGGCAGAAAATATTCACAAATATACTAAACAAGCATGCACCCATCATTGAACGGAGAGTTAAAAGATTTTGTCAACCAGGATGGATAAATAAAGATATTTTGAATACAATGAAAGAAAGAGATCGCCAGAAAGTATCAGGAAATATTACAAACTACAAAGACGTAAAGAATAAAGTTATGGCACAGATAGAAAAATCTAAAAAGGACTATTTTAGTGCAAAGCTAGATGAAGGTAAACACAATCCTGCCAATATATGGAAAATCTTGAAGAGTATAAACCCAAAGGCTAACAAATGTCCTACCCTTCTACGCGATAATGACGGTAATGAAGTTATGGACCCGCAGATGCAATCTGAACTATTCAACACATATTTTTGTACAGTAGCATCTAATTTAGCTGAATCCATACCACAAGCAGATACAGAATTTAGTGAACTAAGAAAACATGTAAATAGTAAAGTGCCAGAATGCATCAAATTTCAAATACCATGTATTTCAATAGATTACGTACATAATGAACTAAAAAATCTAAAGACAAATAAATCAGCTGGATATGATGATCTTAATGCTTATTTTCTTAAAATCGCAGCAAATGTCATAGCCCCACCTATCACAAGCATCATTAACAAGAGTATAGATTCTGGACTCTTTCCAGCAGTGTGGAAACATGCTAAAGTTATACCCCTACACAAATCCGACTCCAAAGACAATGTATGCAATTATAGGCCAATATCAATCCTACCAGCTATATCTAAAATTATTGAACGCCATGTCAATATGGGTTACTGAATGAGTCACAGTCAGGCTTTAGACAAAAACACTCATGCGAAACCGCTTTATTAAAACTTGTTGAAAAGTGGCGATTTTCAATAGACAATGGTGATCTCATAGGAGCTATCATGATAGATTTAAGAAAAGCCTTTGATCTTTTAAATCATAATATTCTCTTGCAAAAGCTTGCCATATATAAATTTGAAACAGGATCACTAAAATGGTTTTCGTCATATTTAACCGATAGGCAGCAATATGTCTCAATTGCTGGAGAGATCTCTAAACATGTATCAACCCACATCAGAGTCCCGCAAGGATCTGTATTAGGTCCACTCTTATTTATCTTATATATTAACGACCTTCCACTCTGTACATCTAGTAATATAGATATGTATGCTGATGATACTACTTTGCATGTTAACAGCCGAAGCACCTCTGAAATACAAGAACAGTTAACAAAAGATATGAAATCTGTACAGAAATGGTGTTTAAATAACAAAATGTTGCTTAATGAGGATAAAACTAAACTGATGATGCTTGGCACTAATCACAGATTGAAGAGCATAACAACAGATATTGTAATACCTACTGAAAATGGAAACTTAAATACTGTAAAATCGGATAAACTCCTTGGCCTACACATTGATAGTACACTCTCATGGCAAGAACACATAAGTAAAATCTGTAAAAAAGTCTCTTCCTTAATATACATGTTGAAAAAGAACAAGAATTATATGAATGTTGAACAAAGGAATCTATTCTATAAAGCTTACATCCTTTCACATATAGATTACTGCTCTCTCATCTACTATCATTCAACTGATACATTAGTATACCAGCTGGAAAAACTACAAAAGAGAGCAGCTCGTATAATACTAGATGCCCCTTTTAGAGAACCAACTGAACAACTGTATAAACAATTGAATTGGACTACATTGGCTAAGAGAATAAACTTCAAAACAAATAGCATGACGTATAAAGCCTTAAATGACCTTACTCCAAGTTATATTAAGAACTTGTTCAAATATGTAGAAGATACACATTCCCTTAATTTACGTTCAAAAACCTTTGGTCATCTACATCTTCCAAAATTTAAATCTTGCTATGGAAAAAAGAGTTACACATATAAAGCAGTTCAACTCTGGAACGCATTACCTCAAAGCATTACACAATCTCCGACTCTATCATCATTCTATCATAATATTCAGAAGTATATGAATTCACATTAACCCTAATGAAAAATTTTGTCAAAATAAATCATGACTGTCTATTTGCAGGTCGGGTGAAGACTGTTTCTGAAAATTGACTCCTAGAATGGCTGGTTCGGTTACCGAGTCAGTCATTCCAGTGGTAAATTTTCGGAAATAGTCTGCACATTTCTCAAGACCACTGCAGGGATCAGTTTGGGTCGGCTTCGTCATAAAAATGGTTAATATACTAAATAACTGAATACTCAGTATTATGGATTCAAGGGAGATAACTGTTGAAAATTATATTTTGAGTCATTTCTTCCCTGGACATATCCAGTGAGTTAATGGAAACTTGTTCATAGTAATGTATATATGTAATATAAAATGTGTGAGTGAGTGAGTCATGAGTGAGCGAGTCATGAGTGAGTGAGTGAGTGAAGGAGTGAGTGACTGACTGAGTCAGTGTGTGCGTATATGTATAAGTGCATTTATGAGTGTGTTTGTATGTATGTGTTTGCTGCTTATTTAACTGTATATAGTTTATTGTGTTTGGGAGGGCCTCAGGAAGATCAGTTTACTGATGATATACCCTCGATAAATAAAGATTATTATTATTATTATTATTATTATTATTGTAAGAGACAAAATTTTTTGTTTTTGACAGCCTGGGCCATTGATCATGAATCCAGTCATATAAAAATAATCTAGAATGTGTAGTCGATTGCATGGCATCATAAATCCTCACACCTTCACAGGCATTGACCTTGTGACACATCCCCCCACCCCCACCCCAGCCCCAAGATGGCAGAGCCCACTATAAATGTCATCTTACCAACATCTAGAATGGTTTTGAGAAATATGTCATTATTGAACCTTGGACACATGCTTCCTTATAATGACCTGCCATCACACAATGACCTTAAGGTTAAAACGTATAGGTCACTGTGACCTCGGTAAAAACCTTGTTTTTTCAACATTATCATTTTCCGTTTAGCTCAGCTTTTCTGTTTATATCTCATGTTTGGTTAATCATACTTGACCCAAATTTGAATGCATGTTTCCGTGTAATAAGAGGGTGTCACCTAATGATGGTGGGATCCAAAGGTCAAGGTTACTGTCACAGTAACCTTGACCATTTGACCCCACCGTAAAACCTGGTTCTTCAATATTAACATTTTGCATTTAGTTCAACTTTGCAGTTCATATCTCATTTTTGGTTATGTATACTAGACTCAACCTTTGACACACACTTTCTTAGAATTGTAGGGCATCATACAAGGTTGTTGGGGTCAAAAGGCCAATGGGCAAGGATATTGTGACATTAGTAAAAGCTTTGTTTTTTTAGCTCACCTGGCCTGAAAGGCCAAGTGAGCTTATGCCGTGGCGACTGCCCGTCGTCCGTCCGTCAACTTTTCCTTTAAACGACTTTTTCTCAAGAACTAATAATAATAATAATAAAATAATAATAATAATAATAATAATAATAATCGTTATTTATTGAGGTAATACTTCAAGTACATGGCCTGATCTTGCAGAGGCCCTCATTAACATATATACATAATTTTTTTATAAAATATTTGCAAATTTATACATCTATGTACAGACATGGAACTTACGGAATGTATTTCTTATAATCATGTAATATTCTGAATGTATTAAGAGTAATTTGAACAAAAGCTACTGATGCTTTCAACAGCAGTAAACTTCCAGTCAAATTAGCATTGATATATTCAGCATTGTAAAGTAAATTCCTTTCCTTTCTGCTGAAATGCTTTGGAAACATGCAAGAAATAGAAATAACGATATTTTTATGTGCTAAAATGTAGAAACTAATTCTCAATTTCATAGACAAATACAGCTAAGCACATTATAACATACGATTATACATACATACAGAAACAATAGATTTAGTAGAATTATTATCATTACCCACGCCGTCGAATGTCAACCCTTTAGTGACTAAATTTGACAGGAAACCCTCGATTAGGTCTATCTATTGTGAAATGTCTGTTTCCAGAACATGACAATACCATTCTTGGAAATTTACCACCAGAAAGACTGGCTCTTTCACATCATGAGAACATACTTACCTCCCTAACAACACTCTTGATATACTAGTATATCGGCTCTAAATTCAATAATATCCAGAATTATAAAAAGTTAGGTGCCCCTAGTGGGAAGGTGGATGTACACAGTCATGCACATGACAGACCCCACCCACTGCACATGCGCATACTGGTACTTCCATTTTCTAATATATTGGCTGAAATCAACTTGTGGAAAACTTTACAGGCTCTCTATTGAGAATTTTCACTATATTTTATCATCTTGTTCCATCATGACTGATGCAAAAGTGTTAGAGGAGGAGTCCTCTTCATCTACTAAAGTTATATTGTTCCATATATTTATCTAAGACTTGTAACTTTTATTTGTTACCGGTTTTCGTCGCGGCCGTTTCTGCGGTACCGCGTTTTCAGGTGCTGGGAATCCTTGTTAAATTTTTTCTAGCGCCTAGGGCTATTAATCTCTTGTGCTTTGTGTTCACAGGTTCGACTTATGTATGATTAAGGGTTCCTGTTCTTCTCTCGAAGGTTGTTCACATCTCTTTTTTGACTTATCATCGTGATATGTCTAAGTGTTGGAGATATATTAAATTAATAAAAGAAATATCTCCTTCCTTTTGTCCCATTCCCCCCCCCCATCAGTTCTTCTGGAAGAGGAGTTGCGGCGGATAGATGGACGTGTTCTCCTGCACAAGAGGATGGTTTGCCTGTGCTCAGGCTAAGGGTTTTTATTAGTTATGGCACTTAAGTATTTGAAAATATTCACAAATTTCTGCTGCCATTTATTATTGCACTGTATTCTCTCTTGTATGTGCATGGGTTCTCGAATATATATATTTACTATATTATTCGGGAGTAATGAATGTCTTTAGTCTCTAGATGTTTTCTTGCATTCATTTCTGATGTCCCCTCTCCTTGAAGGAGCTGTTGCATTGAGGCTTGATGTCATAATCAGCCAGAGTTGTTTCTCTTTTCTTGATGTCATAATCTTAGTTTAGAGAAAGTCCTTGATGTTTTATCACCCTTTGTTATGAAGGTGGAGAGATATCTAGTTAGTCATTACTCCTTTCTCTCTCTTTCTTATCTTTCTTAACCCTAAGGAACCTACGAGCCATCTAGACGGCGCGCAAAAAGCGTACAAATAAACCTACGAGCCGTCTGGACGGTTTTCAATAATTGGACGTAGAGAACTACGCGCCGTCTGGACGGCTTTAAGAGCACCAGTTTTCGATCGCTAAATACGCAAGCATTACGGGCGTTTTATCCAATCAAACTTAGCGTTACATTACGTCAGATGATTAAATTTTATAAATCCACTGTTGATTAGTCAATTCAGTTTGTTTACAAATTTCTACGGGAAAATATAAATAGTTTTCTGTGAATGAAATTCCTAGCGTAAAATCGTCAACGATAGCGTGTCGATTCCTTTATTTAACCGAGTACTCGATTCCCTGATGGCCGGAATCGCTTAGTGAGAATGTCTAACCTAATTTATAATTGCGTCGGTAAAATATTACATACAGCTGAATAGCTACACTGACGCCTACAAGATTTAAAGTGCATCCTTACATAGCTTGCCCATTAATACCATTATATCACACCCGTCATTTAGCTTCTAGGGAGATATTGGCGTGCGTCTATGGTCTAATTTCTGTTCCTCAATCATCTATCATGATAACGAATGTTACGGGGCCGCTACTGGGTCAATACGGGCCCGTAACATGCATTATTAAAGTAATGCCAGTCATGAGACATATTAGCTCTTTGAAATCACCTTTGTTGACTGTTCCAGTTTTATTTCCGTTTTCTATTCTTTCATCTTATAAATGTTTCTCCTCTTTTTTTCTTCAGGATCATATGGCGAATAGGACAGTTATCTGGTTGAGATTTCATGAAAATGATGATTCTGTAATCCTATCTTCTGCACTATTTTATTAACCCCTACCATTGTCAAAATTTTAAATTTTCAAATTAAATTAAAAGAACTGGTGTTCTTGTCTCAACAGATTTGGTGGAAGATGTTGCTGTCCTAGATAGCAACATCATCTACCAAACCAAAGTTGTTAAAAAAATGTACACTAGTTTCTATTAGTAGAAGTAGAACAGTACCAGTTTTCCAGGCTATTGGCACATTAAAAGATAGAATATTGACATAAGAGTGGTAAGGGTTAAATCTGATGCGCTTGATGTAAATCTACTGTACCATTTTATTTCGAATCACTTATTGTATAAGCTGCCATTGTAAATTACATGTATGTCAAATACAGTTTCTTCTATGTAAGAGTGTCATTTTACTTAGTAGGACTGGTGATTAAATTGTTGAATATTTTGAGATCGATTGGACTGGAAGATGTTGCTGCATTAGGTGACAACATGTTCCAGGGGTAAAGCTTGCATATTAAAGGGTTGAATACTGTATTATTTGTAAGCTATCAGTGTAAATATCAAATAAAGTTTACTCGAAGTGAGAGGGAGAGAGAGAATCTCATCTTAGGTAATCAGACTGGACTATGTATAGTAGATTTGTTGAATATATCAAGTCCACTTTGATTGGAAACTGGTGTTGTTTTGGACAACAATAGATTCCAATTAAATTTGTCAAAATATACTCAACAGATTGTTTCTTTAGATTGCAGGTACTTTATTGCTATTCATTCCCGGATTATTACCCTTGCCCTAAGGGGAAAGAGGGTATTATGTGTGTGCATGCGTCCAGTATTGCATCTAAAAAACTACTGATCCGATTCGTTACAAATTTTAACACACCAAACCAACATAACCTAAACAAGGGTTTCTAGACTTTGGCTGTGATCTGTGTGATCATACATAAAGATTTAACAAATTTGGATATGACAAAAACGGTAGGGTGGTCTCGGCGGTGGTTTACAATCTCTGATTACTCCTGTTCATAATGTTATTTATCAAGCATCAAGTCTTTGACAATGCTGGTAAGTGAGTGATAACTAGATTGCTTGGTCGATGATGCATTATAGCAAATCCCCATGCTCACCACTTTGACCTCATTACCCATCCCATCCCTGGGGGCGTATACTCTGCACTCCATAATCACATAGCAAATTTGTTTGAATTAGTTTCATTACACAGAGACTGGTAGTGGATTGATTTGAAAAATCTGGATGTCATCAGAGGAAGTGATCTGTGAGAGCAGGAGTTAAAATCAACATGAGCCAGAGGCTAGTAGAAATTGACCAGGGTTAATACAATGACCAGCCCAATGGTAACAATTCATTTGTCAACCCTTTAATGGTCATGGTGGCCAATGAATGCCTCTGCTGTGATCTTAAGAAATGTTGATTAGCAGAGCAAGACTTTTTGAAAATTTACCACTATAATGCTCGGTAATTGAGCCAGTCATTCCAGTTGTAAAATTTCAAAAATAGTCTTCCCTTGGTCTGTATAGAAAATTTGAAGGGCTAAAGTAGAATCTAGTAATCACTAGTCCTATCTGAACGTAGTGGCTCATTTGGCTTAATTTCAATTCATGGAGAGGGTGTCAACTGGTGTGCGAGAGTGGTCTATGAAAAATCCAGAAATCTAGATAAATCTGGAAGACTCCAATCTCTGCTTACAATAAATTTCTTGACCTTTTAACCCCTTCTCCAACCCAAAGAAATAAATGTCAGGCAATCCACAATTATATGGGCAACCCACACACCAAATTTCTTTGAATTCCACACAACAGTTTGGGAGTAAAATATGAGACATTTTTTTTGGATATGTGAACTTTGGACCCCACCCCTGACCTTCAGTGGGCGGGGCCAAATCTAAATGTTGTCTTGCAAAGCGCAATCATATGGGTAACCGCCATAACAAATTTGGTTGAAATCGACCCAACTGTTTGGGAGGAGATATCATGATGGACATACAGATAAGTGGATGGAGGCAATTATATCCCCATTTTTTCAAAACATGGAGATAATGAATGGACTCAAGGAGACAAGGTAGGTATGGGGATAATGAATGGACTCAAAGAGACAAGGTTGGTAGGTATAATTAATTCAGTCATCATACTAAAATGTAATTTTCTTTCGGATTGAGAAATTAGGCTACAACCATCATTTGCCATGCCACATTGTTTTAAGGACTTGTCACGAAAGGGTTAAACATAGTAAAAACTGGAATTGACAAAGGGAATGACAGAGCAGAAATTTAGATTTTCTAATGGATAATTTTTTAGCTATGCCCCGCCCATCTCTACATAAGCTCCATCGATGATTTGCGCGTGTTGGGATCAGTTTATATACTTTGAATCCTGAATTCCAAATTTCATGGTAACCATAGATACCGCTAACTTGGTGAATATTTTGAAACCAATTTCAAGTACTTTGATTTGACTGAAAGCTGTTGCTGCCCAACTCACCAGGTCAGCAAAGGCAAACTAATTCTAAAATATTCACCAGTTTTCCTTTATAAATTTTAATTTTTTCCCATTAAAATGAGATATGGGCAATTCATCTCTTACCTTGATCTTGTGCACGTTACATTATGTAGATTTCACTCTGCTGTCGCTGCTACTCACATAACACATTCAGTTGACGTTTTGCCCCTCCCCCATCAGCCTCTTCCGACCCAAGCAGTGTCACAGCCTAATGTGTTAGGTTGTCTCACATTCTACACCCATAGGGCCATGATATGGTAAATCACCAGATTTGGTTATATTCCTTTAACAGTCTTCCATCAACCCTACCCCCCCCCCCCCCCCTCTGGGAATGGAGCCTAGTGTAAATGGTGTCTCCCAATCCACAAGCATATCGGTAATTTACACAATAATTTTGATTGAATTCTACCAAAAGCTTTCTGAGGAGATGGATGGACAGACAGACAGATGGAGGCGATTGTAATATCCCTGCAGTTTTTTCAAAACGTGTGGGTATAATTAAGAGATTAAATTTAATTTATTGATATTTGATTCAAATCCCACCCAATCTTAAATGATACATAGAGCTTATGTGAGATGCACATTAGCTGAGCCCTCGGGAATACGGTTGATAACAGTCGGCAGTCGATCCAGAACAGCCGCCGGCATAGCTGTCAGCCATTGATGTGTGTAGTAGGTGATCATGTTTCGAATGTACATCATCATGTTTTAGTTCAAATATACTGTTTCCATACAAAAATTAGATTATAGAGTAACACACGTCATCAAGTTTTTATTTTTATAAAATCCATGTTAGTAAATCCATTAGGCGTAGCAGGAAAAACTGAGTCCGTTTAGAGTTTAGAAGCCATCGCCCATCAGTCACCTGCAAAAAATAGGAAGGATAAGTTAGAAATATCCAAATTCTAGAACTGTTATATTAAGACTTTAACAATCAAATTTTTTCATGAAAATTTAAATTTTCTCAGACAATGCCCATATGCAGACCAAGAGCAAGTCATTCCAGTGATACATTTTCAAAAATAATCTTACTTTGGTCGGAAAATTTACATTTTCCTCGACAACTGCAGCAGTTTTGGTCTGACTCAAATGTTAAATGGTTAACAATATACATGTACGGCGCAAGGTCATAGGTATATATAGTCCGAGTCTGCTCTGACTCAACCCGTCCCAGTGACAGATATTTGGACAGACTGTCACAGACTGACAGTCTGTCCAAATATCTGTCACAGGGGCAGGTTGAGTCAGAGCAGACTCAGACTAAGGGATATACTGGTAAACATTATGACCCGACAACGGGTGTTATGGTCATACACCACCTTCAGATTTTAGCGCATAAATGAAATGAATAATATAATAAATGGTGGGCATATATCGTCCAAGGAGGGAGTATGACTACTAGTTACTGGATTAACCTTTTCAATCGACAAGAGCGAATAATAAATTTGCTACGAATGTTTCAAAATTCTGTTGAATATTTTGAAACTAATTAAACTGGCTAAGGCAGCACCAGCTTCACATTGGATTCAAAATATTCAACATCTTACATTTATAATGACTGTAAATGTGGAGTTCTGGAATTTCAGGTTCAAATGTGACAATTGTTTTTGATTTTGGGCACCCAAGTTTATTTCTGGGCCCCGGTTCTCTATATCTGTGATCAGAGGATACTGGCCACACAGTAAATGGTGATAGAATGTTTGTAACCAGGGCAATAGTGAAATATTTGTTTTCTAAGGAATTATTAGTAAGTTCCAGTCATCAATGATTATTAGTAAATGTGCTGTTACTTGTAAGTTTTCAGTTACTCAATGACTAATTTAACCGAGAAAGTTATAGATTGTGTTAAGAGAGCAGCTGAACCAATAATATATAAATCAATTATCGATGCGTGTCTTTGTTTACAATTTCCGAGATAACTTACTCTTCAAATTACTAGCATTAATTAGGCCGAGTTGAGATGCGAAAGTTGTCAAATATATCGGCATCCCACTTCCTGATTGGCAATATCGTTAATCTAGTGATCTGTCTACTTCTCAGTTTGTGGCGTACAAGAAATATGCATAGATTGACATATTTGAACACGCAACTATTTTGCAAAACAGCTGATCGTGTCGCCATCTTGCCGGAAAAATTAATATTCATGTATTCCCGACCAATCAGACGCATCAATCTTATAGTACGTCATACGGTGTTGCCAATAACGGGTAATGAGCTTGGTACTCGTATATTAGATACGGGTACAATTCTACAAATTCCTGTCGTTCTCTCGCGATCTTTCACGATAAACGATTCCTATTTGGGACGCCGCAACGAAAAAATGTCCGATGCTAGAGAATCTTAGTGTAAAACATTCGCGTTCGCTTTTTAAACGGCTGGGTGCACCCAGCAATGCTACATAGCATAAAATTTGCCATTTATTCGCTGTCAACGCTGAGAAACTCTGGTATGTGTTCGATTATGTATAAAGGAATTATTCAACATTGAATGAGGCCTTCCCCAAAATAATGACCGGAATTTCTCGAAATTTTACGGTACCATGACATAATATAATTGTCGTTTTCACATCTTATCGGATGAAAACCTTCACGAAACTTTGGTATCTGTTAGTTTTAATACCATTGTGATTAAATTTATCAATGGCATTTGTAAAATTAAAAAAAACTTCGATAAACTTTGCAAAAATAGACCAATGTATTTATCCTATAAGGTGTGGCCATTTTGAGAAGCACGTTGACTAACTAAAATATATTTTATTCATACAAATTTTATATGTACTTAAAGGTATTTTATTGCCCTTTCTAATGATATATAGTTTTATATATAGTGATCTGTTACTTTGCCAAAAATAGTTAATATAGTTGGCATGGTAGCACTACGACGCTATCACTCCATTACCGCTAACAGGCTAGGTTTCTAAGCAAGTTTCTAGCTTTTGGCTGTAGGTTTTCTAGCACTTTTTTGTAAATTCTTGGTAGGGCCCAGAGGGTTAATTTGGGATCCTGGCTGTGATTGGTTATTATTAACTAGAGAAGTCATCTGTCCCATCAGGGTTGTCTATATAAAAAAAGTGGATGTCTTCTCGAGTTTGTTCTTGTTTGTACTAATAGTCTATTAACAAGGTTTTGCAAACTATAATACTCATTGTCTTCGTATCCATTCCCTTTCAGAAGTCATGTCCATCCTGCTTTAAGCCTATGAAGGCTAGATTCTTCCCCCACCCTTGCCATCTTTGTTCAGTTTGTAGGCTGTCCAACAAATGTCTCATTTGTAAAGAGTGGGGGGAGGGGGATCTAACCTCTGAATTCTTCTGTTCCCAGGCTAAGCTGATGGCTGAGGAGGGCAAGAAGACTAAGGAGGAGGGTAAGAAGAAGGCCTCTGAGAAGGGTGATCCCTGGATCATGCCCTACTAGCTCGGACAAAGTGTTGAGTGATCCAGGGGCGGCCGCCTTGGACCCAGGCTTGATGTTCGCATCGCTTGGTGTTCCAGCAGCGCGAGCAGCATCAGGCGGGACCTGACCAGCGGGCCTGACCACGATCACTCACGGAGTAACCTCATCATCTGCTCTCGAGCATTCTCCTGGTCAGTCTGGGTTAGTTTTCCTTACTAATTCAGAGTCTAACTTGCCTGACCAGGAAGATGATGAAGACTACCTGCTCGGTCCACAGGATGAGCATGAAGACATGGATGTGAACGTCTACACTCCTCTCATGGGGAGCACGGTCGCTCGCACCTATGGCACTGTTCCTTCGGGAGCAGGTTTCATGATTCAGCCTGTGGGCCGGTTTGGAGCGGATGACCGCCCATATAAGATTCCACGCTTAAGCGTGGAATCTCATACAGACGTTCCGGGCCGCACTGGTGTGCATGATTCCCCACACACAAGCACGACCTTGATGCCTGGTCAGCCTCGCGGGCTGGTATGCATTCCCTGGGCAGCCAGGTTCGTCTATGGCCTCCTTCTCAGCCTTACCTGCGAATGCCATTGAAGATGACGAGGGCCCGTTGCTCGTCGGCAATTCGCAGGTAGCCACGGATGAAGACTGGTCAGAAGCGTGTGTGTGGCTCCTCGCTATCAGACCAGAGCTCTCAGTGGACGAGACGGCCGCCGGTAACCCTCAGGCATGGTTACAGGCAAAGCCGTTGGCCAGCACGACTCTGTCTCTGACGTATGCTGAACTATCTTAGATATGTTCTCGGCCGCAGAGGAGTCGGTCAGACCGAAAGGTCGCCTCACGAAGGCCCCCCCCCCCTGCGAGGTTGCTAGGCGATGTCGGGTTACTCGATATGGCCTAGCGGCACTCTGGGGGAAGATACGCGGCTGGGTTCCCGTGCTGACACGGGAGCGTTGTGCACAGGCGCTATGCGCTCGGCTAATGCCGCTTTGTGCGACACTGAGGAGAGCTCACGAGCGGCGATTAATGCGCTGTTTCATGTCTCTCAGCTGCTATCTGGGGTAGTAGCAGCCTCGGTGCAGCAACAACCTAGCCCTGTGACAGTCCAGCGAGCCATCCAGGATCGCATCAACCTGGCGTTGGACTGTCTGACTAGGTCAGTCACAAAGTCACTGAGAACGAGGCGCACTTTTGCTTTGGATAATTTGTGCCCATCTCAGGAGCTCAAGTCGCGCTTGTTGCAAGCGCCGATGGCGGGCCCTGGTCTTTTTGGAGGTGAAGGTTGTCGGCACCTCCAAGAGACAGTGACTTTAGTGAACAACCAGAGGGCGCTGCACGCACAGTTTGAAGTGCTGTGCAGAGAACACGTGCGTGTTCAGCCCTCGGCTGCTCGACAGCAGTATGCTCGTGGCGGTGCTGGCATTGTCAGAGGCCAGCAGGCCGGCCGGGTTCAGAGAACGTGTCGGCCGCGCCAGCAGCGGCATGCTGTTGTACGTCAGCCAGCGCCTCAAGCGCAGCCAGCCAGACAGCAACCCGCACACCGAGGTGCATGTGGTGCTGGGCGTGGCACGCGAGGAGCGGCGTGTGGTAACCGGGCCTGATGGGCTAAAAGTTTTTCTGGTTAGCACAGGTACCACTCGGGTGTTGTCACTTGTACCAGAGACACTCCCACTTCTAAAATTTATGGGCACCCCGTCAGCCCTAGGTGCACCAGTGGGAGGTTGTTTGACTTGCCACATTCAGGAGTGGGAGCGGTTAATTCAGGACTGCTTAGTCTTGCAATGGCTTTCGCACGGATACAGTCCAGAATGGATAAAAGGTCCGCGGTTGCATCTGTCTCTGGTACCGGTCTGGACTCAAATTCCAAGGGATCCAGACAAGCGGTTGTGCACAGAAGAGGAGATAGAATTTCTAATTCTAAAAGAAGCAATTCAACCAGCGCAAGCTTGTCCGGGCTTCTATTCAACCGTGTTTCTTGTGACAAAGAACACCGGGGGTGGAGACCAATTCTCAACCTCAAACCTTTAAACATGTTTATAGATACACCGAGTTTCAAAATGGAAACAATAAGATCGGTGTTGTTGGGGTTAGAGAAGGGGATATGGACAGCATCAATAGATCTCAAGGATGCTTATTTCCACATTCCAATTGCAAGGAGTTTTCGTCGGTTCCTGAGATTTGCTTTTCAGGGACGCCAATGGGAATTCAAGGTTCTTCCATTTGGCATCTCGACGTCTCCAACGGTCTTCACTCGAGTGGTACTTGCTATCACGGCATACCTCCGCAGGAGAAATATAGCTGTTCACACTTACATAGACAACTGGTTGCTGAAAGCACACAACCCAGAGAGTTTGACAGCAAATCTGGAGATAGTTTTGAAAACTCTCACAGACTTAGGCTGGATAATCAACTTTCAGAAGTCAGAGCTGACTCCATCCCAGAAGTTTGTTTACCTGGGTATGTTCTTCGATCTGGAGATAGGATATGTTTATCCATCCCAGGAGAGAGAGGAAAATCTCCTCTCGTGCATCCAGTTGGTTTGCAACAGTCGTTATATTCTAGCATGAGTCTATCTGAGAATGTTAGGTATGATGGTTTCAATGGAACCAGTCATTCCTCAGGCGGCCTTACACAGGCGGCCGATTCAATTGTTTCTCATGGCTCAGTGGACGCAGAGTTCAGGATCACTGGACTCGCGCATTCAAGTGTTGGAGCCTCTCATTCATCACCTTCATTGGTGGATGGAGAGAGGAAATCTCCTGGCGGGGGTCATGCTGCCCCCTCCCCACCCTCAACTAACCATGTTTACGGATGCATCGATGGAGGGATGGGGAGCTTGCCTGGAAGAAGCCACTATATCAGGGCTTTGGAATCTGGAACAGTCAAAGGAACATATCAACATGCTAGAATTACGGGCTGTAATTCTAGGCCTGGAACACTTCTTAAAAGAAGTGGAGGGAAAATTTGTGATGATACGTTCAGACAACTCTACAGTAGTGAGTTACATAAACCGCCAGGTTGGAACGAAGTTGCCCAGTCTCTGTATAATGACATGGAAGCTGCTTTGCTGGTGCATGGATCATATGATTACCTTGAAAGCAGTTCATATTCCGAGAAGGCTGAATCTGTTAGCAGACTCATTGAGCCGAAGGATGAGCATTCTGCCTACGGAATGGCAACTAAATCAATGTGTGGCGGATCACCTGTTCAATCATTGGGGAAAGCCCAATATAGATTTGTTCGCAATGAAGAAGAATGCAAAGATGACGACGTACGTTTCTCCGATTCCAGATCCAAGCGCTATCGCAATAGATGCGCTAGCTATCAGTTGGAAGGGAATGTATGCATACGCATACCCTCCAACAATCCTGATTCCAAGGATTCTTCAGAAGATCAAACAGAATGAATGCCAAATGCTTCTGATCGCCCCGAATTGGCCAAGCTGATCATGGTTTACGGATCTGCTGGACCTTCTGGTTTGCAATCCAGTTCGTCTGCCTCTGATGGACAATATTATCTTCCAGGGCTGCCGTCACAACAATCCGTCAATGTTTCAATTGACTGCATGGATGTTGTCAAAAAATCTGCGATTAAGGAAGGCTTTTCTGAGCAAGCAGCCAATTTCATGGCCAGAGCCAGAAGGGGGTCAACCTCCAGAGCTTATAATTATAAAATCAACAGATTTGCAGAATGGTGCTCAAAGAGATGTATCAATCCGATGGAAGCATCTATTCAGGTAGTAGCTGATTTTCTCTGTCACCTGTATGATGCCTATTGTCTTAAGCCTAATTCTATTGCTGGATACAAATTAGCATTAATGACTGTTATCCCTTGCTTGGCAAAGAGGGGAAGTGATGAAATAAGTGTTTTAAATACTCTTATTAAAGGTATTGGCAATCTTAGACCGAGAAATCCTCCAATGACTCCGTCATGGAGTCTTTCTCTGGTTCTTCAAGTTTTGAGTGATAAACCTTTTAAACCACTTAGTGCTAAATTTCTGTAAAATTATTGACACTTAAAACTGTATTTTTAGTTGCGGCAGCATCAGCCAGATGCAGGAGTGAAATTCATGCCTTGTCTGCTGAGCCTGACCGTTAAATGGTTACAGGTGAAGGCCTTAAGCTTCTACCAAGATTGAATTTCTTGGCTAAGAATCAATCTTTAAAATATCCGGGTAAACCTATTATTTTACCTGCCTTAACCAGATATGATCCTGGTGCTAAAGTATGGTGTCCTGTCCGTGCTTTAAATAAGTACAAGAGAAGAACTCAGGTCTGGCGGACGGACCCATGTTCCCTATGGTTGTCATATATTGAACCCCATGGTAGGGCGTCAAGAGACACTATTTCCAGGTGGATAGTAGAATGTATACAATTCTGTCATAAGAAAGCCACTGGAATTCAAGTAGATAGAGCCAAGGCTCATAGTGTCCATTGTGTGGTAACTTCCACGGCATTATTTAATGGTGTTTCTATTGAAGACATTATGTCAGTAGCCCAGTGGCACTGTGAATCAAGTTTTACCGACCATTACGTTCGTAACACTTCTAACCCACTCGCCATCTCAGTCATCAGAAAATAAAATAATCTAGAGGTTTATGTTTGTAATTAGTTTCCTCCTCTGCTATTTACAAATATCACATTTGTTGGTAGGGTATCCTTACTATTAGCTGGTACAATTCTTTTCATCCGGTGGGGGAAGAGATGAGGTGCGCATCCAAGACATCAGAGGTCAGTATATATGACCATTTTTGTTTTTTGTCTTGGTGATGGTGTCATTTTTTATTTAATATGGTGATGGTTAATGTCTCTTAATTGTGGTTCTTTCAGAGAGTTTTGAAATTGAAGCAATTCTTCTTTTTTCCAATGTCTAGTAATACTTTCATTAAGTATTAGAGAACATGCTAGTCATTTAGAGCAGCGTTTTTCCCTAACCTTCCTCAGAAAGAGGGGGGGAGCGCATTTGCCTTTTGATCAATCTCTCTTCATCGGTCGATTATCCGATGCAAAATTCTATTCCTGGTTGTGTTTCAGTCACAATTTCAGATGTTTTAAATTTCTTGAAAATTCAGAGCCTAGTCTCTTCGAGGGTGTGCTGGTTTTGAGGACCTTTCCTCCCTCCCACCAAATTTACTTTCAAATTCTGGTTTTTATCAAGAGTGTTAGGGCGGTAAGTATGTTCTCATGATGTGAAATAAGAAAATTTATCAAATTTCTTTTTCACGAGTGAGATGACATACTTACCTCCCTAACAGGATCCCGGCCTCTCAACCCCACGGAGGCCTGGTCCTTTGGTTATTTGAATAGTTGCTTCTATGTCAGCCAATATTTAGTAACGGAAGTACCATTATGCACATGCGCAGTGGGTGGGGTCTGTCATGTGCATGACTGTGTACATCCACCTGCCCATTAGGGGCACCTAACTTTTTATAATTCTGGATATTATTGAATTTAGAGCTGATATACTGGTATATCAAGAGTGTTAGGGAGGTAAGTATGTCATCTCACTCGTGAAAAAGAAATTTGATAAATTTTCTTAGATTATCGTGACAATCATTCCTGTCATAAATGTTCAAAAATAGTCCTCCGGACTGCAAATGGTAATTTCTCTAGCCCATTTTATTTGTGCATTTATGGGTCAAAGAGCATAAGAATCACTAAATTTGACATAGCAATTCATAATGTAGGATAAAATCAGAAAGTTCAATCGAAGGTTTGCATCGTAAAAGCTAATTAGGCGGACATAGGCTACTGAAATTAAGACCTGACCAAAGCACATGCGCTCCCAATCACACACACTCACTTCCACATGCACACAAACTCATGTACATACACTCCCGTGAGTTTACATCCAATATAGTAGGTTTACGCAATATATTGTCTCCAACTTCTAACCATTTCAACACCAGTATTAGAACTCAAGTCATGCTGTTAAGCTGTTGCATATCTTAAACATAATTTGAACGAAAGGTCTTGATACCTTCGCCAGCAACACTATCCAGTCAAATTAGTATCAAAATTATACAGCAAGGGAACATATTTTGTGTCTAGATTTTGTGCTCTCATGATAAAGAATCGGGAAAATTGAAAGATATGCGATAGATATATTCATCACAAAGTAAGCATTTGGCCCGTAAGTGTGCACAATCACATAATAATGTGACGGACAATAGTATAATACAATTTCACAATGCATACACATTAGGAGAAGTATTTTCCATGCATGTACTATATGACTATCTTGAAACTCTACCCTTTGGATTGGCGATATGTGAAATGGTCATTTGCTGGTCCGGAGGCGTGTTTGCGACAATTGGACACCAGAATGATTGACTCGGTTACTGAGCTAATCATTCAAGTGCTCTATTGTTGGAAACCCTCCTCTCCTGGGCCGTGAATGAGCTTTCATTGTATGTTTAAGGGTCTCCTTTTTTTTTCTTTTTTTTAAAACATATTTGAGAGAGAGAGAGAGGGAGGGAGGGAGGGAGGGAGGGAGAAAGAGAGAGAGAGAGAGAGAGAGAGCATTACATTGCTAGAAAATGATCATCTGCAGACCAAAAGAACACTCCTCCTGAAAATGTATCACCCGATTGACAGGCCCAGTCAGTGAACCAGTCATTCCAGTGGTAAACCCACAAAGAGCAGTTGACCTTTGGTCTCCAGATGGACATTTCCCAATACCAACAGTCAAAGCTCTGGCGAGTGTTCTAACTGTCTTTAAAGCAGACTAATTTAATTCAGATGATTATAAATAGACAATTGTTAAATATAATTTAATAGAAGATGTCTATTTGCAGACCAGGAGAAGACTGTTCTCGAAGATTCATCACTGTAACGACAGGCTCAGTTGCTGAGCCAATGATTCCAGTAAGGAGCTCTCGAAAACAGTTGACTTCTGACCAGCAGATGGACATTTCGTTCAACATATTGCTAACCTAACGAGATATACACGTAACTGTTCTCAGTGATTTTAATTTGCAGTTATAACTAGGTTGTTATTACTAATTATCAGGACTATTGTTCCGATGTCCATTTGTAGGTGTGGGAGGAGTGGTTTTTTCTGGGCCGATTTCAATTATCTTTAGCAGGAAGCATCCTTAGGGCATAGGGATCCAAGTTTGTTCAAACGAAGCCGATCGGCCAATTTGGCCGGTGGCCATCTTGGATTTTGGCAGATTTTTAGAAACGTCTTTAAAAATCTTCTCCGAAACCGCTTGAGGGATTGAAGCAAACCTCATGAAATATGATCTAGTGCAAGAGCTGAACCAAGTTTGTTCAAGGGAACTTGATTGGTCAAATGGTATGGCGGCCATCTTGGTTGACCTAGTTTTAGCGAAAATAACTTCTCCAGAACCACTGAAGGCATCAGGCCGAAATTTGGCAGATATGATTAGGAACTAAGGGCCATTAAAGTTTGTTCATGAGAAGTTGATACATAAAAAAACATGGCCGCCATGAGCCAATCAAAATATAGCATGCGGCCATATTGGATTTTTTTATTTGACGGATTTTGAGGTTGAAATTGGTTTTATATAGGTTTTTGGGTATTCCGATCTCAAATTTGCAATTTTCGAAACTCAGATAAATGGTTTGCCGGCCATCTTGGATCATTTTCCCACCAAAAGCTCCCATACTAAAGCAATGGGAAGTTTAAAATGTCTTCTCGAGAACTACTGGGCCGATTTCAATTATATTTAGCAGGAAGTATCCTTAGGGCATAGAGATTCCATTTTGTTCAAATGAGGCCGATCGGCCAATTGGGCCGGTGGCCATCTTGGATTTCAGCCGATTTTTAGAAATGTCTAAAATCTTCTCCAAAACCGTTTGAGGGATCAATTCTGACCTCATGAAATATGATCTAGGGCAAGAGCTGACGCAAGTCTGTTCAAGGGAACTTGATTGACCAAATGGTTCAGCAGCCATCTTGGATGACCTCATTTTTGCAAAAACGACCTCTTCCCCAGAACCGCTGAAGTGATCAAGCCGAAATTTGTGATATATGATGAGGCACTTTGTTCAAGAGAAGTTGATCCATAAAAAAAACTGGCCATCGTGGGACAATCAATATATAGCGTGTTTGGCGGCCACATTGGCCTTTTTTATTTGATGGATTTTGAGGCTGAAATTGGTTTTATATATGTTTTCGTGTATTGTGATTTCAAATTTGCCATTTTCGAGAATGTCAGATAAACAGCTTAGCGGCGATCTTGGATCATTTACCCACCAAAATCTCCCATACTAAAGCAATGGGAAATTTAAAATGTATGCTTCTCGCGCCATCTTGGATTTTGGTTGATTTTTAAAAATGTCTTTAAAAATCTCCAAAACCGCTTGGGGGATCTATTCAAAATGCATGAAATATCATCTAGGGCAAGAGCTGCACCAAGTTTGTTCAAGGGAACTTGATTGGCCGAATGGTTTGGCAGCCATCTTGGATAACATATTTTTTGCCAAAACAACTCCAGAACCAGATTGGAGCAAAATTTAGGAGATATGATTAGGCACCGAGTGCCATTAAAGTTTTTTCATTCAACATTAACATTTTGTGTTTGGCTCAACTTAGCAGTTCATATCTCATGTCTTCTAAATCTTTCTGGACCCAAACTTGTGCACATGCTTCCTTATAAGGAGGGGGTCATGACTTAATGACCTTTGCACTAACAGGTCAAAGGTCAATATTATTGTGATATTGGTAAATAACAGGGTTTTTTCAGCATTGATATTTTGGATTTAGCTCAACCTAGTAGTTCATAGCTCATGTTTGGTGAATCATACTATATCCAAACTGCTTCGTTATAATGAGAGAGCATGACACTATGTCCTTCGGGGTCAAAAGGTCAACGGTTATTGTGGGAAAAACTGGGTAATGTTTTGTTTTTAGCTGAACTTAGCTGTTTATATCTCATATTTGCTTAATTATACTGGAGCCAAGTTGGACACATGCTTCTTTATCACAAGTAGTAATAACACATGACACCTGGTAGTCGAAATGTCAAAGGTCACGGTCACTGTGTCCTTACTAAAACCTACTTATTATCAAAACTAACATTTTGCATTTAACTTAGCTTATCAGTTTGTATCTCATTTGGTTAACCATAGAGGGCACACATTCGAACATATCCCTCCTTATAATGAAATGGCATGACAATCACCTTGGCATCAATGTATCCTGTTCAGTGGTCTCTAGGAATTGCCAAATGCATGACAAGAGACAACTATTTTGAAAATGTACCTCCACGTTGACTGTCATTCCAGAGGTAATGTTTTAAGTAATAGTCTTCTCTTGGCATGCAAAGAGAAATTCTTAGAGTCCGCTGTAGAGGCTGTTTTGTCCAGCATTGCAGGGTGACAAGTCTTTCCCTTATGATTCATCATGTGTGTTTATCATGGGCATACACACCATGCTCAAATTTTGGTTGCGTCAGCTTCTGGTCGTGTTTCATTAACTTCTGGTAATTCAACAACAATTAAAAGCTTCTTGTTATTCATCAACTTCTGGCTAGATTTTGTAGCTAACTTGCACTTCCCTTTTGATTGCCATCAGGAAATGAACATGTCTAGCATGGGTTCATCAACTTCAGTTTCCATTTCGACTTTCTGGTTTACTGTTGGCAAGATTAGATTCCCTTTTGAGTATGGACCCTGGGGTGGGGATGACTTCTAGTAAATTAAAATTTATTCAGTTCCTTTTAATACCCCACCCAAAATATTGGCGTCGTATTATGAGATGGCGTTTATGGGTGGGTTGGCGGCCGGATGGCAAAGTGGTTTCTGTACAATAATTCTGCTACCATTTATCGAATCACTTTCAAACTTCATACGATGGCTGAACTAGGTCTGAGGAAGAAACCTAACAAAATTGACGATGATCGAATATGGCTGCCAGCCACAGGTGACCGTCTAAAATTGTTTGCTGAAGAAAATTCCTTTTCCAATAGGGCCGTCAGCCACAGGTGATCACACTGAATCTTCATAGGATGACTGGACTTGGTCGGAGGAAGAAGCCTATCAAAACCAACTGTGATGTAAAATCCAATATGGCCACCAGCCAACATCAGCCATCTTGACAATTGGTTTGCGGACAGTAACTGCATTTCTGGATGATAACTCTGCTACCATTTATTGGATTGTTTTGAAACATCATAGGATGATTGTACTAGGTCTGAGGAAGAAACCTGGACAATGATGTCAGCTATCGGTGGCCATCTTGAAAATTGGTTTCAGGTTGATAACTCCACAACCATATATCAGAACACATTTGAAACTTCATTGGATGGTGGAATAGGTCTAAGGAAGAAACCTACCAAAATTGACGATGATCCAAAATCCATTATGGCCACCAGCCACAGGTGGCCATCTTTAAAGTTGATTTGTAAATGATAAATCCATTTTTGAATGATAACTACAGTTGAGTGGATTGCTTTGAAGCTTTAACCGATGAATAAACTAGGTCTGAGAAAGAAACCTGTCGAAATCGAAGATTTTAAAATCCAATATGGGTGCTGACCATCTTGAAAATTGCTTTCCTAGCAATAACTCTGGTACCATTTATCAGAGCGTTTTGAACTTCATGGGTGACTGGACTAGGTCGGAGGAAGAAATCTATCGAAATTGACAATGATCAGAAATGCAGATATGGCTGCTAGTTGGTTTTCGCGCAATAACTCTCCTACCCTTTATCGGATCATGTCGAAGCTTCATAGGATGACTAGTCTTGGTCTGAGGAAGAAATCGCTATTTTCTGATCCCTTTCATTCATTGGTTTGTCACCATGATGGGGTATTATGCTCCATTTGCAGAGTTGTTGTTGTGAATGGAGATTGGTGAGAGGGGACCATCTTAAGGTATTTAGACATTCTGATTTCAGGATAAGTAAATATGGCCTCTTAGGTTCTATTATCGTTTTACTGAACATATATTTTTTTTTGTTTACTGCCAGCTTATTTTCCATTCTTAGTAGTTCTTTTCAATCGCCAGTTTATCAGTGTGGCTTTCGTTTCAATCAGTTGTCAACATTTTTCAGGATTCCCATTTCTGTTTTGGCCGACATTTATTGATTTTTTTAATGCAAATTCAATGTCTATTTTTGTATTTTAATTTTGCAAATGGACCACACTCTTGTCTAATAGGGCACCATCTTAGCTCAACTGAGTGAGTTTATACAATCATAATTTGTCAGTTGGTCGTCATCGCTGTCTGTCTATCTGTCTGTCTGTCTGTCTGTCCTGTTTGTCTGTGTCTCTGTATGTCCATCCATCCATCTGTGTGTCTGTCTGTCTGTCTGTCTACCTGTCTACATTTCTGCCTATCTGTGTTTTAAACTAAACTAACTGAACATATTTCTATGTCAGTGATTGTCAGTTTGCTGTTTGATAGTAAATCAGGATATAATAAGTTTATCATCCATGAACATGTTACTTGTTATTGACGACCTGGGATTGGCATGCATCCTGCTTGTTGGCTTTCCTCTAATTCTCGTCTTCACGCTTTCATATTCAGTTATTTTCACAGCTAGTTGTATTATTTGGTTTTGGATTGGCTAATATGCCATGCAGTACCGTTTTTATTCGAGGAAAAGACACTAGCTTATATTGGACGCAGGCATTTTGGTCCAAGCCCTCCCCAAAAATCTGTATGCTCAGAGAAATAATGCATAGAGAAATTGAAATCCATTAGGACTTTAAAGTGGTTAAAACTCATATAGAACCTACCACGAAAATTGAACACAATTTTCCATACGCTTGCTTACCGCCGTACCACTATGTTTAATGTACACCTAAAAAATATCATCGTGGAAGTCAAATTATTAATGGGACCGCCTAAATATCACGTATCTTCAATAAAGATCGTTGATTACATCAAAATCAATGCTACTTTTGACATAAGTTTTTGGCGAGAAAATATTAGGAATGGGGTAAGATCACCAGTTGTATTTACTAGATTTCTTCTAACATCTGCCATTCTATATTTTCGTTGGCTTGTACGAGAAAATGTATCCAATCAGAACAGAGAAATAATATTTCTCTTCAGAAAAAATTAATAGCGGAACAGTATTTTTTCTTGTATTGCGCATTAATTTTGTAATGCCGACCAACATTAAATGATCTAAAACCGGAATCAAGATGTATGACAAAAAAAGTCTGAGAGTTAAAATGAGATAAAGAGCTTCTTATGTTTGCGAGCCACTGACTCTTTTGCGATTGGAGGCGCTGTGTTCTCGTGAGATCTTATACGCTAACAGGAGTTATTTATCAAACGGGTACAGATCAGAGAGCCAGGAGAGGACGCCATTGCATAAATCTGCTAAGCATGCCACGAGGTGACCTCAAGAAAGCAGGACTCGGTACACTCAAGTCAAGAATGGACCTGAGGAAGCTAAGGATTTCGGCTGAGGACAAGACACAGTGGGCAAAAGCGAAGAAGGACTGATTGCAGCGGTAGGATGTTTCTACTACTACAGCCGCAGAATACAGTAATCATACATACAGATCAGACCTAAAGTACAATACTTAGTTAATAATATAACTAATAATAATAAGTGATAATATATAGTAGAGTTCCGAGTCCAGAATATTTTATCCGAGTACTCACTCTAATTAAAAACAATCGTCTGCAATTGGAGGCGAATTACGTGATTTATATCTTTTCTTGACCCCATTTTATGTCAAATTCAGGATTAAAATTGATGTAATAAATGATCTTTATTAATGGATACGCAATATTTAGGTGCTCCAATTTAATAATTTCACTTCCGCGATGACGTTTTGAGTTATACATTAAACATAGTTGTAAGGCGGCGAGAATTTGTACCATGCAAAAATGAGTTCTACTTTCATGGTATAATTTTTTTATTTTTTTTTACAAAACTTTTTTTAAAAAAACGTGCTCAGAGAATGTACTCAATTATAGGATACACCCCACTTCCTAGAATATGTAATATGACAAGAAAACAGCATCTTTTCCTTGGGTAAAAACGGTACATCTTTTTAACTCGGCTAACTTGTCAGTGAGCAGATCTCTAGCAATCACTCCCTGTCCATCCATCTGACAATGAAGTTATCCCCCTGGCAAATTTTTTGCAGTGTGGGACCCATTGGGGAAAGATATTACTTTGGTGGCACATGTCAATATTTAGAGCTATGGGATTCTAATTTGGTGGGTGTTTACCTATAGGGATAAACTTCCACCAATATAAGAACTAAGTCAGGCTGACCTGGCTTATTATTAGCTCACCTGGCCTGAAGGGCCGAGTGAGCTTATGCCATGATAACTGTCCGTCGACCATTAACTCTTCCTTTAAATGACTTCTTCTCAAGAACCAGTGGGCCAATTTTAATTATATTTGGCAGGAAGAATCATTAAGGCATAGAGATTCAAATTTGTTCAAATGAATCCAATCAGCCAATTTGGTCAGTGGACATCTTTGATGAGCAGACACCAAGCTGCGAGTACAAGTCTAGACAGTGAAGTCTGCAGAGTTTGAGACATCAATAGGATCCCCACGTGGAGATGGACTATCCCTTGCGCTTTTTATATCCAGTCAAAAAACGGATCGCTTTGAAACTTCATTGGATCATTGGACTAGGCCTGAGGAAAAAGCCTATCGAAATCGACGATGATCCGAAATCCAAGATAGCTGCCAGCCACCAGCGGTCAACTTGAAAATTGGTGTCCGCAGGATAACTCCATTACCGTTTATCGGATTGCTTTGAAACGTTATAGTGTGGTTGGATTAGGCCTGGAGAAGAAACCTATCGAAATTGATGATCCTGAGTCCAAGATGGCCTCCAGCCACTGACGACCATCTTGAAAATCGGTTTCCGAATGATAACTTAATTTTGTTTAGTGGATCGTTTTGAAATTTCAGGATTCCTGGACAATAGGAAGAAACATATCGAATTTGTAGATGATCTGAAATCGAATATGCCATGCCAGCCCTCATGGGCCCGTATGACTTGCCTGGTCTGCTGGAGTATGTGTAGCACCAACCATTAATCCACCTGGCATGCTAGCTTTTTCAGAAGCCAGCTGGCACATCTTGGAAGATGACGAGTCAAGGCCCCAGCTCATCAAGATATCCCAGGTAGCTATGCGTTCAACAAATACTGCGCTGCAAGAATCGGAGGAGAATGGGAGTGCAGCTATTTCTTCATGGTCACTCGTCTCCTACCTGCTACAGGGAGTAGTAGCAGCATCCACATCTCATCAACCGTCACCAATATCAGTCCAGAGAGCCATACAGTGTGGCATTATCCTGTGTCTGGACAATTTAGCGTGTAGTGTCACCAGAAAATTCTGGGTGAGCTGCAAGTTTGCCCGTGACTACTTGTGCCCATCCTAGGAACTCACCAATAGGCTCAATTGGGCATCTATGGTGGGTCCTGGTCTTTTTAGAGGTGAAGGATGCCGCCACCTCAATGAGACGATCATTCTGGTGAACAACCAGAGGGCCCTGCTTGAGAAATTTGAAGTGCTCAGATGTAAATGTATCCATGCAGTGCCCCTTTTCCCCATGCGCATCTGCCAACAGGTGGTGGCCATGACAGTGGCCAACCTTGCGCACTGTGTAGGCCAGCAGTGTGTGGTGGGAGCATGCTCCTGCTAAGAATGGCGCCGGCAGAGATGGACCTGTATCTGGTTGTGGGAACCGTGCTTGAGGGTGGGCCTCACATAAGGACCACGGTGCTGCTCTAAAGACAGTGCCTCTCTTGGATTGCTTGTTTCAATCTCAGTGCCTTGATGGGCATGTAGGAGGCTGGTTGGCCTACCACATCCAAGAATGGAAGCCGGTCACACAGACCGCTTAGTCTTGCAGTGGCTTTCATTCAGACGTTTATGCAATTTAGCGCCCTCTATTACAAAGAGAAAGGAGAGAGTGCATTTTGCGAAATGGTCTCTCTGCATCGGTCATTTTCACCCAATGTTTTTTTCACTTCCCGGTTGCTGTCAACCACAATTCCAGTTGACTTTATTTGCCTCCAAAAACAAAATTGCTCTTTTAAGGATACAACTAGTCTTCTGACCACACCACCCTTCCCTTCAATTTTTTTTACAATTTCTGAATATATCAAAAGTCTTTATAATGGTAACTATACTCTTGATGTGAAATAATGAAAATCTAGGATTTATCTTTTTCACGAGAGAGTTGATACTTACCACCACGAAAGTACCCGGGCTCCACCCCACAGAGGCATGGTCGCTTTGTGAAATTGCTAGGTGTAAGCCAGTTAAGTATTCTCATAGAACCCATGTGCCGTGCATGTGCGGATAGGCTGCTGGATGTGCTAATCTGACAACTGATTAACCTGCCTAATAGGGCCAGCTTTAGTTTAAATTGTGTGTGTAATTGAGCCAGGTGGATATATTAGCATATGTCAGGAGTCTTCATGTTAGTGAGTATCAACTCTCATGAAATAGATAAATCATAGATTTTCCTGAACTCTTTCTTGACTACGTTTCTTTCATGTGTAAGTGTTAATGGGATTAAGTTTTTTCCTAAGATTTTCATAAATTTTTAATTTTTTAACAAAATAAATGGTTACTTTCAAATGCATATTTATACCTATATAAAAATCTGTTCACTCAGATCTACACTGGCCATAAATGGCCCTTGCATTAATAATAAGATTTCTGATAACGTACACTATATTGTCGTTGCGAGGTGGGGGTCGGGTGGGGGAGCTCACCAAAATTCTGAACAATTGGACCCGGTGGGTGTAAGGTGGTATTGTACTTTCTTAATATAGCACTTAGGCATATGCTGATGACGTGATACATGGCAGAAATTAGGCTCATTATTATATGTATCTAACAGTGAGACAACTCTTTATGGCAAAATAAATATGGTGATACATGGCAGAAATTAGGCTCATTATTATATGTATCTAATAGTGAGACAACTCTTTATGGCAAAATTTTGCTAGTAATGATATTTTAGCATGTAGTCCATCCGTGGCCATTGTAGTCTTGAGTGAACAGGCCATCCTTGGCCTTTGTTGTCTTGAGTGAACAGGCCATCCGTGGCCATTGTAGTCTTGAGTGAACAGGCCATCCTTGGCCTTTGTAGTCTTGAGTAAACAGGCCATCCTTGGCCTTTGTTGTCTTGAGTGAACAGGCCATCCGTGGCCATTGTAGTCTTGAGTGAACAGGCCATCCTTGGCCTTTGTTGTCTTGAGTGAACAGGCCATCCTTGGCCTTTGTTGTCTTGAGTGAACAGGCCATCCGTGGCCATTGTAGTCTTGAGTGAACAGGCCATCCTTGGCCTTTGTTGTCTTGAGTGAACAGGCCATCCTTGGCCTTTGTTGTCTTGAGTGAACAGGCCATCCTTGGCCTTTGTTGTCTTGAGTGAACAGGCCATCCGTGGCCTTTGTTGTCTTGAGTGAACAGGCCATCTTTGGCCTTTGTTGTCTTGAGTGAACAGGCCATCCTTGGCCTTTGTTGTCTTGAGTGAACAGGCCATCATAGGCATGAAAGGGTTAACATATGGGAACTACCCTCCGCTCAATGAATCCCATTCGCTAATTCTTATAGGGTACATGGCATGCACTCATCTTGTCACTGGCATTACTATAGTGTTAGTGCATTTTGCCGATGTAAAGACTCATACGTATGTTTGTTAAAAGTAATGAATAATAAATGTTATATGTTAATTTCACTTAAATAAGACAAATTACATATACTATACTACTAAAAAATTACTAAAGATGTTATATGAAATAAATATACATAAATACCAGAAAAGCTAGATTTTTCTACGTCAAATGAATTCTAACTGACAGTGAAAATAGACATTGTGCAGGTGAAATGGACATTGTGCAAGTCAATCGTTAGTGGTCTACTCGTGCTTGCCAGGATTCAGCCTTCAAGCTACAGTCATTGCATTTGAAAAAGTTTGTTGATTTTCTTTATACAAAATGTCCTGCAGACATCATTTCAGTGATTAGAAACTTATGCTTGGTATTGGTCTACTGTAAGGTGGCTGGATGCAGCAAATAGTAGTTGTTGCCATTGAAATAAGTCAGAATGTCATCTCAATTGGCATGGCATAGAACCATAATATCGGGGGACTGGTCACATGAACAGATGTCATAGTATAGGATGTTCGAGGTCTACCACACAACCACAGGTCAGATTCCTTATAATCATCTGCCTGCCAAAACCAAACCACCGATGATACAGTATTATGAAACCACTTTCACAATGGAGGTGTTAGTGGATGGCAACGTCAAAATGAAAGACTTGCTGATGATGGTGGAATATGGCTGTTGTTTTGGAGGTTCTGTTATTGTGTGTGGTGGTATTAGTGCTGGTGGCTGTACAGATCTCTGCTGCATCCAGAATGGTCGCTGACTGGTGTGAGATATAGGAATAAAGTTTCCATCCCTTTCTCCGGCCTGTGCTGATGCAATAGAACAAGAGTTCATTCTGATGGATGATAAAGTGTGACCGCACCGAGTAAGGATGGTTAACCTCTACCTGAAAAATTAGGCTATTGAACCAATGAAGTGGCGAGTTTGGTCTCTAGACTTGAATCTGATTGAGCATGCTTGGAACCTTTGGTAAAGCGCCATTTCAGCGTGACCAGTCCAACCCACCAGCCTCAAGGGGCTTTGGTAGACATAGAGAGAGGAGTGGACCAACATACCATAAATTCAGTTCTTATCGTTGATTGACAGCATGCAAAGAAGGTATCAGGCTATAAATTGTTGCTAGTGGTGGCCATACATGGTACTGACAAGCTGGAAAATCCTGATTGTGATCGACACTTTACATGACCATAGTTGCTCAGCAGTATGCTGCAAGGTAACATCTGTCACTGAGGTTGTCACACTTGTCTGCACAATACATGACAGTGTCTATCATCTGTTTGTTTTCCTGTATATAATTGTGACACATTTCACCATTTGTTGATCGATTAAAACTAAATTTGGCTGATATATATATATGTTCCTTTAGGCAATATCTATGTGGGCTATGAATATGAAGTGGCCATGCCCACAAATAGCAGAATTATGGCCCTAATTATATTTTCAATGTATTTGAAGCCTTTGGGGAAAATACGTTTTGTGGCACGTATTGTCATTTAACGATGGATTAAAACCGAATTAGGCAAATATGTTCCTTTAGGCAATATCTATTTGTCACGTGCTATGAAGATGAAGTGACCACACCCACAGGTAGCAGAGTTATGACCCTTGCTGTATTTTCAAAGTATTGAAACCTGTGGTGTAAATATTTTGGTGGCACATTTTGTCATTTATCGATGGATTATAACCAAATTTGCTGATGTATGCCTTTAGCTAACATCTATTCGAACTATGAATATGAAGCGGGCATGCCCTTAAGCAAGGGACGTAACTCTGGTTCATTAAAACTTAAAAGTTTTTTAACCCTATTTTGATGATACATTTGATTAGTCAATTGTTGATGGTAAAACTAAATTTATCAGATATTTTCTTCAATAAAATATCTATTTGTCTATGAACATAAATAGACCACACCTTTAAACAAGGGTCTTTACTGTGGTTCCTTGAATTGAATGTGAAGTGGCCACGTCCGTAAACTAGGGCCATAACTCTGTTTCATTAACACTTTTAAAACTATTGAACCCTATCGTGAAAATACACTTATTTCATCAATTGTTGATGATTTAAAACCAAATTAACGAGATATGTTCTGTGAAGCAATATCTATTTGTGCTATAATATGAAGAGGCCACATCTTGAAATAATGGCTACAACTCTGGATCTTTACGGCATTTTAGCTCGACTTTACGAAGTAAAGGGCGCTATTGTGATACCTTGCACATAATCCGGCAGCGATGGCGTCATCGTCAAATTTGTGTTTAGCTAAACTTGTCCATTTACCGGTATATCTCATGTTTCGTTAATCATACTGGACCCAAACTTGGACACATGCTTCCTTACAATGACACGGCATCACACAATGACGTTGGCGACAAAATGTCAAAGGTCAAGTTCACTGTGACCTTGGTAAAAACCCTATCTTTTTCAACATTAACATTTTCCGTTTAGCTCAACTTTTCTGGGGTTTTCTCAGCTTTGCTTAATCATATTTAACCCAAACCTGGACATATGCTTCTTTATAATGACACAGCATCACACACTAACCGTGTGTCAAAAGATCAAAGGGTAAGGTCACTTTAACGTGGTATAAAAATATTTTCTCTTTGGCTCAATGTAGCAATTGATATCTCAACTTTGGTTAATCATACTGGACTCACACATGGACGCATGCCTCCGTATAATGAGCAGGCATGACATAATGACCATGGGGTCAAAATGTCAAGGTGACTGTGACATTGGTAAAAACTTTGGGATCTTTTCAACATTAACATCTTAAGTTTGGCTCAAGTTAGCAGTTTATATCTTATGTTTGGTTAAGCATACAGGTCACACATTCAGATATATCCCGTCCTTATAATGAGTTGATCTGACCCAAACACCTTGGCATCAAAAGGTCAAGGTCAGTGTGATAGTGACAAAACTCAAGGGTTTTCTCAACAATAACATTTTGCTTTTACCTCAGCTTAGCAGTTCATATCTCATGTCATGTACATAATACACCAAAACCTGGACACTTGGTAATAAGAGGGGATGAGTTACTTTGATGTCAAAATGTCAAAGGTCATGGTCATTGATAAGTGTATTGATAAGCCTTTTATATTTATTAGCTCACCTGGCTTGAAAGGCCAAGTGAGCTTATGTCATGGCGACCGTCCGTCGTGTGTCTGTCCGTCGTCCATCCGTCAACTGGGCCGATTTCAATTATATTTGGCAGGAAGCATCCTTAGGCCATAGAGATCCAAGTTTGTTCAAACGAAGCCGATCGACCAACATTGGATTTTGGCCGATTTTAGGAAAGGTCTTTAAACATTTTCTCCGAAACTGCTTGCGGGATTGATGCAAATGTCATGAAATATGATTTAAGGTAAGAGCTGAACCAAGTTTGTTCAAGGGAACTTGATTAGTCAAAATGTTCGGCGGTCATCTTGGTTGACCTAGTTTAAGCGAAAACGACTTCTCCAGAACCGCTGAAGGGATTGGGTCCAAATTTGGCAGATATGATTAGGGAAAAAAGGCCATTAAAGTTTGTTCAAGGGAAGTTGATCTGTTAAAAATATGGCCGCCGTGGGCCAATCAAAATGTAGCGTGTTTTGCGACCATTTTTTTATTTGATGGATTTTGAGGCCAAAATTGGTTTGATATATGTTTTTGGGTATTCTGAGCTCAAATTTGCCATTTTCGAAACTTCGGATAAACGGTTTGACTGTCTTCTTCTCGAGAACTTCTATGCCGATTTCAATCATATTTGGCAGGAAACATCCTTACAGCATAGGGATCCTAGTTTGTTCAAATGAACCCGATCGGTCATCTTAGATTTGGGACAATTTTAGGAAATATCTTTAAACATCGTCTTCTCCGATACCGCTTGGGGAATCGATTCAAAACTCATGAAACATCATCTAGGGCAAGAGGTAAGCTAAGTTTGTTCAAGAGGACTTGATTGACCAAATTGTTCGGCGGCCATCTTGGATGACCTAGTTTTCCCGAAAATGACTTCTCCAGAACCGCTAAAGGGATCAGGCCCAAATTTGGGAGATATGATTAGATTTCAATGGTTCAAAACCCTAGAGACTAAGGGCCATTAAAGTTTGTTCAAGGGAAGTTAATCCATCAAAAAGCATGGCCGCTGTTGGCCAATCAAAATGTAATGTGTTTGGCGGCCATATTGGAATTTTTATTTGATGGATTTTGAGGCCGAAATTGGTTTTGTATATGTTTTTGGCTATTCTGAGCTGAAATTTGTCATTTTCGAACCTGTCGGATGAACGGTTTGGCGGCCATCTTGGATTATTTTCCTGCCAAAGGCTCCCATACTAAAGCAATGGGAAATTTAAAATGTGTTCTCGAGAACTACTAAGCCGATTTCAATTATTAGCTCACCTGGCCAGAATGGCCAAGTGAGCTTATGCCATGGTGACCATCCGTCGTCTGTCCATCCATCCTCTGTCCTTCCGTCAACTTTTTCTTTAAACGACTTCTTAAGAACTGCTGGGCCGATTTCAGTCATATTTGGCAGGATGCATCCTTAGGGCATACAGATCTAAGTTTGTTCAAAGGAAGTTGATCGGTCAATTTTGCCGGTGGCCATCTTGGATTTTGGCCAATTTTTAGAAACCTCTTTAAAAATCTTCTCTCAAACCGCTTGGTGGATCGATTCAAAACTCCGGAAATATCATATAGGGCAAGAGCTGAACCAAGTTAGTTCGAAGGAACTTGATTGGCCAAATGGTTCGGCGGCCATCTTGGATGACCTAGTTTTCGTGAAAACGACTTCTGCAGAACCGTTGAACAGATCGGGCTGAAATTTTGGGAATATGATTATGGACTAAGGGCCATTAAAGTTTGTTCATGGGAAGTTGATAGGTAAAAAACATGGCCAATCAAATTTTAGCAGGTTTGGCTTCCATATTAAATTTTTTTATTTGATGGATTTTGAAGCCGAAATTGGTTTTCTTAACTACTTGCCAGTCAGCTGTCGTATAGCGATGACCCCGTCCATCCTCTGTATGTCCGTCCATCCATCTGTCTGTCCATCACCAACAATGGCGGCTCATTTTGTTATTTATTGACGGATTGACACCAAACTTGGTCACAATGTTAATGTCGGCGTCCAGTATATGTGTTGTGAAAATGAAACTGATAGGATGTCAAATGCCAAATTTTTCACCTCTTAAATATTTGCAGTCTCACTTTTATAGGGGTAATACAGGTTTGCTCCTACTGTCCACTGATTTATCACCATGTCAGATTTTATTGCCAAAGTAGATTAAACTCCAATTAACAGATTAACCTCTCCATCACTGGCTAAATAGTTAAGATAATATGTATTATGTGCTCTGACATCTATGCTCTTAAAAATATTTTGTATAAATGTATTTGATTGAAAGTCATCTTAGTCATCTTGAGAACGGCTCTCCAAGTGTGATACCAGCGATCGAAAAGAAGAAGAAGAAGAAAGTTAGGCAGCAATGAAAGTCAAATTATTTTCTAAATCAACTCCAGCTCACGCTACCCCTGCTGCTAACTTGGTGATTCAGCCAGATGCGCATGTGTTAAATGGATTGTATGTAGGGCTGGGCGGTTTGGCGTAAAAGAAAACCGGTGACGGTATCACTAATTAAACCAGTATTAATGAAATACCGGTTTAAGGGGTTAGAGTGATCGAAAATAATATGAAATATGAAAATATGGCGTTTTCATTAGCTACAGTACATGTATTTTGCGATTTGACAACTGACGTAAATTGCCACGAAATCAGAACGGTAACTACGTATAACTGCTCACTTTGATGCTATCTATCTCAAAATAGTAGTTAAAATAAATAAAATAAATAAAGTCTGGTTCATGTGATGTCGTGAAAATAACACTCTAACTACTAAAATGTTGATTTTCAACAATGTTATTAGGTAACTATTTTCGAAAGCGTAGTAAAATCTAACGCGTGTAAGTAGGAACCCGGATAGGAGAGCGAGTTTAGGCTCCTACTAGAGTAGCGCTCATACGGTTAGAGTTCGTATACCCACCTACAGTGTGATCTAGTCTAGTAAGTCATGTGTTTGTATTCGAGTACTCGGTATTTAGTAATATGCCTCAATAAACTGTCGTTCACGCGGGTGAATGTCATTCAGCACGTAGCTAAAGGGTAGTCATTTCCCGGAAATCGCACCTCAAGAATTCTCACAAAAAGCTGTTTGATAATTTTTCGAGGTTAATATGTCATATAATAAAGAGATTATGATAATTTGACAACATAGCGCAATGATTCGTGAATCTAACTTAAATCTACTTAAATCAACACTCTGTAGTCTTGAAGATATACGAAGACGAAATAGACCGGGCCGGTCCGTGAAACAAAACGATATGATTCTAACACCTATTGAGCAGAAAAGTCATGTGATAAAAAATACTACAAATTTCATTCATAGAATCGATAGTAGTAAATATCCCGGCGGAAGAATTTGTTAACAACCAATCACATTACGTCTGCTCGTATTTGAGAGGCTAAGAGGTTTATTTTACTTGTAACTACTCCGCCAATTTAAGAAGCAACTTAATCGTTTTCATTTCTCGGGCGTTCAAGCAATTTGTCTTGTATGTCTTATTCCGTGATGGATCATTTTATGTTTGTCAAAATCTAAGGGAAATAATGACTCGTTTGGATTAGGAGTTCATTGTATAGTGTCGTTGTTTTCGTAGCGCTTTTCTTGATTTTTTTTTGTATCATATCACATTTGCAATCCTAATTACATGTAAACATAGTACAAACTCGAATTGAAAAAAGGATTATTTGTTAAAAAGAAGAAATTTAGATTTTCAAATTATTCAATCTTACATTGAACCCGCAGAGCTTACGTCATGTAAAATTCATTGCTGGCAAATCAAATCATATTTGCCGAGTGTCGTCCTCGGCCAATTTCATTGGGATTTCACCAAAACCTTTGCTTTCCCAAGGCTAATAGTTATAGATGACTGTATTTTATGTCCCTATTAGCAAATGGTTACACTAGATGATAATATTAAACTGCAAGTCAAGAACAAACTAGTTTGGGACAGTTACCAGATTTCGCGCAATAGCGATCTTATGGCTGTTTTTCGGGTTTTTTATTTTCGTAATGGTTTTTAAACCATCGCCATAAAAAACTGTGAGATAGTGTGAAACCGGTATACCGCTCAGCCCTAATTGTGTGGTGGTGGGGAATAACTTCCTATAAAGACCACCTGCCTGCCTTTAGAAACCATTTTCTTCAATTGATTTTAAACCTCTAGTAACCGTCTGACTGCTGAGATTTTGCAGGCGACACTCCAAAGGTTATATCTCTGAACCTGATAAATATTTTGAAAATAATTGGACTGAAAGTTGTTGGTGGCTAAGCCGCCAACAACTTTCAGTCAAATTGTTTTCAAAATATTCAACAAGTCAAGAGCTTTTGAAAATTGAAATTATTGGCTGCACTGGCTTGCAGCAGTGAGACAGTTAAGAAACCAGCTGTTGTTAGCACTGATACCATCTATTTTCGCTTAAACATTGTTCAAAATCACTAATGCAAAAAAACAGTCCAGAGATTGTTGTCAATATCTCGAAAACTAAACCATTTGACTGAAAGTCATTGGAAGTGACACTGATGGATGTAAAACTTAAGTAAGATTAGTTGAAATGCCAATGTTCCAGGTGAGCGATACAGGCCCATTGGGCCTCTTGTATTTAGCAGGAAGCATCCTTGGGGAATAGGGATCCAAGTTTGTTCAAATGAACCTGATCGACCAATTTGGCCAGCGGCCATCTTGGATTTCATCTGATTTTAGGAAACGTCTTCTTTTCTGAAACCGCTGGGGGAATCGATTCAAAACTCATGAAACATCATCTAGGGCAAGAGGTAAGCCAAGTTTGTTCAAGAGGAGTTGATTGACCAAATGATTTGGCGGCCATCTTGGATGACCTAGTTTTCCTGAAAACGACTTCTCTAGAACCACTGAAGTGATCATGCCGAAATTGTGGAGATATATGTTTGTGGGTATTCTAATTTCATATTTGCCATTTTTGAAACTGTCGGATAAATAGTTTGGCCACCATTTTGGATCTTTCCTGCCAAAAAAACCCATACTAAAGGAATGGGAAATTTAAAATGTCTTCTGAACCACTGGACCGGTTTCAAGTATTTGTGACAGGAAGCATTCTTAGGGCATAGAGGTCCGTGTTTGTTCAAACAAAGCCGATCGGCCAATTTGGTTGGTGGCCATCTTGGATTTTGGTCAATTTTTAGAAATGTCTTTAAAAATCTTCTCCGAAACCACTTGGGTGATGAATTCAAAACGCGTGAAATATCATCTAGGGCAAGATCTGCACCAAGTTTGTTCAAGGGAACTTGATTGGCCAAATGGTTTGGCGGCCATCTTGGATAGCCTATTTTTTGCCAAAACAACTCCAGAACCACTGAACGGATTGGGCTGCAATTTGGAAGATATGATTAAGCACTGAGTGCCATTAAAGTTTGTTCAAGGGAAGGAGCTACATCAGAAACATGGCCACAGTTGACCAATCAAAATGTAGCGTGTTTGGCGGCCATATTGGACTTGCAAAAATGTCAAAATGTCTTTATTACGTATTGAACCATGGTGGCAAATACATCTGTAGCATGTTTTGTCAACTGTTAACCCTGTAACACTTAAATTTGTTTCAAAAAATCGATTTTCTCATAGAAAATGTCCATTTGCAGACCAAGAGAAGACTATTTTTGAAGATTTATGACTGGAATCACTGGCTCGGTTATTCCAGTTGTAAATTTTCAAAAACAGTCTCCTCTTCATCTGCAAATGGACATTTCTCAAGAGCACTGCAGAAGCCATTTTTGGCTGATATGAGTGTTAAAAGGTTAATAGATTAAAACAGGATTTGGCAGAAATTTTCCTTGAGTACACTTTAACCATTTTGTAATTGTGTCAGAGATGACTGCCCCATTGGTCAATGGTACTTTTCCCATTAGTCATTAGCGTCAAGTACATCAAATGATGTTTTTGTATTACCGGCTTATAATGATAACGGCCATTGCCACATTTGTCTATGCAACAGTTATGCTTGTCTGATTGACTAATGTTTCCTATTTTGTGTTACTCATTGTCAGTTCCTCATCAGGCAGGTGAGCACTATGACCATTTATTGTTGTATTTTCTTGGAGAAGTATTTACTGGTATCTCCCACCTTGGAAAATTGCTGCCAACTGTGGTTGTCCCGCCTCAAATACTTAAAATTACTGAAGCATTTCTTGTCCGGGCCAGATCTGCAAGAGTTTTGAACCTACATTTGAATTTTTCTCAGTGGACATATTAGATGGAGACAAAGTGTCATGATCTTGTTTCGATGAGATCTGCCCATATTTTCCAGTGTTATTACCCCTACACCTGAAAAGATTACAATTTCTTGTTCATGCAGATCTCTATGTGTTTTGAACCTACATTTAACATTTATTTCAATGGGCATATTAGGTGGAGATGAAGTGCCATAATTTAATTTCTGAGTGATTTGTCCATATTTGCAAGAGCTCCAGATTTATCTGCCCTGACAAAACTTAAAATTCATCAAGGACAGGCAGGCACTCTTGTTATTCACCCGTCATTGGTGCCCCACCCATTAATTTTGAAAACATTACACATCTGTTATTGATGAATGGATCCTGATAAAACTTAGTGGATATTCTGGTGGTACCTGTCAACACCTTAACCTTTTAACCCTCGAATTTGTTCAAGAAAACTTCTGGTTTTGAAAATTTACCACTGGATTGACTGGCTCAGTTATCAAAGATAGTCTCTCTTGGTCTGCAAATCGACATTTCTCAAGACCACTGCAGAAGCTATTTTAGCTGATATGAGTGGTAATTGGTTAAATAGAGTCTTTTTTCGATTCAAATCCACCAGGGGTGCGTGATCAGCTCAGATAAAATGTTCTGCACTGATAACTAATAGCATATAAATATTAGCGACACTAATGCGCCATGTTACTGTCGGCATTTATATATACAATGACTGTATTGATATGCTTAATTTGCAAGAATAATTGATTGCTGGCTGCTTAATATTTTACACAGGTGCGGCTGTTTAAGATATGAAAATAAGCATTTATGCTGTTTTCAGTCCCCTCTTTAGGAACTGGTAATAAATACATGTAAGGGCAATCATCGTTCTTTTCATATAACAACTTTAATATGAACCAGTGTGAACAAGGAACAGAGATGTCTTTATGGTCTAACTGTCTGCCAGCTGATTTTCTGCCGACATGATTTTCTCTGTGGTTTAACTAAGCAACCTAATCTGGCTAAGCCACCAACAACTTTCAGTCAAATTGTTTTCAAAATATTCAGCTGGTCCAAAATTATTCTCCATTAAAATTAATGTTTGGTGTCTTGCAGCAGTCAGACAGTTGAGAACTTTCTCTGTCTCATACTTTAATCATTTTGTTTAACCCTTAGTGCTCAAGCTGGCTAAAAATTACTGCTGCAGCAGTCATTCTAGTGTTACAGGTACAAAATATTCATGTTTTTGTTTGCAAATGGACAATCATTGTATGTGAGGAAATTGTGTAGATTTTAACAACAGTGTTGCTGAAAGGTGTTACTGATATCGCCAGCAAAAGATTAAGCAACACTTTTTTTGAAAATTAAAACCATTTATTAAGTTATGAGGAGAAGAATTTAACCCTTTTACTGATGAATTCCTCATATCTCATTTTCAAAGGTACCATAGAAGAAAACTTGAATATTTCAAAATTAATTTGACTGGCTTTCAGTCAAATTAATTTCAAAATATTGAACGGAATAAGTTTTATATCGTAAAGAATATACTTTTTCAGGGATTTGTCAGTGAAAGGTTTAAGTCTGGGTTAAAAGATTTAAGCTGTGAATATTCTAACTAGACTCCAGTAGTACACTGACAGGAAAAGATTTAAGCTGTGAATGTTCTAACTAGACTCCAGTAGTACACTGACAGGAAAAGATTTTGGCACAAAAGTAAAAGCAAGATGAGCTAACCAAAGAAATTAACTTTTGAAAAGCTCTTTATGTATATGTAGCCATTATCTCCCCTGATATATGTTTTGGCTTACATGTTTGTTATTGCATTAACACAATTAATGAAATCCAAGTCAGTCAAGTATATGATGTCATAATAAATTACGTCACATGTGGGCTGACGTCATAATGATAATTGATTGATTATTTAATAAATTTTGAAACTAATTTGACTGGACTCTTTTGCTGCCGCCATAGGCAGCAAGAGCGCCCAGTGAAATTAGTTTCAACATATTCAACGGGTTACCTGTATAGTTATCTTGAGATTGGGAATTCAGAGTTCAATCGATCCGAACACGGACAAAGTATGGTCGGAGCTTAGCTATGAATGGGCAGGGCATAGCAAAAAGTAGATTCATCCATTAATATGCACAGTTTATACCTCACCTCCACCCCCTCCCAATTTGTCCTATACGAACATTATAGACAACGTTTAGAGTGTGAAATAAGATCATTATATTTTAACATTATCCAATGGTCTTTCCGTGACAAGAATTGATTAATGTCTATATTGTCATTATTTGGCATGTAGGGGTGATAAGAGTTTCAATCAATGATGACTATTAACCACCATTGTTAAAGTGTAATATAAATATCCACTTAAAGCGCTCTACAAATTGATGGTTATAGGGCACATAGCTGTGCACAGGTAAATAGACTATTATAGATCCAGTACTGTGTGAGGACATTATTTACAATGCAGTAAATCAGTTATTGCTTCCAGTCTTCAGAAGCACATCCTTTCTATCTGTCGATTTCAATCATCTCATGGAAATTAACCCTTTAATCCCTAAATACGACAAAGAAATTTAAATTATTTCGAAGAAAATTCCCATTTGCAGACCGAGAGAGCAGACTGTTTTTGAAAATGTATCACCGGAATGACTAGCTTGGTTATCGAGCCAGACAATCAAGTGGTAAGTTTTTAAAAATATGTGTGGTGTTCTCTTGGTCTGCAAATGGATGTTTCCCAAGACCACTGCTGAAGCCATTTTTGGCCGATTTGAGTGTTAAAGGGTTGATAATGTGCTGCTTGAACACATCTCGCACTGATGTCAAACCGTTTAAGTGATCATTATTAGCTCACCTGGCCTGAAAAGGCCAAGTGAGCTTATGCCGTGGCGACCGTTCGACATGTGTCCATCCGTCCGTCGTCTGTCAACTTTTCCTTTAAACGACTTCTTCTCAAGAACCACTGGGCCGATTTCAATTATATTTGGCAGGAAGCATCCTCAGGGCATAGGGATCCAAGTTTGTTTAAAGGAAGCTGATCGGCCAATTTGGCCGGTGGCCATTTTGGATTTTGGCCAATTTTTAGAAACGTCTTTAAAAATCTTCTCCGCGACTGCTTGAGGGATTGAAGCAAACCGCATGAAATATGATCTAGGGCAAAAGCTGAACCAAGTTTGTTCAAGGGAACTGGATTGGTGAAATGGTTCGACGGCCATCATTGTTGACCTAGTCTTAGCGAAAATAACTTCTCAAGAACCGCTGAAGGGATCAGGCGGAAATTTGGTAGATATGATTAAGGAATAAGGGCCATTAAAGTTTGTTCAAGAGAGTTTGGTCCATCAAAAAACATGGCCACCGTGGGCCAATCAAAATATAGCGTGTTTGGCAGCCATATTGGATTTTTTTATTTGCTGGATTTTGAGGCTGAAATTGGTTTTATATAGGCTTTTGGGTATTCTGATCTCAAATTTGCAATTTTCGAAACTCGGATAAACAGTTTGGTGGCCATCTTGGATTATTTTCCTGCCAAAAGCTCCCATACTAAAGCAATGGGAAATTTAAAATGACTTCTTGAGAACTGCTGGGCCGATTTCAATTATATTTGGCAGGAAGCATCCTTAGTGCATAGAGATTTCATTTTGTTCAAAGGAAGCCGATCGGGCAATTTGGCCGACGGCCATCATGGATTTTGTCCGCTTTTTAGAATTGTCTTTAAAAATTTCTCCGAAACCGTTTGAGGGATCAATTCAGACCTCATGAAATATGATCTAGGGCAAGAGCTGACCCAAATTTGTTCCTCAAAAATGACTTCTTCCCCAGAACCGCTGAAACCATCAGGCCAAAATTTGTTCTTATATGATTAGGCTCTAAGGGCCATTAAACTTTCTTCAAGAGAAGTTGATCTGTCAAAAAACCTGGCCGCTGTGGGCCAATCAGTATAAAGCGTGTTTGACGGCCATATTGGATTTTTTTATTTGATGGATTTTGAGGCCGAAATTGTTTTTTAATTGTTTTTGTGTATTGTGATTTCAAATTTACCATTTTCGAGACTGTCGGATAAACGGTTTAGTGGCCATCTTGGATCATGTACCCTCCAAAATCTCCCATACTAAAGCAATGGGAAATTTAAAATGTATTCTTCTTGCGCCATCTTGGATTTTGGTCGATTTTTAGAAATATCTTTAAAAATCTTCTCCTAAACGTCTTGGGGATCAATTCAAAATGCATGAAATATCATCTATGGCAAGAGCTTTCAAGGGAACTTGATTAGCCAAATGGTTTGGTGGCCATCTTGGATAACCTATTTTTTGCCAAAACAACTGCAGAACCACTGAGCCGATTGGGCCAAAATTTGTAAGGTATGATTAGACACTGAGTGCCATTAAAGTTTTTTCAAGGAAAGGAGCTACGTCAGAAACATGGCCACCCTGGACCAATCAAAATGTAGTGTGTTTGGCGGCCATACTGGACTTGCAAACATGTCCACAAACTCATATAAGACTACTCCGAAACCACCCACCAACAATTTTGACCAAAATGCATAGTTCTCCAGGTGAGCGACACAGGCCCCACGGGCCTCTTGTGTTTATAATATAATATTAACATGGTGAATGGAATCTGCATTGGCCCCCCCCCCATTAGCTGTCCAAATTGATACCTCTTGATCCACCTGACACCCCCCCCCCCCACCCCCTCTACATCGCTTCTTATGTGCCAAAAAATCGGAGCGAACTAATCACAGGCTAGCTGTGACCATCGGTCAGAAGTTTGGTCAGTTCAGAATCCCTTTGTTGGCCATCATTCTGTTTCGTGCTCTCAGCAACCGAACTTCAATTTAGAATAGAATGTCAACACAGTTTCCAATTTGTATAGTTATTTCTCCCTCTCCCCCTCCCATGATTGATTGTCTGTATGTATGGGGTGTGTATGGTTAATATTAGTATGGAGATTTGTGGTTATTAAACATGTATGTATATATTATCATAGGCCAGTGTGCCAAGCATTAGTATTAAATAACCATGATTACCGCCCAGCACTTATCACCATCTTGTCACCTGTTCCGGATTCCTTTTGGCCTCTCACCACCTGACTCACCATGTGGTGAGTCAGCGGTGCTTCTCCACTGACACTTATGTTAATTTGTAGGATTGGTCAAGAAAGTCGAGATATTTTCTAATAGGAAATGTCTATTTTCAGGCCAAAAAAAAGGGTTTTAATTGTCAGTTATCAAGCCAGCCATTCCAGTTGTAAATTGTCAGAAGATTGTCTTCTTGTCCTACCGATGGTCATTTAATAAGATCACTGCAGAAGCCATTGTTTACTATTCACTATTAAGGATTCACTATTAACCTAGAAATATTTCCAAGAAAATTAAAAAAAAATTCATAGAAAATGTCTATTTGCAGACCAAGAGAAGATTAGTTTTGAAAATTAATCACTGGAATGACTGGCTCGGTTATCAAGCCAGTCATTCCAGTGATAAATTTAAAAAAATAGTCTTCTCTTGGTATACAAATGGAAATTTTTCAAGACCCCTGCAGAGGCCATTTTTGGCTGATATGAGTGTTAAAGGGTTAAAACATTTGTTGTTATAAAGTTGGGATAAAAATGGCTTGTGTATGTTTTGGAAACAACATTGTTGAAAGATAAAAAATTTTACTTTTTCTGTGATACAACACAATATGCTGAACAAATCTTCAGCAAACTTGGCATCCTCAGTCACTTTGCCTTGCTTAAAGACCATATTGATTTTTTAATCAGAACATCAAATTTCACGGTCGTATGCGTTCTTTCATGAGTCACTGCTGAACATTTTGCGCACTACTTTGTTTTAATGGATATGGGCTTTGAGACCAGCAGAGACTACAACAAATTCTTATTCTCAAGCTTTTTAATCTTGTAAAATGTAAGGTTTATTATTTGACTGGATGCTATTCTTGATTGGAGAACAAAATCAGATGGTTTTACACCGGCTTAGTGCCCACTATTTTTAGGCCTCCATGTATGCATGGAGCAAATGTACAGTTATCCATTTAGCTATTGTACACAAAATTTACTCAAGATTTTTGGGTATTGCTTGATGCGCTTGGAATTGTGAATACTTAGTTATTCAGCCTTTGATTGATATGCAATAAAAGCATCCTTTAATGGTCAAGCTGTCCAAAATGGGCTCTTCACTATTCTCAAGAAATGTCCATTCGCTTGCCAAAGGCCAAGAGAAGACTGCTTTTTGTCTGTCTGTCTGTCTGTTTGTCTGTCTGTCTGTCTGTCTGTCTGTCTGTCTGTCTGTCTGTCTGTCTGTCTGTCTGTCTGTCTGTCTGTCTGCCTGCCTGCCTGCCTGCCTGCCTGCCTGCCTGCCTGCTATAATAACTGGATAATAACTCCTGAACTGTTTATCAGATTGCTTTGAAACTTCATGGCATGGTTGGACTAGGTCTGGAGAAGGAACGTATCAAAATTGGCAATGATGTGAAATTCAAGACGGCCGCCAATCCCGGACCGCCATCTTGAAAATTGGTTTCCAGATGATAACTCTGTTAGCATTTATCAGATTGCTTTGAAACTTCATTGAGTGGTTGGATTAGGTCTGGTGAAGAAACCTATCGAAATCGACAGTGATCCCAAATCCAAGATGGCCACCATCTTGAAAATTGTTTTCCGGATGATAACTCCTTAACCGTTTATCGGATCGCTTTTAAACTTCATAGCGTGATTGTACTAGGTCTAGGGAAATTATCTATCGAAAGTGACAATGATCAGAAATCCAAGATGGCCATCTTGAAAATGGGTTTCCGGATGATAACTCCTGAACCGTTTAACAGATCACTTTGAAACTTCATAAGAAGTCTGATAGCTGTCACTCATTGGTTTGTCATCATGGCAGATTCAACCAAATTGTTGAATTGCCCCCCCCCCATGCACGCACGCACGCACGCACGCACACACACGCATGCACATACACACACACGCTATGCTGTGGTGAGAATGGTGGTGCACAACATCAAATTTGAAGAAAGCATGGGAATTTGCAATGGTGTGCAATCAACTGCACATTTTAGTATCATTTCCTGTTGTTTTCTATGTATAGCTAGCCATCGATTATTAATGTGTATTTAAATATTGTGTAAAGTGAATGTGGGTCCAGGTCACAGGCAAAGGTCAAATCTATTATGACTTTTGAATCAAGACTAATATATAAGCCTTTGTTCATTTATTGACAGACATACCAGATCTGGTTTGCAATAGTCTGGTTCTAAATCTTGTAATGTTGTCAAATATTGATACATTCTGTTTATAAGGTGTAAATGGACTAATCCACTTATATTAAGCTGAGGTTTTATGATCGCAACCTCCCTGTCCATGTTTTGCATATGTTCAGATAGTAGAGGATATTTGTATAGTAATAACTTTGGCATTTGTATACATGTATGTGTTTACACAAAGAAATATTACCTGTCCATTGTATATTGCATTACACAGCTTTGATCACGACACATTGGCTTATGAGATTAACTCTATGAATGAGAGCGACCATTTTCTGATACACACCGCAACTAAAATCTACCATCAAGCCTCTCTATTAAGACTGCCTTATGGAACACTAAAATGGTCATTAATGACATTAAGAACTGATCTCTAGTGTTACCTTTCTGGTATGATTAAGAATCTCTTTTGGGAAGTGGTCACGATGTGTTGGATGTTTAAATTAGGTATTTCTTTTGGCTACTGTCTTAATCTATCCTGTATGTTGTTGCTAAAAGAGAGGTGGTGTATTGAGTAGGTTTGATAATTGTACATGGGGGGGGGGGAATGGTGGCGGGTAACTGCTTAACATGTTATTGTTACAGTTTAATACTTAGGAATAGAGTTATGCCTGACTGAAGCATAATTCCACGCTTATGAATACTCAATTGTATACCGCTAACACATTTAAGTCTATTCATTCAAGATAATAGTTAATTAATATTATTGTTAAGTCCCTGCTTATTATTTGGAAATCAATTGGAACATCTTCCAGCCTAATTGGTTTCTAAATAATAAGCCATTTTCAGCATTATCTAGACTGAAATCGTCTCATGGAAATCAGGATATAATGTATATAAGCTAAGACAGTGTTTCCAAACAGCCTGATGGTAACTACTAACATTAACTACACCTGTATGCTTTTTTAATTTTCTCCGAAAAGTGACTATGCCAGTTTTTAATTTGAACTTTAGCTGTGTACTTTGGATGTTTATCAGTGTAGTTTTAGCTTTGTATTCATTAACCTTGTTAAAATCAGTTCCAGGTATTTTCTCATTCAGACCTCAGCATGTTATATTTAAGAGTCACGTTACTCTGCCAGATTAATCAAATTCAGATGAATTCATTTATTTCTGGATGTATCTATTAACAACACTAAAGGTAAATAAAATAATAACTGTGACAAGAGCTCTCCATCTTGATTTCCAAATACTGATTAGATCTGAATGCTGTGTATAACGAATATAAATTGATTCAAAATTGTTGCTTTTTAATGCAGCAACAATTTTCTGTCAAACAGTTTGAAAATAACTAGCAGGATTTTTGGCATTTTAACCATAGTTATACAATCCGATGATGAAATGTATATAGAAAAGAATCACAAAGTATAGTTGCATGGCTCTTTGAATTTGCTTTTTATTTGCATCTGTTTGTCTGTCCATTCATTGACCGGTCCATTTTTCCTTCCACTTCCATATGATAACTTAACCCTTTAATGACAAAACTGGCCTCTATATCGGACTTGAGAAATGTCAATATGCGGGTCAAGAGAAGACTATTTTTGAGAATTTAACACTGGAATGACTGGCTCGTTTATCGAGCCAGTCATTCCAGTGGTAAATTCTCAAAAATAGTCTTCTCTTGGCCTGCAAATGGACATCGGACAAGCAAATGTTTTTATTCTCTTGCCCATACTTAGCTATTAAAGGGTTAAATGAATGGTCGTCACCAAACTTGTGCCGCAATGTATCCTGAAGAATGCAATTGATTTTGTGATCAAGTTTGAATTAACATTTCATGACGACTTATTGAAAGAATATTCACCAACCTTGCTTTAGAGAGTGTCATTGATAGCTTGAAGAAAAGCGATTGTCTTGAACCATATAATGGTCAAAATTGATGACGTCAATTGACATTTTTACTTAGTAATATGCCAATAGTTTGTGTCCTCAAGCCAGAAATAGTCTTCTCATTTCAGAGGTGGGCTATAACAGGTATGAGTATTAAAAGCTTGAAGTTCATGGTTGTGGTGACCTGATTAGTGGAGGGAACTTGGTGTAGTGCCAAAGGGTCTGGACTTCTTATAGTCGTTGAACATGGTTAGTGGTTTAGTGGTGTACCATCTTACTCATGTTGGAAACATTGCTATTGAGTCCATCCTCGTCACTGCCTCTCTCTGCCCAAGAATATAAATGGGTACCGATGTTAAAGTTAGCGAAGTTAACCATAATTGACTGAAAATAAAACAACCCTAGTAATGGGCTGAATGAGACATAGGCATGCGGGTGGCGAGGGACTTATTTACTATATTTACTATTGACTGACTGAAGAACCGTGCTGATTTTCAGATAAGAAGTGTAACGTCGAGTGCATAATCAAACATCTATACCGCCAATACATGAAATACAAGCATTCAAATTTTCACTCATAATTTGACTCAATTATTAGGGCCTGCATATGTGTAGTAGCAATATGTATTACAAAATATAATTTGTAAATAGCAAAACTAACACTACTCTTATAATTATGTCCAAAAATACAAATTGCTTAACAAAAATTAAATCCTACTTATGTAGCTTGAAGACTGACTCAGCTGTTCTCAACTAACATTCCTATATATAAACAGAAATCCTGTTGAAGGTTTGCAAACTTTTGATGAGTTGAAACATCCACATAAGTCCCCAATATATGTAGGTGTACTGCTACAGCATAAGTCGTGGAACTCACTAAATCGAAGTAGAAAATTGAAACACATAGATTGTAAATCTAAGCCTGTGAAAAACAGAGTAAGCTGTAAGCTTGACTGAAATTGAAAGAGCTTGACTAAACTGATGTAATTAAAAGAATTAAACTCAATAATTTAAAGTATAAAGTTAAAGCACATAGATTGTAAATCTAAGCAGCCAAAAACAGCGTAAACTGAATGCTTGGATGAAATTGAAAGAGTTTGAATAAAATGATGTACTTAGAATAATTACATATTATTTAGAAGATAATGCTTAACAAGGGTTATTGGCATAAATTCATTAGATGTGAGCAGCAAGAACAGTTGAAAGAGTTCCCATCAATCAATTATGAAAATTTACCATCAGAAAACTGTTAATGCACAATGGGAGTCGTAGATTAGCAATCTGTGAATGGCATCCTTCAATTTGAATCACTATGTATTTCTTTCTGTCTGATTTTGAAGGCTGACAGCAGCATCACGTGAAGTTATCAAGCGTGGACACACATCACTGTCGCTTGCAGAAACGGTGGCCAAGGAGCGTCGTGAAGAAAAAAAACGTGAGGCGCTTGAGAGGCGAAAGCATATGGAGAAGGAACGTAGGAAAGCAATAATTGCAGCTCGCCAACGACAGCGTGATGCAAAGACAAAGAAAAAAGAACCGGTGGGATTTTGAATTATTATGATATTGCTCTGTAAGCAATTGTTTGGTGATAGAGACTTTAACCCTTTGAACCCTGACTTCCCAGAATCTCAATTTTAAAACAATCCTACTGGTAATCTGTTGAGTATTTTGAAACTAATTTGACAGGAACCTGTTGCTGCCATTGACAGCTTCCAGTCAAATTAGTTTCAAAATACGCAACAGGATATCTATAAAAAAAACCTCAAGGAGTTTGGTGTTTTGGCCTTTTCACATTAAGAGTATACTTACCACCCTGATACTCTATGATATTTCCCAAATATCGACTGGAGCTTCAATAAGACCCAGAATTAAAAGGAAACCGCCTCCACTGGGCAGGTTATTCAACTGACAGTCCAGCGGATGTGTGGCCCAAACTCGTGCATGTGCGGGGCTGTCTCTTTCTCTTCTCAAATTATTGAGCTGCCATTGCAACACGCTTTGATTTTACCTCGAAGAAATTGCTTTTGCTTTTGATTATTTTGAAGATTTTAAGTTGTCTTGCAACTTGCTTTTGACTTTGTAAGAATGTCTGACGCTGCCAAGTCGCTGGAGGATGCTCCCGGTCTTAGCCATCAGGTGTTTTTTATTATATTTATTGATAGAAAATTTGTGTCTTGTACCGGATGGTAAATCTGGGATTCACGCTATTACGTTGATACGTCTATATTAGGCTGTCTCATTTTAGGGGATGCCTAAACATTAGCTAACGCATGTTGTGCTTTGTATTTTCAGACACTTAGCTGATTTGTGATATGGTTCGCGTGTATCCTTCATCTGAAAAATTATTTATGCTTTTACACATCTATATTTTTACATCTAGGGGTCTAATTATTTATACTTGGTTTTCTGGATCCAAATAGTTTATTATGAGTGCAGAGAGAATTATTACCATAAGAAGTAATTTTTCCGCATTCTCCCCCCACCACAGGGTTTGGATTCAGCATCAGGTATTGCTGCTGTTGTTCAGTAGACTTCACTCGTTCTTCAGAAGTTTATTCTTCTGAGGTTTTAGTATGGAGAGTAAGTTTTCAGTCATTTTATTTCTAAAAAAATTTTGGAAATTTTATGACTGAGTTTTGTGTTATTTATCTCTCTTGATAGTTTGCATAGTTTCATTGTGTTTATAAAGTTCAACTATTAATGAATCTTTGTTTAAGTGTGGAGCCTAGTAATCATCTCTCCAAGTATTTAAGCTCAAAATTCTAATTGTCTCCCTTGTCTTCATGAAGAAGAATAAGAAGTTTTTAGGATTTGTTTACCTTTAGTCAGGTCCATAGTTTTTAGCTCACCTGGCCAGAATGGCCAAGTGAGCTTATGCCATGGCGACCGTCCGTCGTCAGTCCGGCGTCCGTCCGTCAACTTTTTCCTTTAAACGACTTCTCAAGAACCACTAGGCTGATATAAGTTATCTTTGGCAGGAAGTATCCTTAGGGCATAGTGATCCAAGTTTGTTCAAACGAAGCCGAACGGCCAATTTGGCCGGTGGCCAATTTGGATTTCAGCCGATTTTAGGAAATGTCTAGAAATCTTCTTCTCAGAAACCGCTTGGTGGATTGAAACAAATCCCATTAAATATGATCTAGGGCAAGAGCTGAACCAAGTTTGTTCAAGGGAACTTGATTGGCCAAATGGTTCAGTGGCCATTTTGGTTGACCTAGTTTTAGCGAAAACGACTTCTCCAGAACCGCTGAAGGGATCAGGCCAAAATTTGGCAGATATGATTAGGGACTAAAGGCCATTAAAGTTTGTTCAAGGGAAGTTAATCCGTCAAAAAACATGGTGCAGTTGGCCAATCAAAATACAGCATGTTTGGCGGCCATATTGGATTTTTTTTATTTGATGGATTTTGAGGCTGGAATTGGTTTTATATATGTTTTTGGGTATTCTGATCACAAATTTGCAATTTTCAAAGCTGTCGGATAAACGGTTTGGCGGCCATCTTCGATCATTTTCCCGCCAAAAGCTCCCATACTAAGGCAATGGGAAATTTAATATGTCTACGTCTCGAGAACTACTGAGCCGATTTCAATTATATGTGGCAGGAAGCATCCTTAGGGTGTAGAGATTCAAATTTGTTCAAACGAAGCTGAAACGTCTTTAAAAACCTCCGAAACCGCTTGGTGGATTGAAGCAAATCCCATGAAATACGTTCTATGGCAAGAGCTGAACTAAGTTTGGTCAAGGGAACTTGCTTGGCCAAATGGTTCAACGTCCATTTTGGTTGACCTAGTTTTAGCAAAAATTACTTCTCTAGAACAACTGAAGGTATCAGGTTGAAATTTGGCAGATATGATTAGGGACTAAGGGCCATTAAACTTTGTTCAAGGGAAGTTGATCTGTCAAAAAACATGGCTGCAGTGGGCCAATCAAAATACAGCATGTTTGGCGACCATATTGGATTTTTTTATTTGATGGATTTTGAAGCCAAAATTTGTTTAGTACAGGGTTATGAGTATGCTGATTTCAACCATGCCATTTCTGAATCTATCAGATAAACAGCTTGGCGGCATGTGGTAAAATTGGCATTTAGTACAGGTGGTCTTTATAGCATGTTTAACTGCATTCTAAAACCCTTGTAATCATTTGACAGTGACCAAACTCACCTTAGCAGCAGTTGTTCACTAGTTCAAAATAATAATTTAACTGAAAGTCATTGCTGCCTTAGAATGCAACAACTTTTTGTCAAATAAATATCAAAATATTCAAAGTTATAGATGTCAGCACACACAATACATATCTTAGATATTTAGCCAGCATAGGAAAACATTTAATCTTGTAATTTAAAACCACAACTCTAATTCCCAAGATTGAAATTAAATTAATACCCTGTGAGGTAGTGAGCTGATGAAGTGTACCATATTCACATACTGATTCTAAAAGATTTATTTAATTAATTCATCATTAACCCTTTAACACTCGTATCAGCAAAAAAGGGCTTCTGTGGTGATCTTGAGAAATGTTCATTTGCAGACTAAAAGAAGACGGTTTTTGAAAATTTACCACTGGAATGACTGGCTCGATAACCAAGCCAGTCATTCCAGTGATAAATTTTCAAAAATAGTCTTCTCTTGGTCTGCAAGTGGACATTTTCTTTGAGAAAATTTAAATTGTCTTGAATAAATTTGAGGGTTAAAGGGTTAAAGCCAATTAATTCTAGCAATTAATTTAGTTCAGTATTGCGTTATTCACAAGTTTTGTTGGATAGCATGTAGCATGGTGACGACCATTTTGAAAATAGTTTTGCTGACGATATCTGTTACTGTCAAGTGCAGCAACAGTTTTCAGCCTGACTATTCAACCCTTGTCACACCAATGTCTAAAGATTAATTGTTACAAAGCCATTATTAGAAAGGCTGCTGTACAGTTTGTAAACACCATTGGTGAAGACCATTGCTGTCATAGACAGTGCTGTTGCTGTTATATAATTGACAGCAACAGCTTACACAACCCTTATTTCCAGTTAAATGCGGTAATAAGATTCGCTTCTTATCAATTTATTGGCTCACCTGGCCAGAATGGCCAAGTGAGTTTATGCCATGGCGACCATCCGGCGTCTGTCCGGCATCCATCCGTCCATCCGTCCGTCAGCTTTTTTCTTTAAACGACTTCTTCTCAAGAACCACTGGGCCGATTTCAATTATATTTGGCAGGAAGTATCCTTAGGGCATAGGGATCCAAGTTTGTTCAAACAAAGCCGATCAGCCAATTTGGCTTTTGTCCGATTTTAGGAAATGACTAAAAATCTTATCCGAAACCGCTTGGTGGATCGATTCAAAACTCACAAAATATCATATAGGGCAAGAGCTGAACCAAGTTTGTTCGAAGGAACTTGATTGGCCAAATGGTTCGGCAGCCATCTTGGATGACATAGTTTTCGTGAAAACGACTTATTCTGCAGAACCGCTGAACGGATCAGGCTGAAATTTTGGGGATATGATTATGGACTAAGGGCCATTAAAGTTTGTTCATGGGAAGTTTATCGGTAAAAAACATGGCTGCTGTGGACCAATCAAATTTCAGCGTGTTTGGCTGCCATATTCTATTTTTTATTTGATGGATTTTGAAGCCCAAATTGATTTTCTTAACTCCGCTTACTTGTCAGTCAGCTGTCGTATAGCGATGACCCATCCGTCTTCTGTATGTCCGTCCATCTATCTGTCTGTCTGTCTCACCAACAATGGCAGCTCATTTTGTTATTTCTTGACGGATTGACACCAAACTTGGTCACAATGTTAATGTCGGCATCTAATATCTGTGTTGTGAAAATGAAACTGATAGGACGTCAAATGCCAGAGTTACCACTCCTTAAATATTTGCAGTCTCACTTTCATAGGGCAAATATAGGTTTGTTTCCACCGTCCATTGATTTATCACTATGCCAGATTTTATTGCCAAACTAGATATTAAATTCCAATTAACGGATTAACCTTTCCAGTACTGCCGAAATATTTAAGATATGTATTATGTGCTCTGACATCTATGCTCTTAAAAATATTTTGAAATGTATTGATTTGAAAGTTATTGCTGCATTAGGCAGCAGTGAAAGTTGTTGCTGCCTAAGGCAGCAATGATTTCAGTCAAATTATATTTATAATCGACTCCAGCTCACCCTACCTCTGCTGCTAACTTGGTGATTCAGCCAGATGCACATGTGTTAAATGGGTTGTGTGGTGGTGGGGAATAACCTGCTATAAAGACCACCTACCTGCCTTTAGAGACCATTTTCTTCAATTGTATTTAAACCTCTAATAACCATCTGACTGAGTTTTTGCAGACGACATATTCCAAAGGTTATATCTCTGAACCTGATAAATATATTGAAAACAATTGGACTGAAATTGTTTGTGGCTAAGCCGCCAACAACTTTCAGTCGAATTGTTTTCAAAATATTCAACAAGTGAAGAGCTTTTGAAAATTGAAATTATTGGCTGCACTGGCTTGCAGCAGTGAGACAGTTAAGAAACCAGCTGTAGTTAGCGCTGATATCATCTATTTTTACTTAAACATTGTTCAAAATCACTAATGCAAAAAAACAGTCCGGAGATTGTTGTCAATATCTTGAAAACTAAACCATTTGACTGAAAGTCATTGGAAGTGACACCGATGGATGTAAAACTTAAGTAAGATTAGTTGAAATGCCAATGTTCCAGGTGAGCGATACAGGCCCATTGGGCCTCTTGTTTTCTGTGGGCCTGGCTTATCTTTTTCATCTAGGTTTTTAAGTTTTCCTTAAGGAATTTATTAGCCTTTCGCAATTGGTTTTTTGGTTCGTCATAACCAAAAACTAATTGTTTCCGTTTGTGTCTTTCAGAGGGTTATTGAAAATAAATGCTCTTCCTGCCACCGGTTCGTGAAGGGCCGCTATTTCCCTCATGACTGCACTAAGTGCAGTACGTGCATGCCTTTGCTAAATTGTGTGCGAGTCGTGGCCGGTGGAGGTGTTTACTGATTTCATTAATCAGCAGGTAAAGGACCGGGCAGCGGATGAAAAGAGGCGACTTGACAAGGAAAGGAGTCTTATGGTAAGCAGAGGAAGGCATCCATGCCTGACATGGAGGCTTTCCATCTGGAGATGATCGGAGATGTGAAGAAGACAATCACGGATCTTGTCCCGGAGTTGCTTCACAGCTTGCTTCTTGGTTCAAGTTCGTCATTGTCTTCCTCATTTGCTCCAGGACAGAGTGTTCCCGTCTCTGGGTCTGGTTCTCTTAGGATGCCAGTTTTCGATGTAAAAGACCCAGAGATGGCTCCCGCTGGTCCGCACTAAGGCTTACCTCATCCGTGGACCTGGGAGGGAAAGCCATGGCCTCGGGCATTCGCTTGGCGAATGTTCTAAAGTAGCCTAAGACTAAAGGTATCAGTGCCTCATGCGATATCCCTCCTGCCCAGGCCGAGTTTGATCCTTTTTCAAGCTTGGCGTCTAATCTTACTGGGCAGGAAGAAGAGGATACTCTGTTATGGCCTGCCGATGGTCACGGAAATGGAAATCTATCTGCCCCCCCCCCAGGGGGTGCATGGGTGACCTTTTCCATGGAACTGCTTCTTTGGGAGTAGGTTTCACGGCTCAACGGCTAGGCCGACTTGGAGCCGATGGCCATCCATACCGTATCCCTCGGCCTGCCGAGAGTTACCGTGAGGAAGGCCCGGACTATGACATCATGCATGTAACCCCCCCATGTTGCTGTAGATCTGGCTCCTGGAATAGCCATGGCGCAAGCCATGCCAGCCCTTGCTGGTTCGTATGGCTTCCCTGGCTAAGCAGGAGTATCTCCAGCTCCAGCTGCTACACCACCACTGAATGTGGTTGAGAACGACAAAGGCCCTAGGCTCATCGTGCATTCACAGGTGGCCACCGAGGAGGACTGGCTGGATGCTTGCCAATGGTTGCTAAGCATCAAGTCAGAACTCCAGGTGGATCCACCGGCTTCCCAGCGGGACCAGCACTCATGGTTGGGAGGGAAGCCAGTGACGAGTACCATGCCATCTCTACCGTATGCGGAGCATATCGTGGATATGTTTGCTGCGGCAGAGACGTCCATTCAGCAGAATGGATGCCTTGCGAAGGCCCCTCGCGAGGTGGCACGGCGTTGCCGTATCAGTTCTGATCTTTATCAGAAGTACGGCGTCATCCCAAAGCCTTGGGCAAAGACACGCGGCCAGGGTCCCAATCTGACACGGGACCCTTGTGCGCTAGCACTTTGCGCAACTCAAATTCCTCGCTGTGGGCCATCTCAGCTCTCTCGCACATTTCCCAGCTGCTACAGGGGGTAGTAGCAGCATCTGTGGCCCGCCGAGCATCTCCTCTTACAGTCCAGAGAGCCATCCAGGACGGCATTAAGCTGGTACTGGATTGTATGATGAGAACCGTAACCAGGAGTTTATGGGCGAGGCACACATTTGCTCTGGACAATTTGTGCCCCTCACAGGACCTGTACACTTGGCTTCTTTGGACGCCGATGTCAGGTCCAGGGTTGTTTGGAGGTGAAGGATGCCTGCACCTCCAGCAAACCGTAAACCTGGTGAACAACCAGAGGGTGCTGCATGAGCAGTTTGAAGTGCTCCACAGGGAGTGTGTTCGAGCAGCTCCTTCTGCCTTCCACCACCAGCAGGCTAGAGGTGGTGGTTGCCTTGTCAGAGGCCAACCACCTACACAGCATCGGCCACAGCAATGCCAGTGTAAGCCAGCTAGGGTGAGAACACAGGCTCCTCCAGCGTAACCTGCCAGGCAACCCACATACCGAGGCGCACATGGCGCTGGAAGAGGAACGTGGGGTTCTGGTCATGGGAGCCGAGTCTGATGGGTCGGCACCCACAAGGGTCACACCAGTGCTGCTAGGACAGCCACCAGAGACAGAGCAACTCTTGCACTTCTCGGGTCCACCTCAATCCTTAGGTGCCATCTGGCCTTCCACTTGCAAGAGTGGGAGCGTTTTACTCAGGAGCGCTCAGTCTTGCGATGCCTTTCAGTCGGTTACCATCCTGACTGGATGTCAAGCCAGCCATCACGCCTGTCTCTGGTTCCGATCTGGACTCAAAATCCATGAGATCCAGATCAGCGGTTGTGCATAGAGGAAAAAATTCAATCTCTCTTACAAAAAACATGCAATTCGACCCGCACAGAAATGTCTGGGTTACTATTCAACCGTGTTCCTAGTGACACCAATTCTCAACCTCAAATCTCTCAACAGGTTTATCCTCACACCAGGTTTCAAAATGGAAACTGTAAGAACAGTGTTAGCAGGATTGAGGAAGGGAATGTGGATAGCATCAATAGATCTAAAAATTGCTTATTTTCACATTCCCATTGCGAAGAGCTTTCGTCAGTTCCTGCAATTTGCATTTCAGGGCCACCAATGGGAATTCAGGGTTCTCCCATTTGGTATTTCGACAGCTCCTCGGGTCTTCACTGGAGTTGTCCAAGCTATGACGTTATACCGCCGCAGGAGACACATAGCAGTCCACACATACATAGACGACTGGCTGTTAAAAGCACACAATCAAGAAAGTCCATCAGCAAATCTGGAGATAGTTTTGAAAACTCTTACAGATCTAGGCTGGATAATCAACTTTCAAAAATCAGAGCTGACACCATCCCAGAAGTTTGTTTACCTGGGCACGTTCTTCGATCTAGAGACAGGGTATGTTTACCCTTCTCAGGAGAGAGTAGAAGTACTCATCTCAGTCATACAGTCGGTGTGCAACAGTTGTCATGTTCTGGCACGGGTCTACTTGAGAATGCATGGGTTGATGGTTTCTTTGGAACCAGTCATTCCATAGGCAGCCTTATGCCGGCGGCCTATCCAGTTATTTCTCATGTCACAGTGGACCCAGAGTACGGGATTCCTGGACTCAAAGGTGTCAGTGTTGGCACCTCTTATTCACCACCTTCAAAGGTAGATGAAAAGAGAGAATCTCCTGGCGGGGTTGATGTTGTCACCTCCCCACCATCAGTTAACGATGTACACAGATGCATCAATGGAGGGATGGGGAGCTTGCCTGGAAGAAGACAAAGTATCAGAGCTTATGAATCTGGATCAGTCAAAAGAACATATCAATCTGCTAGCAATGCGAGCAGTAGTTTTAGCCATGGAACACTTCCTAGAGAAGGTCAAGGGCAAGATTGTTCTGGTTCGATCAGACAATACAATAGTAGTGACTTACATAAACTGCCAGGGCGGAACGAAGTCGCCCAGTCTCTGTATGATGACATGGACACTGCTTTGCTGGTGCCTATATCATGGGATTTGCCTGAAAGCAATTCATATTCCGGGAAGGCTAAATCTATTGGCAGACTCATTGAGCCGAAGAATGAGCATTCTTCCCACGGAATGGCAGCTAAATCAATGTGTGGCGGACTGTCTGTTCAATGACTGGGGCAAGCCCAACATAGATGTATTCGCAACGAAAAAGAATGCAAAGATGATGACGTACATCTCCCCGATTCCAGATCCAAGCACTATTGCAATAGATGTGCTAGCTATGAGCCAGAGGAATAAGTGAAATACATGCTTAGTCAGCAGAGCCAGACCATTTTGTGGTTACAGGGGAAGGACTCAGGCTTCTACCTAGAGTTAACTTTATAGTGAAAACCAGTCTTTAAAATATCCTGGTCAGCCTATAGTTTTACCCGCTTTGACTAGGTTTGATCCGAATTCAAAGGCTTGGTGTCCTGTCCGTGCATTAACACATTGTAAACAACGTACACAGGAATGGCAGACAGACCACAGTGCTTTATGGCTGTCTTACATTAAACCCCACGGGAGAGCTTCTAAAGATACCATTTCTAGGTGGATGGTGGCATCCACGGTTCTGTTTAATGGAGTGCCGGTGGATGACATTTTATCAGTAGCACAATGGCACTGTGAGTCTAGTTTTACAGATCATTACCTCCGTGACACGTCAAATCGGCTTGCCTTATCGATTTTACATAAATGTTAAACTGTATATATTTGTAAATATTGTTCATTAAGGCCTTTTACTCAGACACAGTGCAATTTAGTGGGGAATCCCCGCTTTTCCGTATTGTACCTATCATCGCCAGCAGTGATTAAAGGGAATCTCCTCAAAATAGGTTAGTCCTATATTTGGTGATGGTAATTTTTTGTTATGTTTTTGTATCCCCCCCGGTCTGGAAGACGGGGGGATATAGCGATCAGCATGTCCATTCGTCCTTCCGTCCATGTGTCTGTCTGTCCCCGTCTTGTCAACGCAACTCCTCCTAGAGGTCTCAATGGATTAACTTAAAATTTTATCCACATTGTCAATATGATGTGCGGATGTGCATGTGCTTTTTTCGCGTCCAAAATATTGTTCATTACAGAGTTATCACCCTTTATATAACTTAACTTAAAGCTGATACATAAACTGCATTGCCAATCATTTCTTGTCAACGCAACTCCTCCTAGAAGTCTCAATGGATTAACTTCAAATCTTGTCGACATTATCAGTATCATGTGCAGATGTGCATGTGCTTTTTTCGCGACCAAAAAGTTGTTCATTACAGAGTTATCACCCTTTAAATATCTTAAAGCCGATACATAAACTGTATTGCCAATCATTTCTTGTCAACGCAACTCCTCCTACAGTTTAGCTCCAATCCTTTCGAAAATTGGTACATGTTATCATTACCACATGTAGGTGTGCATGTGCTATCCGTGTACCTGTCAGTCCATCCATCTCTGACAATCATTTCTTGTCAACGCACCTCCTAGAGGTCTCAATGGATTAACTTTAAATTTTGTTCACATTATCAGTATCATGTGCAGATGTACATGTGCTTTTTTCGGCACCGAAAATTTTTTCATTACAGCGTTATCCCCCTTTAAATATCTTAAAGCTGATACATAAACTGCATTGCCAATTATTTATTGTCAACGCAACTCCTCCTAGAGGTCTCAATGGATTAACTTAAAATTTTGTCGACATTGTCAATATCATGTTCAGATGTGCATGTGCTTTTTTCGCAACCAAAAAATCTTTCCTTACAGAGTTATCCCCCTTTAAATATCTTAAAGCCGATACATAAACTGCATTGACAATCACTTCTTGTCAACGCAACTCCTCCTACAGTTTAGCTCCAATTCTTTTGAAAATTGGTACGTGTTATCATTACCACATGAAGGTGTGCATTTGCTATCCATATACCTGTACGTCCATCTGTCTGTCCAAAATGTGTGTATGTCCGTCTGTCAGTCCATCTATCTCTGACAATCATTTCTTGTCAACGCAACTCCTCCTAGAGGTCTCAGTGGATTAACTTTAAATTGTGTCCACATTATCATTATCATGTGCTATCCGTATACCTGTACATCCATCCGTCTCCAAAATGTATGTATGTCCGTCTGTCAGTCCATCCATCTCTGACAATCATTTTTTGTCAACGCAACTCCTCCTAGAGGTCCCAATGGATTAACTTTAAATTTTGTCCACATTATCAGTATCATGTGCAGATGTGCATGTGCTTTTTTCGTGGGCAAAAAGTTGTTCATTACTGAGTGATCACGCTTTAATTATCTTAAAGCTGATACATAAACTGCATTGCCAATCATTTGTCAACGCAACTCCTCCTACAGTTTAGCTGTGATTCTTTTGAAACTTGGTAAGTGTTATCATTACGACGTGAAGATGTGCATGTGCTATCCGTATACTTGTACATCCATCCATCTGCCCAAAATGTATGTTCGTCTGTCGGTCCATCCTTGTCAATGCAACTCCTACAGTTTAGTTACAATTCTTTTGAAACATGGTAAATCTAATCATTACCATCCGAAGATGTGCATGTGCTTTTTTCGCGGCCAGAAAATTATTCATTACAGCGTTATCTCCCTTTAAATACCTTTAAGCCGATACATAAACTGCAGTACCAATCATTTCTTGTCAACACAACTCCTACAATTTAGCTGTGATTCTATTGAAACTTAGTAAGGATTCTCATTACCACTTGAAGATGTGCATGTACTATCCATATGCCTGTACATCCATGCATCTGAATAGAATGTATGTGTGTCAGTCTGTCAGTTCGTCCATCTCTGGCAATCATTTCAAGATGTCAACACAACTACAGTTTAGCTACGATGTATGTTTATCTGAAACGTTTGGATCCGGGGGATATGCTGTATTCTGATGGCTCTTGTATTACTTACTAATATGGTGATGGTTCGTGTTTTTTGTGGTTCCATCTCAGAGTATACGAAATGAAGCTTTCGTCCGATGTCCTATAGTACATCAGCACGAGTACATAGAGAGCGTATAGGACATTGAGGTCATCGCTCCCTCTTTTTACAAAAGAGGGGGGGGCGGGTTGGTGGAGCGCATGTTAAACGGTCATTACTCTCAACATCGGTCGTGTTATCCGATGTCCAAGTCATTTCCTGATTGTGTTTACATACGCAATTTCAGATGTTTTTTGTGCTCCAAAAGCAAAAGAGCTTGCACTTCCAGGGATGAGCCGGTCTTCTGACCTTCGCCTCACTCCCGCCGAATTCACTTACAAATTCTGGCTATATCATAGAGTATCAGGGTGGTAAGTATACTCTGATGTGAAATAAAAGAAATCACAGATTTCTATTTTCATGAGAGAGTTTATACTTACCACCCTGATATGATCTTGGCCTAGTTGAGTAACCTGCTCAGTGGGGGTGGTTTCTTTTTAATTCTGCGTCTTATTGAAGCTAGGTCGATATTTGGGAAATATCATAGAGTATCAGGGTGGTAAGTATCAGCTCTCGCGTGAAATAAGAAATCCGTGATTTCTTTTATTCAAGGGTTAAATCATGTAATATTTCTTCTAGCATTGGCTGAAATGTGAAATAAATAAGATATCACATAACCATTTAACGGTAACACCTGCCTGCCAAACATGGTTTCTGCTGTGGTTTTAATGAATGCTCATTTGCAGGGCAGGGGTCTCAGGACTATTTGTGAAAATTTACCAGTGGCATGATAGGCTTGATAGCTGAGCCAGTCATTGTAGTTGTAAATTTTTACAAATAATCTGTTGCCTTGCAAATTAACATTCATTGAGGAAAGATTTTTTTTTCTTCACAAATTTTGACCATTAAAGGATAGCGCCAGACCCCCTAAACATAATGTTTTCAAAAATATAATTGTAACCTTTTGTAATCAAATTAGAAACTACATATTTGTTATTAAAAAATCTGATACGTTCGCAAAATTTATATTCCTGACTAGGACTTATGATGTCATAGGTTGACCGTTTTTCTCGCTGTCATCCAACATCATTGCAGCATTTTCACTTCAGCGTTGTTATGAATATATAACTATATTTGTTTAAATATCGAAGACTATTTTAATAGCAAGGCCTTTGTCTGATTTCTGTGATGCCCCGAGTCTGACATTTAAGTTCTGATCTTGAGATAAATTAAAGACTCGATAGTATAGGCATGTATCAGTAACATTGCCACTTTTGAATAGGCTATCGCTGATAGATCTAGAAATTTAATATATGGAGTCATGTCCATAAAACTCTTCTCGTTGATTGTCTAGAGTACTAGCTACTTATAGTCGCTTGTGATTCACACCTAGTCTTGTAAAAAAACAAAAAATATTATGCAACTTATTTATTTGATGTTGAGATAATAATTTTTGTCGCCGGAAAACTGTCTAGACATGTTTAAGATTTTCTGAGTTCTTTCCAATTGGACTGTTTCGTAAATATAATGCTTTCCTAAATTTAGAAACTCTCATATCAGTTTCCAGGAAAACAACCAAATAATAACAAATATGTGTGACAGGGACAGAATTTGGCATGAAAATTAGTATGTCATTTATAAAGTAATAATACACTTAGACAATTATATTATAACAAAAATATTGAAAATTTGCTAATGTATTTGTATCTCGAAGGGAATACCTCTTTAACACTGTGATTGATGCTTCAGCAAATAATGCTGTGAATGTTGCATCTATGTTGATGAGATTCTAAATAGTTCTTACATACATCCAAAAGCATCTGTGGCTTTTCTTACTATCCCCCTATAAATATGTGATAGTACGATAAAGGCCTTAATGTCTTTAATCGGTATATATATATATCTAAACTGTTACCATACTTATAGCTATCGAGATATCACAATTCAAATGGATATACCTAATACTTCTGAGAGTCATGATCATGCTTTATATCCTGATGTGATTCGACCTATGATGTCATAGAATGAATTAACTGGCAGAAATTTATAGTGGCATAGCGATTTTTAACGCAATTTAAATCACATTTAAAGATAAATGTCACAGGAACTTCTTACACAGTAGCTTAGATTTTGGCTCAAGGACAGAATTGTGTGTTTTATACAAGGTATATTGACCCCTCTTGTGTTCTTTCAAAGACCTTTCCAATTTTAGCTATGCCCCACCCATCTCTAGCTAAGCTCCACCCACACCTCGCTCATGTTGTGATCAATCGAGCCCTTAACTCCCTGATTATCAATTTCCAGAAAACTACAGGTAAGCTGTTGAATATTTTGAAGCTAATTTAACAGGGTGCTGTTGCTCCCTATAGCATGTTTATTAAATAGTAAAAACACAATTCATACAGCAATGCTTAGTCCGTCATCAGTTAGTCATTAGTGACAAACTTATCGATTGATTATGACATCATCCTACACATCACATAGTGTGATTATGACATCATATCATTGATGGATAAACTGGAAAGGTCCATTGACAGACTAGTTCCTCATGTGATAATGTATATATGCACCTGATCTCTCCTTATTAACCCTTCAACCCTTAAAATTCTTGCATCTAACTTTCTAGACAGAAAAGCTGTTGAATATTTTTAAACTAATTTGACCGGAACCTGTATAAATTTTTCCTTAATCATAAAGAATTTGTCATATCTGATCTGTAAGGATTAATTGGTTAAATACTGGCTGTTGCTCTCACTAATATTTATAATGTAGTTTTTATCATATTTTCTGGTTTACCTGTACAGTTTACTACATGTATGCATTATTGGTGTTAAAGCGTTAATCTCTGACTGATCTTTCTTTGTAGACTCCTGGTGATACTTCAACAACAGGACAGCCAGCGGAAGAAGAAACTGTTACAAACTCTGGTGATAGCAAGCCTGTATGTTTTAATGATGTCATCAATAATAAACAGTGAGTTGAATTCTACTTCTGTCATTGTCTGTTCAATTCTGATTCTGCTGTATCTGAAAGACGAGGTTTTATGGCATGTCAATAAGTCAATATTGGGCGTCGATTTGGAAAAGATTTTTTAATCCTTTAATGATCAAATCTGATCAAGAAAGTTAATTTTTTTCTAAGTGAATATCCATTTACAGATCAAGAGAAGACTATTTTTTAAATTTTGCCACTGCAATGAATGGCTCGGCTTTCGAGTCAGGCATTCCACTGGTAAATAAAAAATTAATTTCACTCAGTCACTCACTCACTCACTCACTCACTCACTCACTCACTCACTCACTCACTCACTCACTCACTCACTAACTCACTCACTCACTCACTCACTCACTCACTCACTCACTCACTCGCACACATACAGTGACGCACAAAGGATGACATGGTTTATATACATTATATATTTTATTTTTATTTCTATAGAATTGTGACAATGTTCAAGAAGTTTTCTCAGGAGCAACCAGAGAATAAGGCCATCAATAATACACTGCAAATGTACTTGGATATCATGGCCTATCAAGCGCTCAATGCTGGACGTGATACGAAGGGCAAGAAGGATACTCAAGCTAACATGCTGTACAAGTAATGTGCTATGGAATAGTTGTATTCATACCCACCCTTGGTCTAGACATGTGCTAGTCACTATTTTCATGCATCCAGCAAGTTTTACCCTTCAGTGACAAAGCTAGGCATAGGTGTCTTAAACTGGTATATCAAACCAGTACATATCAATGAACACCAAAAGATTACTGTGCTCAACAGCTACTTTTTGCTAACCGTCTTATACTCCCGTGAGTTGTATTATGTCTGATCATAGACTAAAGGTACATTGTCAATGGTAGGTCAATGTGACAATTCTTTCTTGTAATTCAGAGTAGTGAAATATGGCAAATATGTGCATTTAAATATAAGACACATTTCTGCCCAAACAAGGTGATTTAAAATATGTTTTATATATACCTGTACAAGAAATGATGGTAATTACATGAAAACCAATGTCATATACCAGCTATGTGATGGCATTTATGGGCAGGCGGGAGGACGAAATCCAATATGGCTGCCAGACATCGGTGACCATCATGAAAATTGGTTTCCGGACGATTACTCCGCTACTGGACCATAACACCGCTACCATTTATCAGATCGCTTTGAACCTTTATGGAATGACTAGACTACATCTCAGGAAGAACCCTATCAACTGATTATCGAAAATCCAATATGGCTACCAACCACTGGTGGCGATTGTGAAAATTTGTTTTGTGGATGATAAGTCCATTTCTGGACGATAACTGCTACCATTTAGTGAATCGTGTTGAAACTTCATAGGATGACTGGACTTTGTCCGGTGAAGAAATCGCAATCTTCTGATAGCTCTCATTCATTAGTTTGTCATCATTCCGCGGTATTGTGTCATTTGCGAAGTTCTTTTTAAAGCTTATATTTGTGTACATTTCTCCTTTCTATGAACGCTGACATAAATTAATTTTCAATCAATCAGAAAAGGCTCGGCTGCACGCATCGGAATGTATGTTCAGTCATGTTTGTTCAATCTCTAGTTTGTCAGTCTGGTGTAAAAGATGATTGCTTATGGAGACAAAATGGTGACGCCGATGAACCAACATTGTCACAATATTAAATTGCCAATTGTTGTGATGTAAATATAGGGATGATATGTAAATGCTTCCTCAAAATCTATTAATGCAATGCAACATTTAATACAAGATTAGTCTCCCTTTAATTAGTCATGGTTAGCTATAGTACAGCTCCCTAGACAAAAACATGTTAGTTAGTATGAAATGTTCTGTTGACTATTTTGATCATAATGGACCTTTCCACTGTATCCATCCATCATATGATGTCATAATCAACTACATCACGTATAGAATAGCATCACAATCAATGACGTCATGAATGACGTAGATAAGTACGTCATGAACGCATAGTTGAAGACGGACTATGCATTGTTGTACGAATTCTTTACTATTTAATAAATATCCTGTTGAACATTTTGAAACTAATTTGACTGGGTGCCCGATATTCAACAACTTAGCTGTATAGTTTTCAGGAAATTGATAGTCGGGGCATTCGGGGATCGATCAATCCCAATATGGCAAAGTGTCGATGGAGCTTAACTAGTGAGGGGCAGGGCATAGCTAAAACTGGAAAGGTGAATTGGATTGGAAGACATTGTAATGCCTTCAAATCCAGTTATTTTCAAAATATTCAACAGTACATTTTCTTTTGTTTTGGAAACCGTTTCAGTTATTTCTGAGCTGTACTGTATTATTAAGGAACACTAGCATCTTAGATAGTGCTAGCTAAACGCAGCTGCTATTAAAAATGGGTTTGGGACCACAGGATGGTGACTCTAATTCCGGTGAGGTGTCCTCCACCTATCTTAGACTACCTCCATCTATCACCAACAGTTGGTTGGCACTATCTAGACATTTTACTAGTAGTAATTATGTTAAAAAAGTGAAAAAGATCTCTGGCTGTAAATTGTTCATATATTATTTTCAGAAATTACCTGGATGAACAAAGTAAACGACATATCTCCCTACCTGATAAACTTGCATCACGTTTGGCTATGGATAAGGATCGGCCTAAATCACCTGTTATTAAGGAGCTAATATCACATATACAACCACGCATTGATGAAACATTTAAATTGTTCCTCCAGGTCAGTCAGTGCTAATATAATTATCTGTGTCCTGGACAGAAGGTTTTATGTGCGGAGCGATGCAAGTGTATTGCAATAGAGGCATCAGATCTGTCACTCAAGTATTTGATGTCATAATCAAAGTACATCACTTGTTCACCAACGTCACAACGACATAATGTAGGTCTGATATGAAAAGGGCAATGGTCTAATACTAACCATCTGAATAGTATGTCTTTGTTTATTAAATTGTAATTCACCAAAGATATACAATTCAGATGGTTAAATTAGTTTCAGAATATTCAAGAGATTGTTTATTAAATTGTAAATTCACAAATCTCTTGAATAGTTTGAGACTAATTTAACTGAGAGGTGTTTCTGCCACGTGTCTAGAAATGGAACCTTTCATCATATTGTCAATTCATTTCTGAGAATGGCTTCCTCTGTTGCCAGGCCATGTGGATGATATAGAGAATTGTGTGGTGAATATATAGAATACATGGACAATTTATATGGCTGCAGAATGTGGGGGACATTTAAGGTGTTTAAACACTCACAATTTTTCTCCAGCATATATACGAGGGGGGTCGATACACAGAGTCATCATTTCATTTCAACAAAATATGCCAATATTCACCAGAGTTATCTACCCTAAACACCTTAACATCTGTAAAAAAAATTTCCTGTCTAATCCAGATCTTGGTTGAAATTTGAGAGATAAGATTAGGGACTAAGGGCCATTAAAGTCTGTCCAAGGGAAGTTGATCCGTCAAAAAACATGGCTGCTGTGGGCCAATCAAATTGTAGCGTGTTTGGCAGCCATATTGGATTTTTTTATTTGATGGATTTTGAGGCCAAAATTTGTTCTATATATGTTTTTGGGTATTCTGAGCTCAAATTTTCCGTTTTCGAAACTGACGGATAACCGGTTTGGCGACCATCGTGGATTATTTTCCCGCCAAAGGTGCACATACTAAAGCAATTGGGAATTTTAAAATGTCGTCTTCTCGAGAACTACTAGGCCGATTTCAATTATATGTGGCAGGAAGCATCCATATGGCATAGGGATCCAAGTTTCTTCAAATGAAGCCGATCGGCCATCTTGGATTTTGGCTGATTTTAGGAAACATCTTTAAAAATCTTCTCCGAAACCCCTTGGGGTATTGATTCAAAACTCATGAAAACTCATCTAGGGACAAATGTAAGCCAAGTTTGTTCAAGAAGACTTGATTGACCAAGTGGTTCAGCGCCCATCTTGGATGACCTAGTTTTCCCGAACATGGCTTCTCCAGAACCGTTGAATTGATCAGGCCGAAATTTGGGAGATATAATTAGGGACTAACAACCATTAAAGTATGTTCAAGGGAAGTTGATCCGTCAAAAAACATGGCCAAAAGAATTGTAGCGTGTTTGGCCGCCATATTGAATTTATTTTATTTGATGGATTTTGAGGCCAAAATTAGTTCTGTATATTTTTGGGGGTATTCTGAGCTCAAATTTGCTATTTTCGAAACTGTCGGAGAAACGGTTTGGTGCCCATCTTGAATTATTTTCATGACAAAAGCGCCCATACTAAAGCAATGGGAACTTTAAAATGTCTTCTTCTCGAGAACTGCTAGGCCAATTAAAATTATATTTGGCGGGAAACATCCATAGGGCATGGAGATTTATGTTTGTTCAAACGAAGCTGATCACCCAATTTGGCCGGTGGCCATCATGGATTTTGGTCGATTTTTAGAAATGTCTTCGCCAAAACTGTTTGAGCAATTGATTCAAAACTCCTAAAATATCATTTAGGGCATGAGCTCAACCAAGTTTGTTCAAGGGAACTTGATTTGCCAAATGGTTGGGCAGCCATCCTGGATGGGCTGGTTTTCATGAAAGCAACTTCATCTCCAGATCGAGCCACAGAATGGATTGGGCCGAAATTTGGGAGATATGACATTGATGACTAAAGGCCATTAAAGTTTGTTCAAGAGAAGTTGATACATAAAGAAACATGGCCTCTGTTTTTTTGTTACAAGTCTGCTCAACTCATTAGAGGTCTACTTATTGTTAATGACCATTCTAGTTGAGATGCCTATGGGCCAGGTGAGCGATCCAGGCCCCTTGGGCCTCTTGTTTAAAATCTGGAAAGGATAAATATGTGACAAGACATCATCCATTGTACTCAGGTTTCTGTGAGGTCGTTTCATGTATGCCAGAGTTAACACCCATATATAAAGTTAATATTGTCAAAGTCTAGCGATTCATATTTACTGTTCTTCAAACATGAATGTTTTTTGCGTATGTTGAGTTTTACGAAAACTCCCATTAACAAAGCATTCACTGAGACATAATACCCATGTGAAATGAATATCGCTGCTAACACTCAGATCATCAATCTTAGACCTGCTGAGGTTTGTATGTTAATTTTGTTCTATTGATAGATGGAGTAGTTTACTAACTAGGATAAAGACACTTTCTGTCTGTCGTCCTGTTCCCCTGACATCCTCAATAGTTTACAAGAAGCCATCGACTGCTTAGAGTATCACCCTTCATTTTTCCATTCCACATGATGACCAGTACATGAACAATAACCCAAGATGTGATAGATCACATTCTCTTAATAAACTACCTCTTTTGATAGATTGGTTGGTGTTTCAATGATTGACGGAACTGAATATGAAAAGATAGGCAATTTTCTTGTAGGGTCAAGCCGAGAGTTTAGGAATGGATTCGCAGAGCATATTGCAGTTGTCACAGTCCGAGTTAGTGGGTCGTCTTCAGGCTGATGCAGCACTTATAGGATCATGGAAGAAAAAGACAAAGAGTGGAAAGGTCAGTTGAGGGGAATACATTTGTAATACTTCTTGCATATTTAGACAAATAATATGTAGAAATGTATTAATTTTTCCATTCATTTACCAATTTGTTACACTTAATAACGTTGCACATTTCTTAGCGCTGTTACACAGTTTCATGACGTTTCTAGAGCACAAATACCTCAGCTTGCTTTCTCTAAAAGGCTCAACATAATGATCATGCAATTGATATCCTGAAACTCAGTTATGTTAAGTTATGCAATGTTAAGTATTTCTTTATTTGTTGTTGTAGTCTGGCTTTATATAACTGGGATATTTGGAATGTTCTCTTCAGTTTCTTATGTTTTTTACCACATACGGACAATTTAGCGGAGACATCTGTGGGTAGTTGATTGATATCAGAGCAGAAATGATCAATTTACTGTATTTTGTGTACACATATTATGGTTTTGAAATGGTGTGGTTAGGGTTGGGTGATATTGGTTAAGCCATGATAATATCGATATCTCATTCGAATATCATGATCTCACAATGTATTGTCAATTGGGTGACTTCTGTTTGGTATATTTCAAGAAAAAGGTGAATTATTCTCTAAAGCGCTTTAAAACGATTGTTATAAACAGAAATAATACACAATTTCCTGATACAAATTCTTGCCACCTTGCACATATGCTTTTAATGTACCCCATGCCCATCATTGCGGGAATGAACTTATTACCTGGGACTATCTAATTATTGGGTATCCTGTAATAACCATCGTTTATTAATAATTAATCTAAAATTTGACATTTCATGTTGTTGTTGTGGAACATATACAAATCATGTGATATTTGGAATTTTCTGCGATTCAATACTGGTATTTAGACATGTTATTTAGACTTACCGCTCTCTCACGTTGGCATACCAGATCTTGAGAATACGAATGTGTGTCTTCAAGCAAACTCTTCCATGAATAGTTAACACCATGCGATTGATTTTATTGGAAAATCAATATATGTCAGAATTCTTTCTAAATAGATTGATCGTGTGACCCGGTTTTTATTCACATTCTAGTCAAAAAGACCCAATGTGGCTAAAAGATATAGTCTCGCTTCCAAGAGTCTATCAGAAATGTGTGGTAGATTTTAAATATAATGTGTATATAACCATCCATTTTGGCAAAGATCATAGAACGTCAGCCATGACGTGATTAGATAGACAATGTTCATTCGTAGGAAAAAAAATTCTTTATATAGTTATTGGATAATTTTTATCATGCTTGCCAATGAGAAAATAGGAATGGAATGTTCAGCGGCAGCAGCCTAAACGATATAAATATTTCACGGAAAACATGTCTTAGGCATAATCACGATTGTCCCTGGTTAGAGTCTTAAGTTTTTTACAATGCTGATACGAAAAAAAAAAAAATCTGCTAATATTCAGTTTTTCAATATTTGTATTTCATAAGTGGTTTTAAACAAGGTCAAAGATTTGCATTTTTTGTAGTTAGTTAAAATTGGTTTCTATTATGATTTCTGTTATGCATTCGGGATGAAATTGGTTGACACTATTGCACGTCAAGAGATTAAAGCTCTCGTGTCCCATTAAATATAGACCCTTTTGCACAAGATATGATTTCTGTTCAATTTACCCAACATGCTATGCTACCCAGCATGCAATTTCCTGACTCCATAATCGTTGTAACTAATGGATGCCATATTCGTTTAGTCTATTGTCTGTATAGGCAAGGATTTCTCAAACAAAATCAACCCGCCTGCATGTGCAAATGGTCATTTGTCCTCCAGCTCTGGAAGCGTAAGTATGCGCGTAGGACATGTTCACGGCAGTACATTCGACAGCCTGCATTTCAATACTGTTCAGTGCAAATGTGTCAATTTACAGAAGAAAATTAGAGAAAGCTTTTATATATATTTTGAAAATAATTTGCATGAAAGTTATTGCTATCAATGACATCAACAACATTCAGTAAAATTATTGTCAAAATAATTAGTTGGTAATGTGATTACTACCTGGTACAGATTGGATACTAATTTTAATGAAAATTGTAGCTACAACAGCTTTCAGTCTCTATATTCTAAAATAATCATTATCATTTTTAGTCGACTCGCTACGGATTTCAATAGCAATTTGACTGTAAGTTGTTGGTTTCTAAAGCATCAACAACATTGTCGAATTAATATCCACATACATGCAATCAATATATTACTATTTAGGTAAAGTAAGCATAGGCCTATATATGCTTTCTCACCAAGAATGAATGATTAGCAAACGGTGTGAACGTTTCGTTGACAGATTTGTGCATTTGTTTGAAGTCTATTGGTCGAACAGAAACGTGCACACGGTAGCTAGGCGAAATATTTTCTTCGTGCAGACAAAGCGTATTTTGGCCATATACTCACTCTACTTGGATAATAATACTGAATGCTGTGTGATTCTATGGACAACAATTTGATAATGTTGTTGGTGACTTAGTCAGCAACAACTTACAGTCAAATTGCTCTTCAAATCTGTAGCAAGTGTTGACTGAAATTTATGATGATTATTTTAGAATACATAGACTGAAAGCTGTTGCAGCAACACTTTTCAATAAAACTGCATTACATACTAATTATTTTGACAACAATTTGACTGAATGTTGGTGCTGTCATTGATAGCAACAACCTTCACACAAATTACTGTCAATGTATGTAAACGCTTTCTCCTATCTTCTCCTGGACATTGACACACTTTCCCTGAATAGTATTGAAATGCAGGCTGTCGAATGTACTGCCGTGAATACACCCTACGTGCATGCTTGTGCTTACAGAGCTGGAGGACAAATGACTATTTGCACATGCAAGCAGGCTGGTTTTGTTTGAGAAATCCTGGCTTGTGCAGAACAGTAGACTAAATGAATATGGTGTCCAATATATACAACGATTATAGAGTCAGGGCATTGCATGCTGGGTAAATTGAACAGGCATCTCATATCTCATGCAAAAGTGTCTATATTTAATGGGACACAAGAACTTTAACTTCCCACTCCCCCCATGAATCGAAACTGTTGTGTTTATCTAAGATTAAGTACCGTATTTCGCCTAATTTACATGCATCCTCTAATGTAAAGCTACCCCCTAACTTTGATATATGAGTTCCAATGATTTCTTAGCAGTTTCAAAACAGCAAAACACTGTATTAGAAGCCCACCCCTGTATAATAAGTCGTGTCATGGAATCGCTCTACTTTACGTCGATCTCTGCTCTGATACATACCTGGACGCCTAGAGATCAATACATGATCCGGATTTGTAGATCTCAGCCACCTGCCACCTATTAAATTATTACTAACAGTAGTAGGCCACGTATGTTCAAAATATAATAAAGTTTATTCTACAATTTTGTAGTAAAAATAAAATTGAAACAGTCTTAGCATGATAAATACTGTCCTTATAAAAAATGTTTTAAGACCAAATTTATGTACCAACCAAGCGGTCTCTCGAATTGCGCATTAATTTTGTAATGCCGACCAACATCAAATGATCCGAAAACGGAATCAAGGCGTATGACAAAAATTGGTTGAAAGTCCAAGAAATAAAATGAGATAGACCGCTTCTTATGTTGGCGAGCTGCTGGCTCTTTTGCATTTTGCGGCGATTGGAGGCGAATTAAGTGATTTATATCTTTTCGCGACGACATTTTATGTTAAATTCAAGATGAATTTTGATGTAATAAATGATCTTTATTAAAGGATGCGCAATATTTAGGCGCTCCAATTTAATAATTTCACTTCTGCGATGACTTTTTTAGGTATACATTAAACATAGTTGTAAGGCAGCAAAAATATTTTGCCGGGAAATTGAGTTGAATTTACGTGGTATGATTTTTAGAAGCTTTTTTCAGGAAAACTCTTTAATATAAGCCCAGCCCCTTTCTCAGAGATGTTGGTTTGGAAATTGAACACCTCTTGCCTAGGCTTCAAATAGGTGAAATACAGTATTCTAGTTTCCTACCGCCTTGAAGTTGAAACTGTTCACAATTATAACACTGTTTAACCAAGCCGATCAAAGGCTAACCTATCGGTAGCTTGACCTGTACTAACAATGTCGTGAGAATTGAATGCAGAAAGTACAAGAGGTATTTCCCAGCGATTAATACTCAAAACTAGGCAAGATTATATCAACAAAAAATGGTGTCGTATACGCTACTTATGTAATTGTGAAAAGTTAACAACAAAGGATTAATTTGTAGCTTATATCATTTTTATTAGCGCGAACAAAGCATGGATTATTTAAACAAGGCTTATTTTGGAGTTTAATGTTTTTATTACCACAGCAAAGAATGGATTATTAAAGGCTATATGACTGAATAGCTGTAAGAAAATGGCTTCTAATTTATTTAGTCAAAATTAAAAGTGAGATGTCATCATGGCGATATTTATGATTTTTTACACGTGTGTCAATATTCGATATATCACGATTTTTGCCATATCGAAAACTGCCCGACCGTAGGTGTGTTGGAGTTCAGAGTACTATAGGTGGCTTTTCTTTAGCCCCCTTACCTTTAATTAACCATAAACAAATCCACACAGTTTCTTTTTAATCCATATGCCATCGATATTTCAAATTCCTTTTCACATAATAATTGGTAAGCCTTTTGGAAACAATGTTGTAGGCTATTGCTGCCTCATATTTCATCAATGTCGTTTCCAAAAATTGTACACCATATATTGCTGCCACTGTAGTGTTTACCATTTCTGTACAATTAATGTTCCTTTTGGAAATAATGTTGCTGATACTGTCTATGAAAGTTTATATGACAGCAAAATAGACCGCAACGAATTTCAGCAACACTCCAAAATGTACATCATACATTCTTCTATACTGGCACTGTAAAGCCATCAAACTGTACATCATACATTCTTCTATACTGGTGCTATAAAGCCATCAAAATGTACATCATACATTCTTCTATACAGGTGCTATAAAGCCATCAAACTGTACATCATACATTCTTCTATACTGGTACTGTAAAGCCATCAAACTGTACATCAAACATTCTTCTATACTGGTGCTATAAAGCCATCAAAATGTACATCATACATTCTTCTATACTGGTGCTGTAAAGCCATCAAACTGTACATCATACATTCTTCTATACTGGTGCTGTAAAGCCATCAAACTGTACATCATACATTCTTCTATACTGGTGCTATAAAGCCATCAAAATGTACATCATACATTCTTCTATACTGGTGCTGTAAAGCCATCAAACTGTACATCATACATTCTTCTATACTGGTGCTGTAAAGCCATCAAACTGTACATCATACATTCTTCTATACAGGTGCTATAAAGCCATCAAACTGTACATCATACATTCTTCTATACTGGTGCAGTAAAGCCATCAAACTGTACATCATACATTCTTCTATACTGGTGCTATAAAGCCATCAAAATGTACATCATACATTCTTCTATACTGGTGCTGTAAAGCCATCAAACTGTACATCATACATTCTTCTATACTGGTGCTGTAAAGCCATCAAACTGTACATCATACATTCTTCTATACTGGTGCAGTAAAGCCATCAAAATGTACATCATACATTCTTCTATACTGGTGCTGTAAAGCCATCAAACTGTACATCATACATTCTTCTATACTGGTGCTATAAAGCCATCAAAATGTACATAATACATTCTTCTATACTGGTGCTGTAAAGCCATCAAACTGTACATCATACATTCTTCTATACTGGTGCTGTAAAGCCATCAAACTGTACATAATACATTCTTCTATACTGGTGCTATAAAGCCATCAAAATGTACATAATACATTCTTCTATACTGGTGCTGTAAAGCCATCAAACTGTACATCATACATTCTTCTATACTGGTGCAGTAAAGCCATCAAAATGTACATAATACATTCTTCTATACTGGTGCAGTAAAGCCATCAAAATGTACATAATGCATTCTTCTATACTGGTGCAGTAAAGCCATCAAAATGTACATCATACATTCTTCTATACTGGTGCTGTAAAGCCATCAAAATGTACATCATACATTCTTCTATACTGGTGCAGTAAAGCCATCAAAATGTACATAACACATTCTTCTATACTGGTGCAGTAAAGCCATCAAAATGTACATCATACATTCTTCTATACTGGTGCTGTAAAGCCATCAAAATGTACATCATACATTCTTCTATACTGGTGCCGTAAAGCCATCAAAATGTACATAATACATTCTTCTATACTGGTGCAGTAAAGCCATCAAAATGTACATCATACATTCTTCTATACTGGTGCAGTAAAGCCATCAAAATGTACATAATACATTCTTCTATACTGGTGCAGTAAAGCCATCAAAATGTACATCATACATTCTTCTATACTGGTGCAGTAAAGCCATCAAAATGTACATAATACATTCTTCTATACAGGTGCTGTAAAACCATCAAAATGTACATCATACATTCTTCTATACTGGTGCTGTAAAGCCATCAAAATGTACATAATGCATTCTTCTATACTGGTGCAGTAAAGCCATCAAAATGTACATCATACATTCTTCTATACTGGTGCAGTAAAGCCATCAAAATGTACATCATACATTCTTCTATACTGGTGCTGTAAAGCCATCAAAATGTACATCATACATTCTTCTATACAGGTGCTGTAAAGCCATCAAAATGTACATCATACATTCTTCTATACTGGTGCAGTAAAGCCATCAAAATGTACATAATACATTCTTCTATACTGGTACTGTAAAGCCATCAAAATGTACATCATACATTCTTCTATACTGGTGCTGTAAAGCCATCAAAATGTACATCATACATTCTTCTATACTGGTGCAGTAAAGCCATCAAAATGTACATCATACATTCTTCTATACTGGTGCTGTAAAGCCATCAAAATGTACATAATACATTCTTCTATACTGGTGCTGTAAAGCCATCAAACTGTACATCATACATTCTTCTATACTGGTGCTGTAAAGCCATCAAACTGTACATCATACATTCTTCTATACTGGTGCTATAAAGCCATCAAAATGTACATAATACATTCTTCTATACAGGTGCTGTAAAACCATCAAAATGTCCATCATACATTCTTCTATACTGGTGCTGTAAAGCCATCAAAATGTACATAATACATTCGTCTATACAGGTGCTGTAAAGCCATCAAAATGTACATCATACATTCTTCTATACTGGTGCAGTAAAGCCATCAAAATGTACATAATACATTCTTCTATACTGGTACTGTAAAGCCATCAAAATGTACATCATACATTCTTCTATACTGGTGCTGTAAAGCCATCAAAATGTACATCATACATTCTTCTATACTGGTGCTGTAAAGCCATCAAAATGTACATCATACATTCTTCTATACAGGTGCTGTAAAGCCATCAAAATGTACATAACACATTCTTCTATACTGGTGCAGTAAAGCCATCAAAATGTACATCATACATTCTTCTATGCTGGTGCTGTAAAGCCATCAAAATGTAAATCATACATTCTTTTATACTGGTGCAGTAAAGCCATCAAAATGTACATCATACATTCTTCTATACTGGTGCTGTAAAGCCATCAAAATGTACATAATACATTCTTCTATACAGGTGCTGTAAAGCCATCAAAATGTACATCATACATTCTTCTATACAGGTGCTGTAAAGCCATCAAAATGTACATCATACATTCTTCTATACAGGTACTGTAAAGCATTCTAGAACATGCACATGTTAAAGTTATCCAGTTTAGTAATAAGATTAGGAAAATATTTGAAAATGTCACTGATGATGGTCATTCTTCTAAGCGGCCATTTTCCTTTGATATTCATAGTCGCCATTATTTCTGAGACTTGTTCTCGCTGTCGGGCAAAGCCTAGTATTTATACCCTTCAAATAACACTAATGTTAATCATTGTACAGCTGCTTTCTGAGGTCAGAGGATAGCATGTAGTAAGCGTAGGCCTATAGTAGTTTGATTCTGATTGTGTATTTCCTATGATAGACGTGAAATGTGCTAGGCTCGATATTTTTATAAGAATTTGACTGAAAATTGTTGCTGGATATAATAGCAACAACTTTACATCAAATCTTTTGTGAAATAATCAGCAGAAAATGCAGTGCTACTATCTAACATTTTTAAACCAATTTGACGGAAACTCGTTGCTGCAGCAACTGTCAACCAAATTGTTCTCAAAATAATCAGCAGGCCTTTCAATTTAGTAACAAATTCTGAAGATATTTCGAGCAATTCGATTCAGTCATTGCTGACTAAGGTAGTAACAACTTTATCCGATTCTTCTCAGAATAAAAAGTTTCGTGATTTCAATATCGTTAGCTAGCACCTGTATGTAAAATTAGTTAGGCCTATGCCACATATATATGTAATACGTTGTTGTAATGTGAGATGTTTTCAGCATATTTCATGCTGATCTTGAGAATGTTGGCATCGGCCTAACTAATATTGTAGCCTATGTGGTGCTGTTAGCTAACGATATTGGAAGTGCGACACTGAATATTCTGAAAGGAATATGATAAAGTTGTTGCTGCTTTAGTCAGCAAGGACTGCCAATTGAATTTCTCAAAACATCTTCAGTATGTGTTACTACATTGAAAGTTCTACCGATTATTTTGAGAAAAATTTGATTGAAAGTTGCAGCAGCGATTTTCAATCAAATTATTTTCAAAAGGTTACATAATAGCACTTGTATTTTCTGATGATTATTTTGCAAGAAAGAAAGTTATTGCTGCTATTACCAGCAACAATTACTAGTCAAATTGTTATAAAAAACATCTTACTTAGCACGTTTCAAGTCTATGATGGGAAATACACAATTAGAATCGAACTACTATAGGCCTACACTTAGTACACACTATCAATGTACATCCTTTCACCTTAGAGGATAACAGTACAATGACTAGCATTAATGTTATGAGAATGGTTTTATATTAGGCTCTACAAGACAGCATGAATAATAGAATCCCAAATGATGTCGGCTACAAATATCAAAGTAAAATGGCCGGTCAAAAGAAGACAATCATCTCTAAAATATTCAAATATCTTCCTAATCTTATTGCTTCAGGATAGCTTTAACACTGTAACCCTCAAATTTGTTCAAGAAAATTTAGATTTTCTCATAGAAAATATCCATTTGCAGACCAAGAGACGACTATTTTTGAAAATTTACCACTTGAATGACTTGCTCGATAACTGGCTGGCTCAGTTATCGAGCCAGTCATTCAAGTGGTAAATTGTCAAAAATAGTCTTCTCATGGTCTGCAAATGGGCATTTCTCAATTCCTTTACAAAAGATGTTTTTGGCTGATATGCGTGTGCCAGTGTTAACGCAGTGTGGAGAACCTTCGTGCTACATGTACCTATAGCGCCCAAGTTATGATTTCGACATTATTGCACAGACCTATTTAAATCTTGCACTGTCTTTAACATTTTAGCCTACACCTACTTTTGAAGATTTACTGTCTGAATCAGACAGTAGTCATCAAGCTGGAGGGAGAGCCAGATGGTATCGTCTTCAGAAAGGTGTATTTGATCCTGAGGTACCCAGCCATTGCTGCTGATTTTGGGTGGAATTGTTTTAATATGCATTTATAATTTGAGGGTTTGATAATGCTACTTTTTTCTTGTGATGCTTTGCAATAGTCGCCTTAAGCTTTTAGTTTAAATATATGCTTAGTGAGTGCCATTTGCAGGTGAAGAGAGTACTACTTTTTATGGTCCCCGAAGAAATTCAGGGGAGCATATAGTCACGGCTTTGTCCGTCCATTCATCCCATCGCCCTCTACAAATTTATCTGGGCAATAGTTTCAAGACTGATTCTCATATATTCACTAAACTTGGTAGGTGGATGTATTTTAGGGAGAAGACGTGCAGTGTATGAAAAGTAGGTTAGCATGACCTACTTTTAACCTGCTTTTCACAGTTCATTGAACATTCCCGAAGATTTTATGTCTGGCTTTAGTTTCAAGAGTTCTGTATACGTGAATGAAACTTGATATGTCGATGCATTTTAGGGAGGTGTGCAGTGTATGAAAAGTAGGTCAACATAACCTACCTTTGACCTACTTTTCACAGTTCAGTTAAGATTGGTGTATGGATGCATTATTTACTGAATATGTGTTGCATATGAAAGGTAGGTCAGCATTACCTACTTTGCACGGTTCACTAAACATTACAGAAAATCTTTGTCCAGGCTGTAGTTTCAAGAGTTTTGGTATACTGGAACTAAACTTGGTGTATGGATGCATTATACGTTGAAGGTGTGTTGCTTTTGAAAAGTATGTCAGCATGACCTACTTTTCACGATTCACTGAACATGCTTTTGGCCTACTTTTCACGGTTCATTGAACATTAGAGAATTTTTGTCCTGGCAAAGCTTCAAGAGTGTCCCTGCGGAGTATGCCTTCAGGGAGCATACATCAGTTTGCTGATGTGCCTTGTTAGTTCACCTGGCCTGAAAAGCCAAGTGAGCTTATGTCATGGCGACCGTCCGTCATGTGTCTGTCGTCCATTGTCCGTCTGTCCATCAGTCAACTTTTCCTTTAAACGACTTCTCAAGAACCTCTGGGCCAATTTCAATTATATATGCCAGGAAGCATCCTTAGGGCATAGGGATCCAACTTTGTTCAAATGAAGCCTATCGGCCAATTAGGCCGGTGGCCATCTTGGATTTTGGCCGATTTTTAGAAACGTCTTTAAAAATCTTCTCCGAAACCGCTTGAGGGATTGAAGGAAACCTCATGAAATATGATCTAGGGCAAGAGCTCAACCAAATTTGTTCAAGAGAACTTAATTGGTAAAATAGTTTGGCGGCCATCTTGGTTGACCTAGTTTTAGCGAAAATAACTTCTTCTCCAGAACCACTGAAGGGATCAGGCCAAGATTTGGCAGATGTGATAAGGGACTAAGTGCCAGTAAAGTTTGTTCAAAGAGAAGTTGATCCATCAAAAAAACATGGGCACCATGGGGCAATCAAAATGTAATGTGTTTGGTGGCCATATTGCACTTGCAAAAATGTCCACAAACTCATTTAAAAGACTGCTAAACCACCCACCAACAATTTTGATAAAAATTGATGGTGCTCCAGGTGAGCGACACAGGCCCCTTGGGCCTCTTGTTTAAATTTACTATTGGAGAGTTATTCCAATGATAAAATTTCAAAAATAGCGTTCTCATGGCCTGCTAATGGACATCCCTCAAGACTCCTGCAGAGGCTGTTAAAGTGTTTATACTGGCTTCTAATATCTCCAGCTTCTAACTGCATAATACTAATGCTGTTTGTGTGTTGCTTATGATAATTGCTCGAGTACCAGCCTATTTCCTTAAGGAATATGTACATTCAGATTTATGTTTGGCACTTACATCATCTAACACGTTTCTCGAAAAACTATTGCTTTTATTATATTCAAAGATTTGATTATTAGCCTTGCCATGTCATGCCTGTGTGTAAGTGAGGATTGGCATTTGTATTATTATTTTTATTTGTCCCACTGTCGGTGAAGGTGGCCCAGCAAAGATGGTCTATGTTTGGCCATGTTTTGCTAATGCCACAAGATACGCCTGCACAGAAAGTCTTAGAATTTGATGTACTTGGTACCAACATCTACAAAGCGCTCAGAGGATGCCACAGCAGAAACCTGCTCAGTGTGCTATGTGGTGATCTAAAAGAAGGCGGATTGGATACATTGATGACCAAGAAGAACCGGAGGGAGCGAGTAACTCTGGATGAGGACAATAAACAGTGGCCAAAGAGCGGAAACTTCATTAAGTGCAAGAGTTGGACCAAGTTTATTCAAGGGATTGATTGGTTGATTTGTTTGGTGGACAACTTTGACGACTTGTTTTTCATAAAAACAATATCTGGAGCCACTGAAGTGATGGGGATGAGACTTTAATTTTCATGAATGCTGGATAGACTACACATTACAGTATAAAGTATTGTTGCTTTTTTCATAATGCATACAGCATATAAGAAAAGCAACAATGCGCGACGATATCTTTGACGATACTAGAAGGAGTATCACACATGCTCATGTTCAGAAAGTTCAACACTTACAAATGTTGTTCTTCAAAAGCACCTCTAATAGTTGATGTGTTTTGACAGTGAAAGTGGTAATATATAAGTGTTCTTACTGAGTAGGAATTTGATACTTTTCAATCTGGTTGATCGATGGAATCTGTCACTCATAACTTCTTTTGCTTCAGACCCAGATTTGTGCATTTTGTAGTCAAATTCCTCTCTATTTCTTAATTAAATGCTCATTTGTCCTGTCAAAGTTTTCACATTTATTCCTGGTTCAAATGTCGATGTTTCAGCTGGATGATACAGGTTCCCTGGGCCTTTGTTGTTATAAGCCAAGCATAGAAAAGCCGGCTGGCTTAATTTGTTCATTGAAAATAGAGTTCTAGTAATATTGTATTATGATTTGAATCATCACAGGAAGTACTTATAATCCTGGATAGCTATATAGTCTCATACATAGATGTAAAATTTTAAGCGATAATATTTAGTAGATAAGTCTTATGTTAGCCAATGTTTGAAGTGATAGTTAGTGTTTTACAATGGACCTTTCCAGTTTATCCATCCATCATATTATGTCAGAATTAACTACGCGACATGTAGGATGATGTCATAATCAATTACAGCATGAATAACTCGATTTAGTCCGTCTTATACGCTTAATGATCTGACACGTTGTACGAATTGTATGTCTTAACTATGTAATAAACATGCTGTTGAATAGTTTGTAACTAATTTGACTGGGCATTGTTGCTGTGGGCAACAGCGCATAGAAAAGTTAGTTTAAAAATATTCAACAGCTTACATATTGTAGTTTTCTGAAATCCCAATTTATACTCAGGGACTTCAGGTATCGCTTGATCCCAACATGGGTGAGGTGTGGGTTGAGCATAGCTAGAGATGGGCGGGGCATAGCTAAAACTGGAAAGGTTTGCTGTCAAGACTATTATTATCTCCCAATTCCACATTAATGATCTGTCACTTTGATTCAACCTCTAATCTTTGTCATCATCCATAATCATCATCATCATAGTTATCGTCATCATATAATAATTAAAAGCAGGCAAGATAACAATCCTAACACTTTATTATATAGATATAACTTTTGATTTATTTTACGGGAATGGTTCTAAAACATGGAATGAACAGAAAATGTCTTCTGAAGATGTTTGAATGAGTAACATTGTTACCAGCCGATGATTAAAGACCATGTGATCTAATCGTTTCTCATACATATGTCCCACCCACATCATGTCCGTGTTGGGATCGATCAATCTCTTAACTCCCTGACTATCAATTTCCAGAAAACTATACACGTAAGCTGTTGAATATTTTGAAATTAATTTGACTGGATTTTGTTGCTGCTTACGGCAGCAACAGCGCCAAGTCAAATTAGTTTCGAAATATTCAACAGCAATTTTATTAAATAGTAAAGACATACAATTCGTACAATGTGTCAGACTATTAAGCATTAAAGATGGGCGATATGGAATTGTTCATGATGTGATGATTATGACATCAGCATACATGTCACTTAGTTAATTATGACATTAGATCATAGATGGATACTCTGGAAAGGTGAATTAGGCAGAAAGTTATTCACCAGCAGCTGCTTTAGCATTAGTGCATGTGTTAGAAATATAATTGCATTATGTTCAAGCAGGCATCATGTGGTATGTTTGTTGTTGTATGTGAAATATTTGTTCATGCAATAGCTCCTACAGCGCTACCTTGTATGATTGTTTCAGACAACGGGTCGTGCACAGCCCAGTAAAGATGATAAGGCCGATTTCCTTATTGCTCTAAATCAATCTGCAACTAGCCAGCTGATGCCAGACATGCTCTATTTCTGCAAGTACCTCATTAAGCATGGCGATCAGGACAGTATGCCACTTATTGACAAAGATCTTGTCTTTTATGTTGAAGTTCAGAAATTTAAGGTAAACAATGTTTATGAATAATAATAATAATAATAATAATAATAACAATAATAATTAATTCATGTATATTGGTGATATTGACAAGGTTATGCGTTCTGTATTTCCCTTTGGTATTAGTTCACCGTAGTTTTTTGTAGAAATTCACACATAAACATTTAACACTTAACCTCAGGTCAAAATTAGCGTCTGCAGTGGTCCTGAGAAATGTCCAATTTCATAAGAACACTGTTTGAAAATTTCCCACTCGATTGACTGGCTTGATACCAGAGCTGGAATGGTAAATTTTCAAAAATAGTCTTCTTGTTCTACAAATGCAAGTTTTATATGAGAAAATAGACATTGTCTGGAACAAATTTGAGAATTAAAGAATTAAGCTGGCTTTGAGTAATGTCGATCATCACACACCTAGCGCTGATAAGGTCATTGTATATTTTAATCTATTAAATCACAGAATCTATGTGTCAACCTATCCTTACTGCCGTGTTCATGAATATTTTTAAAACAACTTGTCTGAAAGCCTGCTGTTGGCTAAAGCTAATTTCAAAATATACAACAAATTATTGCTTGTATTGTAAAAACTTGTCATATGTGTCTGTTAGGGATGAAAGGCATGATCCAATTGTTAGCATAACCACGCTTTCATCAATGTTAAAATCTCTTGACATCCATGTACTGTGTGATCTACTCTTTAGATATAGGGTGATACTTCTTGTAAAGCACAGAATTAAATATATATTATACATATTTTCGGCGAATCTTTGGGTGAATTGACAAGGGCCAATTTTGAGCTATTCTGCAGTTATTGTGTCCATGTTGATAAATAAGATTTTACACAAAATTGTTGTAAGAGTAGTCAAATAATATACCTGTAATTAAAAAAATCTATAGGTTAACAGACGACAGAAACTGGATTGTATAAGGAGAAAATATTCGAAGCATAGTAGTTGTTTTGTTACAGGTTTTCTTTCACAAGTCTCTCACATCGGCTTTAATGGAGCAGAAAATATTAAATTAAATGAGAATGTTTGTATTACAGGATTGCAGCCATGCATACTCTGATGATGAAATGCTAAGAAGAAAAGTTCATTCAATTATAGACTGTTTTTTGGAATCGAGTACTGGACCACCCACATGTCAGGTAGTCTAAGTCTAATAGGTCAATGGAGGGATCTAATCTGTCACTCAACTATCTGACATCATAATAAATTATGTCACTAATGAGCTGATGTCAAAATTATAATGATGTAAAGCTCAGTCATGAAAGATGAAAAGTCTGTCACTAGTGTACAAATTGTGTTTCTTTGATGAATTTACTGTTTAATAAACATTCTCTTGAATATTTTGAAACTAATTTGACCTGGAGCTGTTGCTGCCTATGTCCCTGTTAAATTAAATTTAAAATATCCAACAGCTTACCAATATAATTACCTTGAAATTGGGATTCTAAAGAATTTGGGGTTCAAAATATATAAATTGATTCCAACACACGTAAAAAGTGGATGAGCTTAGCAGGAAATGGGCGGGTCATAGCTAGAACTGGATCCTTCCATTATACTGCAGACATTATAAGTATTTCATCATGTCCTCTATCTAGGGAGGTGTAAAAATAATTTTGAAACGCCCAAGATATGAACCAAAGGTCATGCAGTCATATTTACAGGTATCAGACCTGTGAGATGTCTGAAAATAAGAAATCAAGGAGATGAATAGGAGCCGAGTAGCAAGGGAGGCCTACCGCAGGCTACTTAGCTTTCTATTTCCTTGGCACAGGTACATCAGGGTAGTTTGCAGCATTTTAAATATAAGTACTTATGGGCCATAATTCAGAGAAGAAAATGATTTCACATAGTTACAGTAGAGTAAGTATGTCAACCTCTAGTGTGTCTAAATTGAATAATTTGTTAAACATTTAACCCTTGAAATTCCATTGTCTTAATTTTTACCCCTAACACACGCTATGTCAACATTAACTTTCCATTGCACCAGTAGCAACCCTTGTGTACGTTTTTAAACCATTTTGGTTGACAATGTCGCTGTCATCTGCCACCAAACTCGTTTAAAAATGAACACCAGTTTATCCCTTAATTTAATTTGAAAATGTAAAATTTTGACATCAGAGTTGTACAAGTTAAGACATGTACAGGAAATACAGGAAAGCTGTTAATATCTTGAAATGTATTTGAAGGGGGAATGTTGCTGCCATCAGTCAAACTAGTTTCAATATTTTCAACAGAATATTCATAAAACATCATAAAAAACTAGTCATTTCTGTTCTGAATAGTACAGCTCATAAATGTTTTACAAAAACCATGGACTCACAACTATGGATTATGGTGGTCTCATGCTAGATTCTGGAGCTACAAAACTACTTAGTCTGAAATCTGAAATTTACTAAAATGTTGACATAGTAATTTTACCAAAATTTAGATGGCATGAGAAACACTGATTGTGGTACGATTACTTTCAAAAGTTGAAGCGACATTTCATTGACAAGTCTTATGATAGTTTGACTTTATGTCGTCAGGTTATGAGCAGAAACATGTTAGTTTTAAAAAAAAATTTTGAGACAGCAATGTCTTCCAATCCAATTAGGTTAAACATACTCAACAGTACGTTTTAGTATATTTCTGAGCTGGAGCTTTACTGTAAGTGTTAAGGGGTTAATTCAGGTTCAAAATGGTGTTGCTTTAATGAGAATAACATTTTTTAAATGTAACACAATTTTCAAACTGAACATCAACCTCCTTCTATCAACTCTTAACCCTTTAATTGTCAAGTCGGCCAAAACCGGCCATTGTAGTCATCTTCAGAAATGTCGATTTGTCAGCAAAGAGAAGACTATTTTTGAAAACTTACCACTGGAATGACCGGCTCGGTAACCGAGCCGGTCATTCCAGTGGTAAATTTTCATATTTTCTGTATTGAAAGGTTTTATTAATATCCTGGCTGAGATGAATAGTACAAAAGGTGAACTTCCCTTTTAAAACTAGAATGCACTCGAGGGAGATGCTGACTTACGCCTTTGTTCTCTCTATTGACAATGCACATATTGACACCCAACCCCCATGACCTAGATAGCTGATCTGTTGACCTCAAACTCAGAACTATCATAAGCTGTCACAATATGAATTGATGGCGTGTGCTAAATCTGGTGCGTCTACCTTCTTTCATTCCAGACAGACAGACAGACAGAATCAATCACAATATTCAAGCCGTCCTCCGGCGGCGTGAGTAATTAGTATATGTCTTAATGACATAAATCAGTAGTGTAACCAGAGACATCATAAGCTATGGACTGCTCATGATGTCTTTAAATGTGTGTTTTTGTAGTTCATTAATTTTCATCTAAGTGTGCATGTCACACGACACAGAGATTTCTGGTTGTATTTTCTCAGCCAATCTCGCTTTATAAGAGAATATTAGAACTCTATCAAAATCTTTTTCTTATTAATAGTTTCTTAATATTGTTAGTTAATCGAATACAATATTAAATTAAAATAGTGAACCCAATTTTACTAACTAGCGTAGTATAGGTGATAATATTTACAAAAATAGGTGCATAGGAATTTGGAACATTCATGGTTTTGCTAAGGTTGCACGTGTAGACTCATGGCTGGTTAGATTTCTCTATAAGATACCCAATCATGCCCACTTGTGTTTTACTGAACTTACATCGCTGGACGTGTCCGATAGTGAAGGTATGGAGATGAGCAGTCTATATATATATATCAGGGCTTCAAAAATGTCCGTATTGTCCGGACATGACCGAGAATTGTCTTCGATGACCGGTAAATGTGATGTCCAGTCCGACAACAATGTATGTATTTTGTTAAATCATTGTGAATAAAAAAAATTCTTCCAGCATATTCTATGTAATATTTGTAAATCACTCTTAAATGATGAAATAAAACTCAAACTTACAAGTCATTGTACACGTATTGTCGTAAACCAACATAAAATGATGCAAAACAACGTAAGAAATAAAATTAGGTTAGATCCCTTCTTAAGTTGGATGACCAAATTAAAGCTCTTTTGTGATTGGAGGCATTCCACTGAACTTTATCTGGACTGGAAGGTGACCTCCCAAATAAGAACAGATTTTGCAACGTCACAAATGCCAATATCGCAAATTAATAACAAATATATACAGAAGATAATGTTTTTTAAAACAATTTGAGCAATGAATTCACTATTACCTAATCCGTAAATGTATTCGGCAGTATATTTACTGGCAAGATTTTTGTTCACTTGGACGACTTCATCCCGGCTGACTTGGTTACATTACATTCTACTGAGTATTAATCAGATATAGGACGAGTTTATACCGTCACTCTCATAGCTACTCTCGGGCTTCTCCCCTCCTATTTCATTCGTGTTCTCGCGAGATCTACGCTAAATGGGAGCGAGGTATTCTCAGCATAACACGAATCTACAGCTCTATGTTTAAATTGCTCCTATTTATGTGGATTGCGCAATTCTCTAATCGGGTACTAATATTAGTGTCTTCGCACTACTCGGATAACAACCTAAACTCATCCTATAGTGGAAGCTAATACATCATTTCATTTCTATTTTTTCTACGACGCCATTTTATGTCAAATTTTGGATTAATTTTTGACGAAATAAACAATGTTTATTAAAATATGCGCAATATTTAGGCGGTCCCAATTAATAAATTCACTCCCGCTATGATGGATATAAAGTATTCATTAAGCATAGGCGTAAGATGGTAAGGGGTAAAATGGTAGTGTGAAATTTAAAATGTGTTCTAATTTCGTGTTAATTTTCGTATCATTTTTTTTCTTGAAATATACCTAATACAAGTCGCTCTCTCCCTCTCCCCCCCCCCTCCCCCTTCTCAGAGGTTTGGATTTAAAGAATTTACAATTTACAGCCCTTCTATTAGAAGCCGCGGTTACTAATGAGCGGTACGGTACCTATTTTCGTTCAGCGAAAAAATGTTTTTGCAGGTATTACGTCATGCATTTTCTCTCACCGCCCCCACCCCACCCCTCCGAAGTGGCATGTCCGGCTGGGAAAATTCTGTTTCAGAAGCCCTGAGATATATATATATATACACACACGTGCACACGCACACACACATGCACATGCACACACACGCACGCACATGCACACACACGCATGCACGCACGCACATACGTGGGTGTAACATATACAAATAGGTATACATAATATATTTTACACCCAGATTGATGTCTCGAGTGAACTTCATCAAAGGACGCTCAAAGCGGCAGTGCGCTATGTCAGTGGTAAAGAGGTTGCTGTGACGATATTTGACGAGGCTCAGTATAGTGTCTTTCGTGAGCTGTTACCATACTGGGCTGGGTTCAAGAAAACTTATAAACCACCAGAAGACCCTAGCAGAGTACCGAGTATGTAGTTATACCTATACTGATATAAGCACAATATAGAATTCCTTACACTGTTTCTAAGATAACCATTTGATGGCTAAATTTGATCAAGAAAATTTAAACATTTGCATATTAAATATCCATTTGAAAGCCAAGAGAATACTATTTTTGAAAATTTACCACTGAAATGACTGGTTCAGTTACCAAGCCGGTCATTCCATTTGTAAATTTTCAGAAATATTATCCTCTTCTGCAAATGTATATTCCTCATGACCACTAACTGGCTTTGGTTTTGGCCAAATTTGCCATGGCTATGATTAAACTGACCTTGAAAACAATAACTGTAACAAGTTTAATCTCACTTATCCATTTGTTACTGATGAACACATTTTCACAACATAAATTTTGTCCCAAATAAACAAATTTTAGCAGTATTAAAACCTGAATCCATGTAGTAAATTCCTGAATCTTCTGTACCCCTTTATCCAGTGATGATGTTCTACAATCCTTTACGCTGAAAAACAGAGTTCACACATGTACACCTATCTGACACTACAGAAATGAGTGATAACAGTACTCCCAATCAGGGCACTGAGAAGTGGAGGAAGAGCAGAATCTTGGGTTCTCTCCTCTGTACCTCTACTGACATTAGAACTCACTGTGTAACAGAAAATGTCGCCCTCCAGTCCCTTTGAAAGTTGTGGATTTGTGGTTCTAAAATCCCTATGAAAGTCAAGATGCAACTGTATGATGCTACATGTGTTTCGATAATGCTATCCAATTGCAACAGCTGGGAAGGTCCAAAAGCACTATTGAAGAAACTTGATGCATGCCACTACAAGCATCTGCGAACCATTACCAATCATCACTGACCACACAGTCTAATGGCAAATTCAGAACTCTAAAAACTGTAACATATAGTCACTGTCTGCGAAGGGTGTAATAACTACGTATTATCTTTGACTTAAAGGACTCCTTGTGACCTTATGATAAGTATACTTTGGACTTTGAGTTTTGACTTTGAGTCCAAAGTATACTCAGCATAAGGTCACAAGGAAAGTCCTTCCAGCCTGAGATAATACATAGTTATTACACCTCTTCAATGAAGCCTGTCCAAAAGTTGAAGCCATGACAGGTCATCATCCAGATAGAGAGGTATTCACACTCCTAATTGTCCTTAAGATCAGTGGAATCAGAGCTCTTGCTGAAACCCACAGGATACAGAATTCACTAAAGGGCGAAGACAAAAGGAGCACCACTGGATCCATCTTCTACATTGTATGGCCCCTCAAGGCATCAACAATGCGGGTTTAGGAGTGCATTAGATGGACACACACATTGGTAGCAACCACACAGTGTGGCTGCACCAGCCTTCACACCCATGACGTGGTTATTATCCTCCCACTATCTGGGAGCGTTACGCAACAGCGACGGTCTAGGTTTGGTTATGCTCTTTGAATGCCAGAGAATACTCCTGCTCAGAAAGTGCTAGAATTTGCCATCAGGTATCAGGCATGCAAAGGATGCCACAACATCAACTTGCTAAGTGTTTTGTGATCAGACCTTAAAGAACGTAATCTAGAACCACTAAAGACAAGAAATAACCTAAAGGAGCTTAGGACACTCACAGTTGGCAGGACACAAGTGAGAAGTTTGAAGAAAAACTGATTGTGGCTGAAAGTTTTCACCTTTTCAGCTGCAGAACACAGTCACTCATCATCATCATCATCATCATCATATCATCATCATTATCATCATCATTATCATCATCATTATCATCATCATCATCATCATCATCATCATCACTGTGGAGGAGTCTGGAATGTACCGGATTCAGGATTTCGTACTGTCTAAATTTAAGTTTGATTTGGGAAAGGGTGTCACTAATTATACAAATGAGAAGTATACATTAATGTCGTACTGCTCATATATGTCAATGGAAAAAAACTATGATTTGGAAATTACCATTTACTAGGTTAAGAATTATATCAGTAATAAGCCAGTCATATTAGTGACCATTTTCAAACGTCCTTGATTATAGCTGGATACTTTCTTTAAGCAAGCTTTATCTTGGTGCATGGCTAAATGAGGTAGAATCTAATTGTTTTGTCTTGTCTTACTTTCAGCAACAAAAGTTCAGAAGATACTCAGGCGACGACTGGATGCAATTGAGAATTATGAGATTCCCAAACCTATAAACTTCACATTACCCACAATTCCATCTGGTGGACTAGCTGCATACACATTCTCACTCAATGATGGTGTCAAATGGAGAGTGAGTGAATAGTTACATTATTTTGTTATTAAGTTTCAGAGTTTACTATTTATCACATTTCAATGTCGTTACTATTAATAATATTGTTAGGCATGTAACATGTTGTACACATTTATCCAGTGCAGCAACTTAGAATGACTTGTACCTCTACCATTTGGTATACTAGAATACTTCCTGCTGGAGAAGACCCTGAACTCCCTCCTCCCAGTCTTAGCTGCTTGAGATGTTGAAGATGAGCTTGAAGGAGAGAGCTTATGGGTGGAAGGCATAAATTTTGACTTGAAAAGGATTTCTCTAACAATTTCGGGCCAAGCCTCACAAAATTGCATCCTTTGGATAAACCGTTGCATGAACCCTCGACTAATATTTACTCAAACCTATGTGTCATAGTTGCTACATACATGCGCATGCATATATACACACATGCATTTGTTTGTGAGTATCTCATGTCTTCTCATTTAATCCTTCAATAGTAAGAGAAACGTAAATCTGAATGTCATTTGTAGGCCAAGAGATGACTATTTTTCTCGATCATCAAGCCAGTCATTTCAGTGGTAAAGTTTAAGAATATAGTCTCTTGGCCTACAAATGGACATTCCTCAAGGACACGGCAGAGGCAGATTTTGAGTTAGGGTCAAAACTCAAGACAAGGTTTTTGCACACGGTGGAATTTCTTTGTTTCTTCCCTATTCTTGATCAATTCTTAGCTTCATTTGTTTATTTTTTACATCTAGAATGAATGCTATTCATTGAACAGAATTTTAAAATGATATTGCAGAGACACTTAAGAGATAAAATGGTCTTTATACAGATGGTGGTCTGCATGCAGAGGTGTTATTTCGAGCAGATTTGACTTTATTTTGCAATTATAGACATCATATCTCACGAGGGGATGCAGTGAAAATTTGGCATGAAAAATTAATAACAGCAGCAGTAGCTTGGATCATATAGCAATCCAGGCAGGCTATCTGTGAATTCAGTCCAAGTGTGGAACAAAATCCATAAATCACATTCATGTCCCTCAACATTTAACACTCAAAGTTGTTCACAAAAATATAAATTTTCTCAAGGGAAATGTCCATTTGCAAACTAAGCGATTATTTTTGAAAATTTATCACATGAATGACTGGCTCGCTTATCAAGCCAGTCATTGCAGTCATAAATGTTTTAAAGAATCTACTCTTGATCTGTAAATGGACATTTCTCAACACCACTGAAAAAGCCATTATTGACCAGCTGAAGACTTAAATGGTTAATTGCCATATTTGGTGAGGAAAATGTCAATTTTCTCATCGAAAATGTCTAGTTGTGGATCAAAAAATAGTTTTTGAAGATTCACCACTGGAATTCCTGTCCGTAAATTTTCAAAAACCTCTTGTTTGGCAAATCAATGCTTCTCAAAATGACTGCTGGTCTTTTGGGGTGTGGCCCATTAAAGGTTAACTCTACAGATTAAATACGACAAATTCTTTACAATGTAAGAAATATTCTATTCGTTTATTATTTTTATTAATTTGGCTGGAAGCGGACAGCACAAACCTCTACTCAATTTCAAAATATTCAACAACTTCGTCATTTGAGTGCAATGAAATTATGATAGCAAGATGTCGTGATAATAGGTTTAACAGCATACAGAAATAATATAATAAAATTAACTGAAACTTGAACATTTCAAAAGGATGGCCAAGACTGTGTTTGGATGGCAAATTGTATTCTCTTTAAGTTAATCTATTTCTCGTCGATATAATTGCCATTACTATCCATTTTCAGTCAGCTTCAGATGAGAATCAGCCTCAGAGTCAGAGTACGCTGCTATCAAGTCGTTTCTCAAAACGACATTCAAATATCAGCTCATCAATATTTGCCAGATCTGTCATATTCTGAGCTTTCTTGGTAAATTAGGCGTGTTATGGCTTCAGCTGCTATCGCAATTGTGCTAATGCTTTTTCCTCTGATGTGTTTCAAACTACTATCTTATAATCTAGATAAACTCAATAAATCCATGGACTGTGGACATATTGGCAGAGTAATGTGCATTCTTTGTGCATATCAATGGAACATGCTTCCATGATTAAATACTATCTATCTTCATACAAAATTAATGTAAAACCTTGCTTTTTGCCATTCTGTATTAATTTTCTGTCAGTTTGTTTGGATGTGTACTGTGCTAAATCTGTTGCTGTGGAATATTGACAAGCCTTACCGTACTCCTAACAATGTTGGTGAAGGTACTAAACCTGACTTGTAAAGATGGATGCCGCTGTCTCATTGTATCGCAGTGATGATAAACTTCATCAAAATACAGTCCTGGACGCTCAGTTATTTTCAGCAGTCGTCACAGTATCATGACTAGTCAATACTCACTGCCGCCTTAAAGCAATCTAATGAAGTGAAATAAATCTTATCATATGGTGATTTTATTCCATGTAAATTAATATAATTTTTTTAGTTATTGATTTGAATTAGAGATACATGTTCCTCATTCAAATTTACAACTAAAAGTGTTATTAATTGGGATGGAATGAAATCATCATATATTACGATTTATTTGCTTTAATTACATTGAAGTACACAATTAGAGCCTCAAAGTTTGCAATTTTAACAATTTTGCATTCAAGCATTCTTGGTGAGAAGTTGGGCCTTTAAGGTGATTATATAGTATAACAGACGATGCTGTACCAAGACTCTGGCATTGCCCACTAACTCTGACAAAGTCCTCTTCACCTCTTGAAAGTCAATATGTTTATTTCATAGTGATTGTGCGCAGAGAATTTCAGGTATTGATCAGAAACTAACTTTCCAAGTTTAACATGACATCTTCCCAAGGCAAACATTTATCCATTTAATTCCCTTAAGGTAGACCAATCCCGAAAAATAAGACAAAATGCATTAGGTGGGTTGAAAAACATTAAAAAAACATCGGTTTTATATGAATGTGGGTGACTGACATAGTGACCCATTGTGCTGCTTCCTACAGGTATAGACACCCCTGTCTCAAGATTTAGTTCCAGTATGATTACCCAGTCCTGATGTATAAGTCAAGATGATATTCTAAGCACAACAAATTCATATTAGTAAAATAGCTAACAATGATTATCATCTCCGTATTGGTAAGCATGTGTCCCAAGTTTATATCCAAGAAGATTGGCTAATCTTGAAAGAGACTATGATGTGATGTGGAAGTAAACATAAAAGCATTGGAGAACATACGGAAAATGAGTTGCCTCCCTGGGATGTTGCATTTGAGTGTAGCTTTCATGACCATCTTGGTTACATCTGCAGCATGGACTGTTTGTCACTTATTCTGCTCAATTCTTGTTTGGTTTGGTAGATTGGTAGATCGCTGATTGTTAGCAGTATACATCGTCTCTCTTATATCTCTTCATAGTTGGTGGTTGTTTGAAAATTTCAATGGCCTTGAAATAAGCTACACTCAAACAATTTGAAAATCCTTTAGAGGTAACTAATGCTCCTTATTATGAATAATCTTGTGATCGATAACCATCATTTTTGGAAATATTGACAAAAGATTTGCACCAAGGTGAACTTTAATCATGTGACCTCATTGTCATCATTCTGCTTCCTAATAACATAACCAATCCTGAAAGAGACATAACACAAACACATTGATAAAGCTTTGTACCAAGTTCACCTTGACCTTTAAATTCAATGTTATCAGTCACAAAATATATATATAAAAGCTGAGATGTTTTGCTAAGTACAAAATCTTAAAGTTGATGACACTATAGGTAATCACATATCCTGGGTTTATTCCGATAGGTTTACCAATTGCCTGAAGTATAAGCTGGCTTGCAGCAGTGAGACAGTTAAATAGCTAATTCTTTTATGGATAAGACTGGTCGAGAAAATCTAAATTTTATGCTCAATGAATGATTGTCCATTTGCTAGCTATAAAGCCATTCTTTTAAATTTACAACTGGAATAGCTGGTTCAGTTATGAATCTAGCCAGTCCAGTTGTATAATTTCAAAAATATTCTTCCGTTTGCCTGCAAATGAATATTTCAAAAGAACAGTACAGAAGCTGTTTTTGGCCGGCTTGCCCATTAAAAGGTTAGGATACCACTTTCCTTGTCACCATTAACAGGGTCATCATAAGTGACCACACTTGGGGTCATTATTCGAAGACCTATTCTATTGTAAATACTTTCAAGCTGTCTTTATCTATTCAATTCTTACTAGGATCTCATGTCTGAAGAGGGGGGCCTCATGGTGTCCACCACTGAAAAAGGGGAGACAAGTCGTGCTGGACGCAGGACAAGCATGGCTACCAGTTGTGATAGCTATCGGAGAATGAGGCGACAACCTACGATGGATAGTTCAATTGCTGAAGTGCCTTCTCGCAACAAAAGTTCTGCTATGGCTGCTAGATAGGTTTATTCTTGCAAGACTACATCCATCCATTACAATATAATTAATGGATGTCTTTCCTTATGAAAAGGCATGAGTGCTCATTTTGAGAATGGCATTGCTAAAAGGTACCTTCATCCACATGAGTCTCAAACTGAACACCGCATATGATGCTAAATGGAACGTAATGATTGATACTGATAATGGACCTTTCCAGTTTTAGCTATGCCACGCCCATTTCTTAGCTAAGCTCCACCCACACCTCACTCATTTTGGGATCGATAACATTGCTGACATTGAGGTCACACCGTCAAAGACTATCAATGATTATACAAGTAAGTTGTTGAATATTTTGAAACTAATTTTACCGGGTGCTGCCTTTGGCAGCAACAGCACCCAGTCAAATTAGTTTCAGAATATTCAACAGCATGTTTATTAAATAGTATAGATATACAGTTCGTACAGCAAAGTTTAGTCCGTCACTAATTATATGTTAATGATGAACTTATATACGTCATTCATTACATCATTGATTATGATGTCATCCTGCATGTCATGACGTCATAAGATGGATGGATAAACTGAAAATGTCCTTTTACTGATACATAGCTATATTTGATGGGTCAATAGTTCACCCTTTAATCCTCAAATGTGTCAGCTGACCTCAAAAGCCAATTGATCTTATGGAATGATGACCATACAGCATCTGTCTGTCCATCAACTTTTTCATTAAACGATTTCTGAAAACACCACTGCGCGCATGGATTTCAACCAAATTTAGCAGGAAGCATCCTTGGGCCATAGGGATGCAAGTTTGTTGAAAAGAAGTAGATCGGCCAATATGCCCGGTGGCCATCTTGGATTTTGTCCGATTTTTAGAAGCGTGTTTTAAAATCTTCTCCGAAACCACTTTGGGAATTGATTCGAAACTCATGAAACATCATCTAGGGCAACAGCTGAACCAAGTTTGTTTGAAGGAACTTGATTGAACAACTGCTTCGGGGGCCATCTTGTATGACCTAGTTTTTGCGAAAACATCTCCCGATCACGAAACATCTCCCAAAGTGCTGAAAGGATCGGGCCGAAATTTGGCAAATGTGATTATGTACTAAGAACCATTCAAGTTAGTTCAAGGGAAGTTAGTACATTAAACAAGAGGTCCAAGGGATTTTATGCTCAACTGCCTAATACTGATAACTAATACCGATCTATAGGTTGCTTAAGAGAAGATTTTATCCCATATTGGCTAATAATAATACATAATGTGCTGACTGAGTAGTGTATTATTGGTTCTAATAGGATTAACTTTTAACCTATACTCTTAACAGGCAGTTTCAGTGATCTTTACACGTGTTTCTAAAAATAAAAAATAAAAAATCGACCAATCAGGTTCTCTTGAACAAACATGGTTCATCTATTGCTCTAGATGAAGGATTTTGAGTTCCTGATCAATCTGCTAAGCAGCTATGGAGTTTATTAAATAGGTTTCTAAAAATATAGCAAAATCAAAGATGGTATGCCGGCCAAATTGGCTAATCATGTTCTTTTGAACAAATTGGGATCTCTTTGCCCTAGGGAAACTTCCTACCAAATATAATTGAAATCGTCCCAATCGTTCTTGAAAAAAACATTAAATTTTCCAATTCTTTTTCTATAGGAGTTTTGAATAATCCACATGTTGGGGAGAGGGTGGGGTGTGTGTGTGTGGTTGGATAACTGAAAGTCCAGTTATCCGATTTGGTTAATACCAATGGGGTCTGATGTATGGAGTTTGTGGATCCAGTGTGTCGCTTTTTCCCGCCTGATGAGGCTGCTGGTGTCTGCATATGTGTTCCATGTCTGTATATGGGTTGCATCTTTAGTCTGATGCAGAAAGAGATGTTTCTTTTCATGGTTTGGTAGATTGAAGTGCTTAATGACTGGGGTGTTTTTGTGGTGGCCAATATCCCTGTAATGCTCCTGGATTCTGAGGTTAAATAATCTTAGTTTCACCTGCACACTGTTTATTGCAGTGTCCAAGGGAGCAAGTAGATTAGGTTGCATGTTTTGCAATTGCCAATGATTTTTTATGTATAGCAGATGCTAGTGTAGGTACTGTTAAATTTGTTGGTATTGACCATCTTGTGGCAGATACCACAGTTCCTTGAAGGACAGGTGATCAAAGGGTTGGGATGAATGATTGGAGCATTTGTCAGATTTGGGAGTTTGTCGCATACCAGTTGTCTGCCAATGGTTGTATTTTTACAATAGCCAAAGAGGTGTGTGGAGGAAAAGATCTCCCTGCCTCTGGGACTGATAGTTAAAACTGGCCAATATTTTAAGATTATAGCTTTGGCGGCTCAAGAAGTAAGATTGAAATCTGCTAAAAGAATTTGCGCCATGTGTTTTTTTAGCTCACCTGGCCCTGGTTATCCGTCTGTCCATTATCCGTCAACTTTTGCTTTAAAACGCCACTCCTCATTAACCACTTGACGGATTTCACCCAAATTTAGCTCAAAGGACCCTATAGTAGTAGGCTACAGATCTTTCATTCAGAATTTTGATTCCTCAATTTTTTTGCTCAAAATCTTAGATTTTATAAAAAATCTAACGAAAATTGTCAAAATGCTTCTCATTATTTTGACAGATTTCAACCAAATTTGGCTGAAATGACCCAATACTCATAGGCTCCAGAACTTCCATTTGGAATTTTGATTCATCAATTTTCTGTGTCAAAATCTTACATTTTATTAAAAATCTACCAGAAATTGTCAAAATGCTGCTTATCATTTTGACCGATTTCAACCAAATTTGGCTGAAATGACCCAATACTCATAGGCTCCAGAACTTCCATTTGGAATTTTGATTCATCGATTTTTTGGTTGAAATTGTCAAAATAGTAGAATTTAGGATCAGAGAGTTGTCTGTTTGCTTCCGTGATATAGACATCGTAGTCCCAGATAACAGTAGCTTGACACGTATCAGCTTTTTTTATAACAATATTCTTGTTGTTAGCCAGAGTTTGGAGAATCTTTTCCTGTTTGGAAAGATTTTTGAAGTGAGGCTTCTGAGTAAGGTGGTTAGTGTCATGAATTAGAGCTTTGATGTAGGCGTCTAGTGCTGTGTCTTCTCTAAAACTGTCACGCTGTCATCATCTAGGTGGATAGAGAATAAGTTTACAACAAATATAAATGGGTAGTTTTGTGAGCGATTTATTGCAGTAAGGGAATTGTTATTGTGATTGATAGAATTGTTAGAGACAGAAATATCATTGGCAATGGTTTTTGAAAAACTAATTATAGTTATAATTATAGTATTCTTTTCGGAGTCTGTTTTTCTTAGCCTCTGCAGAAGTGCTATAGCCTCTATGCTTCCAGTCATGCCAGGTGCCTGATTGACTGAGGAACATTGTTGTTTCTGACCTTGTTGGCCAGTCTGGTATGGTCCTGCTCTCCTTTTCTTTAATTACCACGAAGGAGATCTCCTTCTTGTGCTTCAAGATCTGCTTCTTGGAGCTTCTTTGCAGCATGTTGTTGTGATTGCTTGTGTCCATTACAAGTATATGGCATCAGACTTAGCAAGCCTATTTTTCTTGTTTTGCAAATAGACACTATGATAAAACATATTTTCTTTCTACATACATTTAAAGAGTAAGATGCAACTTTGAAATGTATCTAGACAAACAATAGAAAACAAGCGTTAAATGGGATCACAAACGAGAATTAGATTTCAATCAATTTTATCATATTTTATAAATTAAAAAGTTGGTAGATTTTCACAATTTTGACCTCATAAAATTCATGGTATGATGTCATCGCATGAATCGTCATCCACACCAACACTGATTATGCCACATGTGCTCAGGTTCTAAGAAACTAGAATCTTATACAGTTAGGAAGCAGGACATTAGCTACGATTCAAATTTTAATTTAACAGACTAGTGTTTTTCTTGAAATATCATTATTATGGTGGTGTCTGAATCTATTGTGAGCTGTCAATCATCAACAACAAAGTACTATACACGCGATGACATCCTACCACAACAATCATTCACATGATGTCGCTAAGTAAGTCTCATGGAAAATTGAAGAAAATGTATGTTTAGAGCATTAAAAAGCATAATTTTGCATGCTGTGACAGTTCTCTATTTGTGTTCCCTTAAACCGTAATCAAATTTGTATGTGCATGTATGTGTGCGCGTGTGTGTGTGTGTGTGCGCGTGTGTTATTTTCAGTAAATTTCTAACTGTTACTAATTAATGCTTCCTAAAAGATTGTGTATACAAGTTTATTTTTATATCTTAAAGATATGTTATTAATATGTCAATATTTTATATAAAATATATTTAATATATTCCATGAACTATACATATACTGTAATGGGTTTAATGATGTAAATAATGTTTATAACTATATATAACTTTGATATTTCATATTTGACTTATTTTTGTAGAAATTGGAAAGATGATTACGGCAAGAGTATTCTATTTACCAAGGTTTTATATACATTGTGATACTTTAGTGTAACTTACTTTAATTCTTCTAGTCTTTTACAGGTGTACTTTTTCTAAGAATAATAGATTGTTAATTTTAAAAAGGTAAGAATAATTTTAGTATCTTAGGTAAATGCTGTTGCACAGTATTATTCTAACATCTTCTTTCAAAGTACCAATTGTTGCATCTGAGATAGATATATTTGGAATATTATGCAGAAAACAATAGGTGGTATGGTCAATATTTTTAACCCTTTCACCGATAAATTCCTTGTATCTCAAGGCAAACAAAGAGGTAAGTTGTTGAATATTTTGTGAAGTCAATATAACTGGAAGCTGTTGCTGCCTTAGGAAGCGATGGCTTCCAGTTACAATTTCAAAATATTCCATTGAAATGGTTAAACACCCGTTTTGAATTAGTTAGGAAGGAATTTTTTTATTCACGTATTTGACATATTGTTAAATACTTTGTTGTTACATATGGTCCCAGTTTGTATGATATGTAATGAATGAAGTATTTGAGTTTTTTAAATTTGCATTCAGTTAAAATTTGGATTGCACTTTGCACTCTATTAACCATTGAATTTGTTGAAGAAAATTTAAATTTTCTCATAGAAAATGTCCATTTGCAGACCAAAAGAAGACTAATTAAAAAAATGTACAATTGGAATTACTGGCTCGGTTATCGAGCCAGTCATTCCAGTGGTAAATTTTCAAAAATTGTCTTCTGTTGGTCTGCAAATGGACATTTCTCAAGACCAGTGCAGAAGCTGTTTTAGGCAGATATGAGTGTTAAACGGTTAATGCATCTATTTAGGATGAATGTCTTTACCATCCTTGAAAACCCAGTAGCTCAATTTCAAAATAACCAATATAGCTGTTAAATGTTTAAATTAATTTAACTGGAAAGTGTTGCTAATTTTAATATATGTCATCAAACTTCTTTTACGTCTTAAAAAATGTGTCTGAAAATTCATCCATAGAAAATGTGCAAAATAGAGTTTTGTTTGTCTGTCTATACATTTGTATCGCCACTATATATGGACAATTTTTATCAAAATTCTTAATCTATCTTAAATGTTTGATAAAATCTATCACGATGGTTACTAGTTATCCCCTTATGTGTTATTTAGCTAAAGCCTCAACAGCAACATATCTCCTGACCATATTCACGATCACAGTTGAATGTTTTGATAATTCATTGTAAGCATTTTGTGACCCTCATGTTGTTCCAGAGGTGTATACCATGTACTGTTTGTGCATGTGTTGCTGTATTCATCTGCATTCACCTCCCAAACATTGACCTATACATTGATCTATAAGAATATTACTCTGATTAACTCCTCTAGGCTTTGTTCAGGTGACAGTAGCACCATATAGATCTAAAGAGGGTCACTAGTCATTTGCCACAATATTGTATTTGTTTAAAACAGTTTGTTAGAGCCCTAAGATAGAATACCTGTTATAAACAAGCACACTTGTGTGGCATTCTAACAACTATGATATCGCCATCAGATTATCCGTTACACATTATACTTAATACTGGATAAATGCATTTCAATCTCTGCTGATCTCTGAATAACTGTATACTGTGTTATGGCTAATTACTTCCAGCCAAAATCTTTGCCAAAATAAATTATGTTTATTTACTGGATCATGTTTGTTAAAGCTTACTCCCCATAAACAAGGCATATCAGGCCAGAAGGCTCTGTAATGTTCAGTGAACCATGAAAAGTAGCTCAAAAGCATGTTTAATGAACCGTGAAAAGTAGTCACACTGACCTACATTTCATATCCAACACTAAGCATATAATGCATCCATACACCAAGTTTAGTTCTAATATACCAAAAACTCTTTGAACATTACAAATCTTTATCCAGACTAGTTTCAGGGGTTGACACTGCATACGTCGTCCTAAGAGGAATCCACAAGTTTTATATAATGTTCAATGAATCATGAAAAGTAGGTCAAAGGTAGGTCATACATCCCGCACCATCTCCCTAAGATGCATCCACATATCAAGTTTGGTTCCGTATACCAAAAACTCTTGAAACTACATCATGGATAAGTTTTCTGTTATGTCCAGTGAACCGTCAAAAGTTGGTCACGCTGACCTACTTTTCATACATTGTACACCTCCCTGAGGGGCATCGACATACCAAGTTTAGTGAATATATGTGGAACAGTCTTGAAACTATGGCCCAGACAAACTTGGAGAGGATGGATGGACAAAGTGGCAACTATATGTTCAACTTTAGTTCTCGTATACCAAAAACTCTTGAAACTACAGCCATAATGTTCAATTAACCATGAAAGGTAGGTAACTCTGACATACTTTTTACACACTGCACACCTTCTCCATAAGACACATCCACATATAAAATTTAGTTCCCATTTACCAAAAACACTTGAAATTACAGCCCGTACAAAAGTTTTCAGTAATGTTCAATAAATTGTGAAAATTAGGTCAAAAGTAGGTCATGCTGACCTACTTTTCATACATTTGTAAACCTTAAGATGCATCTACATACCAAGTTTAGTGAATATATGTGAAACGGTCTTGAAACTATGGCCCACACAAACTTGGAGAGGATGAATGGACAAAGCGGCGACTATATGGTCCCCCCAAAACTTTTTAGTGAGCATAAGAACACCTTAAAGCCAGTTTCAACCTTCCTGTGGCAGAGCACACAGAAAACACTGGACATACCATCCCCGTCAGCCAGGGATGGGGTCAATTACATTGCATCTATTACTATTACTTTCAATTACAATTACTATAATTACAATTACTCCAGATTTGATCCTATAACTATTACTGTCCTATCTATTACTGTTACTATTACATATCAACCATAGGTATCGCTCACACACATGGACACCCACATTCATGCATGCAAATGAAAACAAGTCAGACATTTGGATATTAACCCTTTCACCGATGAAGCTCCTTTATCTCAATTTTATTGAAACCAAATAGGACAGCTTTTGAATATTTTGAAAATATTTTGACTGAAGGGCATTGCTGCAGAAAATAATGTCTTCCAGGCAAATTGTTTTCAAAATATTCAATTGATTGTTTCTTACATCATAAACAAGTTGCTACATGGGTTAATGATAAGAGTAGGCCTAATGAGTGTAGACTCTTGCCTATAAATTCCGCCAGCTCACCATACATGTTTTATTTACTGATACAATGTTAGTGAATGGCAGACTCTTCTTCAGATGTGGTCACATAGTAGTATATGTTTGAATGATTTTAACCAGTTTAGCTCTCTGGGCAAATCTCAAAATTCTATATTCTACAAGATCAGAAAGACCACAGAATATTATGAAATTTCTGTTGCTGAAAGTAGTTGATGTATATAGAACAACAACTTAGAGCAATATCAATTTTAAAAGGAACTTGAATGTTGGATAATAAAAAATATAGTTATTAGCCCACTGATATTTGAGAAGTACAGGTAAATAGATTTGCTATAGACACAATCTCTGTTCCCAAGACACTATGCTGGGAGTCAATTTGACTGGAATTCAGCCTTTAACCATTATGTAAGCTATAATGAGCTCTATTGAAAGAAAAGGTGTTAGTAGATTATACACATTTTCACAGCCATGTGTAATTAATCTGCAATCTATCGCAGATTATTGTTTTTTCTCAGGATCTTTATTATTATTATTATTTTTTTATTATTATTATTATTATTCTCAAGGATTTTCACAAACTATCTCCACGTACAGTTTTGATCTGATCAACATCAAACTTGGTCAACTTGTAGTACCCCATGGGATCTAGTTTGCTATTACTTTTCTTCTCGATCGGATGTATGGTTTCCGAGATATCCGCATTTCTGTGGGCAAAAAGTCCCATAGGAAATGTATGGAAGCAATATTTGGACAGCGACTACTCCTGGAGTTTTTCTTCAATCATCTTGAAACTTCACAGACTTCTAGCATGTGTTGCTCTACATCTCTACCCAAAATATGTTTTGGGTACGGTGACCAAATTTCGAGAAAATCCGGCATAAGCCACATTTTTTGGAATCAGGATACTTCATATTTCTAGGGCGGTCAGATGGTTGAAATTTAGCATATGCGTAGATGTATTAGACTACTGTTGATTAGTGAAATAAAATCGTTAGCGAACATGTTAACCATTCAGAACTCTACATTTCCGTGCCCCCATGTCCCCATAGGACATGCATGAGACCAATATTCGGATACTGACTGCTCCTAGAGTTTTGCCTCTATCATCTTGAAAATGGTGACCCAAAATATTTTTTGGGTACGGTCACCCGTTTTTGAGAGTCTGGCATAAGCCCAATTTTTTGGAATTAAGATAATTCATATTTCTAGGTTGGTCAGATGTTTGATATGTGGCATATACGTAGATACATTATACTACTATGGATTAATAAAATAAAATCGTTAGCAAACATGTTAACCTTTCAGAACGCTGCATTTCCGTTCCCAACATGTCCCATAGGGAATGTATGGGAGCAATATTTGGTCAGCGACTGTTCCCAGGATTTTTTCTGGATCATCTTGAAACCTAACATATTTATAGGATCTGTTGACCCGCAAGTTGGCCAAAAAAATCTTCGGTTCAGTGACCAGTTTTTGAGAAAATGCTGAATAAAAACAGTTATTTGACATCATGAGAATTCTTACTTCTGTCCCTGTCAGAGGGTTGACATTTTTTACATCTCTAGATACAAGAGGCTACTATTGCTTACTGAAATAAAATCGTTAGTGGACATAATAACATTTCTATTATTGCAAATCTGTACACTAAACAATATTTCCATGATTTGCTGATAGATGACGGAATCATGATCGGATTGTTTCAGCATTTAGATCGCCTGATCCGGGGTGGAATTGCCTCTCAGACACGATTTACAGAACTCTGATATCCTGAACGGTTCATGAGATATTGAGATTTTTGTATCGTAGACAAATATGTCAATAGGGAATGTATTGGAAATTGATTTGATGATAAATGACCCAGTTTTGGAAAAATCATATCTAAACTTGGTACATTTCTCGTACGCACTAGGCATGTATAGATCATCTACAGAAATTGGATCTGGTGTATGGTTCCCGAGAATTCCATGTTTTCTTGTCCAAAAAGTCAAATTGGAAATGTAAGGGAGTGCTATTCGGACACCAACTCGTCCTAGAGTTTCTTGCAGATCATGGAGACAGTTACACCTTAGGGCCTGGGATGCTTTTATTTTTCTTTTGTATCCAGTGAATAATTTCTGAGGAATACGCTTATCCATGCCCAAAATGCTCTAAAGAAAAATGTATGAGAGTGATATTCTAATAGCGACTCCCTTTAATGTTTCTGCAGATCATGTTGAAACTTAACATCCTTCCAGAATCCGTAGTCACACATCCGACCAAAAATCAAGGAAAAGGCCATCAAATGTCAAATAAAGGAGAAATTAATGAATTTTGTTTGGCCCAGGTAGTCGGAAACAATCGAAATTCTGCCTCAATCAACTCCAACAGCTAAAGGGAGGTAATTCATGCCAAAACCTAAAATTGGTCACTTTGACCCCTAATTGACCTTGGACGGGTCACTTTAAAGCCATCATGAGAATCGAAATTCATCATATTGACCTGACACAATCAACTTCAACAGGTAAAGGGAAGTAATTCATGCCAAAAACAAAAATTGGTCAGTTTTTTGCATGAATTCCTCCCTTTACCTTTCATTAATTTCTCCTTTATTTGACATTTTATGGCATTTTCCTTGATTTTGGTAAGTATTCCACTACAGCAAATCAGGACACATTATTTTATACTTTAGGATCAAGGCTATCGGTTTTCAAGAAATCAGCATTTTCATACCCTTTGTAAAACTATGGTAATTTCAACTATGGATCTTTGAACTGCGACAAAACTTAGACATTTTATCAGATCAGCATCAGAAATGTTCAATGATCATATGAGAAGAAGGCTTATAATACTCCTTAATGCCCAGTCATCGCAGATTTACAGTTACTTCAGTAAATGTTTTCTAGTTTATTTATTTATCTACCCAATGGTTATTTAAAATATAACATGTTATTTAAGAATGAACCCTTTCACCTCTGCAAACCAGATAATCGAAATTTTTTATCCTTTAACAAATATTCTGTTTAGTACTCTGAAATTAATTGGCGATGAAGAAGTTGCTGTCTTAGAAAGCAATATCTAGCTAAATTAGTTTCAAAATATTCCACAAATTTCCTATATGGTTGCTTGGAAATTGATAGAAAGAGTATTTCATCGGTGATAGGTTAACCTAGCTGCCAAACCATTCCTCCAACAGTTTCTCGGATTGCAAATTTGAAATAAGAATGAACGGCTCTCCAAGTGTGATACCAGCGATCGAAAAGAAGAAGAAATCAGAATAACCCCAAAAATATATAAAACCAATTTTGGCTTAAAAATTCATCAAAGAAAAAAATCCAATATGGCCGCTAAACACGTTACATTTTGATTGGTCCAAAGCAGTCGTGTTTTTTAGGTATCATCTTCCTGTGAACAAACTTGAATGACCCTTAGTATATAATCATATCTCCCAGATTTCGGCCCGATCCGCTCAGCAGTTCTGGAAAAGATGGATGCCATTCCAATTGGCCAATCAACATCCCTGGAACAAACTTGGTTCACCTGTTGGCCTAGATGATATTTTATGATTTCTGAATCAATTGCCCAAGTGGTTTCGAAGAAGAATTTTAAAGACGTTTCTAAAAATCGGCCAAAATCCAAGATGGCCACCGACCAATTTGGTCGATCGACTTCCTTTGAACAAATGTGAAACCTTACGCCATAAGGCTGCTTGCTGCCAAATATATTTGAAATCTGTCCTGTGGTTCTTGAGAAGAAATTGTTTAAGGAAAAGGTTGTTGAACAGACAGACGATCGATGGTCGCCACAGCATAAGCTCACTTGGCCATTCTGGCCAGGTGAGATTACCATGACCGTGGCGTTTTAACCCCAAGGTCATTGTCAAGCCCTCTCATTGTCAGGAGGCATGTGTCCACATTTGTGTGCAGTATGATTTTAAATCAAGCATGAGACAGCTAAACGCAAATTGAATTATGAGGCCATCACCATCGCCGCTATTGCCTGACAAGGAGGGGATCACTATAGATAATTTTTACCACCTAAGAGAATAGGTAACCATATATCCAGGCTTAGTTCCATTGGGGTTAACCAATCCTGAAATATTTGGAGATGTTTTGATAAATGACGACACCCATATAATCATAACAAGAATTCACCAGAATTAAATATCTTGCGTGTCCTCATTTCCATTAAGCATCAAAGGACATTGACTTTGATCTTGTGACCTCAATGTCATCATGCTGATACCTAATGTTGAAAATAGTTTTGTACCAATATGACCTTGACCTTTGAATTTGTGACCCCATCATGATGCAGATTCTTAACAAGTATTACTACATTGCTGACTATTTTTAAAACAATTTGATTGAAAGTTTTTGCAGCAATGATTTTCTGTCAAATCGTTATCAAAACCGTAGCTGATGACATGTAGTGTCTGCTAGATTATTTTGAGAACAATTTAACGGAAAGGCATTGTAGTAATTGTTTTCAGTCAATTTGTTTCAAAAATAATTAGCCTAATTATAATTTGGTGATCTTATCAGCTTTAACCAAGCCTAAAATATAATCCAAAGTGGTTTGCTACTAATACAAAACTTAACATTGACACGGCCACCACTGTCATCGTTGGAGAGGCTCATTTCTACTTCACAGATAAGAATATACGACTGATCAAGTTATGGATGACCCAAAATGTTGGCACTAATGTCTAATAATGCAGGTCAGAACAAGCAGCCCAAGGGGCCTGTGTCGCTCACATGAAGCACTATGCATTTCTGTCAAAATTGTTGGTGGGTGGTTTAGGAGTTGTCTTTTAAATGAGTTTGTGGACATTTTTGCAAGTCCAATATGGCCGCCAAACATTTTGATTGGTCCACTGCGCCCATGTTTCTGACGTAGATCCTTCCCTTGAAAAAACTTTAATGGGACTCAGTGCCTATTCATATCTCCCAAATTTTGACCCAGTCCGCTCAGTGGTTCTAGAGGTGTTTTGGCAAAAAATAGGTTATCGAAGATGGCTGACAAAACATTTGGCCAATCAAGTTCCTGTGAACAAACTTGGTGCAGCCCTTGCCCTAGATGATATTTCATGCATTTTGAATTGATCCCCCAAGCGGTTTTGGAGAAGATTTTTAGACATATCAAAAAATCGACAAGAATCCAAGGTGCCATGAGAATAATACATTTTAAATTTCCCATTGCTTTAGTATGGGAGATTTTTGCAGGTAAATGACCCAGGATGGCCGCTAAACTGTTTATCCGACAGTCTAAAAAATGACACAATTGAAATCACAATGCGCAAAATCATATATAAAGCCAATTTCAGCCTCAAAATCCATCAAATAAAAAATTGCAATATGGCCGCCAAACATGCTATATTGATTGGCCCACGGCGGCCAGGTTTTTTAATGGATCAACTTCTCTTGAACAAACTTTAATAGCTCTTAGTGCCTAATCATATATCAACAATTTCGGCCTGATCGCTTCAGCGGGTCTGGGGAAGAAGTCGTTTTTGCAAAAAACGAGGTCATCCAAGATGGCCGCTGAATCATTTGGTCAATCAAGTTTGCTTGAACAAACTTGGGTCAGCTCTTGCCCTAGATCATATTTCATGAGGTCTGAATTGAGCCCTCAAACGGTTTCAGAGATTTTCAGATATTTGTAAAAATCGGCTGAAATCCAAGATGGCCACCAGCCAAATTGGCCAATCGGCTTCGTTTGAACAAAATGGAATTTCTATGCCCCAAGGATGCTTCCTGGCAAATATAATTGAAATCGGTCCATTAATTCTCGAGAAGACACTGAATTTTCCATGCTTTAGTACGGGAGCTTTTGCCGGGAAAATGATCCAAAATGGTCGCCAAACCGTTTATCCGACAGTTTTGAAAATTGTTAATTTGAGATCAGAATACCCAAAAACCTATGTAAAACCAATTTCGACCTCAAAATCCATGTTTTCTTTACGGATCAACTTCTCTTGAACAAACTTGAATGCCTCTTACTCCCTAATCATGTATTACAAATTTCGGCCCGGTCGCTTAAGCGGTTCTAGGAGGTCGTTTTTGTGAAAACGAGGTCATCCAAGATGGCCGCCGCTCCATTTGGTCAATTAAGTTCCTTTGAACAAACTTGGTTCCACTATTGCCCTAGATCATATCTCGTGATTTCAAACGCTTTCGGAGATTTTTAAAGACATTTCTAAAAATTGCCCGAAATCCAAGATGGCCGTCATTGGCCGAGCGGCTTCGCTTGAACAAACTTGAATCTCTATGACCTAAGGATGCTTCCTGCCAAATATAATTGCAATCGGCCCAGTAGTTCTCGAGAAAACATTTTAAATTTCCCATTGCTTTAGTATGGGAGCTTTTGGCGGGAAAATGATCCAAGATGGCTACCAAACTGTTTATCCGACAGTTTCGAAAATTGAAAATTTGAGATCAGAATACCCAAAAACCTACATAAAATCAATTTCGGCCTCAAAACTCCATCAAATAAAAAATCCAATATGACCGCCAAACATGGTATATTTTGAGCGCCCCACGGTGGCCATGTTTTTTTACACGTCATGACGGTTCAACTTCCCTTGAACAAACTTTAATGGCCCTTAGTCCCTAATCATATATGCCAAATTTCGACCCGATCCCTTCAGTGGTTCTGGAGAAGTCTTCATTAAAACTAGGTCAACCAAGATGGCCGCCAAACCATTTGACCAATCAAGTTCCCTCGAACAAACTTGGTTCAGCTCTTGCGCTAGATCATATTTCATGAGGTTTGCATCAATCCCCCAAGTGGTTTCGGAGAAGATTTTTAAAGACGTTTCCTAAAATCGGCCAAAATCCAAGATGGCCACCGGCCAAATTGGTCGATCGGCTTCGTTTGAACAAACATGGATCCCTATGCCCTAAGGATGCTTCCTACCATATATAAATGAAATCGACCTAGTGGTTCTTGAGAAGTCGTTTAAAGGAAAAGTTGACAGATGGACACATGATGGACGGTCGCCACGGTATAAGCTAACAAGATGTCCCACATAAGGCAGATGTCTGATCTCAAGCAGGTTGGTCATGTGATTATATTTTCAACTACAACACATTACACAGTTTCTATAAGTTTGCTTTATTTTTACTTTTATAAATAACATTATACTTTATCTTTACACAAATGATATAATAAACCACGTATAATGTTTGTAAAATTATCACAGATACTTGGGTGTTAAAATCATACCAGGAAGGGCTAAATATAGGTATTTAATAGTCAATAAAATCCTAATTTTGCTTAGTGAATGTCCATTTGCTGGCCAAGAGAAAGCTATTTACAAAAGATGTACAACTGGAATGACTGGGTCTGGTAGTGAGTCGGTCATCCCCATTGCAAAGCTTCAAAAATAGCCTCTTAATCTTCAAACGGACATTTAAAATGACCACCACAGAAGTAGTTTTTGACCGGCTTGATAATTAATGGGTTAATAGTCAAATCATTAGGGAATTAGAACACTTTTAACCCTTTCAATGACAAATCCCTGAAAAACTACATTCTTTATGACGTATAGAATATTTTGAAATTGGGATGACTGAAAGCTTCATTAGGCAGCGATGGCTTTAAGTCATATTAATTTCAAAATAACAGCTTTCCTGTTTGTTTGTGCTGAGATTAAGACACATGCAATTTATCTGTGAAAGGGTGAATGAAACAAGTGTAAATCTCTGTTCTGTAGAAAACCAGTATGATGAACAGCAGAACACCATCTGTATAGGTTTACATAGCGTCAGATAGCCTCAGAATGCACTGAGTGTTAGGTTTAAAAAATAAATTGTTCACAAAAATGAAAATATGTTGAGAATAGCCGAGGTGATTTTATTTTCATAAATGAAATAGATCAATGTTGAGAAAGATATTTTTTGCTATTGATAGCGCATAGTACCATTGGATGTGCTCTGGACTGTGTTGGTAATTCACAAATCATAGTGAATTACTATTTCTACAATAGCAGAAAAGTCTTTCGGACGTCTAAAGATTTTATTTCAGAATTTATCTACTTAGTGTTACAATGTACATGGCTCTCACAAATTTCACATCTGTCCCAACTTAGAGATTGTGTATCTCTAAGACTCTTGAAGGCATCAACTCTCTTTTTAGGCACCCTAGGGCATATGCTGAACTACAGACCGGCAGGAGAAGAATTGCTACCATACTTTTCCTACGACTTTTCCTTTGACACATAAGGGGTAACCTTGACCTTTGACCCCAAACTCAACAATCATCTTTGGGATCCCAATAGTAAGGATAGTATCCTACCCAAGTATGGTGGTGATTGGGTAAACACTAGGCATAGTCACACTTCAAAAATCCAAAGACAATTTCCCAATGGGTGCCTTTTTGGGTGCAAAAAGTGGATATCTCAACAACCTTTAGAAGGATCCAAAATCAAAACAGAGGCACTCTTGGTGCCAGTTGCTACCAAAAGCTGACAACGTTTGGAGTTAATCAGCCAACAACTGCAGATGCGGTAAAAAAATTGTTACCAAGAATAAGACGGTGCTAAGAAAGAGCAGGTAGCAATACAGTAATCTCCGTTTGATTAATTAATCCAGGAAAACAGTAACTTTCACAAGATCATTAATGTCAAACTATGTATCTGATGTCACAATCAAATACGTCACAAGATCATTAATGTCAAACTATGTATCTGATGTCACAATCAAATACGTCACAAGATCATTAATGTCAAACTATGTATCTGATGTCACAATCAAATACGTCACAAGATCATTAATGTCAAACTATGTATCTGATGTCACAATCAAATACGTCACAAGATCATTACTGTCAAACTATGTATCTGATGTCACAATCAAATACGTCACAAGATCATTACTGTCAAACTGTATCTGACATCACAAGTTATTACTGTCAAACTATGTATCTGATGTCACAATCAAATACATCACAAGTTATTACTGTCAAACTATGTATCTGACGTAACAATCAAATACATCACAATTTATTACTGTCAAACTATGTATCTGATGTCATAATCAAATACGTCACAAGATCATTACTGTCAAACTGTATCTGACATCACAAGTTATTACTGTCAAACTATGTATCTGATATAACAATCAAATACATCACAAGTTATTACTGTCAAACTATGTATCTGACGTAACAATCAAATACATCACAATTTATTACTGTCAAACTATGTATCTGATATAACAATCAAATACATCACAAGTTATTACTGTCAAACTATGTATCTGATGTCATAATCAGATACGTCACAAGTTAACTGATGTCACAATCAAAATAACTCTGTCACGAAACTCAAAAGGTTTGTCACTAAAAAGTGTATGAATTGTATGTCTTTGGTGAATATACAATTTAATAAAGAGACTGTCGAATAATTTGAAACTAATTTGACTGAAAGCTGTTGCAGACATAAACAGCAATGTCCCCCAGTCAAATTAGATCTTTTTATATATTTAACAGCTTACCTGTAACATTACCTTAAAATCGGGATTCTGGGAATTAACATTTCTGTTAACAGCGACTTGTGAAGGTTACTATTTTAACAGTATATAGATTGATTCCAACACATGCACAAAGTGGGCGGAGCTTATCTAGAAATGGGCGTGGAATAGATAGAAATGGATCCCTCCATTCTGGCTGTAGATGGATGGTATCATGATGAATACTGCGCTTCTAGTGGCCTCCCTGACTGCGTGCCTCTCTGGCTGTATTAGATGGATGGCATCATGATGAATACTGTACTGCTAGTGGCCTCCCTGACTAAGTGCCTCTCTGGCTGTATTAGATGGATAACATCATGATGAATACTGCACTTCTAGTAGCCTCCCTGACTGAGTGCCTCTCTGGCTGTATTAGATGGATAACATCATGATGAATACTGTACTGCTAGTGGCCTCCCTGACTAAGTGCCTCTCTGGCTGTATTAGATGGACGGCATCATGATGAATACTGTGCTTCTAGTGGCCTCCCTGACTGAGTGCTGCTCTGGCTGTATTAGATGGATAACATCATGATAAATACTGCACTTCTAGTAGCCTCCCTGACTGAGTGCCTCTCTGGCTGTATTAGATGGACGGCATCATGATGAATACTGTGCTTCTAGTTGCGTCCCTGACTGTGAGCATCGCTCTGGCTGTATTAGATGGACGGCATCATGATGAATACTGTGCTTCTAGTGGCCTCCCTGACTGAGTGCCTCTCTGGCTGTATTAGATGGATGGCATCATGATGAATACTGTGCTTCTAGTTGCCTCCCTGACTGAGTGCCTCTCTGGCTGTATTAGATGGATGGCATCATGATGAATACTGTGCTTCTAGTTGCCTCCCTGACTGAGTGCCTCTCTGGCTGTATTAGATGGATGGTATCGTGATGAATACTGTGCTTCTAGTGGCCTCCCTGACTGAGTGCCTCTCTGGCTGTATTAGATGGATGGTATCATGATGAATACTGTGCTTCTAGTTGCCTCCCTGACTGTGAGCATCACTCTGGCTGTATTAGATGGATGGCATCATGATGAATACTGTGCTTCTAGTTGCCTCCCTGACTGAGTGCCTCTCTGGCTGTATTAGATGGATGGAATCATGATGAATACTGTGCTTCTAGTGGCCTCCCTGACTGAGTGCCTCTCTGGCTGTATTAGATGGATGGCATCATGATGAATACTGTGCTTCTAGTGGCCTCCCTGATGAGTGCCGCTCTGGCTGTATTAGATGGACGGCATCATGAGGAATACTGCGCGTCTAGTTGCCTCCCTGACTGTGAGCATCGCTCTGGCTGTATTAGATGGATGGCATCATGATGAAGAGTGCGCTTCTAGTGGCCTCTCTCACTGTGAGCGCTGCAAAAATCTCAATGACAAGATGAGTAAATTGATTCTGAGAGAGCTGCTTCAGCAACACCTGCCATTTGTCTCTGCCTGTCACATGATCTGCTTGAACCAATCGGTGAACTTGGCCAGCTTTCATTGTTCCTGAAATAATAAGATTGTACATTAAGCACCCATTCTTTTGGATTTCATGAAGTCTCTCACAGTTTTATTGGTCTATTAAGACAAGTGATGTCCCTAATGATATTCAGTGGTGTAACAATTGTGGGTTCAACAGGTTCAATAAACCCGACCATTAAGGGCCCCCAGTAGTGACCCAATAATTGTTTTTATCTATAAGTTTAGAAATTTCTTGATTGAGAATAATGTGACCCAGTAAAATAAACATGTTTTACCACTCAAACATGTCAGAATGAAGATAGTTCCTCAGAACACCTATTTTTCAAAATTTCCTGCAGGGAGGATCCTTGCCCCACCCACCTCAAGAGGGTGACACCCATCCCCACACACACGCCCAGTTTGACCCTGGGACTCCAACCACCTTGTTACGCCACTGATGATATTTTAAAGAACCAGAAATGTGGTTGCAATGCAACCATGAAGAAAGACCGTACAACTTTGCAATGAACTATGAAGCTTGACTTCAACCATAAAATAAACATAGGCTTATCAATAACCATGACCTTTAACCTTTTGGCCCCAAAATAATTGTCTTATCTCATCTCATTAGCAAGTGTCCAAGTTTGGGTGGATTATGATTAACACAACATGAGACTGCTAAGTTGAGGTAAAAGCAATTGTTGAGAAAACCCTTTTGTCATTATCACACTGACCTTGACCTTTTGATGCCCAGGTGTTTGTGTCATGCTAACTCGTTATAAGGAAGGGTGTATCCAAATGTGTGTCCTGTATGCTTAACCAAACATAACATATAAACCGCTAAGTTGACACACACTCAAAATGTTCATGTTGAAAACCCCCCAAAGTTTTTCCAAATGTCACAAATACATTGACCTTTGCGCTTTTGACCCCAACATCATTGTATGATGTCCTCCAATTACAAGGAAGTATGTGGCCAGGCTTGGGTCCAGGATATGTAACCAAAGATGAGATATGAAGTAATTTGAGCTAAATCCAAAATGTTAATATTGAAAAACTAAAGTTCTTATCAATGTCACAGTGACCGTTACCTTTTGACCCCAAGGTCATTATGTGATGCCTTCTCATTATACGGAAGCATATGTCCAAGTTTAGGTCCAGTATGATTAACCGAAGGCGAGATATGAACTGCTAAGTTGAGCCAAATGGAAAATGTAAATATTGATAAACAATGTTCTTAACAAGGTTACAGTGACCTTGACCGTTTGGCCCCAAGGTCATTGTGTAATGCCGTGCCATTATACGGAAGCATGTGTCCAAGTTTGGGTCCTTTATGATTAACCAAACATAAGATATAAACAGAAAAATTTAGCTAAATGCAAACTGGACAATGACGCGCCCGCTGGACGACGTACAAGGTATTACAATAGCGTGTTTTACTTCGTAAACTCGAGCTAAAAGCTTAAGTTGAGACAAGATCGGGTAAAACAATTCTTAGACAGATTATAGATTCATCGAATAGTATACTATTTCAATGGACTAAAGTACACGCTTTGTAGCAATAGAGATCAATTTGATTCTTGCATCCTATAACAGGGCCGCGGCTAATAACTGCAGAACATGTGTTATAATTAATGCACTGTTCTCGTTGACAACCAATGGAGGAACCTGATGTGTCCTTCACATATCTGATGTCATACTCTACATATGTCACTTATCGTCACCATCAAATAATGGAGGTACGACATGAATGTGGCGATGGTCCAACAGTATTAGCTCACTGTCAAATGAAGGAATCCAGTTTTACATATGCCCTGCCGATCTTTAGCTAGGCTCCACCCACACTTTGCTCGTGTTGGGATCGATCGATCCCTGAACTCACTGACTATCGATTTCGAGAAAACTATACTGTAGGTATATAGGTATTAGTAAGCTGTTGAATATTTTGAAACTAATTTGACTGGGTGCTGTTGCTCGGCGCCCAGTCAAAATTAGATTCAAAATATTCAACAGCATGTTTATTAAATAGTAGACACACAATTCGTACAACGTTGCTTTAGTCCATCACCAATTATGCGTTCATATTGAGCTTAATTACATCATTCATGATGTCAATGATTATGATATCATCCTCAATGTCACATGGCTGATTATGATGTCATATGATGAATGGATATACTGGAAAGGTCCGTTGACACCTACCTCTGACACCTGTTGGTGTTGTTAGTTTTAGCTGCTGTAAATATTTCAGTATAATCTGCCAGTGCTGTGTGTCCAGGAGAGATGACATCAACACACCGAATGGCAATCTCTGCCGATTACAGGCATCAAATTCAAGTAAAAGTTGAATTAATCCGACACTAGGGTACTCTGTCAAGATGTGCATATAATCCTCTAATGTAAACTTGGCTTTTTTATCAGCACAGCTCAGAGCAGCACAAACACGTCCCTGTCTAATCATAGTCATCACCGCTTTCTTTGAGGCTCGAACACTGCAATATATGGTTTGAGCTAGGGCCTGACAACCACAGCGACATGACTGCACCTTGGCACATGGGCAATAACCGGAAATCATATCACCCATCTCTTCACATACAGTTAGTCTGAAAGGGATAGGTAGTTTAATAATCAAGCTATAAATATTATCATTCCTTCAAATCATCATTATTAAATTCAGAATTTACTACCACAACTCGACATGAATCTGATGCAAAATGTCTTTCTAGATAGGCCAGCATATATATATATATATATATATATATATATATATATATATATACACATCAAAAAAAGTAAGTTCCCCCCTAAATATGGGCTAATATTTTCCAAACTATACAACCGAGTGTAATGAAATTTTTCACAGATCATCAATATGACTATAAGAACAATCTCTGCAAATGATTACAGTGTATGACGTGTTACGCCTGCATAAGCATGCATTGAATGAAAATTTGCCCAATTTAAAAAATTTGAATACAGATTTTATTCAAAAACAAGAAAATCATAACAACAGCTAGAGTGCAAGATACAGATCTTGCGGGTAACAATATTCACTATACATTAATTTCATATCGGGTAAAGCATAATAAAGATTTCATTAGAAAATTTCAAATCTGTTAAATCTCAACAAAGATACAACTAATGACTTGACCACAGTTAATAACGCGTGTATCCACCATTATTCGCTATCACGTTGCGACACCGTGCTCTCATGCTGTTGATGAGACGGGTGATCCTCTGTTGTGGGATCGCCACCCACTCTTCATGTAGCAGCTGATGGAGGTCGCCGAGGACGGTGTCGTCAGTAACTCTCCGGTACACAGCTCTCTTTAGCTGGTCCCACAGATGTTCAATGGGATTCAGATCTGGCGAGTTAGCTGGCCACGGGATCCTCTCGATGCCATGGTTTGTCAGAAAGTCATTTACAATTATTGCCCGGTGCGGACGCGCGTTATCATCCATGAACTTGAATTCATCCCCTATTGCAGCAGCATATGGCAGTACATGTGGCTCAAGGACCTCGGCGATATAGCGCACAGCATTAATGTTACCATTGATTGGTATAAGTTCTGTCTTTCTTCTAGCGCTGATACCTGCCCAAACCATAACGCTTCCTCCGCCGAATGCTGTGGTTGGCTGTACACAGGACACAGTATACTGTTCACCAGGGCGACGCCAAACCCGCGACCTTCCGTCAATGTGATGAAGAGTAGCGCGTGTCTCGTCACTAAACATGACATTTGACCACTGTTGCCTTGTCCAACCTTCGTGGTCTCGTGCCCACTCAAGCCGGGCTTGTTTGTGTCTCAATGAGAGGGCTGGCCTCTTAATCATGCGTCGAGCATGCAGCCCAGCGGCGTGAAGACGGTTTCTAACAGTCTGGTCACTGCATCTTCTGGCTCCAGCTCCAGCAGCTGCATGTAGCCGATCATTGATGGCGCGCACTGTGGACGTTCTGCTACGGCGTGCTGTATTTGCTACAAAACGATTTTGGCGTGGAGTGGTAACAGTGGGCCTTCCACTTCTCTGCCGGTCATTCACATCACCATACTGTTGGAACTTTTGCCGTAACTTCCTGATGGCATTTGGGCTAACACCCATTCTACGCGCAATTTGCTTCACAGCGAAATTGGCCTCCAAAAGGCCAATGGCAATTGCCCTATTCTGGTTGGACAAACGTGGCATTATCAAATTACAGAACTCTGATCGCGCTAACATGTGTCTTTGCACAACTAGTGACAAAATCAGTGATATTCCTCTAGCAATGATCATGTCTAATTTCAGAATTTTTGAAATGGATCAAAATGTCATTTAGTGCGCGCTAGAACAGGCACGACTGACTTTCTGCGGGAATCGATTTCACATATCAGTGCTATAGTCGCGGCGATCACCTGTGCAAAATTTCATTACAAATAGATACATACTTTAGAAAATATAGGCCCATATTTAGGGGGGAACTTACTTTTTTTGATGTGTATATATATATATATATATATATATATATATATATATATATATATATATATATATATATATATATATATATATTATTGAACTAGTGGTATTTGAATTTAATGAATGCATTTGTGAAAGTATTATAAATTTATTATAAATAGGCAGTTTTATTTTATTTTAATACTTTTATCATGACATGTCTACCAAGTTTTCATATAGTGCCTACACGCTTGTTTCAGTGTAGATATTTGGCGAGCAATATGCGACGTGGAGGATGGCTTGATTTCATGACAGAATGGCATCTGGCATGTCCTGGTATCCGAGAATTAGGTGTGAAGTATTTAAAAAATGTCAGCATGCACAGAGCCAGGCCTCTAGTTTTAGTGAATATGGATGTATTTCAATGTCAAATATGGTGTAGCCATGGCCATCAGGCAAGGCAAATCTGATACTGACAATTACCACGCCAGACTCATACTTTCCAGACAAATTCACCTTTCCAGAGTACCATCTATCATTCTGACATCATATGACATCACAATCAGCTAAGCGGCGTGTAGGATGACGTCATAGTCATTACATCATAAATGATTCTATATGGCCCGTCTTTAACTCTTAATAGTCCGACACATTGTACGAATTGTATCTCCCTACTAATTAATAAACATGCTGTTGAATATTTTTAAACTAATTTGACTGGACGCTATTGCTGCCAAATAGTCAAATAAGTTCCAAAATATTCAATAGCTTACCTGTAGTTTTCTGGATATTGATTAGCCATGGAGTTCAGAGATCAATCGATCCCAACACGAGCAAGGCATGGGTGGAGCTTAGCTACAGATGGGCGGGGCATGGCTAAAAATGGAAAGGTCCATTGGCATGGATGGGTGCATGTCTGACTAATTCTTACATCAACTTTCAACAATGTCGAAGCGCAAGTACAAACACAGAGCCAACAAGCCAAAGAAATGTATACTGACCTGCCTTGTGCAAGCCAATGTGATAGCATATCTAGCTGGCTTTCATTCAGTACACAGCGGACTGCATCCATTGAGAGACCTTCAGTTGGGAGTACACCAAATGCAGGGACAGAGGACATCAATGCATCACAGAATGTCAGAAGAGGTGTGCGACCATTAATGCGAGTTTTTACATCTGCCAATATTAAAACAATAAGACTCAAGGATTAGAGTACCTAATTAATTTCATGATATCTCCACATAGATAATATTAACTAGAAAATGTTGTTTGACTCAGAGGGCCTGCAATCACTGGAAATACCTTTCTCTCTGTAGTAGGTAGCAATTTTATTCAAAGCCTTCATATTATTTGAAAAATTAGTTTGCATTAAAAAGCCAATTTTCACACAAAATCTTGGCCCTATAAAGGTAAATGCTCCAAAAGGCACCTCTATCCATCATAAAGAAGCTACCTGCTAAGTTTTATTAAATTATTTAAGGCAATTCTGTATGATATGTCGTTTACAAGAATATTGACAAAAATTATGAGTTTTTGCAGTAAAAAGCCCATTTTCACCGAAACCTTTTGACCTATAAAGGTGTATCGTTCAAAAGGCACATCTGCCTATCATAACTGAGGGATAAATCAAGTGTTATTAAACTATTTTATTCAATTCTGTATGATATGCTGTTTACGAGGAAATTAAAAAAAAATCTTGATTTCTTTTTTTCATTAAAAAGCCCATTTTCACCCAAAATATTGAACCTATAAAGGTGAATCTTTCAAAAGGCACATCTAACCATCATAAAGAAGCCACCTGCCAAATTTCATTAAATTATTTCAAGAGATTCTGTATGATATGGTGTTTACGAGGAAATTGATAAAAAAAAGTCTGCATTAAAAAGCCAATTTTTCACCCAAAATATTGGACCTATAAAGGTGAATTCTTCAAAAGGCACATCTGCGTATCATAACTGAGGCATATACCAAGATTCATAACTTTAACTGAAATTTGCATCCTACAGATTCATTGTCTGAGGAAAGTCTTTGAGCACTAAAACACAAGATTTTCCTCAGACAATGAAATTTGTAAGATGCAAATTTCAACTAAAGATCAGAATAGAACAGAAATTATGTGCAGAAGACAAGCTGCAACTACAGAACACATGTCCTAATGGACAGATATGCTTGTGCTGGTGCAAGACTGTCTCAAAAACACCTGCACAAAAGGAAATGTTATCATTTGAAATTTCATATTCAAGCTGGACATTATTGGAATAACATCCATCAAATAGTCCTCCTCGCTACAAAAGAGTACTGCCAAATTGCTTTACCCATTTAACCCTCGAATTTGTTCAAGAAAATTTCAGTATTCTCTTAGAAAATGTCCATTTGCAGATTAAGGACTTTTTTGAAAATTTACTACTGGAATGACTGGCTTGGTTAATGGACACTCCTCAAGACCACTGCAGAGGCCGGTTTTGGCCAACGTGGCCATTAAAGGGTTAAGATAGGCTTGCCTGCTGTATTTTAGAATCAACTAATAGGAAACGTACCTCTGAACTTAGCCAGAGTTGCCTGTGTTCTGAGAATGCCTTTAGGGCTATTAGCTGCATGTATGGCTGCTTCATCGTACTTGCCATCCTCAAACAATTCATTAAACTTCTCAATGTACTCTAACATAAGCTCAGCCTCCTTGTCCTTGTTTGGATCGTCATCTTCAAATGATGATGCATTAGTGGGAGTGATTTCACGTGCATCACTGCCAGGAGCCATTCCATCTGCAGCCTGGAGTAATTTCTTCTCCCTATCTGTGAACATATCATTGAATATGTGCAGATGAGTCACATCTGTGTGAAAATAATCTGACATATCAACCCATTAGTTAAAATTAGTCAAGAAACTGAAAAAAATTACAACGCAGAATGGACAGAGCCACAGATTACACCACAACTCTAATAATAATAATAATAATAATAATAATAATAATAATAATAATAATAATAATAATAATCTACCATTAAATAAATATCATATTGTCACAGAAAATCACTGATTTAAGATCAGGTTCTGGAAATGACAATCCTCCATATCACCATGTGGCTTTTGGCGGGTCTTAGGGAGTGTGGAGAGATATATCTGTGTTTAGGATGAAACCCCCAGGGAAACTGGCCCAGTAATTCTGGAATGGAGACAATAACATAGAGAGCGGATAGTTATTATGTTTGTGACTGTGTTCTGAAAACAGGCCTGGGTGGGCGGATAAATTCTAGCGTACCAGTGCGATTTAATTCCACTGTTTTTGATGAAATGTGTGTGCGTGCATGTGTGTATGCATGCGTGCGTGTAGAGTGTCTTTAGAACTTGGGAAAACTAATCGGATAAACAGACATATTGCCTACTGAAAGTGCATCACCATCAGAATATGACAGCAGCCATAAACATAGTGTATTGGCTTTCAACAGGCATCCAAACAAGCGTAGAAACCATCACATTTCTTAGAGTTTGGTTTATTTCAGCACTAAAAACACAATGTTGCTTGCATTACTAGATGTTTAATACATCTACGAGAATGTTAAAGGGGAACACAAGAAGGGTCACCATCATTTGCATAAAACACGCGGTTCTATCGTAGACCTAATATTTAAGTTACTGTGTAAAAATTTCCTGCAACATTTATATATAAATCCGATTAAAATGGTGTTAAAAAACGCTATGTTTCTGCCAGCTAATTATGATGTCATAGGTTGAATCCCATCCAACAAGAACCATGATTACAGCACTCTGAAGACAGGAGTGCATGCATTTGGATGGTGATATCTCTGCCAGTGATAGTGCTATCGACATCATTTATAAATGTATAGATTGAAGAGATTAAGGAGTTTATCACCCTATCGCAAATGTATGGAATGTATTTGTTATTTTCATACATTAGTTGCCGAACCTTAAGCTGGCCATTTTCTATGAAGCTGCCTGCCAATTACATGAATATTACAATATCTCTGGAAGTTTTGAGGCTAGTATGAAAACATAAATACCTAAATATGTATTGGGATGTCTGTAAGACCTATTTAAACTCTCATATTAATAGATGAAACCTTAATAACATTATCTGCCATAGTGCCAGTAAGAGTGGTGATTCAAAAGTGGAAATTGTACAGATATACCTATACTACCGCGTCATTCATTCATATCAAGATCAAAACTTGTTGTCAAAATCGGCACCATCAGAGAAATCAGACAAAGGACTCTTATTTTATATTCTTCAACATTTCCGCAAATATAGTTTATATATTCCTAACACCGCTGAAGAGAAACGCCTTATAAAACGCAACTCGCAATTTTATTACAATAGCATTGGATGACAGCGAGAAAAACATTCAACTTATGACGTCATATGCCACATCCGGGAATAGATAATTAACTAATGTATCACATATTTAAATAACAAAGTTATACGTTTCTAATTTGAGCACAGAGCTTATAATTAGATTTTTGAAAACGTTACAGTCTGTAAATTGATTGTATACAAAGTAGTATAGACGGTCTGGTGCTTCCCTTTAAGGCCTTATGAATGAAAGAACACAGCTGATGGCTAGGTTTAAAGCATTTTCAACCATTCACCATGCTACTGCAATCACATCTTTCATATATGGGACAACAGGTTACTGCCTATAGGGGGAAAATAGAGCATGGAAAAAGTCCTTTTGTGGATCTGCAAGCATAGCTCTTGAATGGATTGCTTGCCTATAGCATTATTTATATTTATTTATATATATTGAATCATTGAAATAGAAACTTGAATATTCTTCTATTCTTGAATAATGTTCTCATGTTGTGGTACTAGATTTTGTGGAAGAAAGTGGTCGTGATCTGAGTAATGGAAAGCTAGCATTATCAAGGAGTTGGGTGCGAATGAATAAAATGATTATTTGCTGGCATCAGTATGGATTTCTCTCTCTCTCTCTAACTCGAATAAATCCAATCCTGAGCAAACAGGCACCGGTACTAGCGGTAACCAATACAGCACCAGAGCAACACAGCAAACTAGCACATGCAGTCATATTAGCGAGCAACAACGAAACCAGCATGTGCTGTGATCATCATTCTACTATAATAGCGGACTGAATCAGAAGTAATGATCATTCTGCAATAATAGCGGACTGAACAAGAGGTAATGATCATTCTGCAATAATAGCGGACTGATCAAGAGGTAATGATCATTCTGCAATAATCGCGGACTGAACCAGAGGTAATGATCATTCTGAAATAATAGCAGACTGAACCAGAGGTAATGATCATTCTGCAATAATAGCGGACCGAACCTGAGGTAATGATCATTCTGCAATAATAGCGGACCAAACAAGAGGTAATGATCATTCTGCAATAATAGCGGACTGAACAAGAGGTAATGATCATTCTGCAATAATAGCAGACCAATCAGAGGTAATGATCATTCTGCAATAATAGCAGACTGAACCAGAGGTAATGATCATTCTGCAATAATAGCGGACCAAACCAGAGGTAATGATCATTCTGCAATAATAGCAGACTGAACCAGAGGTAATGATCATTCTACAATAATAGTGGACTGAACCAGAGGTAATGATCATTATGCAATAATAGCGGACTGAACCAGAGGTAATGATCATTCTGCAATAATAGCGGACCGAAACAGAGGTAATGATCACACTGCAATAATAACGGACCGAACAAGAGGTAATGATCATTCTGCAATAATAGTGGACTGAACCAGAGGTAATGATCATTCTACAATAATAGCGGACTGAACCAGAGGTAATGATCATTCTACAATAATAGCGGATTGAACCAGAGGTAATGATCATTCTGCAATAATAGCGGACCGAACAAGAGGTAATGATCATTCTGCAACAAGAGGCCCAAGGAGCCCGTATCGCTCACCTGGAATTATTGGCCACTGGCACAACCGAACAAAATGAGATGACCACTGGAAAAATTTACCAATCTAATTTCTGTGAAGAAGGTTTAGCCAAGATTTATTAAAATTATCCCAGCAGTTAATAAGTAGTCTTTTTATGATTTTCTCACAAATCTGCAGAAAATACAAGATGTCCCGCCAAAAACGCTAAATTTTGATTGATTCACGGCGGACAGATTTTTTATTGAAGTATCAACTTTCCATGTAACAACTTTAATGGCGCTTAGGGCCTGATCATATCTCCCAAATTTTGGCATGATTCGTTCAGAAGTTCTGGAAGTTATTTTCGCAAAAACTAGGTCATCCAAGATGGCCACCAAAGCACTTGGCCACTCAAGTTCTCTTAAATAAAGTTTTGAATCAATCGCCCATGCAGATTCCAAGAAGATTTTTAAAATCAGGCAAAATCCAAGATGGCTGCTGGCCAAATTGGACGATCAGCTTCCTTTAAACAAACTTCGATCATTATGCCATAAGGATGCTTCCTGCTAAATATAATTGAAATTGGCCCAGTGGTTCATGAGAAGACATTTTAAATTTCCCATAGCTTTAGTATGGGAGTTTTTGGTGGGAAAAAGATCCAAGATGGCCACCAAACCGTTCATCCGACGGTTTTGAAAACGACAAATTTAAGATCAGAATGTACCTAAAAAACTATATAAAACCAATTTCGACTTCAAAATCCAAATAAAAATATTCATTATGCCACCAAACACGGTACATTTTGATTGGCTCACGACGGCCAATTTTCTGACAGATCAACTTCCCTTGAACAAACCTTAATGGCCCTTAAGCCCTAATCATATCTACCAAATTTCAGCCCGATCCGTTCAGCGGTTTTGGAGTTGTTCTCGCAAAAACTAGGTCATCTAAGATGGTGACTGAACCATCCACACACACCACACACACACACCCCCTCCCCCCCCCCCACCCCAAATCCTCCCCACCCACCCCTCCCCCACCCCGGTTTCAGAGATTTTTAAAGACGTCCAAAATCCAAGATGGCCAAAGGCCAAATTGGCTGATCAGCTTTCTTTGAACAAACTTTGACCTAAGGATGCTTCCTGTCAAATATATATGTGAAATCGGCCCAGTGGTTCGTGAGAAGACATTAAAAATTTCACATTGGTTTAGTATGGGAGTTTCTGACGGGAAAAAGATCCAAGATGTTCGCGAAACCGTTTATCTGACATTTTCAAAAATGGCAAATTTGAAGTCAGAATAATCAAAACCCTATATAAAACCAATTTCGACTCTAAAATCCATCAAATAAAAATATCCTATATGGCCGCCAAACACCATACATTTTGATTGGTCCATGGCAGACATTTTTTTGTACGCATCAACTTCCCTTGAACAAACTTTAATGGTCCTTAGTCCCTAATCCTATCTGCCAAATTTTTGCCTGATCTGTTCAGGGGTTCTGGAGAAGTCTTTTTCGTTAAAACCAGGTCAACCAAGATGGCCGTCGAATCATTTAATCAATCAAGTTCTCTTGAATAAACTTGGTTCAGCACTAGATAATATTTCATGAGGTTTGCATTAATCCCCCAAGTAGTTTCTGAGAAATCAGCCAAAATCCAAGATGGTCGCTGGCCAAATTGGCTGATCAACTTCGCTAGAGCAAACTTGGATCCTTATGCCCTAGTGGTTCTTGAGAAGAAGTCGTTTAAAGAAAAAGTTGACGAACGATGGACTGACACATGACAGATGTCGCCACAGCATTTCAGGCCAGATGAGCTAATAATAGCGGCCCGAACCAGAGGTAATGATCATTCAGCATGTTGTATACCAGTATTTGGTCGCTGTGATCATATCTGCTGAATTTTATGACCTTTCTAGTAATAAGGTTGCTATTACACATATTGAGCAACACTTATAAATGCCTTGTAAATATTCAGTTGTGCAAGGATATCTTAACCAGTAGTAGTGTCGGGGTCAAAATGATACCACCTCCCTCAACTGGTGGCCGTTCGGAGATCCGTGGCCCCCACCGCCCTCTCAATCCCTGGGGAATAGGTTGGTGAGACATGTGGTTGGTGTATGCCTCTAGATGGAGGCCCAGGGTTGTTGAGACAGGTGGTTGGTATGCCTCTAGATGGAGGCCCCAGGTATTGAGAGGGCGGTGGGGGCCACGGATCGCCGAACGGCTGCCAGTTGAGGGCGGTTGTATCATTTTAATCCCGACATTACTACTAATGATACCACCGCCCTCTCAATCCCTGGGGCATAGGCTGGTGAGACATGTGGTTGGTGTATGCCTCTAGATGGAGGCCCAGGGTTGTTGAGACAGGTGGTGGGAGTCACGGATCGCCAAACGGCTGCCAGTTGAGGGAGGTTGTATCATTTTAATCGCGACACTATTACTAATGATACCACCGCCCTCTCAATCCCTGGGGCATAGGTTGCGGGGCCCACCACGGATCGCCAAACAGCTGCCAGGGAGGGAGTATCACACTACTACTACCATGGTCTGAACGCCCATTTAGAGACAAGCCTCCACAGTGATATACACCACTGATCGCCATCAACCACAGGGCCGGCCTCTCTCTCTCTCTATTCTGTGTAGGCTCAGATAAACACGTAGTCTCTGCCAGAGTCGCATCGGCATGATGGGACCGGACCACCAATAGGGGCTTCCATCTACCTTGACTACGCTCACCTAGGAGGAGGCTAAAGTGATTAGCATTTGAACAACGGCAGGCATGTTCACATGTTACGCAGAGAATCTGGTGCTGAGCAGACGTCTCCAGTAGACAACCACGGCCTACCCTCTCCACCCCATATAAGTGGCAGACAGACTTGATCTCTTTACGTGGGTGAAAGCGGTCATAAATGTTTCTCTGCAAGGAGTCGACCCAAGGATTGTACTGGGGGTCATCGCAGAAGTGGGCCTACTTGGCATCCAATATCATGGCAGTCTCAGCACCCTGTGCCACTGCTGTAGATGCCAGCACGAGCAGTATGATGAGAATCATGGCTATATATGAAGAGTTAAACTGAACAGAGTGAACCCCTCGAGAAATATCTGTCCCAGATCGAGCCCTGTTCCATCCGGATTGATAGTGATCTTCATCCTCTCAGGGGCAGGGGCTAGATGCGTCATTCTGCCATCGGCTAAGAAATGTAGCTCTAGGACTATATGAGTGGTTTGCGGGCTAGTGAGTCTGACTCGCTGAAGCAGTTTAACAGCACCCTTGACTTTGGAGACATGTGACACACCATCTACCCATAGGGTGCCCTCATGGAGGTTAACAGCTTCTTCTGGTCCATCGAATGGACGACGCAGCAGGAGCTTTCCACCTGTAACCCCGATCCGGTGACCCACCCTCGTCAGGGAGACACCTTCACCTATGTAGGTGAGGAAGGATGATCCCCGATTGTAGAGCTTTCGAACTGTCCCATCCTTTTTCACAACAGTGGAGAGGGGAGTAACCTCTATGTCAATGACTGCGGGAGGCCTATATAGGGGCAACTATGTTTGCCAGTCACCCCCAGGTCCAGCGTGGTGCCACACTTCATTCTTCTCAAATATGAACTGCAGGCTTTTTGCCAGGGTCAATAGCAGGCCATCATGGGCCATCGGCGGGGCACCGCTCGAATAGGGTTTGACCAGATGAAAGCTGAGGTCGTTATTTACAGTGTTGATGTCTGCCACCTCTGTATCCGAGAGCTCAATCAACGGCTCGAGGATGTACTTCCTCTTCGGGAAATCGTATCGAAACACGATCTTGTGGCCATCTATGTTGTGACCCAGGCGCTCCTTCGTCACATCCTTGAGGTCTGTGAGCAGCTCCACCCCATCACCACCAATGGGGTGGAGGGAGAATGCCTTTGAGCTTGCTTTGTACTGTAGGGTGAATGACTTGCCATCGCTCTCTTCTACCTTGGCAGCATCAACTGCATACACATCTGCCAGGTCAGCAAGACCAGTCGAGTGAGAAAATATGGGTTCCATAGCATGCTATAGGAGGGGTTTAAACAAGACATATAACTATGCCGATTGTCCGACTGCTGCTCTCCAGTGGTGAGAACGTAATCTCACCCTCTCTAGAGGGGAGACGGGTGGTACAGTACCGTGTAGAATGGGTCCTCTTCGAGGTGCCCCAGCAGGGCACAACATACATACACGCCGATGTGCTACATCAACCTCTGGGCAGTGCACACAGCAGCTCACTTGTAGAAGTCGGCCGGGACGTGATAGAGTATCTCCCAGGTGCCAACAGAAACCTATGGAAAGCTATCAGTCCTAGCCTGTTCACACCCGTAAATCACCTGTTTGACAGCCCCTCCATTAACATATATGCCAGCCGGGATGGGATATCCGGCGCCCATTTAGAGTTTACACTCTTATTACTCATTGACCTGATGACAACATGATATCACACCAGGGATATCTGACCTTTAACGAGATGATGAAGAGCCTGCTACAGGGTTGCGCCTTCATGACCCCGGCACAGACAAAGGCCTTAAACGAACAGATGCTCGCACTGCAACAAGAAGGAGAGCGACTACAGCGGGAGAGCTGGTATCAACAAAATGTGAGCCTTGCAAGGAGGCAAAGGAACAGTGAAGGTTCCCGATACTGGCAGGCTCTCCTGGAGGAGAGTAAGCGGGATGATGTTTTCACATACGACGATGAGTCAGATGTAGCGGAGACTGCGGACGATGCAGCAGAGACCGCGGATGAGGATGAGCCAGAGAGTAAGCGGGACGATGAGCCAGATGTCTTCACATACGACGATGAGCCAGGTGTCCTCACAGACGAGGATGAGCCAGATGTCATACAGTGGGAAGAGGAGATGGCGCAGAAGTGTAAGACCAAGAAAGCTATCCAGCGGCGGACCTACTTTCTTGGTCATAAGGTGAAGTTCCAGATGTCGCGTCTCAGAAAGCTACTGGCACCGAACATAGTGCTGGATGACCTCTGTCTAAACGAAATCAAGGATTTCTTTTTTCACGAGAGAGTTGATACTTACCTCCCTAATACTTTTGAATATTGCTAAATATTGGCTTTCACTCAATAAACACTCAGATTAAAACAGTTAGGTGCCCCTACTGGGCAGGGAGTCAGAGCGTAGTCTGGCGGATGCCAGCCCCACCACCGCGCATGCGCAGACTAGCACTTCCTCTGACTAATTTATTGGCTGATACACATGCAACTATAAAGAGCCTGAAGACCGAGCCTCTGTGGGGTGGAGAGGCCGGGTCCGTATCTAGGGAGGTAAGTATCAACTCTCTCGTGAAAAAAGAAATCCTTGATTTCGTTTATTTCACATCAAGAGTATACTTACCTCCCTAATACTTTTGATATTGCCAGAATTCGACAGTGAATTCGGCGGGAGGGAGGCGAGGTCAAAAGACCAGCTCATCCCTATACGCTTTTCTGCGTTTAAGGCACTTAAACTTCTGAAACTGTATGAAAAAACAGTCAGGATTTGACTAACCATCGGATAACACCCCCGATGCATGAGAGATGACCGAATGTCATATGCGCTCCCCCCCCTCCTTCCTGGGAGGAAGAGTCGAATGACCTCAATGTCCTATACGCTCTCTACGTACAAGTGCCATGTACTACAGGACAGAGACGAAAAGCTCCATTTTTGTATACTCTCAACAATGAACCACATAAATACACAAAACCATCATCATATAAATAACGGGTAACGTGACAAGACAATCAACAATGGACAACACATACACAAGACTGACCTTGTTGAAATGGCTGCTGACATCCTCTTCCCATTGGTGAAGATCGATGCAGTCCCAAATTAGTGGTTGTTTCCATAAATTAATTGTGAAATATATAAGCAATGAGGAAACCCCATCAAAAATATATATGCCTAGTTATTTTTTCAAAATCGACAAGGCGAGAGGATTAGAGGTGTCACGGAGATAATGGTCTGTAAAACTTGACTCACAGTGCCACTGAGCCACCGACATAATATCATCCACAGGGACCCCATTAAATAGGGCAGTGGATGTCACTACGCCGCGGACACTGTGAGCCTTGGCCACGTCAACCTGCTTCCCGGTGGCGGATTTATGGCAAAACTGAATGCATTCTACAATCCACCTGGAAATGGTGTCCTTAGAAGCCCTGCCATGGGGTTCAATATATGACAACCATAACGCTGACTGGTCGGTGCGCCACTCCGCCGTACGTTGGACACCATGCTTTAGAATTAGGATCATATCTAGTTAAAGCAGGCAAAATAATAGGTTGACCTGGATATTTCAACGACTGATTCTTAGCCAAGAAATTAATCCTAGGTAGCAGCTTAAGGCCTTCCCCTGAAACCACAAAACGGTCATCCTCGGCTGATAAGGCATGAATCTCACTCCTACGCCTAGCCGAGGCCGCAGCAATTAAAAACACAGTCTTCAGTGTTAATAGTTTCATCGAAATGGAACTAAGTGGTTCAAACGGCTTATCACCTAGTACTTGAAGCACTAGCGATAAACTCCAAGACGGAATCACAGGTGGATTCCTTGGTCTTAGATTGCCCATGCCTTTAATTAATACATTTAATGTATTCACTTCATCACTTCCCCTCTTAGCCAAGCAAGGAATAACAGACATTAAAGCTGACTTATAACCAGCAATAGAGTTAGGCTTGAGGCTATAGGCATCATAGAGGTGACAGAGGAAATCAGCTACTACCTGAATAGATGCATCCATTGGATCAATACATCTTTTTGAGCACCATTCTGCAAATCTGTTGATTTTATAATTATATGCTCTGGAGGTTGACCCCCTCCTGGCTTTGGCCATAAACATGGCTGCTTGCTCAGAAAAGCCCTCCTTAATTCTAGATTCCTTGACAACATCCACGCAGTCAATCTGAACATTGACGGATTGTTGTGAAGGGCCTTGCCCTGGAAGATAATATCGTCCATCAGAGGCAGAGGAACCGGATTGCAGACCAGAAGGTCCAGCAGATCCGTATACCATGATCGGCTTGGCCAATCCGGGGCGATCAGAAGCACTTGGCATTCCTCTTGTCTGATTTTCTGAAGAATTTTTGGAATCAGGATTGCTGGAGGGAATGCGTATGCATACATTCTCCCCCAGCTGATAGCTAACGCATCTGTTGCGAAAGCGCTTGGATCCGGAATCGGAGAGACGTACGTCGTCATCTTCGCATTCTTCTTCGTTGCGAACAAATCGATGTTGGGTTTCCCCCAATGGTCGAACAGACGATCCGCCACACATTGATTTAGTTGCCATTCCGTGGGTAAAACACTCATCCTTCGGCTCAATGAGTCTGCTAGCAGGTTTAACCTTCCCGGAATATGAACTGCTTTCAAGGTAATCTGGTGATCCAGACACCAACAAAGCAGTCTCCATGTCATCATACAGAGACTGGGCGACTTCGTTCCGCCCTGGCGGTTTATGTAAGTCACAACTGTTGAGTTGTCTGAACGAATAAGAACAATCTTGCCCTGAACTTTCTGTAAGAAATGTTCCAGGCCCAGCACTACTGCTCTTAGCTCCAGTAGATTTATATGTTCCTTTGACTGTTCCAGATTCCAAAGCCCTGATATCGTGGACTCTTCCAGGCAAGCTCCCCAGCCCTCCATCGATGCATCTGTATACACAGTCACCTGAGGGTGGGGAGGGGTTAGCATAACCCCCACCAAGAGATTCTCTGTGTCCAACCACCATTGCAGGTGATGAATCAGAGGCGCCAACACTGACACATTCGAGTCCAGCGAACCTGTACTCTGGGTCCATTGTGTCATGAGAAATAACTGGATCGGCCGCCTGCGTAAGGCGGCCTGAGGAATGACTGGTTCCAATGAAACCATCAACCCCAGCATTCTCAAGTAAACCCGTGCCAGGACATGACGACTGTCGCACACTGACTGAATTAATGAGATGAGTTTCTGAACTCTCTCCTGAGTAGGATAAACATATCCTGTCTCTAGATCGAAGAACATCCCCAGGTAAACAAACTTCTGGGATGGAGTCAGCTCTGATTTTGGGAAATTGATCATCCAGCCTAAGTCTGTGAGAGTTTTCAAAACAATCTCCAGACTGGCCGACAAACTTTCCCGGGTGTGCGCTTTCAACAGCCAGTCGTCTATGTACGTGTGGACTGCTATGCTTCTCCTGCGGAGGTATGCGGTGATCGCAAGAACCACACGGGTGAAAACCCGAGGAGCCGTGGAAATTCCGAAGGGTAGCACCCTGAATTCCCACTGTCTGCCCTGGAATGCAAATCTCAGGAAGCGACGGAAACTCCTGTGTATGGGGATGTGGAAATAAGCGTCCTTCAAATCTATCGACGCTGTCCACATTCCCCTCTCTAACCCCGCCAACACCGAGCGCACAGTCTCCATCTTGAAACTGGGCGTCTCTATGAACTTGTTCACGGGCTTGAGGTTGAGAATTGGTCTCCACCCTCCGGTGTTCTTTGTTACTAAGAACAGGGTTGAATAGAAGCCCGGACACCTCTGTGCCGGCTGAATAGCTCCTTTTTGTATGAGGGAATTTATTTCCTCCTCAATACACAACCTTTGATCTGGATCTCTCGGATTTGGAGTCCAGATCGGCACTAGAGACAGTCGCGATGGCGGGCCTGTCATCCAATCGGGATGATACCCGACTGAAAGCCATCGCAAGACTAAACGGTCCTGAGTTAACCGTTCCCACTCTTGCATGTGGTCGGCTAATCGGCCTCCCATCGGTCCACCTAGGGATAGAGGTGGACATAAGGAGTGCAAGAGCGGCACTGTCTCCTTTGCCAGAAACACCGGCGCGGTTCTCACCGCGGTAACCGTCCCGTCAGGAACGATTACCCCGCCCAGATCCTCGCGCGCCACGACCAGCACCGCGCGCACCACGGTGCGCGGGCGGCTGCCTGGCTGACTGCGCCTGAGGAGCCTGCGCCCCCCTCGCTGCTGGCCGAATCGCACGCGGCCGAGGCCGGCGCTGCGATGGTGGTTGGCCTCTGACCTGGCCACTACCACCTCGAGCCTGCAGGGGACGATACGCAGGGGGTGCAGCGCGAACGTTGGCACGACGAAGCACCTCAAACTGTTCGCGCAGCGCCCTCTGGTTATTGACCAGAGTAACCGTCTCCTGGAGGTGTCTACATCCCTCACCTCCAAAGAGACCAGGACCTGTCATAGGCGTACGTAGTAGCCTATTGTAGAGGTCCTGGGACGGGCACAGATTATCCAAGGCAAAAGTGCGCCTTGCCCGGACACTCCTGGTCACCGCCCGCGTCATACAGTCCAGAGCCAGGTTGATACCATCCTGGATGGCTCGCTGGACTGTGACCGGACTTGGCTGGCGCGATGCGGATGCTGTTACTACCCCTTGTAACAGCTGGTAGACGTGGGACAGAGCGGCAATCGAAGCCCTCCCACTCTCCTCCGCATCACGCAACGCGGCATTTGCCGAACGCAACGCGTTCGAGCACAAGACTCCCGTGTCAGAACGGGAGCCTGGCCGCGCATCCTCACCCAAAGCCGCGCGGTCATCCACGCTCGGCTTTGGTACCACACCGTACCGCTGGTAGTCCAGGGGCACGATGCGGCAACGCCTGGCCACCTCGCGCGGGGCCTTAGCGAGACGTCCACTCGATTTAATGGACGTCTCCGCCGCCTCGAACATGTCAACGACATGCTCTGCCAGCGGCAGAGAAGGCATAGCGTTAGCAGTAGGCTTACCAACTAACCACGGCCTGTGTTCACGCTGGCTAGGCGACTGCTCCACGGGCAGATCTGGTCTAACACTCACCAGCCACTGGCAAGCGTCAGACCAATCCTCCTCCGTGGCTAGTTGCGAGCGCTCTACAAGACGGGGGCCTTCGTCTTCCTCCTGAGCACAAGCAACAGAGCTTGACGGCGGATACGCTGATATCCCTGGCAAGCCAGGGAGAGCATGCGGGCCTGATAATACCGGCATGCTAATCTCACTGGTTTGACCAGGAGCAGGCGCCGTGGTAGAGCGCGGGGCATATACCGCCCCACCACGGCCCCGGCCAGCACCAGCTACACTCTCGGCAAGCCGAGGTATGCGGTACCGCTGGCCTTCAGCGCCCAGGGCCACAGTCTGAACCGTGGATTCTACCCCTGGGAGAGTAGAACCGTGGAAAAAGGCGCCTGTATTCCCCGCGAGGGGTGCACAAACGTCATATTCCATGGCCACGTCTTCAGACGGCGACCCTAACAGGTAATCATCATCCTCCTGGCCAGAAAGATTAGACTCCGGGTCAGCAAAGAGAGCTAACCCGGACTGGCCAGGGAAGGCGCCATACGAGGTACTGGCAGCCGCGGTGTGCGGATACCCCTGGACTGATGAGCAGCCCGCGGGTTCCAGCGACGACCGTCCACGGTCCCTATTGGGCGCGGCAATAAGCCTGCTGCCAGGGCCGTGGAACACCCCCTCTAATGGGGCCACCTCTGAATCTTCAAACAACGGAAGCGTACTAAGGAACGTTGATTCAGAGGTGGGGATTACCTGCTCCGAAGCAGATGATGAGGTCAATAAAGGATTTGGTCCAGGAAGCATGCCACGAAGCAACTCTGGAACCAAATCCTTGATTGTCCTCCTCATCTCTCCCAACATCTCGGTCCGGAAGGCCTCCATGTCCACCGCGGACGAGGCCTTCCTCTTACCCTTCTTACTTACGACCTCTTTTTTCAGCTTCTTTTTCTCCTCCTCCACCTTGTCCTTCGCCTGCAAGCACAAGAATTCGGACATTAGCTCGCCCCCCCAGTGCTTACATATCTCGCAATTAAGCAAGGGACCACAGGGGCTACACTGAAAACATAGATGAGGGCCAAACTTGTCCCTCAAAAATCGTCCACAGGACGCACAACCAGGTCTCTGAAAAAGGCCAAAGGACGAGGAGTATGAGCAAACTAGTTACGCTTAGAAACTAACCAACTCAAGAGAAGGAAAATGATCATAAAGATCATAATTTTTATGAGAAACCAGCTTCGGACAACTTTAATTGAAATTAAAGAGCAAAGCTGATTATGACGTCATTAATCCTATGACAGGACAAAATCGATCCCAACAAACATCCCAGTGCAAGGACGAATTGTATCTCTAACCAGAACATGTGCAGAATGGACATTTCGACTACACAAGCATCAGATAAATACTGATAACAATTGCAAATAGTGTTAATTATCTCCCTTTCTCATATCAATAATTAATACCTGACACCTTGTCTAGACAAACCATCCAACCTGATGAACTGGAGAACTCCACCATTGAACGCCTCTTAACTCTCTCCACCTCAAGGGGAAGGAATTGGATCAAGAGGGCAAAGTGAGAAGACCTTTATAATAGGCCTCCAACTCACTGGGCATAGAATTTTTGGTTAGATAACCTAACGGTATTAGTAGGAAATGGAACCATGGTGGAGAGACACAAACCCTCTGCTGCTGTCATGTCCTTATTTCTCCTTCACACAGACCTGTGGACATAAACACAAAGAGAGATTAGTCTTGTATAGCACCTAGTTGAAAAAACCCAACTAATTAAGGCGCTTATCACGTTTAGCGAGAGTCCCGGAAACACATTACAACGGGACAAAACTCGCTAATTTTACTAGAAGTCACCTGATTTAAAGGTCCAAGGCCCTCCTGTGGCGAAGTCACTCTCTCAGCCATCTTTGTCAGGTGAAACGTGTATTAAATATGTCTTAAAAAGCTTTGAAAAGCGTAAAGAAAGATCCTATCATGAAAGCATGTGTTGTCTCTCAGCCAATAAATTAGCAAAGAGGAAGTGCTAGTCTGCGCATGCGCGGTGGTGGGGCTGGCATCCGCCAGACTACGCTCTGACTCCCTGCCCAGTAGGGGCACCTAACTGTTTTAATCTGAGTGTTTATTGAGTGAAAGCCAATATTTAGCAATATTCAAAAGTATTAGGGAGGTAAGTATACTCTTGATGTGAAATAAGAGAAGTCTGTCTCGAAACCAGCAAGCTGGCACGGTTCGCCAGGCTCTCCAAAATGTACCCTTCTAGGACTCATGAGCAGATTCTGCAGGTGATGCAGGTTTAATCTCCAGGTATACTATGGTAAAATCAGAGTGGCGGAAGCAACCAGAAATATACCCCACCCTGATGGCTGACGAAGGCAGTACCATCCACGGCTGGCGACTTCAGCAGATAGATACCATCAGACAGAATCTCGGCAATGAGGCAGAAAAGTACAGCAGAACGTGCAGGCGATATAAGACAGCCTACAACATCCTCGCGCGTACAACCACTGCTGCAGGTGTGATTGGAGCCAGTGCTGGGGTGGCAGCTGTGGCCACTCTCGCTACAGGGGTGGGGGGCCATCGTCGCCATCCCGCTGGGTGGTGTGACACTAGCCACCACTGTCTTGGCCACGGGCTTGGGGGTGGGGCAGTAGCAGATCACAAGGAGGCTGGAGAAGCATGCTACGTACATGGCACTGGCACAAAGTATGCTACGGACTATCGACGAATCTGTCAGCAAAGCTCTCGAGGATGGCCAGATCACCGATGAAGAGTACCACCATATATTGAAGGTCCAAGCCCTGTACTGCACGGAGAAACCTAAAGTGTCACAGCAATACCTCAAAGGCTCCAGCGGGCGGGTTGATGTGGAGGAGTTAAAAAACAAGATGTTACGGCGAGGTCGCCTCGCTGGTCTCTGGAGCCGAGATGACTACAAATAGTGTGCTGCCTGTTCAGTAGCTTTAAGAACACCAGTATAGATGGCCTTCCGACTGAACCTCACGACAGTCATCCGGAGCCAACCGCCCCTTCTGGGTACACCCTTGACTGGTCTGAGAGGCCTACTGGATGATATACCAGAGCTAACACCGTTTTCCATCACAGTGGATGGACAGTCCCGAACCAGCTTCTCCGTCAACCCATGACCACTGACCAACCACCCCATCACCATCAAGGATGCGAAGCAAGCTCATACTTGGATGGCTGCTCCAAGCCTCTCATACTGAAATCAGCAGCTGAACTTTGCCGTGTGGTGTGCCACGGCAGGATGTGGAGTAAGTTCCACCCTGCTTCACTCCTATTCTGGTACTCCTGAAGCTGTACTCATCGCCAGCTGTCTCAGATTCCACGTGTTCTTCACGGTGCAACGAATCCTCCATGAGCTGGGTGCAAGCCTCCCTGATACAAACGCCTTTGACCCACAGCTCAACAGTCATAGCGTCTCAGCGGCCAGCAGACTACAGGGAGAGTTCAGCGCTCACCCAGACTATCAGTGGCATGGTGGTGACAACAGTGGTCTAGGGGTTATGTATGGTATCTATCGAACCACCCCCCCCCGACGAGTAGGCCATCGGAAGACAGCGACATTCTCGTTCGATCCAGACTCCGACCCTGGAGTGCTGGTGCAAAATATGCACATCACTGGCTTGCAGCAGGACTATCCAGATGTGTGGAAGTACTTTGTCCCACACACCACCTCAGGCCTCACACCAGCAGGGATCGTTCAGATCAACCAGTCCCTGGAAGCACTGTGCTACTGCCTCCTTACAGCACAGACCCAGCTGCGGCATTCCATAGATGGTGTCAGTGGAGCAGAGGTCCAGGCCATGTTCATCAGTCTCGTTGAGGATATGATCATCGTGGCAGACCCCAGTAGTCTTATTGCTAAATTCCAGCAGGGGTTGCAGAAGGCTAGTCGCAAACTTGACTTTGCTAATTCGCCAAACCTACGGTTGGTTCCGAGCAACATGATCGTGAACATCGAGGACCTCCAAGTCAGGGGCTATAATAACATGATAGTCGAGGGGAGTTCCCCCGGTGTCCACTTCGGCTTCAACAGTGCCATCAACGCACCTACGCGTAGTACGAGCCATACACTCGTTCCGACCCTGACACTGCAGCCAGTCGACACAGCAGCTAGTTGACATGACACCGCTTCCTGTGGTAGCTCTACGTGTGGTGTCAGGCCTAGCTATCGTGGCGCTTGGGATCAGCCTACTCCGCCGCTAGCAAATCAGCTATAAGACTATACTGACTCTCTACAGTAGCAGTGGGGACCACGGTGAGACACTGAACCAGCTTGGCATGCCCTACAGCCCCTATACCCGCTGCCAACATGCACATCCAAGGGCTGGAGGGTTCGGCAGCGCATCCTTTTTCCAGCTTGTAGTATCACAGAGCCTTGTTCAGCTCTGAGTCCGGTGAGGCCATGGCGGTCTGCAACTGCTGGAACACATCTGACAGATACTCTCGATCCTTGTAGAAACCTTTAGCTTGCACGAGCTGCTCGACGATACTCCCGCCCATGATAAGGCATTCAAGGAAGCAGATCTGTCCCTTGCCAAATCCTAGATAGAGCTTCACAGCTGTCAGCTCCTCTGTCAGCTCAGCACCAGAGAGCTGAGCGAGCTCATCTGGTGTCTTCTTCTTGTAGTCCTTCAACTCCCTCCGGAAGACATCATAGTACTTCTCGCATAGCGTAATCCCAGACATGTTTAAGATGTCTCAATAGAGAGATGAATATTCCTGAGTACCAACCCGACACAGACTGGGAAGATCTTATTAGCTCTCTCGACAGGGGACACAGACGTTTAACCGCATTGCATACTCAGTGCTTAAACAATGACATCATGGTACAGATCGTGTGGCAACTGCCAGAGAGCCAGGCAAGTCGTCAGAAGGTGGAGAACCTGCTGCAAACCAAGACACAGAAGTTACTGACCAAAGCAAAACCTCTGGCAGTCCATGTTGACAGTAATGTGGCGGCGAATGTGGCCGTGGTGAAGATGACAGGGGGAAATGAGGTTCTTCCTGCCGCCACTGTGGCTGTCCTCGCTACAGTGGTGAGTGGAGTGGCCGGGCACTGTCTCGGAATAACTCACCCCATCCCAAAGATCGCCCTCAGTGGTGCCTCCTATACTGTTGCTGCCAAGATCATGGGTGAATGTGCTACACTAATGGAGGCCGCGGTTCTAGGGCTGGCAACGAGTGCAATGGCTGAGATCATTGTCGCCTATGTTTAACCCCTCTGAATAGTGAGAGATGGATCACGAGACCCCTGCAGTATATGAGGCATGGTGTGCCGGAGGGCGGTGTGTAGCCCATAGTCGAGCATGTGGACTGAGGATCGTCACTGCCCGGGAATGGTGGACCACCCACAAGGCATGCCCCTGCAGAAAGGGCCAGTACCCTGAGCACTGCTACCTATTCCCTTGGCCGACTGCGTTGTCCTCCTATGCCCAACCATTTCACTGGGGGTATGACTAGTAGGTTTAAGCCGTCTGTATATGACTATGACTCTGTCACTCACAGACCTAGAAAGCAAAGAGCTAGGCAATCTTGCTCACTTTGGCGAGGCACGCCTCGGTTCAGAGGACACTGTTGCCCATATCCCCTTCCTAGACTTCGATGAGAAGGGAGACCCGCGGGAGATCCGAGGTACCATCCCAGCCCGAGATCTCATCGGGAACACTGATACGGTAGGACAATCAGCCATTAACAAGGCCAAGACTGTATACAAGGGGATGGGCATCAAGGAGAGGGTGACGATGTGAGGTATGCGCAGAGTCGATGAGGCTGGAGCCATCACGGTTATGGCTGAGTCCTTTGCACATGACCTGGCTAAGGATCTCCTGAAACCACGGAGCTCATTCATCCAGGATGGAGAGAATCTCAAGATAGGCACCCTCAGCCTGAGCAGTATCACTGTCGACGGCCAAACATGTGCTACCGCCAGCTTCCGGCTACCAGAGGTGAAGAAGTCAGGGTTCTTGGGTTTTCCGTTTAGAGAGTAATACTGTCATGAAACAAAAAATATAAAAAAATATACAGGTGCAGTGAAAGTCACCAAGAATGCTAGTCAGACCATGTTCCTCATAACACCTGAGCTACGGTTTCTCAATGTGCTGAACTACCTCGGCCCAGGTATGGGTCAAAGCTTATGGGTGTACACAGGTTTAAGACCACAGGATAGTCATGGCTTCCCGTGCATGTATCATACAGATACTGGATGCACTAGACACTGTGGGTGCTGACACAGGCCCTCTACCCTATCTTCTCAGCTGCTGCTGGGATTTCATGCTTGACGCCTCCATCGCATCCTTCGTATCTACCGGAGGTGCAGGATCCCCGCTCTGCAGGCGAAAGAGCTGGTGCAGGAAGTACTGCCGTTTAGTCTCCCAGATATAGACGAGGCTACCGCTGACCAAGTGCTAACCATCCTCCGCGCGCATGTCTGTACCATTCGACAGTAGGCCGGCCGATGCTGGCCAGGTGGTGCTGATCATTGCCCTGTCAGGACATGGGAAAAACATCTTGCTGCGGGCTCTCCTGGCCGAACATCTACACTCTCAATACATCCTTCTGGTGTCTGACTCCGCCACTGAGGCGGTTGACAGTAATGATCAATGGTACAATGGCCCAATCACCAAGACGCAGAACCTGCAAGCACTGATGGAGAAGCTGCTGGCAGCCAGACTGACAGAACCACTTGTTCTAGTCATCGATGACCCTGCAATGGACCAGAAGACAGTCACCTACCTCAGCAACATCACCAGGCGCATCCAGCACACAAAGATAACTGTCTTCATCCTCTTTCAGAAGTACACCCACAAGATCTCACCGGACATCCACCACAATGCCCGGTTGCTATACTTCAGCTCCAAGTGTGGGTGTGCCCTGCTCGAGACCATATACGACAGCCTAACCCTCAAGGAGACCAAAGGGGACTTTATCGCAGGTATACAGAGGGCAGCTGAGCTGTACCACTTCATCTTCAGTAACAAGAAGACAGGTGAGCTGTCACACTTCAAGCCATCTCTGGAAAAGGAGCAGACCGTCACCTACAAGCTGAATCCAGCCAGGAAACTAGCCTGCTCTACGCGTCATCCGCTGCAACTTTTTTTTATTCATCAGAAGGCTGAGGAACTTTGTCCGTGGTCTCCACTACTTCGTCAGAGGCCTGAGGACCTTCTTCAGATGATACTTCGGCAGAAACTACTTCAGCAGTTTTGGCAGAAGCTACTTCGTCAGAAGCTACTTCGGCAGTTTTGGCAGAAGCCTGTGGCTTCTTCTCCTTCTCAAGATGATACTTTCGCTCAAACTCTAGCCACTGAGGGTCATTGTCTCGGATTTTGTTAATCTGGTGTATCTCAGGGAAGATGCACCTTCCCCATGAGGCCTTAGCATTTGACTTGTTAGAGGCTTTGATGAGGTAGTCCTTGTAATCCTTTTCTGGGAATTTCACAAATGCATCCAGATCACTGACCACTCTCCAGCGCCCTTTTGCGTTGATGATGTTCTCAACAGCCTCCTTGCGGCCAACAGCCTCCCCCTCCTGAGTACCTTCTGCTACAGCGTCACTGACCACCTCCCTGAGGGCGTTATTTGCTCCGGACTGGATTCTATCCAGCCACTCTCGCTCTTCCTGGCTATGGAGTCTAAATACATCAGCCCACATCCCAACCGTTAGTAGATCTTTGGGTTCAACCCTCGCCCTGTGGAGAGCTAGAATAACAGGACTGTTGGTTGGGGCCACAGGTAGGTCGATGAGTGCCTTGCCCTGGGTGCTGTCAAACATCCGGTAGAGTATCCGAGTCAGGAGTTCTTTTGTACTACGAGCTGGCGCTCCTTCCTCTATGGCGGCCAGTATCTCCGCATCAGATGGAGGTGTGACCTTGGCTTGCTCGTGGATAATGTTGATGTCATGAAGCAGTCCTTGGACCCTGTCACAGTGGGACAGTGCACGCCGTGGCTGTCATGCTGACTGTCGTGCCGACTTGTTCTGCTGCCTATAGATAATCTGCAGGAGAACTTTACCAAACATGGCAGCCTTTAACCCCTCTATATACCCAGACCTTAAACATGCTGCAGTATGTGCAACATCCAGATGGAGCCATTGAACCCGCGATATCGCACCGCACTGATCCTCGGAAGGACTGCCTGATGGTCATTCGACCCAGTATACATGATGAGAACCCGTTGTCCACTGCTGGGAAGTACATTGACTTTGCAATCTCGGCACAGATCCACGAGATCAAGAGCATGACACTCAAGTTCACGCTTCAGAGCACAATAGAACAGACGGTAGAGCTCCCGCAGGTTCTGAACAGGTGGGAGATCGTGCTGCGCAACAGCACCGTGGACCCCACCTATGTGAACGATGAGTACTGAGTCCTAGGTCTGCTGGCTCATGGCCCAACCTTCTATGCGAAGGGAAAGGGGTACTACGCTGTGGGGTGCAATGAGGGGTTCACGGAATTCAAACTATGGGCAGGTGTCGAGAAGCCTGTGGCAGTTCCACTCTTAACCCTCCTCGAGAACACACACGTGAATCCGGCTGCCATGCAGGATAAGCTGTTCCTCCGGGTGTACACTGAGCAGCTCGCAGATGTGACGATGAATGCTCCAAGACTTCATGTCTGGCATGACAAGAATGACCAAGAGCTGAAGCAAACAGGTTCCAAACAGCAGATCGTGCATGTGGAGCGAGAACACCAGTAGGTCCAAGCCACAGCTAACCAACGGGTAGAGCTGACATTGCATCGTGGTGCATCGGACTGTGTCGCTGTTGCGGTCCTGGTTCAGAAGGGAGGAGCCATCCAGCAGGTGGATAAGCTAGACGACTTCAAGCTTGTGGTTGCTGGGACCAATGTTCTTGGTGAGGTACGCGAGCTGGCTGATTGCCAACTCTACAGACAGAAAACTAAGTCATATGCACTTCTGCGCCTAACAAGTGGAAGCGACGACCTCGAGTCGGCACTCGAGGGCCATCACCACCTCGGGGGCAGGGACATCCCACCTAATCAGGGCAACCGGCTCAGCTTCAACATCGGAAACCTAATAGCTGGGATTCGCTCATTAGGTGTGACGGTACTTTACTTTGGCTATGCTAAGGTATGCATGTCAAACACATCAGGTATTCAGCTTGAGCATGCATAGAGCACGACTCCTGTCGTCACCGCTGCAGCTGCCACCACTACTATAAGCTCTGCTGTCTTCTGACCTGTTGATGCTTCATAGTCGAGCATTGGCGCAGATATCTTTACAGCCTTGTAGTACTCATCGAGACTCTCATCTGCCTCTTCGAGCCTGAGCTCGGAGTTGTCGTCGGCATGCCTCCCTCTGGCGCATATGCTCGAGTGCTTTGCTGTACTCAAACTTCTCCTTAGACAGCTTCTCCATCACCTGGTTATGACACTCACACTCGACCTCTGCTGCCTTCTTGTCAGCGAAGCTGAGTGCCCAGTTCGCTAAGGCAAACACGCCCGCATTCAAGATTGCAGAGGCCATGCTATAGACTACAGTTTAAAGTTACTATATAACTGCCCCAGCGACGGATCCCCAGAGCGATGTATGAATCAGAGGCTGATCCTCTGGGCATCACCGTGCCCAGGCTATCGTTGAGTGGTGGAATTGGACACTGGCAGAGAGACTGTTCCCACACCAATATGCCAAGGAAATGGCCGCGCTGAGTGAACGTTCTAGAGTATGGGTGAGAGGGCTGCCTGCTGTGGTGGAGAGATCCAATGCCGAGGTTACTAGGCTAATTGGGAAGAAGCCGGTAGAGGCTATCAGACACTCTGCTGGTCACAGCTCTAGAGGAGCGAACAAGGGAGAGGAGTGCCTACCACCTGATGCTCTGGTTCGGTATCTGTATGAGCCTGGTGAGCTGGAAGGTAGTCGACGGCGTGCAACAGATCCTAACTGGTCGATAGATGTTCACAGGCTTGACAGGTATGTGGAGGCGGAGGGGTCTACACTGTACTACCTGGCACGCCAGCACGGAGTGCCTAGGCGAGCATTTGTCATAGAAGAGCTTCAGCTAGTCCCTGATGACACACAGCTACCGCACCCTAGCATGCTAACATGATACTCGATGGGCTCGGTAGTGACCCCATCTGGGAACACATGCCGTTTATCATAGTAAGCGGAGAGTCCAAGTTTTTCCTGCGCATACGTCACCATACCCTGGTTGCGCATGTGTAGGCCTCAGTTTTTAGCTCTGTCCACCCCGCCATGTAGGGCGCTGTAGAACCTCTGCCAAGAGACCTCATTCTGCCACTTTGACATTCCCTTAGCCGAGCACTTACTTGCAGCTGTGCTCTCCACGTAGTAGCATTTGGAGCAGAGAGCGATGCCACGAGAGCCTTCAAACGCGAGCTTGAACAGTCCCGGAGTCCGTCCAGACCATATGTCCCAAGCTAGCCAGTCCCGCTGATGAGCCTGGTACTCTGCTCGCATCTCAGGGCGAATGACGTCGTCGAGGTTAGAGCCTGCTATAGCGATATACGCGGTGTCAGTATCCATCTGTAGGTACTCAAAGCTGTCACGAGCTATGTAGAGATCGAGGAAGTCATAGTAGAACTCCAGCATTCGCAGCTTTCCGAGCTCATAAACAGCTATCCCACCTGGAAGGGCCTTCGAATTGTGATTCTCGGCTTGCGACTCTGGAGCTCGTATGACTCACTGATATCCTCGAGATCTTCGAACCATGCACTACGCAGGGCCTTGTCTACCACGCGTCCATCCTTCGTGAAGCTGGTGTTGCTATGACGTTCTAGGGCCTCGATGAACTTCCCGTAGGCATCGATGAACTTCCCGTAGGCACTGTTGCCGAGGAGTTTGAAGAGATCTGCTAAGAGCGCATTGCTCTTATCTACATCTCCCGAGCGGCGGGCCTCTGTAACCTTCTCCATGAACCGCTCGAATGGGCGCTTGGCCTCATAGTCTATGGTGCAGTATACAGCAGTGATCTCCAGGCCATGGGTTACATACCACTTGAGGGTTGGGGCATACAGCAGCCACTTCTTGCCAGAGAGGGCACTGACCAGCTTCTTGGTGGTGGGCCGCTTCCTCCCTGTTTGCCCTAGATATGCCAGCATCTCAGAAGAGATTGCCTCTACCGGGATCTCACGGTTATAGAAGAGAGGCGGCATTATCTCAAACTTTGCCCACAGAGCCTTGGAGACCTCTATATCCACCTCAACAAACCCAAACCAGCTGTCTGCTAGGAGAGCCTCCTTAAAGTTAGCTACCCCACTGGCACCGGACCAATGGCGCACTTTCTCCTTACCACATGGCATCTCTTTGGCAATCATTGACAGGTACAGAGCATTTGCGTCGTAGCCGAGTAGATGTTGGCAGACATGCTCACTCTGGCGGATTCGAGTCACACTGGCCTCATGGTATCTGGTGAACACGATGCTGGGACAGCCAACAACAGCACCCTTCAGCATCTCGTAGGCTTCCTTGTCTGGCGAATAGAGCCTAACATCCGGCATGTGCTGAGCGGTTCCACGTAGGAGGTACTGCAGTGACACACCTGGGAGAGACACCCCATCTCTGAGGATGTCTATTTCTCGTTCTGTGTAGAACTCCCGCATCCGCTCTAGGGCTTCGATGAATGGACTGACGTCCAGGTTGTTGTAGTATCGCAGCCAGTCGGCGAATGTCCGCATTCCATGCTCGCTGAATGTCTGGTTACACTGTTCCAACTCTGTTCGCGTCAAGAGGTAGCCACCCTTGAGCGTAGATGTCCATGCTGAGTAGTCAGGAAGCCTTGGATAGTTGAGCTTCTCATGTGTGTCAAACCATTCATATGGGAATCAGCTCTTCTGCTGTGTACACCCGTAAGCTTTGGCCCATACCTCGTACGAGACTCCTGGGCCGAGGTAGTTCAGCACATTGAGAAACTGCAGCTCAGGTGTTATGAGGAACATGGTCTGATTAGCCTTCTTGGCGACTTTCACTGTACGTGTACTGTCAGTCAGCTCATCGACAAAGTACTTCTTGATGAGGTTCAGGTCATACCGCCAAGAGTTGAACACCAGTACAGGCACTTGGTCACACCACTCGTTGATCAGTCGCTGCTGTCGCTTTGGGAGCTTGTCCAGGTCTGTCGGTATGTACTGTGCCCTAACCCATGTCCAGATTAGAGATGCTCGCCGTTGGATCTCCAGCATGAACTCTCTGATCAGTTCATTGGGGTCAGGATTGCAGAGGCGAGTGGGCTCACTCGTGATGCCCTCTAAGGAGCAGCCGACTGACACAGAGATAGGTATGTGAGTACTCTCGATCGTGAGAGTCTCCATAGGATGAGTCTTGATACCATCTAGGAGTGCTTCGAAGTCGTAAACTATGAAGTGTGGGTATGGGACAGTCCGAACTCGTTTAGGGATGCTTGGGCAGCGTTTTATACAGCACTCTCACTGTACCACAAGCATGCATCCAGAGGCTCTCAGCTTCTCCTCTCTCAGGACTGTCTTGCGGTATCTTTGTTCGGCGTCCTCACCTCGCTGGTGTTGTGGACACGGTGTTGGTGGTCGGATCATAACCATCTACGGGAGCGCCCTCGATCCAACGCTCGCCACCGTGCCCACACTCTACATGGTGTATGTGTACGCCTCTGTTTCTCGACTCATACTCGATCCAATGAGTAGCCGCTGAACTGGATGGTTGGGGCAGATAGAAGGCTTTCTCATACGCAGACTGTGGCGCCTCAACCTTCTCGCCAGGACACACGATTTTTGTTTTGCCACCTGTAGCGTGATCAGCATGGCATTGAAGATGGCATGCCTTTGTAAACCTCTGCTGACAGTGACTGTAGACTAGTGTATGTGCCAGCTTGGAGATGTTCTTGATGTAGAAGGCGTGGTGGTCCCACACTCCGATGGTCATGGTGTCACGGTAGTGAGCCACTTGCCTGATCATGTGCCAGGTGCCCTCTTCGGGTGGCTCATACACGTGAATCCTGATCTTGGCGAGCAACTCTACCGTGTCCAGCTGATCCAACGAGGTCTTGCGGACATCAGGTACTGTCTTGCCGTAGAACTGTGTGGCAAGCTCTCGTGCAGGAGCTGTACTTCTATCAGCTCTCGCTCCTTGGTGGACTGCTAGACATCTCCAGAGACACATGTTGTCCCTGTAGGTGTTGAGGGCAGTCATACTCTTCTTCTGTCGTAGCCAGTCTGGGATGGGGCCTGTCCCAAGCAGAGGTTGGCGCTCGATGACAGCCCTGACCTCAACGTTGATTGATCAAACAAAAGCCCACTTGGTGTTGGGTCGATCGATATTGTCTGTGTCGAGGCGGGCTTGCTCTCTTGCTGCCACCCAGTCCTGAGCTGCTCCCATCGTGTTCAGCTACAGGCTCCCCGGAGCATTCTTGTGGAAGAGCATCACCCTACCGTCTTCAATGTGACGGATGGGATAGGTATGGGTGTAGCGGAGGTAGAAGGCATTCAGGACAGTCTGCTGGATCTTTTACATGATCTGGCCTGTGAGGTCTCCTTCTAGCCCTCTGAAGAATGTCCAGCATACTGACCGGTGTCCTCTATCCTCTGTCTCCATTTCGCCGAGATGCTGGTCGAGAATGTGTTCGCCTTCTCACCTTATGCTCCGGGCTAAGGGTTCAGACCTCGGCCCCCCCCTCATGAGTCACTTAGCGATCCTGCGTAGGGGAAGTAAGCGCTCCAGTGGATGGTCCTCCATCTGCCTCGCTACAGTCTTGGCTCGCAAGCTAGCAGTCACCTCTTCGTCCAACTGACGACGCTCACGGATCCGCTGCGCTTTCTTGTGGGAATTCCAAGGATCATCTTTGGTAAGCGCTGGAAACCTTCCCGTCTGCATTGCTTCGGACCTGTCCGATCATCTGGAGCAGGTCGGCTTTCTTGGCCTTAGAGTAGCCTCTAAGGCTGAATTGCTTTGCAATAGCACGAAGCTGTGCAACAGTACTCATGGTGTATATCCCGGTGGATGGGCGCTTCTGCCCCTCCTCGGCACGGACCTGTCCGATCATCTGGAGCAGGTCGGCTTTCTTGGCCTTAGAGTAGCCTCTAAGGCCGAATTGCTTTGCAATAGCGTGAAGCTGTGCAACAGTACTCATGGTGTATATCCCTGTGGATGCCTGTCTCTAAATGGGCGTTCAGACCCTATTATGTGTGCCGATCAGCGTTCAGATCTATTATGTGTTGTGCTGGCGATCAATACCTGTGGGTGGTGTATATCCCTGTGGATGCCTGTCTCTAAATGGGCGTTCAGACCCTATTATGTGTGGCGATCAGTACCTGTGGGTGGTGTATATCCCCCGTCTGGGCATTCAGGCCTATTATGTGTGGTGCTGGCGATAAGTACCTGTGGGTGGTGTATATCCATGTGGATGCCTGTCTCTAAATGGGTGTTCAGACCCTATTATGTGTGGCAATAGTACCTGTGGGTGGTGTATATCCCTGTGGTTGCCTGGCTGGACACGTGGTGGCCCCGCATCTGGCCCCTACAACCTATGCCCCAGGGATTGAAAGGGTAGTGGTATCATTAGCAGTAGTGTCGGGGTCAAAATGATACAACCTCCCTCAACTGGCAGCCGTTTGGCGATCCGTGGTCCCCACCACCCTCTCAATCCCTGGGGCCTCCATCTAGAGGCATACCAACCACCTGTCTCAACAATCCTGGGCCTCCATCTAGAGGCATACACCAACCACATGTCTTACCAACCTATGACCCAGGGATTGAGAGGGCGGTGGGGGCCACGGATCGCTGAACAGCGGCCAGTTGAGGGAGGTGGTATAATTTTGACCCCGACACTCCTACTTAACCTTCTTATCCTCAACACTATTTGGTCAATATCATGACAATTACATGCCACTCACTTGAAATCGATAATGGCACACTAGGCAGGGCAACCAATTTCCTACTTGTAAAACACGTGATAAGCCACAATGGTGAAGTATACCTGACACTTGTCTTCGGTTGGAGGATTTTTGTCCTCCAACCACAGATAAGAGTCGGGTATACTTCAGCATCATCGCTTATCACATTTTACCAGTTTAGATTAATTAGCAAAATATGGTAAGAGCCAATACAGACAATCTCCAACCAGAGATAATCATACCCTTCATTTCAAAGTTAATTCTTCTCACAGAAGTAGCATGAGAAGGGGATGATAGGTACCTCGCCCATCACCCCTATGAATCAGGGCTGGGGTCAAATACTTTCAAGAGTATTTACATACAAATACTTTGGAATTCTTCAAATACAAATACTTGTTTTTTGCAAAGTATTTTAACACAAATACAAATACTTATGGTAAGTATTTGAAATATTACTCAAATATTTCTTACTGTCTTATAGAAGACCCAGGTATGGTTCAGATGTAACTCTAGTGATGGACATCTAGACTGTCAAATTTACATGAGCACAGACAATCATATATACGGTGCAAAAAAACCCAAGTATTTTATGAATACAATTATTATGTAAGGAAAATATCTATGATATCAGTATCTTATTTTTGACATATTTGTGGATGAAATTTACTGTATACCATATCTAGGGTCAAGTTCAACTGGCTAGCCATAGTTAACTATAGTTGACTAGATCCCACCCAAAGTTGAAATAGTAAACTAGCTAATAAACTTAGTTAACCATCCTACAGTCAGCTCAGTTGCAAACGTTTAACAAAATTACATCAAACTCAAAATTGGAGATAGCCTTTGGTTTCCATGGTTAACTGCAAATAAACACATAACTATTTCAATAACTAATTTCAGCTTGATGAAATTATACCCTCTTGATGTATGTCAATGTTCCCAAGGCCAGGTATTCCCTTCCCACTTTATCTCAAATGGACGCCGGTTGACGTTTTAGCATGCCAACACTCATTTTGGTAGCCCATCAATATTGCTGATTTTGTCACTATTGAAGGGGCTAACCAATACTGGTACCCGACAATATGTCCAATAATAAAACATTAACCTGAAGCATATCAAACTTATTCTAAGTACAAAGGTGGGGAAAAGACCTAGAAAAATTTCCTAAAATTAACGTAGTAATGAAGCGGATAGTACCTGTACATTGTACATAACTGCTGTGAAATTGTGTTCTTATGTGTTGAGCCATTGTTGAACCAAAAATGTGCTTGCAATATTGCAACCATGAAGCTTGACTTTATGACTTTGCAATGAACTATGAGGCTTGAATTCAAACATAAAATAAAAAGCCCATTTTCACGCAATATCTTGGACCTATAATGGTGAATCCTTGAAAAGGAAGATCTACCAATCCTAAAGAAGCTACGGTACCTGCCAAGGTCTCATTGAATTATTTTAAGCGATTCTGTATCATATGTTAACGAGAAAATTGACAAAAATTGTGAGTTTTTGCATTAAAATCCCATTTTCAACCCAAATCCTGACCCTATGAAGCTGAAATCTTCAAAACGCACATCTGCGTATCAGAACTGAGGCATATACCAAGTTTCATTAAAATATCTGAAGCGGTTCTGTATGATATACTGTTTACAAGATATTGTGGATGGACAGGCAGATGGATGGATGGACAAAGCAAATACTATAGATATATGGGGGGGGGGGGCATAAACATTCATTAATTTTCACATTGGATTCAAAACAGTGCTTGATATAAAAAAAATCTTTTCGACTAAGATATGCTCAAACGTATAAATGAGTCATATTAGCCAACCAGCTTTCAGTTACCAGTAAAATTTACTCCCGGTAGAATATGCCTAAACACAAGCACATGCATCTATATAGAGTATTTGTTATAGTGATATACCTGCTTTTTCTTGTGCCTTCTGTTGTATGGCTTTGTTCAGTGCATGGACCACAGTATCACCCACTGTTTGATGCGGTGGTTTAACATGGTTATATGCCTGTGCTGCTTCCAAAGCTATCTCTAGTTTTTCACGCCATGCTCGCATGAATTCACTATCAGTGATTAACTGGTCCCGATATGCTACTCGTTCATTCAGTAAATCCTTTAGCTGATCTTTTCGCTTACGGGTCACATAGCGAGTTTTGAAGCTGATAGTCAAGTCTTTGAGTTGTCTCTCAAGTTTGTCAAGACGACGCTGTAGGAATGGTAAATCAGTGGACTGTTCAAGAGTCAGGCCTGAAAGTATGAAAGAGATGCAATGAGGGATACAATTATCTCGTCTTGTTTTGCATCAACTTTAGTATATGTGTAACACAAAAATATATATGAATTTATTATGTAGGCAAACTAAGAATGTGGCAAGGAGGAAAATATTAATAGTAGATTGTAGGGCTGTAACGAACTTTCGTTGGTTCGGAAAATCGCAAACCAAATGAAGACGAACCATGGTTCGGTTCGCTTGCATGGGATTCGTGTGGTTCATGAACCATACATAAGCTAACCCTTTCACTGATGAATTCCCATATCTAATTTTAGGAAAACCATACAGGAAAACCGTTGAATATTTTGAAATTAATTTCACTAGAAGCTGTTGCTGCCTTAGGCAGGCAGCAACAGCTTCCAGTCAAATTAATTACAAAATATTTAACAGAGTAAGTTTTGTATCATAAAGAATTTACTTTTTAGGGATTTGTCGGTGAACGGGCTAATAGACAAACAATCACTGAATGTCCTCTAAGTGTGATTTACAAATATGACCATGAATGGAACTCAGCTGGCTATGAATCTTATATTATTTTCTAACATTTGTTGTCAGAACTTGTAATGTGTTTTTCTACCATTTAGCCAGTAAAGCCACCTGCCGTTAAATGTTATTTTCTGTTAGGAGTAATTTCTCGCATACAATAGCATATTAAAAAGGTTCGTGAACCAGTTTGTGGTTCGGACATCTGTATCATGAACCGGTTCAGCATGAACCTCAGCCCTAGTAAATTGGAGTACCTATAACAAATGTTATAATAATCATGCATGTCACAAAGCATACTAAGTGTCACTAGCTTCAGGCTACTTAACATGGTTTATACATGAATTTGACCAACTCATTCAAGCACTTTTCAAGGACTCTAAGACTAGGCTATCTTTATGGGGTACAAGAAATTTTGCAAATTAGTTGTTCTGAAACGCCATCACCTGCAGTTCTGAGTGATAATCAGCAGCCTTATATTGTATGCAACTTTTGTCTATATTGGCAAGACACATTTTCGAGTACTTTTCAAGCCAGTAATGCTACTTTCTAGTACTTTTCATGGCAAATTTCAAAGTCAAGCCACTTCAAGGACTGATGCCAAATTTCAAGTACTTTTCAAATTTGTATGAACCCTGTTTAGGTTTATGATCTTACACACAAAAATTTGTCTTTAACATTGGAATTCTTCAGCACATTCACTCCACCACCAAACACTTTAGTAGACAACATCACATTTCTAGGAAGAAAAGCTGTCTCATTCATTCAAGAATCTATTTTAGTGTTCTAAATTGCATACATAGATATAATTGCTATGATTTACAATCAACTCTAAACAGTGACTGATGATCTTTAAAAATTATATTCTCCTATAGAAACATTCAACAATATAACAATGGACCTTTCCAGTTTATCCATCCATCATTATACGTCATAATCAACTCTGTGAAGTGTAGGATGATGTCATAATCAATGACGCCATGAATGACGTAGATAAGGTTGTGACAAATGCTTAATTGATGACGGACTAAGCATTGTTGTACGAATTGTATGTCTTTACTATTTAATAAAGATGCTGTTGAATATTTTGAAACTAATTTGACTGGGCGCTGTTGCTGCCATAGGCAGCAACAGCACCAAGTCAAATCAGTTTCAAAATATTCAACAGATTACCTGTAGTTTTCTGGAAACTGATAATCAGGCAGTGAAGAGATCGATCGATCCCAACACGGTGAAGTGTGGATGGAGCTTAGATAAAGATTGGCGCGGTATAGCTAAAACTAGATTTCTCCATTGTTATAAATTTCTGTAGCTAAACATCCATATATACAATACAGCGTGATCCATTTCTCACTATGCCCCACCCACTTCTAGCTAAGATTCACCAAACTCTCTATTCCATTTTGAATCAATTTTAACACTGAAGCCTGCATTACGAGAATCTCAATTTCAAGATAACTATACATGTAAGCTATTGAATATTTCGAAACTAATTTGACTTGGAGCTGAATGTTTATTAAGTTGTAGTTTCACCAAAGACATAGAAATGGGATAGTTATTGTCAGACCTGTGTCCCTTTCACTTGAAACCTACATCATTTGAGAGTTAGCTAAACAAAAACTTTGTCATGATATAAATTTTCCACTTCTCCTTCCTCGAAGGTGGGAAGGATGATAATTAGTCCACTTATAGATTCATTTAACCATCTCAACGACAACCCCCTGAAAAAGTTTATTCTTTACAATACAAAATTTATTCTGTTGAATATTTTGAAATTAATATGACTGGAAGGAAGCCATTGCTGCATAAGCAACGGCTTCTAGTCAAATTAATTTCAAAATATTCAACAGGTTTCCTGTATAGTTGCCTTGAAAATGAGATATGGGGAATTCATTGGTGAAAGGGTCAATTAAGTCAAACTTCATTGAGCCTAACAAATGATAGCTATATTTAATGGATATTTAACTGGATGAGAATGATTCCAGGCCAATACTGAGTGGACATCACAGTCAAGCTTGATGGTGGAAAATAATACCTACCCGGCATCTGGCGTGGGTCCTTTTTTAATTCGCCACTAGGCATCTCTTGCAATGGGTCATCCTTTTTTTCATGCAGCTGACGGGATTGTTGAATCTGTTTAAGCTGTTCTTTGAGAGAATCATTTTCAGTCTCGATCAAGGATATCCTAGTAAAGAAAATGGATACAGCTATATGCTTGATAGTCATGATAGTTGCTGTCTGCCAATGTCGTCATATGGCATCATAGCATTCAGCAGGTGTGTCTACAAAATATATATGCTGATTGGCAAAGATTAATTCCACCAGCCAGCAGAAAACTCAACATTTTTCTTAGTATCTCATACATCGTCATATCCAGTTGCAGAATTTCTGGGCAATTAACTTCACAATTGAGATAAAATCATCATAAAATCTAAATTTTAACTACTTCTGTAGCCATTTTTGCTGATTTGCAGTACTACTTTCGCTGATTTATGGCTACATAACACATGATTTCACTAAAGATACTAAGGATTCTAAATTAGTGCTTCATAACAAGATTTGTCTAATATGTTGGCTTTTATTGTGACAATTTTGCTATTATAACAGCTCATTGAATATGAGAAATGGATAAAGCACAATGGTTGTCATAGTATTTTTTCAAGATAACTATGTCTGATCTTACAAGTATTTCTTCAAGACAACTATGTCTGATTTTGAACTGATTACCGTAAAATTCCGTAGATATAGCGCACTCTTTTGCTCAAATTACATGTTATAAAAAGCTACTGTGTACTATATACAAGGATAAATATTTGTCACACTTTTTTCCTGTCAGAATCGCAAAATTCAGAGCTGAAAATGTGATTTCATGGATCGGGAATCAGTCGGGAATAATGATCGCATTCTATCAAGTCTATAGTGGTAACATACTACCTCAACTGGAGCATTGAAATGTCTTACTACTGTCTAAATATTGTGTTATACCTTTATTAAATACCGTATTGTGTTGTAAAATGATCAAATAAAACAGCATTCAACTTTTTTACAACACCATTGTTTCCTGTTTGTTCTAATTTATTCAGAGTGGGACATAGAAATGTTTAAAATCCATAGATTCCTCTCCAGACATGCCCATAAATGAGTTGAAATAAGAACGATATACACATGTAGACAATGTTTTCCAAGGCAATCTAGCATTTATTATATCTATAAAGGGACGTTACTCTTGTCTTCCCAAGTTGGACATAGACGTTTAAAATCCATAGATTGCTACCCAGATACGGACATAAATGTGTTAAAAAAGAATGATAGAGCCAATGTTTTCCAAGGCTATCTAGCATTTACATAGATATAGAAAGGAATGTTTTCCATGCTCTAAATGGCACAAAGTTTTAACCAATCAGAGGGCAGGATGATGATTATGATTGACAGGTTAAGGTTAAAGGTCAAGCTCTGCTCAAATCAAATTTGGATTCTAACATGTTCTGATGGAATTATATTTGTATTTTTATATCGTTCAATAAAGTTTAATACAAAATATTTGCTAAAAGTGTTCCCGTGATTAAACAACAGATTAACGCTCACCACAAACTGGATTTTATAAGGAAAGCATATTCGACACGCAGTAAGTCAGTGATATTTTGTTACCAGTTTTCGTTCACATGTCTCTCGATCTTACTGCTCGCAATACACGAAAACAAGTTTTTTTCAGGCTGATTTTGGTCAAATTAGGAGTGCGCATTATGCATATGATAGTGCAGTAATACATAATTTTATGGTATGCCAAATCTGCCAAAGTGACAAGATTACACCAGAATGGATATAAATGCATTCCAATTTACATGCAAGCTAATGTGTGTAACAAGAGAGATTGTAGTAGGATGACAAAGTGAATTGAATAGCTGTAACTTTAGATGTTTTAAACAACAAATGTAAGCTGTTCTTCTTATTTTGTTTGTTGTTTGCTGAAATAATTTAAATGGATTGCACAAGTTGATTCAAATCTATTCATGAGAAAGCCATGTAAACTTTGCTGAAATGATTTAAACGGATTGCTCACAAGTTGATTGAAATCTATATGAGAAAGCCATGTAATTGCTTTAAGATGGAAAAGAACATGATTGCCATGATAGGTGAGCATAGATAAACTGATGGTAACGGTCATTCTGTTTGCCGACTGCTTCTTAGAACAGGTCATGTGGCCATAATAAATGGATATGAATGCACTTACAAATAGCATAGATATAGGGACAGTGGCAATAACGGAATTCACGGAACTGGTAATTTGAAACGGAAAAAGCATTTTGAAACAGAAATCAATGGAAAGTGGCATTTTTTCGGCAAAATCTTTGTAAATTGAAACTGAAACATAATATTCAAATGGAAATTGATGGATAAAGTATTTTGCTCAAGAAAGTCAGCCACTCTCATCTAAAATTGTAAATCATTAGCTACCGATATCTTCCTACTTCGAATTCATATTTTCTGGACACACTAGTAACACAATACGGAACACAAATTTGACAGTTTTATTGCCTTTATTCAATATACATGCAGCTTAGATGATATAGTTTATGAAGTGGAATCAGCAATTTTGTGAAGCGGAAAATGGCAAATTCTGAAACGGAAAACCACTGTCTCTATAGATATAGTAGGCTTGCACGATTATTCATTCATAATTTTCGATTGTATCGTACAGGTCATTGTGGGCTAGGGTGGGGAACTTGAACACAATTTTATTCAACACATATAACTACCGGTATGTAACAGGGAATATTTTGACTAATTCGCACTAGTATTGGTAATATCTTAAAAGACTTACAAGCCTTACATTGAATGAGAATTGCCAACATTATAACGTTAAAAGAACAAAAATTGGTATCATTGACCAGACCACTAAAACGCCTCCAGTCTAATTGCCAGGTAGTAAGATGCATTCAGAAATCACAATTAATATGCTATCATAAACAATTAGAGTACTATTTCTGGAACACAATATCGATACAATCTGGCATGACCCAAACAGCCCAGCAACCAACATAAGATGATTAAAAAAGGAATCAAACGTGCAACTGAATTTGCTTGAATACCGGAGAATTAAAATGCGGTAAATCGCTTCTTATGTGGGCGAACTAAACCTTTTTTGTGATTGGAGACAGGGTCAGATCGCACTGATCTGTAACCATTTCTTGTTATCAAATGGGTACCCATTACTTGGATCCAATTTAAACTACAATACTCAGATACCATCAAGCAATGATAATATTTAGCAATTTCCAAGTTCGGAGACAGGATAATTATATCTGAGTACTCACTCTAAATATTGTTGATACATGTGCTTCTTAATTTGATTTAACCTTATTGAATTCCTAATATCATGTGATTTATATTTTTTCACGACAGCAATATATGTCAATTTTACTTATTGTCAACTGTATATCATATGTACTATCTATGTATGGCTATATCTATATGTATGTAGATTTTGTGCCAATAAATAATCTGAATCTGAATCTGTAAAATTTAGAATTAATTTTGATGTAATAAACAATTTTTATTGAAGGCTACACCATATTTATGTGGTCCCAGGTAATAATTTCACTTCTGAGATGATGTTTTTGAGGTCTACATTAAACATATCTGTAAGGCAGCAAGAATTTGTACCAGGAAATGGTTCAACTTTTGCCGTATTGTCCATCAGTTTGAACCATTTTAGAGAATGGATTTCTCAGATATTGTAAGTTTTACTACCAAAGGTAGATGCTGGTTATCAATCAGCGTGATTGATGCCGATTTGGATCCATACAATGTAGTTGATGGCTCCAGAATTTTTCACGGGCCTTGCGGAAAGCAGTGGCTTCTGTGCTCTCGGGATCGTGATGTAATACTTCAATGATTCTGTGGCTGACATCTGTGGGTCCGTGGCTGGGGAGATTAAAATGTTGTACTACAGGTGTGTCTTTGTTGTTTTTAATGTCCCTCATATGTTCTTTAATGTGAACCTGAAATTCCCGTTTAGTTTCACCTACATATTGTTTAAGGCATTTTTTGCAGGTAAGTAGGTAGATAACATTCATAGTGTGGCAGAATGTTTTTGTTTTGATAAAGTATTTTAGCCCAGTGTGTGAGCTTTTGAAACTTTTTGTGCTGTTCATGTTTTTGCAAAATAAGCAGTTATTTTTGGCGCATGGATGTATGGGATTCGCTATGCTTTTCCCTTGTTGTCCAAATTTCCTTTGGTCTGTGAATTTACCAGTGACCAATTTCTCAGAGATGTTGTTTTAGAAATTGAACACCTCTTCTCCTAATAGAAGCAAAGGCTACTAATAGGCGATGTACTTTACTTTAACTTTTGAAAATCAACTATCTTGGAGATTGAAAATCTTTGATTATTCAATTATTTAGTTTTGTGATCATTCACGATCATATTTTAAAGAATAATCGTGATTAATCGAATAACTGTGCAAGCCTCAGATATACAGTGGTAGAATTCTATGCTATTCGGTTATGATGTATGGGTGGAATAGAATCAGTGAACATACTTGTGACAATCTAAAGGGATGCTATAGATATTGTACGCAGTAAATATTTTAAGGTAATGAGTGATACTACAATATCCACTTGCTGACCAAATGAAAGATATTTTAGGAAGCTGGTCACTGGGATGAGATGCTGGTTAGGATAACAAAACCACCATTTCAATTTCTCAAGAGTGATTAAAAATCCACTTTTAGCTGGCTAACATAATGAATTGGCCATCATTTGGCCCCAAAAGGACTTTGCTATTGAAACTTGCATTAAAAAAACATCTGTATTTAGATCTTCTAGTGCTTCTAAACTGTCTGCGTGATGAATTTCTACAGACTATATTTTCCATGAGCTTAAACTCGGAATATACCTTAATATTTCGAAAACAATTTGATTGAATGTTGAGCCAAATTTTTTTCAAAATCTTCAACAGATTCAGAATTACTACCCTATGAAATTATTTTCTGATGGCTTTCAGCCGTCGGCCAGTTAAGTTGCTTTTTATTGACACATATGATACATACCTGTATTCTAATTCATCTGCACGTTTGCGATAACTCCTCAGAGTGGACGGTTCTGATGCCATGGCCTTCAGCTTCCCTCGCAGGAACACCGCCTCACGTTGTCCAGTTTTAATTGCCAAGATAATGTCTTCATACTCCTGTTTAATTTGGCTCAGCAGTGGCTTGTACGCCGTCACATAGTCAATAATCTGAAGAATACGTGCAGGCATCTTAATTATTCCTATTTGAAAGCATTATTTTGCCACTGTTAAATTTTAATTACAATTATTCAGAATTAGATGTAACCTGTCATCCTTATTGGTGATCAAACATCAGATACACTTGGTAAGATGAATAGAATTCTAAGAGTACTAGCAATATGCTAAGGCGATGGTCGAATATAAAACAACAGGCTAATCTTGCTTTTGAAAAATGTGATCAACTATTACCAATTTTTTTGCCATTTTATTAATTAATTAATTAGTTAATTAGAAAAGTATTGCATTTACATGCATAAATTTATATCATTTAATTACCATTTTCATTTCTCTACAATCCTCTCTTTCATCTTCTTTTCATTTTATCAGAAGCACAATATTTTGAAGAATTATTATTTGTCAGATTATGGATGGAGAAACTTTTTCGCTATAATAAGGAAAAATTAGTTACCTCTCCGGGATGTAGGAATTGTTTGAGTGTAGCTTTCGTGACCGTCTCGGTCACTTCTTCAGCACTAACTGACGGTCGAAGAAGTGATCGAGATGGTCACGAAAGCTACACTCAAACAATTTTTACATCCCGGAGAGGTAACTAATTTTTCCTTATTATGAATCATCATAGGATCGGGACCAACTTTTTCGGAAATATCTTTTTCGCTGTAGAGGCCTAGTACTGAATGAGTTATTAATAGTTTCTCTCCTTGGAGTCATTTCCTCATTACACTTTCTGATGAGTGATGAAACATTTAGAAGGAAGTAAAGAATGAACCAGAAATGTGCTTGCAATGCAACCATGAAGCGTGTCTTTATGCTGTTACAATGAACCAGAAATGTGGTTGCATTCGTGTCATTACACTGTCACAATAAACCAGAAATGTAGTTGCAATACAACCATGAAGTGTGTCTTTACGCTGTTACGATAAACTATGAAGCTTGACTTCAAATATAATTCTACTTACATAGACTAGACTAACTAGAGAAGACCTATCAATACACCTATCAGTGAACATGACCTTTGACCCCTGAGATAAAATGCTAAGTTTGGCTAAATAAAAAGATATTAATGTTGAAATATAACCAGGTTTTTAACAAGGATATGTGATTTTGACCTTTTGACCACAAGATCCTTGTGTTATGCCTGCTCAGTATAGAGATGTATGCACCAACATTTTGGGTGCAATACAATTACACCAACACAAGATATGAAAGACTAAGATTAACACAAAATGTAATTGTTGAAAAAAAAGGTTTTGTCATTGTTATACTAAATTTGACCTTTGACATTTTGATGCTAAGGTGACTGTGTCATGCCAGCCTGTGAGCAGGAAGCACTTATTCAAACATAGGTCCTGTTTGCTTAACCAAGCATGAGATATAAAGCTCTAGCTAAGACATACGCAAAATGCTAATGTTTAAAAAGTAATTTTATGAAGACCATAGTGACTTTGAACTTGGAACTTGGAACTTTTGATCCTAATGTCATTGTCATGCCATCTCATAATGAAGCATATGTCCATGGCTTAGGCCAGTATGATGAACCAAACATGAGAAATAGATGGCAACATTGAGTTAAACACAAACTATCAATGTTAAAAAAGTTGCTACCAAGGTCACAATGACTATAACCTTTGACCCTTTTGACAGCAAGGTCATTGGGTCATAACATCGCATTTTAAGCAAGCATGTGCCCAAGTTCGGGTCCAGGAGAATTAACTAAATATGAGATATAAACCTCTAAGTAGAATTTGACACAAAATGTTATTGCTGAAAATCTTAAGCTCTTTTCATTATCACACTGAACTTGATATTTGAGCTAAACTTAAAATGTTAAAAAAAAAGTTATTACCAAGGTAACAATGACTTGACCAGAAACTCATTGTGTCATGACCTCACCTTATATGGAAGCGTTAAGCAGGTGTTCAAGTTTTGACCCAGTATGACTAAACAAACACAAGCGATCAACTGCTAAATTCAGTTAAACAGAAAATGTTAATTTTGAATGAAAACCCCCAAATTTGTTACCAATGTCACAATGACCGTGATCTTTGTGATCTTTTGACCGTAATGTCATTGTGTCTTTGCTGTTCATTATACAGAAGTATGTGACTGTGTTTAGGTCAAGTATGAACAATCAAATATAAGATATCAACTGCTAAGTTGAGCTAAATGGAATATCAACTGCTAAGTTTAGCTAAGCAGAAATTCTATGACACCACCACCGTCAGACGAAGTGGAGAGTATATCACCATAGCTCTTTCTAGCTCATAAAGTCAACCTAAGAATAGCTGTTCTATGTTGCTGAGGTTATGGAAGCCATGGGTATAAGTACTACACTCTAAAGTTTGAGTTTATACTAGACATGTTTTTATGTTTATATTAAAAAGCATGCTTCAGGCGTAAACATTTACCCATTATAGAAAATTGAGCTTATAAAGTCACCATTGAATACATCATAATCATGACGTCATGAATGATTCAATTAAGCCCATCTTTAATGCTTAATAGTCTGACACATTGTACGAATTGTATGTTTTTGATATTTAAGAAACATGCTGTTGCATATTTTGAAACTAATTTGACTGGGCCATAGGCAGCAACAGAACTCAGTCAAATTAGTTTCAAAATATTCAACAGCTTCCTTGTATAGTTTTCTGGAAATTGATAGTCAGGGAGTGGAGAGATCAATTGATCCCAACACGAGCGAGGTGTGGGTGGAGCTTAGAGATGGGCGGGACATAGCTAAAACTCGAAAGGTCCATTATCAGCCAGCCAGCCGATAAATCTTTTGACACTTTTGCAGAGCTATGTTGCAAACATAGCATGTCACACTTGTTCAAATACACAACACATTTCCATTGCCCTTATAATCTAACGTAAACATGTTTGCAACATATGACAAATGAGCTCACCTTATTAAAAGCAGCTTGGTGTGCCATGTATCTCTGCTCTAGTTCATCATTGGCAATATCACTCAACTCCGCTCGCAGAAAATCTGTTAGATCTAGCAAAAATGCCCGATCTCTAGGATTTGTGATTATAGGTGGTAGTCGGTTGAATCCTGCTGTGCCAGGGGAAGAGGGTGGCAAGGGAGTAGCATTGCTGCCCAATGGTGAGCTTATCTCTGAATGTGCCATCTTTCTCACACGTTACATAGCCATGTTGTACCAGAATGTGATGGCTGAAAAGTGAAAAACACAAATTCATGTACCCGGAATACTAAATGGGACCACTATCCATATAAACATTTTCCCATTACCATATCACATTGGCTATAGATCCAATTCTGCATGAATAGGGTGCTGCATCAATGCTGTTCCATTCATGTCTGACTGCTTCCCACAACTGGTCAGTGCCCCCAAATTTTCTGCCAACCAGTTTGGCCTTGATATGCGCCTATATATTCTCCATGGGGTTAAGATCTGGTGACTGGCCAGGCCAAAACATCACCGACAGAGAATGCCGCTCAAACCATGACTTTGTTGTTTTTGCTGTGTGTGCCGGGGCATTATCTTTTTGAAAAATAGCTTTTAGTCTTTTATTTCCACTACACAACTTGTTCAGGCTTGGAAGCAACCCCTTTTCTAATATGTTTTGATACTCCTTTGCATTAATGGACTTTTCGCATTGCACAAGCTCGCCAACACCAGATGCAGAAAACACACCCCATACCATAATTCCACCTCCTCCACGTTTCATAGTGGTGGACAGGCATTCTGGGTTATATTTTTCACCTGACCTACGAAGACAGCGCTCTGGAGCATCTGCACACAGCTCAAAACATGACTCATCACTCCAGAGAACACGCTCAAACCACTGAGAATCATGGTCACGTAAAAGTGCCAAAAATCTGAATCTGTCTGTAATGTTCTTTGTGGACAGCAATGGTTTCTTAGCACACCGCTTTGATGAAAAACCAGCTTCCTTGAGCCTCCTTGCAATTGTTCTTCTTGAAACAGCCTTATTTTGCAAATTTCTGAATTCTTCTGCTCATTTGGTGAGAGTCTTCTTATGATACTTCAGAACAGTCATTTTCAGCCTTCTTTCATCTCGACATGTTGTCACTTTAGCTCGTCCAGAACCTGCTTTATGGGCAACAGAACCTGTCACTTGAAATGTGTGGCCAATTCTCTGTATTGTAGACAGTGGAATCTGAATATCCTCAGACTTTAGGATTTTCTTAATCTCAGGATATGACTTTCGAGCTTGGCGAAGACCTGCGATCCGGCTTTTGACTTCAACAGGTACATGGAATTTAGCCTTTTTTGAAGACATTTTGAATAAAAAATAACAACTTCACTCTTCAGGCACAGTGTGGTAATACACAGATATTACAGAAAGGGCTAATGTCTTGTCACCTCGGTCAGCATAACTCAACTAGCTTGCTAGTTTGTTTAGTTATTGTGTGTGTAGCACAATGCAAAAAGATTTCAGACAGCTTGCCCAAATGGGTGTTTTGAGACCAAAAAAATAAGGGAAAGGCTATCCCATACTAAAAGGTACCCTGCACACAGACAATGCATACAATATTATGTAAAATTGTCACTTATTTCACCTGCATTTATTAACATGAAAGAGTAATCATAAAAAATATGATAAATCATGTTTGCCTCATTTTTTATGCCCAGCAGTGTATATATATATATATATGCATAACATACCTTGACCATGACCTTACAAGCCAATCCACAACAGGTATATATATATTATATATATATATATATATATATATATATATATATATATATATACACCTGTGCAAAAGTTAAGCACCACCCTATTTTTACGCACATGCGAGGGTATATTCATGTGCTATGAAGAAAGCAATAGCATAAACATTTATGTACCCATCCATCTTAGTGCAAGAGGTAATAATGCAACTAGAGGAATGCTGATTATGATGGTGGGGAAACACTGTATGTTTTTGTTTGAACTTGAAAACGAGGCCTGAATATGGTTCCGTTGACACAACTGACAACTATTGCCCTACAGTTGACACACGTGGCTAGATTGTCATTAATGGTGTCTGAAAACGAAGTTTAACATCTGTGCACGAGTTTGAGACTGTCATTATTAATACCGGGTATATCCACCTTGTGCCTGGATGACGGCCTGGACACGACGTCTCATGCTGGTCACCAACCGACTGATACGCCATTGTGGTATTCGTTGCCATTCAAGATGGAGTGCGTCTGTTAATTCCTGTAGGTTCTGCACAGGAGGATCCCTCCTTCTCACCATGTTTCCCAGAATGTCCCAGATATGCTCAATAGGGTTCATGTCAGGGTTTGTTGCTGGCCATGGTAGGGTTTCGATGGCATTCTGGCGGGGGTATTCATGCACAGCTCTAGCACGATGTGGTCGGGCGTTGTCATCCATGAATATAGGGTGGGTTCCAGGTGCATGATTTACAAAATGAGGGACCACAACTCTATCCAGTATGGAATCTTGATATCTTTGTCCATTTAGTGTTCCAGGTACAGTCAACAGATCCAGCTTACAATCAAATGAGATGCACCCCCATATCATAACGGAACCTCCACCAAATGGAACTTCTTCCATGATGTTACGTTGGTCGTACGCCGTGCGTCTGGACCTCCATACACGAGTTCGACCATCTGTGGCATGAAGCAGGAACCGACTTTCATCGGACCAGTGTACCCGTCTCCAGGATTTCATGTTCCAGTGTCTTCTTTCGTTGCACCACCTCAGACGCGCCTCTTTGTGGTGTGCAGTGAGGAGAGGACGTCTGACAGGTCTCCTAGCTTTCATGCCAGCAGCATACAGTCTCCTTTCGACGGTAGACATTGACACTCTATTGCGTGTTTCCCATTGCTGGCTGAGCACTCTGCTGCTGGTGAATGGAGATCTCCTAACAAGGCGTACTAGGGCTCGATCATCACGGGCAGTAGTCTTCTTCGGTCTTCCAGATCTAGGCCTGTCCTTCACCTCGTTAGTTTGCCCATGTTTTGCAATCAAACGACTGATTACAGTATGGTTAATGTTCAGCTGTCTGCCAATCTCTCTGCATGACATACCAGTGGTATGCATGCCTATGATTTGCCATTTCACACGATCACTTAACCTTCGTCTTGCCATAGCGGTTCACAATCAAGAGCTAATTCTCTCTGTACAAATAAACCACTGTCATGAACACAAAATTCCTAATCTTGTCGCCTAAATCTGTATGTAATGTTCTACACCTCAAACTGGACTTTTACATAACTGAACACGTGTGCTGTTTCCCGCCACGCACGGACATCAAGCGGCGTGAAGTCATGCATGCATGTGCATTTCGTACTTGGAATTATGTCAGCTAATGCGGGGACAAAAAGTATGGCAGCCTAGTTGTACCATCATGTTTCTACGTTCTATTGTTTTTGCTGGTGCTTAACTTTTGCACAGGTGTATATATATATATATATATATATATATATATATATATATATATATAATATATATATACCTGTTGTGGATTGGCTTGTAAGGTCATGGTCAAGGTATGTTATGCATATATATATATATATACACTGCTGGGCATAAAAAATGAGGCAAACATGATTTATCTTTTTTTTTTATGATTACTCTTTCATGTTAATAAATGCAGGTGTGTGTGTGTGTGTTTATATATTTTTGATTGGTCAATTTTCCTTGGTGGCCATCTTGGATTTTTTGAAAATTTTGGGAAATCTGTTAATAGGCTACTCATTATAAACCGCTTAGGCAATTTCAAACAAATTTATAGAATCCTATAATGCTGCCCTCTAGAACATCTATTCAGAATTTTGATAGGTCAATGTTTTGGCAGTCATCTGGGATTTTCTGAAAATTTTCCTGAACCATTTAAAAACGATACTCCTTAATCAATAGCCCGCATTCAACAAAATTTGGGTTGAGCGATCCTGTAATGGTAGGCTTCCACATACAAAACGAGAATCTTGTTTGGTGAATTGTTTTTGCTGGCCGTCTTGGATTTTCCAAAATGTTCATGTCTTTTTAAATGCAAATGTATTTGTATGCATGACATTCATTGACCATGACCGTACATATATATATATGCATAACATTCATTGACCATGACCTCTTACAAGCCAATACACAACAGGTATATATATATCTTTGCCTCATTTTTTATGCCCAGCAGTGTGTGTGTGTGTTTATATATATACCCAAATAAAATCCGCCCATATTAGTGAGCCCAAATTCAAATCCTACTGGCTGCTATGAAAACTAATTAACTGATTTACAGCCAATTAAATACTCAGAGATGGCCGTTGTGGCATTTTATGGGTATTCAGAGGTCTTACTGTGCTATTAAAACTAAAATGACTCAAAATCAATCTCTCAGATTTCAAAACTCTCTAGTTTCTAGGAGCATTGCTGGATCCCGGACCAGATAGGTGGTGTGCCCAAATGAGGTAAATCTAAAGCCCTGGCAGTTAATGAGGAGTAGCATTTTAAATGATTTCTAGGCATCATTCGGAAAATGCCTGATACCTGTGGAAAAAATTTACCAATCAAAATTATGTATACAAGTTCTGAAGCCCACCACTCTAGGTGCTTCAAACAGAATTTGCTTGAAATCGGCCAAGTTGTTAATGAGGAGTAGCCGTTTAAATGATTTCCAGAAATTTTCAGAAAATCCAAGATGGCCAACAGAAAAATTGACCAACCAAACTTCTCACTGGAAGTCCCCCATAGGGTTATTGGACTCAAGTTTTGTCGAAATTGGGCCATTGATATTGGAGGAGCAGCGTTTTATAGGATTTGCAGATAATTTTGGAAAACCTAAAATGGGCGGCGGAAAAATTTAGCAATTAAAATTTTGAATAGACGTTCTGGCGCCTACCACCATAGGATCCTTCCAGCTAAATTTCATTGAAATCGGTCCAACCATTAAGGAGAAAAGGGGATTTGATGAACAGGTGATGGCCGGTCAGCCACCATGACATAAGTTCACTTGGCCCTTTGGGCCAGCTGAGCTAACAATGGTCCGGCCCATCATAGAATATAGCTTCCCAGTCGGGAACCCACATCATGCAATGCATTCAGACAAGCTCGAGGCTGTACAAAAAAGAGTAGCACGATTCGTACCAAACCGGCCACACAGAAGAGATGACCCAGTCAACAAGCTATGATGTAGCAGTCCGAGACTTTGCAAAAGCATTTAATAAAGTGCCTCATACATCTCTACTCCTGAAGCTACACCACTATAGGATCCAGGGAGACATACTGTACTGGATCAAGTCATTTCTCAGCAATAGACAGCAAAGAGTTGTATTAGACAGAGAGTTCTCAAATCCAACACATGTCTTGTCATGCGTTCATTAAGAGTCTGTACTAGAACCATTCCTTTTCCTAGTGTACATGTATCAACGACATCACAGACAATATTCAATCAACCATCTGACTCTTTGCAGATGATTGTCTTCTCTACCACACAATCGAGGTACATGAAGATCAAAGAATGCTCCAGAATGATCTTGACACTCTCATACAGCATGGACAGACACCTGGCAAATAGAGTTTAACATCTCAAAGTGCAACATCCTCAAAGTAACTCACCGTAGGGACAGTGGTTTTCCGCAATAATGAAAAACAAACGGAACTCACGGAATTGTTAATTTGAAATGGAAAAAGGATTTTGTAACAGAAATCAATGGAAAGTGACATTTTTTTCTGCAAAATCTTTGTAAATTGAAACTGAAACAAGATATTCAAACAGAAATTAATGGATAAAGTATTTTGCTCAAGAGAGTCAGCCATTCTCATCTAAAATTCTAAATTATTAGCTACCGATATCGTCCCTACTTTGACTTCATATTTTCTGGACACACTAATAACACAATAAATAACCCAAATATAACAGTTTTATTGACCTTATTAAATGTACATGCAGCTTAGATGATATAGTTTATGAAACAGAATCAACAATTTTGTGAAGCGGAAAATGGCAAATTCGGAAAAGTAAAAACATTGTCCCCACTAGCATGATCACCACCTACACCATGCATGACCAAACTTTAGATGAAACCATGTCAAATCCTTACCTGGGAGTAGAGCTCAATAGTAGAACGAAATGGGAAAAACACATATCAAACATCACCAGTAAGGCCAATCGTACACTCGGCTTCCTCTGCAGAAATCTCTGCGGGTGCCCACAGATCATCAAAGAATGAGCTTATCAAATCCTCGTCCAACCTAACCTTGAGTACAGTTCAACAGTCTGGGACCCACCAACAGAGGAAGTCTAAAACCAAGTGGAAGCTGTACAATGAAAAGCAGCACGGTTTGTCCTAGCCCATCCAGTGTACCATTACCCACGGCATAGTGGCTTCAGCATGATATCAGAACTAGGCTAGGAATCCCTGGCGCAAAGAAGAAAGAAGGCCAGCATGACACTAATGTATAAATTATTAAACGGTTATGTAGTGATACCAGCTGAAGATCACCCAGTAAGAGCACGTCACCACCGCCAGACACAGCCATTCACAGAAGCTACAGACATTTCAAACATCAATTAGCCAACACCTGCATTCATTCTTGCCTAGAACAGTACCAATATGGAACAGCCTAGCCGATTCAACCATCTCGGCAGCGGATGTAGACACATTCAAGAACTACATCTGGAATGTGACCATGTAAGCTGCAGAATATTCCTTGTAAATATGTACAAAGCCGGTTTTTAATCTCCTGGAATGGCAGCCTCTCTTCCAGATGTGCACCTAGGCATGATGTTCTTTAGGAATTTTGATTAGTAACAGTTGTGGCTGCCATTAAATTTCTAAACACAGGAAGTCTGGGACTTCCTCGTTAACAATTTTAGAAGTCCAAACTGTAAACATGGAAATTTAAAATTGTTTCCATACATGTTATTTGCTTAAAATCAGTATTTAAGTGGTGTCAGTAATAAAAATATTGGAAGTTCAGGACTTCCTTGGTATTTGTTTTGGAAGTCCAAACATGAATGTTGGGCGCATAGTATGCCCAGATTTCCTGTAGTGGAAGCCCTGGTAACAATACAGATTCAGACCAGAACCGGTTAGTAGTGCCTCAGATATATGATAAATAACCTTGGATGGGAGATGCTTAAAGAACTTGGTAGATGTCCCACCAGACTTCCATCCAAATTCCATTGATTGATGATTAAGATAGTGATCCGAAACTGCCGATGATCTAGAACTGCTGTATCAACTGTATGCAATGTATACTATGGGTTCCGAATTTCGTGAATCTAAGCAAACAATGCACTCGTTAAACAAAACTATTGAACAAATATGTGCACAAATTTAACACAATGTAAAATAATAATTCAGAATACAAATACAAAAATTTCAGAAAGTAATTTTCAAATTTCAAGAATTGCTGATTATGCATATATTCATTGCCCATTAGCCAGCTGGTTCATGTAAATCTATACATTTTGCTGTATTGGCTTGTGGAATATCTCAACTGCTAATTTTGCCCATTTTAATCCATAAGCGATTTCCTACGTATGAATGCAAAGACTAAGAACTTGGCAGACAAATTTTGAAGTGAAGCAACAAAATGGATAGATGAGCTTCATGAATATTGATGAATGCTGAATTGAGGCTCTATGAGGTTCTTTAAAACTTACTCAGTAAACATAAGGGAAGAATTGTTGTCTTTCAAGAGTTAAAATAATAAGCATACAAACTATTCCAAATTCCATTCATCATGTGTGCACTTTGTTACTTTTGACATTTGTGTAAATCATAATTGATAAATACACGTCCCTCTTCTAGAGCCTCGTCTATAAAGATTATAGAGGCATTCCTGTCAATCAGACTAATGTGATGTGGTGATGGAATGTAAACAAAGCAGGCGATGGTTTTGTATTGTGAAAATTCCTCATATAAGATGCTAAATAAGAAATAAGTAAGGAATCTAAGAAAGTGCATTAAAGAATCAGTAATACGTCGTGGCTGTCTGTAAAGGTCACCCAGCAAAGATGGTCCATGTCTTTTTATCAAGGGCATCTTTGATTTATGAATCCATAGCTTCCAGAAGGACTGGAAAGCTATGTTCGCCATGACACCAATTTGTATTTGTATAAAATTTTCGCGATGGTACACGGTTAGAAAAACATGACCTGTAATGGACACTGTAGCAAGAAAAATCTTAAATTTATTGCTTTCGGCAGTTTTCAGATTTAAACTATCTGGAAAATCAATCTCAATAACAATTGAGAGTTCTAAAATTGATAAATTCTTGAATTTTAAGAAAATGAAAATGCATTTTAGGTAAAGGATGGTTATTTTGATATGAGCTGCACAAGGTAGTATACAGACATGGTGGGGCATAAATATTAGCGAGTGCCAAGCGAGCTGTATAGATAATGGGTGTACGTATGTGAAAATGAATATACTCCTTTAAAAATATACTATAACTAAGGAGTTGAAACGTTGCTATGAAACCACGGATGTAAATCAAATGGGGGGGGGGGGGGGGGGGGGTAACTCGATATTTAAAGGGATATATTTAAGCATATGCGCAAGATGCAAATCTGCGTGCATACAAGCAAAGCGCTAATAACTGTATATACAGCATGCTTACATGTACAAATAATAAGAAAAATAAATACTAATAGAAAATGTTTTTGAAGTCATTTTAAACTTTCAAGCAAGAGCTAGCGCATTCCTCATCGGGCATAGGGAAAATCTGGGATCTTCTGAAGTCAGTCCAGATTCTGGAATTGTAATTGCTGTATAAAAATCCTAAAAATTTTTGTATTAAATTGACTGCAATCGTTAATAAGCTGACCGAAGTTATATACATATGGACAGTATGGTTGTTGATAATAAATAATAAAACATAATGTAATAATACTAACAATATCAGAACACTATGAACAGGCGATGTGAAACTGATAAATGATGTCATAGAGTAATGCGCCATGTGTGACATAATAATGAGTTATGACGTAGAGGTTGAAGAGGCTAGTCTCTCAAAAAGACATTGTTGACTTCTATTATTCCCGCCGCTAATAATAAAAAGCTTAGTATGATGCTCATGCACATGTTTTTCCATCACCCGCTCTCACTGTCAAACTAGCTTCTGCCTGTAGGCCTAATTAATTCACAGCAAAATGCTTGAAAATAAAATTGTCAAAATTGTGAACTTTTAGACACTTAATTTACAAATGGGCCTAGATGTAATAAAATGAAAGAAATCGCAAAACCTGGTGATTTCATTACGTAAAAACCACTATAATTCTTTTAGTTGCGAAATTGAATTAAAGACATGAATCCCTAATTCAACTTCGTAATTGAAAAAATATATAATAATTTATTTGGAATGAAATCATCATAGCCTATATGTTAAGATTTAATTTGCTTCATTAGATTGAGGTACACAAATTCAGCTTATAAAAGTCCACAATTAGGCTTAAACAATATTATTTTCACGCATTTTGCTGTGAATATGCACATTGTCCATTTATTGTGTAATTTAGAATACTCCCGTATCATATTCTCGCCGGTTCCATATTCTCGCGGCAATGTGATTTTGCCTCTAGCCGTACATAAAAACCAAAGCCACCTACCGGTTGGGTCTCATGCTGACACTAACCAGAAAGAGAAAGATGAGTGCAAATGGCCTAACATTTGTTTAAAAATGAAGGAAATTTAAATTCTCCTTTCTCCGAGATCTAACAATAATTAAAATTACATTACTCATTGATAATACAGCTATCCTAATAGCTGGCTCTAGGAATCTAGATTTAGATAGCTTTTCCGGCTCCTGGAACCGGGTACCTGGTTCCCAACAACCGGGTACCCGCCTGCCAGACATTCATATTGTTTGCATAGCTACCAAAACAAGAGAATACCCATGGCTTGCCTCCGTGGGGCTGGGAGGCAGGGTCCGTAATTGAATGGTAAGTATTGTTAGATCTCGGAGAAAGGGAAATTGAAATTTCCTTCATTCTCCTTCGATCAATACTTACATTACTCATTGATAACACCAGATTTAGTCAGTAACCTGGTGGGAAGGGGGCAAGCCATACAAATCCTGGAGAAAGGACGTAGACCTAAACTTGACATACGGAGACCTAAAAGGACCGACAAGTTTTGGAACCGATTCACCATGATATATAAACATGATACAAAAAACTGTCAAACTTGAATTACCTCATGAATTATGGATTTCAGACGTGGAGCCATCAACCAACACACCTTCGACCAAACGTGTCCCATATGGTTGAATTCCTCTCGCTTGACCATGTCTGTTCTTACTACTTTTGCTTTCCAAAGTTATCAAAAGGAGATGAACAGTGTGGCCACTCGCCCATTGTTTCAAAACAGCTAAAGCGAGTGGATTGGCGGTGTCTGACATCTCCCTCATATAGTAATCCATGAAAGAGGACTCACAGTGCCATTGTGCAATGGCCATGATGTCCTCTAATGGGACACCATTGAATAGGGCAGTTGAGGCGGCTATTCCTCTAACATCATGAGCCCTAGCACATTGCACCTGGTGCCCAGTCGCAATCTCGTAGGTAGTCTGAATGCATTCGACTTCCCAACGAGAGATAGAATCCATGGATGCAGTGACATATGACTTCTTATGGCAGATCCACATATGTCTATCGTTTGACCGTAGAGAGCCCGTCCATTTTTCGTACTTGGTCAAAGCACAGACTGGACACCAGGCACTGGCATCGTGATCAAACCTAGTTAGCTTTAGTATAATGATCGGTTTGCCGGGATATTTCAAAGACTGATTCTTTGACATAAACTCTGCTCTTGGCAGCAATCACAGACCTTCTTTGGAGACAATAAATCGGTCCCCTCTGCTGAAAGCACATGGATCTCACTGCGCCTTCTTGCTGACGAAGCTGCCAATAGAAAAACTGCCTTTAGAGTCAGATGCTTTAGACTAGCCGAACCCAAAGGTTCGAAAGGGTGCTTGGCCATTACATTAAGCACTAAAGATAGACTCCAGGCTGGAATGACTACCGGTTGTCTCGGTCGGAGATTGCTCATTCCCTTCATCATCACATTCAACTGGGTCACCTCTGGACTATCCCTGCTGGCTAGACATGGGATAACTGAGGCCAAAGCTGACTTGTATCCAGCAAGTGTGACAGGAGCCAGTCCTGTAAAGAACAGCTCACAGCGAAAGTCTGCTATTTGCTGAATAGTGGATTAAAAAGGGATCAATACCCTTTCCTTCACATCCCTTTGCAAATTTGTTAACCTTGTGGTTATATGACTTGAAGGTTGACCTCCTTCTCATGGCTGCGATGAAACTCGCAGTCTGTTGAGAAAAGCCTTCAGATGTAGAACGTTGTTTGATAACATCCACGCAGTCAATTTGAACATTTCGAGCCACTCGTGTAGGAAGCGGCCCTTGGCCTGGGAGATTATGTTCGGAATCTCGGGCAGCTGCACTGGATTGTCCACCAGCAGATCCAGGAGATCTGTAAACCATGCCTTGCTGGCCCAAAAAGGTACTATTAGCAGGACCAGGCACGGCTCCTCCCTGATCTTCACCAAAAGCTTCGGTAGAAGAATGGTGGGTGGATACGCGTCAGCGTGAATCCCTCTCCAGCTTATCGCCAGAGCATCTGTATCGACGGTATTTGGATCTGGAATCGGCGAGACATAAGTCATGATTTGAGCATTTTCCTTTCCTTTGGCGAACAAGTCTACGTTTGGTTTGCCCCAATGCTTTAAGATCCTTTGTAGAACTGGAGGGTTGAGAGACCATTCTGTTGGCAGAATGCTCTGCCTGCGAGACAAAGCATCCACCAGAATGTTTAATTGCCCAGGAATGTGAGCTGCTTTCAAAACAACTGAGTAATTCCTGCACCATTGAATCAAGTGCCCCACCTTCATACACAGTGTGGGTGACCTGGTCCCGCCGTGGCAACTTATGTATGATACTACTGTTGAATTGTCCGACCGTATCAATATCACCTTGCCCCCGACTTCTGGAAGAAACTTTTCCAATGCCAGTTCCACTGCCATCATTTCCAACAGATTGATATGCAGCTGACTCTCTTGGAGAGTCCATGTGCCTGAAACCTGGTGATCTCCCAGGCAGGCCCCCCCCACCCCGCCAGCAATGCATCCATGTACACGGTCAGCTGGTGGTGGGGTAGGTGAAGCGAAACTCCTACTAGGAGATTCTGACGCTCCGTCCACCATACAAGATGCGACATTATTGGCTCCAAAACTGGTACCAGCTTTGACAGGGGTTCTGTTCTCTGCTTCCAGAGACATCAGATACAACTGGATAGGTCTTCGCATTAGAGCAGCGTACGGGATTACTTGTTCCATGGAGACCATCATGCCCAGCATCTGAAGAAACCTCCTCGCCTGAATGTGGTTCTCCAATCGAAAACTCTTGAGGATGGCTAACAGAGACACCACTCTGGGCTCTGACGGGTAAACCCTGCCTTCCTCGAGATCGAATCGCATCCCCAAATAAACAAAGTGTTGAGTTGCCGTCAACTTGGATTTCTCCCTGTTGACTATCCAGCCTAGATCTGAGAGTAACTTCATAGTCAGAGCAGTATCCACTCCTAACCTGGCTGGCGTGTCCGCCTTGAAAAGCCAATCGACTATGTAGGTGTGAAGCGCCACGTTCTCTTTTCTGAGAAATGCTGTCACCGCTATGACCACTCTGGTGAAAATCCTTGGGGCTGTCGACAGACTGAATGGGAGGACTACAAACTCCCATACCTGATTTTGAAATGCGAATTTCAGAAACCTGTGACAAACCCTGTTCATTGAAATGTGGAAATATGCATCATTCAGATCGATTGACACACACCACATTCCTTTCCTCAATCCTGCCATTACCGATCTCGGAGTTTCCATCTGAAACCGAGGCATATGGATAAACCAATTCAATGGCCAAGGATTGAGTATGGCTCTCCACCCCCTGTGCTCTTGGGGACAAGGAACATGTTTGAATAAAAGCCTGGAGTGCTCTGGTTTGCTGGTTTTATTGATCCCTTCAGAAGCAAACCTGACACTTCGCTTTGAATGGCTTCTAACTTGTCTGTCTCCCTTGGAACGGGAGTCCAGACAGGTGCCAAAGACAGATTTTGTGGCGGGAAATCCCACCACTGTGGCATGTACCCATGGGATATCCATCCCAGAACCAGACTGTCTGACGTCGCAGTCCAGAGGCGCAGTCCAGATGGATACGAAGGGAGCTACCATACCCTCAGGTATGATCCGCTCCCTTCTTTCCACCCTTGGAGGACTTACCCTTGCCATTCCCGCCTCTTGGACGATCAGGACCAACATTAGGGTGGGCAGGAGCCTCCACAACCTTCCTCGCCTTCTTAGCTGAAGGTGGCTGAGAAGGCCCAGCAGGAGCAGGAGCTGGCTTGGCTTTTGCCTTGCTCTTATGCTTCTTCTGCTTCCCGGGTTCCCACACCTTGGCGAGAATATTTTTCCATACCTTTTCCAGATCAAACTAAGATTTTTCCATAGCCATTTAAAGACATTTTAATAGTGGACATTTGGGGAAAATAAAAACTTCTATTTTGTACATCATATCACGGTCAAACATGAGAAAACAATGCATAAGTAAATTTCATAATTAAACTAGTAAAATATCACACACACACACACACACACACACACACAACACACACACACAACACACACAACACAACACACACACACACACACACACACACACACACACACACACACACACACACACACACACACACACACTATGGGTAAACTGTTAAAATAGCACATAGATATCATATATGGATGAGGGATATAGCACTGAGAATGCAGGAAATGTCAATTTCCCATTCTCCGAGATCTAACAATACTCACCATTCTGTTACTTCTGATATACAGCTGGCCTTGATAGCGGCTCTAGGATTATAGACTTAGAAAGCTTTACCGACTCCTGGGAACCGGGTACTCGGCTCCCAACTGCCGAGTACCCGTTTACCATAGAGCTCATATTGTTTGCATAGCCACCAAACAAGAGAAAACTATGGCTTGCCTCCCATTTGGGGAAAATAAAAACTTCTATTTTGTACATCATATCACGGTTAAACATGAGAAAACAATGCATAAGTAAATTTCATAATTAAACTAGTAAAATATCACACACACACACACACACAACACACACACACAACACACACAACACAACACACACACACACACACACACACACACACACACACACACACACACACACACACACACACTATGGGTAAACTGTTAAAATAGCACATAGATATCATATATGGACGAGGGATATAGCACTGAGAATGCAGGAAATGTCAATTTCCCATTCTCCGAGATCTAACAATACTCACCATTCTGTTACTTCTGATATACAGCTGGCCTTGACAGCGGCTCTAGGATTATATACTTAGAAAGCTTTACCGACTCCTGGGAACCGGGTACTCGGCTCCCAACTGCCGAGTACCCGTTTACCATAGAGCTCATATTGTTTGCATAGCCACCAAACAAGAGAAAACTATGGCTTGCCTCCGTGGGGCTGGGAGGCTGGGTCCGTAACAGAATGGTGAGTATTGTTAGATCTCGGAGAAAGGGAAATTGACATTTCCTGCATTCTCCTTCGATCAATACTCACCATTCTGTTACTTCTGATATACACCAGATTTGATCAGTAACCTGGTGGGAAGGGGCAAGCCATACATGCTAATTTTGCCCCTTGGAGAAAGATTTTAGACTTCAAACTTGACTAACGGAGACCTAAAAGGACGGTCAAGTTCACGGAACCGAATCACATTCGCGTCACAGCCCCCCCCCTTTTTCCTCCTAAGAAAAGGGAGAGAACTAACGAACATGTATCTCGCCTGAAAACACCAATATGCCAAGAGGGTTAACTACTCCCTGCATATTGCTTGTATTAGCCTGGGAATGAGCATGAATATATAAGATGAATGAACATGATACATATACATAATACAAAAAACTCTCACTATTGAATTACCTTATGATAACAGGACTTCAGACGTACCGCCTACAACCATTCACCGGTTCGGCCATCAGTGACACAATCTGGTTGACATCCTCTCGCTTGACCATGCCTGCTTTAGGTTCTTTTCTTACCAAAGTGAAAAAAGGGGAAAAGCAGTGTGGTCACTAACTATCGTTTCAAAACAGCTAAAGCGAGTGGATTGGCTGAGTCTGACACATCCCTCATATAGTAATCCGTAAATGAGGACTCACAGTGCCATTGTGCAACGGCCATGATGTCCTCTAATGGAACACCATTGTAAAGGGCGGTCGAGGCGGCTATTCCTCTAACATCGTGTGCCCTTACGCCCTGCACCTGGTGCCCAGTCACCATCTCGTGAGTAGTCTGAATGCATTCGACCACCCAACGAGAGATAGTATCCATGGATGCGGCGCCATAAGGCTTTTTATGGCAGATCCACAGATGTCTATCGTTCGACCGTAACGAGTCAGTCCGTTTCTTGTACTTAGTCAAAGCACGGACCGGGCACCAGACACTGGCATCACGATCAAACCTGGTTAACTTCGGTATAATGATCGGTTTGCCGGGATATCTCAAAGATTGGTTCTTTGACATAAACTCTGCTCTTGGCAGAAGACGCAGACCTTCTCCAGAAACAATAAATCGGTTCCTCTCTGCCGAAAGCGCATGGATCTCACTGCGCCTTCTAGCTGAGGAAGCTGCCAATAGAAAGACCGCCTTTAGAGTTAAATGCTTTAGACTAGCCAAACGCAACGGTTCGAAAGGGTGCTTGGCCAGTACATTAAGCACTAAAGATAGACTCCAGGCTGGAATGACTACTGGTTGTCTCGGGCGGAGATTGCTCATTCCCTTCAACATCACATTTAACTGGGCCACCTCTGGACTATCCCTGTTGGCTAGACAAGGGATAACTGATGCCAAAGCTGACTTGTATCCAGCAATTGTGACGGGAGCTAGTCCTGCAAAGAACAGCTCACAGAGAAAGTCTGCTATTTGCTGAATAGTGGATTGAAAGGTATCAATACCCTTTTCTTCACACCAGTCTGCAAATCTGTTAACCTTGTTGTTATATGACTTGAAGGTTGACCTCCTTCTCGCAGCCGCGATGAAATCAGCAGCCTGTCGAGAAAAGCCTTCCGACGTGGAACGTTGTTTGACAACATCCACGCAGTCAATTTGAACATTTCGGGACGCTCGTGTAGGAAGCATCCCTTGGCCTGGGAGATTATGTTCGGAATCTCGGGCAACTGCACAGGATTTTCCACCAGCAGATCTAGAAGATCCGTGAAGCACGCCCTGCTCGGCCAATACGGCGCTATTAGCAGGACCAGACACGGCTCCTCCCTGACCTTCACCAATACCTTCGGTAGATGAATGGTGGGTGGGTACGCGTACGCGTGCATCCCTCTCCAGCTGATCGCCAGAGCGTCTGTATCGACGGCATTTGGATCTGGAATCGGCGAGACATATGTCATGATTTGAGCATTTTCCTTTGTGGCGAACAAGTCCACGTTGGGTTTGCCCCAATGCTCGAAGATCCGTCGTAGAACTGGAGGGTTGAGGGACCATTCTGTTGGCAAGATTCTCTGTCTGCGAGACAAAGCATCCGCCAGAATGTTCAATCGGCCAGGAATATGAGCTGCTTTCAAAACAACCGAGTAATTCCTGCACCATTGAATCAAGTGCTACACCCTGATGCACAGGGTGGGTGACCTAGTCCCGCCTTGGCGATTTATATATGATACTACTGTCGAATTGTCCGACCGTATCAATATCACCTTGCCCCTGATCATCGGAAGGAACTCTTACAACGCCAGTTCCACTGCCATCATTTCCAACAGATTGATATGCAGCTGACTCTCCGGGAGAGTCCATGTGCCCGAGACTGCAGGAAATGTCAATTTCCCTTTCTCCGAGATCTAACAATACTCACCATTCTGTTACTTCTGATATACAGCTGGCCCTGACAGCGGCTCTAGGATTATAGACTTAGAAAGCTTTACCGACTCCTGGGAACCGGGTACTCGGCTCCCAACTGCCGAGTACCCGTTTACCATAGAGCTCATATTGTTTGCATAGCCACCAAACAAGAGAAAACTATGGCTTGCCTCCGTGGGGCTGGGAGGCTGGGTCCGTAACAGAATGGTGAGTATTGTTAGATCTCGGAGAAAGGGAAATTGACATTTCCTGCATTCTCCTTCGATCAATACTCACCATTCTGTTACTTCTGATATACACCAGATTTGATCAGTAACCTGGTGGGAAGGGGCAAGCCATACATGCTAATTTTGCCCCTTGGAGAAAGATTTTAGACTTCAAACTTGACTAACGGAGACCTAAAAGGACCGTCAAGTTCACGAAACCGAATCACATTCGCGTCACAGCCCCCCCCCCTTTTTCCTCCTAAGAAAAGGGAGAGAACTAACGAACATGTATCTCGCCTGAAACACCAATATGCCAAGAGGGTTAACTACTCCCTGCATATCGCTTGTATTAGCCTGGGAATGAGCATGAATATATAAGATGAATGAACATGATACATATACATAATACAAAAAACTCTCACTATTGAATTACCTTATGATAACAGGACTTCAGACGTACCGCCTACAACCATACACCGGTTCGGCCATCAGTGACACAATCTGGTTGACATCCTCTCGCTTGACCATGCCTGCTTTAGGTTCTTTTCTTACCAAAGTGAAAAAAGGGGAAAAGCAGTGTGGTCACTAACTATCATTTCAAAACAGCTAAAGCGAGTGGATTGGCTGAGTCTGACACATCCCTCATATAGTAATCCGTAAATGAGGACTCACAGTGCCATTGTGCAACGGCCATGATGTCCTCTAACGGAACACCATTGTAAAGGGCGGTCGAGGCGGCTATTCCTCTAACATCGTGTGCCCTTACGCCCTGCACCTGGTGCCCAGTCGCCATCTCATGAGTAGTCTGAATGCATTCGACCACCCAACGAGAGATAGTATCCATGGATGCGGCGCCATAAGGCTTTTTATGGCAGATCCACAGATGTCTATCGTTCGACCGTAACGAGTCAGTCCGTTTCTTGTACTTAGTCAAAGCACGGACCGGGCACCAGACACTGGCATCACGATCAAACCTGGTTAACTTCGGTATAATGATCGGTTTGCCGGGATATCTCAAAGATTGGTTCTTTGACATAAATTCTGCTCTTGGCAGAAGACGCAGACCTTCTCCAGAAACAATAAATCGGTTCCTCTCTGCCGAAAGCGCATGGATCTCACTGCGCCTTCTAGCTGAGGAAGCTGCCAATAGAAAGACCGCCTTTAGAGTCAAATGCTTTAGACTAGCCGAACGCAACGGTTCGAATGGGTGCTTGGCCAGTACATTAAGCACTAAAGATAGACTCCAGGCTGGAATGACTACCGGTTGTCTCGGGCGGAGATTGCTCATTCCCTTCAACATCACGTTTAACAGGGCCACCTCTGGACTATCCCTGTTGGCTAGACAAGGGATAACTGATGCCAAAGCTGACTTGTATCCAGCAATTGTGACGGGAGCTAGTCCTGTAAAGAACAGCTCACAGAGAAAGTCTGCTATTTGCTGAATAGTGGATTGAAAGGTATCAATACCCTTTTCTTCACACCAGTCTGCAAATCTGTTAACCTTGTTGTTATATGACTTGAAGGTTGACCTCCTTCTCGCAGCCGCGATGAAATCAGCAGCCTGTCGAGAAAAGCCTTCCGACGTGGAACGTTGTTTGACAACATCCACGCAGTCAATTTGAACATTTCGGGACGCTCGTGTAGGAAGCGTCCCTTGGCCTGGGAGATTATGTTCGGAATCTCGGGCAACTGCACAGGATTTTCCACCAGCAGATCTAGAAGATCCGTGAACCACGCCCTGCTCGGCCAATACGGCGCTATTAGCAGGACCAGACACGGTTCCTCCCTGACCTTCACCAATACCTTCGGTAGAAGAATGGTGGGTGTATACGCGTAAGCGTGCATCCCTCTCCAGCTTATCGCCAGAGCGTCTGTATCGACGGCATTTGGATCTGGAATCGGCGAGACATATGTCATGATTTGAGCATTTTCCTTTGTGGCGAACAAGTCCACGTTGGGTTTGCCCCAATGCTCGAAGATCCGTCGCAGAACTGGAGGGTTGAGGGACCAATCTGTTGGCAGGATTCTCTGTCTGCGAGACAAAGCATCCGCCAGAATGTTCAATCGGCCAGGAATATGAGCTGCTTTCAAAACAACCGAGTAATTCCTGCACCATTGAATCAAGTGCCACACCCTGATGCACAGGGTGGGCGACCTGGTCCCTCCTTGTCGATTTATATATGATACTACTGTCGAATTGTCCGACCGTATCAATATCACCTTGCCCCTGATCATCGGAAGAAACTCTTCCAACGCCAGTTCCACTGCCATCATTTCCAACAGATTGATATGCAGCTGACTCTCCGGAGAGAGTTCATGTGCCTGAGACCTGGTGTTCTCCCAGGCAGGCACCCCACCCTTCCAGCGATGCATCCGTGTAAACGGACAGCTGGGGGTGGGGTAGGTGCAGCGAAACCCCTATTAGGAGATTCTGACGCTGTTTCCACCATAGAAGATGCGATATTATCGGCTCCAAAACTGGCACAAGTTTTGACAGGGGTTCTGTTCTCTGTTTCCACAGAGACATCAGATACAACTGGATAGGTCTTCGCATTAGAGCAGCGTACGGGATAACCTGCTCCATGGAGACCATCATGCCCAGCATCTGAAGGAACCGCCTTGCCTGAATGTGGTTTCCCACTCGAAAACTCCCGAGGATGGCTAACAGAGACACCACTCTGGGCTCTGACGGGTAAACCCTGCCCTCCTCGAGGTCGAATCGCATCCCCAAATAAACGAAATGTTGAGTGGGTGTCAACTCGGATTTCTCCTCGTTGACTATCCAGCCTAGATCTGAAAGTAACTTCAGAGTCAGAGCAGTATCCACGTTCAACCTGGCTGCCGAGTCTGCCTTGAGCAGCCAGTCGTCTATGTAGGTGTGTAGCGCCACGTTCTCTTTTCTGAGAAACGCTGTCACCGCAAGGACCACTCTTGTGAAAACCCTCGGAGCTGTCGACAGGCCAAACGGGAGAACTGTAAACTCCCATACTTGATTCTGAAACGCAAATCTCAGAAACCTGTGCCAACTCCGATTCACCGGAATGTGGAAATATGCATCTTTCAGATCGATCGATACACACCACATTCCTTTCCTCAATCCCGCCATTACCGACCTCGGCGTTTCCATCTGGAACCGAGGCGTATGGATAAACCAATTTAATGGCCTGAGATTGAGTATGGGTCTCCATCCCCCCGTGCTCTTGGGGACAAGGAACATGTTTGAATAGAAGCCTGGAGTGTTCCAGTTTGCTGGTTTTATTGCTCCCTTCAGAAGCAAACCCGACACTTCCTTTTGAACGGCTTCTAACTTGTCTGGCTCCCTTGGTACGGGTGTCCAGACAGGTGCCAAAGACAGATTTTGTGGCGGAAAGTCCCACCACTCCGGCATGTAACCCTGGGATAACCATCCCAGGACCAGACTGTCTGACGTCACACCTCGCCAGGCCTTGACGAAACGCATGAGCCTTCCACCCACCATAGACGCCTCGACGTCTAACGGGGTTGTCCGGCTCGCAGTCCGCCCCCCCCCTCTTTCTTAACGAGAGAGAGTGAGAACCATTTCGTTCTAGGCACGACGGGTATAACTGGCACCGCTGTTCCTGTCGCACAGGTGCGGTCCAGGCGGATATGAAGGGAGCTTGCGTACCCTCAGGTACGCTTCGGCCCCTTCTGTCCGCCCTTTGAGGCCTTACCCTTACCCTTCCCCTTCCCACCTCTAGGGCGGTCAGGAGCAACATTGGGGAGGGTAGGCGCCTCTACAACTTTCCTGGGTTTCTTCGCCGGCGGCGGCTCCGAGAACCCAGCCGAAACAGAAGTCGCAACAGGCCTGGCTTTCGCCTTGCTCTTATGCTTCTTCTGTTTCTTTGAAGGCTGTCCCATTAGCGGTTTGCCCACAGCCCCTAGTGCGTGCGCTTGCCGCACTAGCTCTAGCTGTAGATTTACCGCTAACCGATTCTGCGCAATACTGGCAGTGTCCTCTAAGATGGCCCACGCTTGGCCACCAAAGATGCTAGGCCCTGTCAGGGGCGTCCCAAGAAGACGTTCCCTGACTGCCGTAGCCGGACGCATATGGTCAATGACCATTTGCCTCCTGGACTTCGTCACTCGCGCTTGCACCCTTGCCAATGCGTCCATTGACAGCATCAAGCCGTCATTAACACACGATAGCGCCACAGGTGGCACAGGGTGGCCTGCCCCCGCTTCAGCCCACACCGACTGAAGTAGATGATAAGAGTGATTGACAGCGCTCATCGCTGCCCTCTCACCCTCATCGCATAGGGCCAGGACTTCTTCCTGGTGTACCTGGGACTTATCCACTAATGTCGGACCGGGACCACCCGACCCGACACTCTGGACGCCCAGTACCCATCGGTCATCCTCCGTGACCGACGGGACTACACCATACCTGTCGTATTCACCCCGCGGAATACGACATCTTGCCCGCACCTCCCTGGAGGCCGCAGGGAGCTGACCCTTGGTCATTAGTTGTTTGCTATAAATAGCATCCAACAAATCAATGAACCGTGGATGCGGGCTGCGGGCAAAATCCCCGTCCTAATCGACGGACGGGGCGCATCTTCATCGGCCGTGGCCGAAACCACAGACGGGTCCACTCTGGCTAGCCACGCCAGAGCATCAGACCAATCTACCTCCGAAGAAGATACCCCCGCAAACACGTCACCCGTTGACATGCTCACGGGTCTGCCAGCCACGGCCTCCCGCCAAGGAGCCACGGCTGACACGCCAGGCACTCCGCTACCACACGGTTCCGCCGCCACCCCATGAAACACTCCGGTCCATGGGGTAGGTCCGCACGGAAAACCGTACGGACCCGTAACAGTCGCGGAACCATAGCCGGACATGGGCGCCAACGGCACCCCACGTCCGGCTGCCGGACCAGGCGAGATAGGTGAGTACCACGCCTGGCCCGGCACACCCGTTCCCCTGACGGCTGGTGACAAACCAAGCCGCGCGGAACCAGTGCAAGGTAACGGATTGGCACCAGCCGCAGGTGGAGCCGCTGACCTGGCTTGCGTCAAACCAGACAAATGGAGGCCGGTTACGTCCAGGACGGAATCAACCTCCATATTCTCCACCTGCGGCTTCACGGGCCGCAGCAACCTCTCCTCCTCGGCCTCCTCATCTTCAGACTCCGAAGAGCCGTCACTAGACGAGTCAACCGTGGAGCCGTCCTGGCGGACGGCTCCCACACCTGACAGACCGGCCACCGCTACTGGACCACCCGGAGGTGGCCGCAGAGAGACAGAACCCGTCTGGCCGAAGCCAGACGGGACCGCCAGGGGGCCGTACGAGACGGCCCCTCGGTAACCAGTCCAGAATCCTGTCTGAGGACAGGATCAGTACCAGGCATGGGGAGAAACTGCCCCCCCAACCTTTGGTAGCAGGGACGACACCAGCGTGGGCAGAACGCTATGCAGAAAACCCTGCATAGCCGGACCAAACCACGTCGGCGGTGCCATCTCCGCCACCTCCAGCTGGGGACGTGGAGCACCCCCACCGGCCGAACCGGGCGCTCCACGATTTCCTCTCGGACCGCCTGACCCCGCGTCAGACCCAGCCAAGTCCTTCTGGGCAAGGAACTTAACCATCGTTTCGACGGACCACACTGCACAAACATTACACCTATGATCTATATTACACAGGGCACACCTAAAACAGACATGGTCCTTGAACATTACACGGACAAACTTATGGCAGTCGTCACATGATGGCGGGGCTGGCTTGGCCTATAAAATAAGCACAAACCTACAATAAACAAGCGGAACGAGACCCGGATGGAAGGCAGACAATTAATTTTCAAATATTTTGACTCATAAATTAACCGTAACCTCCCCGCACCCCACCCCGCCACGTTACAACAACGATCGCATTGATTATGACGACAAGTACGCGGCGGGCACAACACACCCATAATAGATCCTCCAGGATGTGTAACGGCTCCAGGAATCATATCGCATAGCATTCAGGGTATATTTACTAATCAATATAAATTATACTCCTAACGAAAGCAGCACGATATGTGAAGAAAACAACAAAATGTATAACAAACTGCTGTCCCACACGGTAAAACCGCAGACCACACATCTAGTCAAGAATTTTGAAACCACCGATCATTGCAAACCGATCGTGATCGCACGTAAACTTGATCATTCTAAAGTTTCCGGTACCATTTTTAGTACGCAGCACCCAGAATAAGATGCGCGAATTAATGAAAAGATTTTTCTTCACATAAACATCCGAGCGACCGGGTGTGACGTCACCCGCTCGGATTCTACGGAGAACGACGTCAGCCGATATTCGTGTTAGAAATACCGTAGCAAACACCTATTTTCATATCTGCCGATCGCCTGTTGGGGTTAAAGAAGGTGATCGTCTGGCATATATCGTTGTTAGCACACGTCCCAGATTCTATGGGGTCAGAAATTGGAACATGCGACATAACGAAATTTAGAGACCTAAGTCTTTTAACTATGGATAATAAAGAACAATACAACCTGGTTGTCTTGGGCGGTATTCTCCATAGTCCTTAGTTAATCCTTTCAGAACACACAAACTATCACTGATTAAAGACTTAGATTATTTTAAAACACTAAAATCCTTAATGCAAAAAGCATGTATTGCTCTTGTTGCTATGCAAACAAGAATGAGCTCTATGGTAAACGGGTACTCGGCAGTTGGGAGTGGAGTACCCGGTTCCCAGGAGTCGGTAAAGCTTTCTAAGTCTATAATCCTAGAGGCGCTGTCAAGGCCAGCTGTATATCAGAAGTAACAGAATGGTGAGTATTGATCGAAGGAGAAATCAGCACTCCTCTGATCCAAGAAAATGTTCATTTGCAGACCAAGAGAAGGCTATCTTTAATAATTTACCACTGGAATGTCTGGCTTAGTTAAAGAGCCAGTCACTCCAGTGATAAATTTTCAAAAATAGTCTTCTCTTGGTCTGCTAAAGGACATTTTCTAAGACTGTTAGACAATAGCAAAAGTAAAGTTAAAATATTATTGTTGACTATTTGGGAACTAATTCGACCTAATGATTTAGTTTTTAATTTAAGGATCTGTATCCCTTTATTTATTTAGATGAGGAATACTGGGATAGCATTTGGCAAAAGCAGAAAATGTTCATTTGCAGACCAAGAGAAGACTATTTTTAATAATTTAGCACTGAAATGTCTGGCTTTGTTAAAGAGCCAGTCACTTCAGTGATAGATTTTCAAAAATAGTCTTCTATAGTTTTCTACGCAGTTTATACAATCACAGCGGCTACCGGAACACAATCCAAACTTGTTCAGATAAGTATTGCTAACGCGCAAAACGTTCCCGTTAATCGCGATGTATTTGAGCTTGGCGGTTACCAGTACCCAATCCAGATTTGTGAAACCGGGAACAAGGAAGTGTTTGTTGACAAAATGGCTGGCGGAAAAAATTACAAATCCCAATATTTGAATTTTCCATACCTTTTCCATAGCGGTACCGTGAAATATCAAATTTTCTATAGCTTTTCCAGCCCTGGAAATGGTTTTCTTAAATTTCCATACTTTTTCCAGACTTCCATACCTGCGTGGGAACCCTGTGCTTCTTGGAGGAAGGTTGACCAGTTAGCAGTTTTGCAACAGCCCCTAGTGCATGCGCCTGATGCACTAGCTCCAGCTGAAGGTTAACTGCTAACCAACTCTGCGCAATGTTAGCCGTGTCCTCTAGGATGGCCCGCGCTTGGCCACCAAAGATGCTAGGCCCATTCAGTGGCGTTGCAAGCAAATGCTCCCTGACAGCCATAGCCGGACGCATATGGTCAAGGACCATCTGCCTCCTGGACTTGGTTACATGCACCTGTACCCTGGCCAATGCGTCCATCGACACCACAAGGCTGTTGTTAATGCAAGATAGCACAACATGTGGCACAGGGTGGCCTGCCACAGCTTTAGCCCACACCGACTGAAACAAGCGATAGGAGTGATTGACAGCATTCATTGCTGCCCTCACTCCCTCATCGCAAAGGGGCAGGACTTCCTCATTGTGTGCTTGGGACTTTTCCACAAGCGCCTGAGCAGGACCACCCACTCCAGCACTCTGGACACCAAGAACCCAATGGTCATCCTCAGTGACCGTTGGGACCACACCATACCGCTTGTACTCCCCTCTGGGGATACGACACCTTGCGCGCACCTCCCTAGAGGCTGCAGGGAGCTGGCTCTTGGTCAAGAGTTGCTTGCTATAAATAGCCTCAAGCAACTCCTTGAACCTTGGATCCAGTCCAATGGAATGAATCTGAGCCGTGGGCAAGACACCCGTCTGAATCGATGCAACCGATGGACAGGGCATGTCTTCCTCGGTCGTGGCCGAGACCACGGACGGGTCCACCCAAGCCAGAGCATTGGACCAGTCCGCCTCTGAGCAAGACACCCCATGAACACATCACCCGTTAGGAGCCACTGCTGGAAAGCCAGCAACACCGGTACCGCATGGTTCCACTGCCACCCCATGAAACAAACTGTTCAATGGAGTAGGCCTACACGGAAAACCGTGCGGACCCATAGCGGTTATGGAACCGTGGCCATACACGGGCACCAACAACACCCCATGTGTGGCCGCTGGAACAGGCGACATAGGTGAGTACCAAGCCTGGCCAGCCATACCCGTCACCGTGTCGGTTGGTGGCAAACCAACCAGCACTGGACGGGTGCCCGGTACCGGTGTGGCCTCAACCATGGGCAGAACGGCTGCCATGGCTTGCACCAGTCAAGCCAGACAGATGGAGGGCGGTTCCGACCATGACTCCATGCACTCCACCCGCTGTATCTCAGGCCGCAACAACCTCTCCTCTTCGGTCTCCTCATCCTCAGACCCCGAAGAGTCATTACTGGATGAGGAAACATTGGAGCCATCCTGGCGAACGGCTCCCATGCTTGATGGACTGGCTACTGCTACTGGACCACCCAGGGGTGGCCGCAGAGAAGCAGTAGCCGCTAGGCCGGAGCCCAACGGGACCGCCAGGGAGCCATACGAGATGGCCCGTCGGTAACCAGTCCAGTACTCTGTCCAAAGACAGGGTCCATACCGGACACGGAGAGAGATTACCCTACAGCCTTCGGTATCAGAGACGACCCCAGCGTGGGCAGGACGCTATGCAAGAAGCCTTGCATAGCGGGCCCAAACCATGCCAGGGGTGCCATCTCTGAACCCTCCAAGTGCAGACGAGGCATGTCCCCAGGGCCCGAAACAGACGCTCCTCGATTACTTTTCAAACTGCCTGACCCCGCGTCAGACCAAGCCAAGTCCTTCAGGGCAAGGAACTTGACTAAAAACTCAACGAGCCACACTGAACAGACATTACACCTATTATCAACATTATATAACGAACACCGAAAACAGACATGGTCCTCCTCTTAAATGCGACCGTGACAAATTTGAGACACTCAGGACATGATGGCGGGTAGGCTTGCCTGAAAACAAGCACAAAACCTAAAATAAGCAAGCGGTACGAAATAGGAATGGAAGGCAGACAAATAATTTTCAAATATTTTGACAATAAATTAAAAGTTAACCCTCCGGCACCCCACACCCGCAACATTACAACCAAGATCGCATAAGCTGGAGACAAGAACGAGAGTGGGCCAATAATACACCCATAAATTGATCCTGCAGGATGAATAAACATGGAACCAGGAACCATATCGGAAGCATTTGTGGTATATTTAACAATTAATTTCAAAATTATAATACTCAAATGAAAGCCAAACAATACGTGAAGGAACAATAAAATGAATTAACATTACTGATGTAGGACACGGTAAAACCGCAGAACACACATCTTAATCAAGAATTTTGAAATCATTGATCAATGCAAACAGATCGTGATCACACGCAAAACTTGACACAATTCAAAAGTTTCTGACACATAAACGCATGTAGAACGTTGAATAAGATGCACCAATTAATGAAACACTTCCTTCACCAAATAATCTGATAAATAAAAGGGTGTGACATCACCCGCTCAGACCATACAGTTGTACGACGTAAGCCGATTTTAGTATTAAACAAGAGGTCCAAGGGGCCTGTATCGCTCACCTTGACCATAGCCATTTCAACCAGAATGCTCTTTATCAACAAGAGGGCCACCGAACCATTTATCCGACAGTTTCGAAAATTGCAAATTTGAGATCAGAATACCCAAAAACACATATAAAACCAATTTCGGCCTCAAAATCCATCAAATAAAAAAATAAAATATGGACACCAAACATGCTATATTTTGATTGACCCATGGTGTCCAGGTTTTTTGATGGATCAACTTCCCTTGAACAAACTTCAATGGCCTAAGTCCCTAATCATATCTGCCAAATTTCGGCTCAATCCCTTCAGCAGTTCTGGAGAAGTCGTTTTCACTACAACTAGGTCAACCAAGAAGGCCGCCAAACCATTTGACCAATCAAATTCCCTTGAACAAACTTGGTTCAGCTCTTGCCCTAAATCATATTTCATCAGGTATGCATCAATCCCATAAGCGGCTTCAGAGAAAATTTTTATAGAGGTTTCTAAAAATTGGCCAAAATCCAAGATGGCCACCAGCCCAATTGGCCGATCAGCTTCGTTTGAACAAACTTGAATCTCTACACCCTAAGGATGCTTCCTGCCATATATAATTGAAATCGGCCAGGTAGCTCTCCAGAAAACATTTAAAATTTCCCATTGCTTTAGTATGGGAGCTTTTAGCGGGAAAATGATCCAAGATGGCCACCAAACCATTTATCCGACAGTTTCGAAAATTTCAAATTTGTGATCAGAATACCGCAAAACACATACAAAACCAATTTCGGCCTCAAAATCCATCGAATAGAAAATCGAATATGGCCGCCAAACATGCTATATTATGATTGGCCCAGGGCGGCTGTGTTTTTTGATGGATCAACTTCTCTTGAACATACATTAATGGCGCTTAGGCCATAATCATATCTGCCAAATTTCGGCCCGATCCCTTCAGCGGTTCTGGAGAAGAAGTCATTTTCGCTATAACTATGTCAACCTAGATGACCACCGAACCATTTGACCAATCAAGTTCCCTTGAACAAACTTGGCTCAGCACTTGCCCTAAATCATATTTCATGAGGTTTGCATCAATCCCCCAAGCGGTTTCGGAGAAGATTTTTAGACGTTTCTAAAAATTGGCCGAAATCCAGGATGGCCACCGGCCCAATTGGACGATCAGCTTCGTTTGAACAAACTTGAATCTCTATGCCCTAAGGATGCTTCCTGCGAAATATAATTGAAATGAGACCAGTAGTCCTCAAGAAGAAAACATTAAAAATTTCCCATTGCTTTAGTATGGGAGCTTTTGGCGGGAAAAAGATCCAAGATTGTAAATTTGTGATCAGAATACTGCAAAACACATACAAAACCAATTTTGGCCACAAAATCCATCAAATAAAAAAATCCAATATGGCCCCAAACACGCTATATTTTGATTGGCCCACGGCTCCCATGTTTTTTCACGGATCAACTTCTCTTGAACAAAGTCTAATAGCCCTTAGCCCCTAATCATATCTGTCAAATTTTGGCCTGATCCCTTCAGCGGTTCTGGAGAAGAAGTAATTTTCGCTACAACTCGGTCAACCAAGATGGCTGCCGAACCATTTGACCAATCAATTTCCCTTGAACAAAGTTGGTTCAGCTCTTGCCCTAGATCATGTTTCGGAGAAGAAGATTTTTAAAGACATTTCCTAAAATCGGTCTAAATCCAAGATGGCCGCCGGCCAAATTGGCCGATCGGATTCATTTGAACAAACTTGGATCCCAATGCCCTAAGGATGGTTCCTGCCAAATATAATTCACATTGGCCCAGTGGTTCTTGAGAAGAAGCCGTTTAAACGAAAAGTTGACGGACAACGGACGGTCGCCACAGCATAAACTCACTTGGCCTTTCAGGCAAGGTGAGCTAAAAACCGTAAGCCAACGCCTAGTTTCATATCACTGCCCGATCGCCGTTGGAATTAAAGGAGGCGACCGTATCCGGCACATTTCGTTGTAACCACACGTCCCAGTTCCGAGGTCAGAAAATGGGACATGCAACACAGACAAAATTTCAGAGACATAAGTCTCCATATAGCTAGATAAATAACATGAAAGAATACGACCTGAGTATCAGTGGCTCCTTCCATAGTAAATCCAGTAAAAAGGTAACTTGACTGGGCGCTGTTGCTGCCTTATGCAGCAACAACACCCAGTCGATTAGTTTCAAAATATTTAACAATTTACATGTGTAGTCTTCTCTAAATTGATAGTCATGGTGTTAAGAAATCGATCGATCCCAACACGAGCGAGGTATGAGTGGAGCTTAGCTAGAGATTGGCGGGGCATAGCTAAAACCGGAAAGGTCCATTCCTACAGTTCGTACATAGGGGAAAACAAACGGCGCGGTCTTTTCTGAATAAGTTTATTGATTACTTTATCAATATCGATTTGTGTATCGTAGTACATGTTCATTAAGACCAGCGATGTCAGTCGCTCCTCTCTCATTGTTGATCGTAACTGAGTTTTATGCCGACGAACGGCGGAAAATGACCTCTCAGCTTCGCAGCTGGTAACCGGGATGACACGCATGCAATCTGGAGGAGGACGGCAAGATTCGCGAACAAGTCTCGACTACACGCATTCAACTGTTTCAGTAGTGAATCTGGTGGCGATTGCTCACCGGCCCATCTCCCGCACCAAATTTCGAGTTCAACTCGGAGGCTGTTGAAATGGGCAAATCATTTCTATATGCTTCTAAATCCTCTACAAACTTTGGAAGGTCTGTAATATTAGATTTTGCGATAAGGCTAGGGATTAGGCTAATCAATGTCGATACTACACTTGTACTATCCAGAGCGAATCGCTCGCACATCTAGCAGCTGACGTCATCAATAAATGGAATGGCAATTGCTCTCTTGTGGAATTCTAATGGTGATTGGGCTGGATGGGTTGATCGATGTATATTTCTCCCCTTAGCTCGGGGGATGCTCTCATTTTCACCAAGTTTGCCAGCTAGGTCCAAGAGCGAATCTGGCATCAATATCCGCTCTGAGCATAGCTATATCCCTCTTAACGTCTGCCAATGATAAGTACGCTGACCTGATATTGATGTCCCGTTTTTGTAGTCGTATCGTTATTTCTCGGAGCGGCTGAAGGACATTTCTCAATATGATCAATGTTACGATAATCTCAAAGTTGTCAAAACTTGCCAATATGCCTTGGGCGCGAGTTTTCGTATCACCGTCCCATTTCCATTTCTCCTCTATTAGTTTGCAAATTTCTTCATCCTATCCTCGGAATAGAGATGGGGGTTGATAATGATGCCGCACGTAGTCTGAACTGCATTGGACAGATCCAGGAAGTTATCAATTGCTTCGAAGCGCGCTACCCGCCTTGTCTTACACAGTCCTTTCAACTTGTGCTGCCCAGTACTATCTTTTTACTCTTGATGATCTCTTTCGGCCAGAATATCAATCACACGTTCAAAGAATCCCTGCCTTTTGTGAGACGCATTGAAGAACAGATCCGTCTCATTTATTTCCGTGATAGCTTTCCTAATCTGGGGTAACTTTGATGCTGAGGCAATTACCAAATTTAACTTATGGCTATTACATGGTGTGTACACTGCATTAGGGACAGTCCTTGAAGGCCACGATCACCAGATGACATTGCAGATGTAGTGTTGTAAGCCTGTCCCCTCACATTTTCTAGTTTAAGCCCGCAATTAACAAGTTGCCCTATAATGGTCTCAACCAGATGTGCAGCTGTTCCCCGACTGGCATAAGTAAAGTCAAGTAGGTCTTCTTTGATCTCGATCTTCTCCCCATTAAGCTTCAGGTATCTTAGACACAATGAGAGAATATGCTGATTGGCGATGTCATCTGTGAGTTCATCTGCTATTATGCTATAGAAAGGGCACTGTTTTATGATTGATGTTGCTAGTTATCAATTCCTGCATGATATCTTTAAGAACATCCAATATCTCATTTTGTATCATCTTAGATGTATATCTAGCGTTTGCCAGGCAAGTATCTAAGAAACTTTTCAGATTAGTATCATGGCAACACACGCTGACCTGACTTGATACTAAGCGGATTAATTAGTAGGCCCACACAGCCCTGAAATTACAGGTACAGCCTCTATAATACGTATTAACTGTGGCTAAGGTCAGACAGCTCAACGTGCAGCTACAGCAGCATAAATATTGGCGAAATGTTGCTACATTGGCTTTGTAAATGTCACATGACTGTGTTTGACGTCATCATATTCGGTCTTGTTTGACGTCATTGTATCCTGTCTTAATTAGCGTGGTGCGTTCAGTACTATTGATGTCAATATTGGGTCATCGACGGAGCCTACTTGTCGGCATTGCATGAGCGCGATATGCACAAAATATTTTGCTCATCGTGAGCAGGGGTGGGTCCGGACCCGGTGGACCCACCCCCTGGATCCGCCCCTGACTACCTGGTCTACAGATGCAATCTCAGTATTGCGCTATGTGTTTTCGAGGGTGATATAATCACGTAATTTCAACTCTAGTGAGGCGGTGAATTGATGTCATTTTTAACTTTGAGCAAAGGAGTCTGCCACCAACAATAATGCCATAAACGTGTCTGATACAAACACACAACTTAATTTATAGTTGCAAATCCAGATCAGGTTATATTCCACTTTTCGTGATAACCAGGTAGCAGCAAACTTCAGCCAAAACATTAAAAAAGTTAAAATCTTTCAGTTTTTCGTTTGGAAATTGGTAAATGTGGTATTGAAAATGAACATAAGTGTTTTGCCTACCGGAAAATAGAAAAAAATTATTGAAATTTATATCGTATGTGTTAACTAGGGCCTGTTTGAATTACCACTGCGGGTAGAGAAAAATCAATCTAGATCTGAAAACTACATAAGCACCCCATGCCAGTTCCACGATTCGGGAGAAATAAATTATTGCTATGGCAATGGGTCTGCTATGCTACTCAGGACAGTAACTGGCAGATGTCGTTGGATGCAAAAACTGGATTGATTTGTATACTTTCCTTACGAGTTATCAGTATTTTTATCATGGGTAAAAAAAGTATTAGTGAAAATACATGTTTTTCACTATACTGACATCAAAATGCATAAAATAATCACTTGTACTACATGCATCTTTTTTAAAATTCACACTTGTGTTGCAAAAATACTGTACCTATTTAATGACACATGATTTGTTGACATCGCCTAAGTGCTGCATGTGTGAGAATGTCAAAAGTACGTACCCTCAAAATCACATGACCCTCGAAAACACCTTACTGGATGATATATATATATATATATATATATATATATATATATATATATAACCAGATAATTCAAGAAGCACAATATGCTAAGTTTTTAGGAGTCTATATGGACACAAATTTAAAATGGGAGAAGCATATTGAAATTATTACTACCAAGGTAGCAAAAAGCATTGGCATCATTCGCAGGCTGAAACCCTATCTAACACCTAATATTATTAAAAACCTGTACTGCACAGTGACAGTGATACTTCCTCAAATCACCTACTGCAATGCTATTTGGACTAATACATCTCAAGCTAGACTAAAAAAACTAAAATCTCTGCAAAAGCAATCTATTAAACTAGTTTCACAAACAGCAGGGGCCGTATTCACGAAAGGGCGTAACTTACGCAGGGCATAACTACCTTGGAGAATATGACGCCATAATATTAAATGACGTACGAACATATATGACGTCATAATGACTCCAAGGTATTTATGCCAGGCGTAAGTTACGCCCTTTCGTGAATACGGCCCCAGGTGGCCAGGATATCTTTAACTCAGAAAAGGTCTTAAAACTTGAGGCTCCAATTATGCACAATCTTAAGGGACTTCCACAATGGCAACTTACCCTCATCCAACATCTTTATGCCAAATACACAATAATGTGACAATTGCATCCTTACAACACAAGAACAAGAAATAACCATATATATATATATATATATATATATATATATATATATATATATATATTTATATATATATATATATATATATATATATATATATATATATATATATATATATATATATATATATATATATATATATATATATATATATATATATATATATATATATATATATATATATATATATATAAATATATAGTAGGTGGATATGTGGTAGTTGGATGGATGGACGAAAATTCAAAGGCTTGTGATTTGCCTAAAAATGTTTGCACTTGATCACGAAATCAGGTAACACAGAACTAATCTGGTTAATTTGCTCTAATAAAATTAATTTAAAATATTTATTTATAATTGTACATCAGTCTATATGTTGCCGAGTAAGTTTTTAAACTGTATCCAGCACCTCACTGGTAATAGATATTATAACTCTAGCACTCGACACATGAGTGGTGGCCATTTGTAAACAAATCCGTTGAGAAGAGAGTTGGTGAATTGGCGCAGCGGGTAAAACCGCTATGTATCTGTATCTGTATGTGGAAATCAATCCATCCTCTTTGGGCTCACCCATATTCCGTAGGGTGCGAATGGGTCTTCAAAATGTCTATATAATACTAAAAGTCTTAAACACACGAATACGCGAAATTTGCTCTGTGGCGATGTGACTTCCGTTGTAAAGTTGCTTCCAGCTTTCCCCAAAATCTATCTAGACCAACATCAAATCGAGGCAGGACCATTACTCTGTTGTTGTGTCAGAAATAAGTAGTAAAACATTTAATAACATTAGGAGCAAATCAGTGGATATGTATTAATGTACATTAACAATAATTGGTGACAAGGCAGGGGTTGCTCTGTTATTATGTCAGTAAACCAGTGGATGGTACCAGAGGGCATGAGTATAAAATACAGAAGAACTTTGCTAGACTGGACATTAAGAAATATTCCTTTGTAAACCATATCACCGATGTCTGGAACGGAGGTTGTAAGTGTGGCAAGCGTCAAATGCCTTGAGAGCAGGCTCGACAAGTTCTGGAACAACTTGGAAATGAAATTTGATCATGATGCAGCTTATGCCCTCTAAGTCAGATACATTGGTCTGGAGGCTACAAAATGAGACACGGATTGGGTGTGGAATTACATCGATCCTGATGTCTAGACTGTATATGTTTACTTACTAGTATAATTGTACTTTGAGAAAGGAATGGGTGTGGGATCACATCGTTCCCAATATCTATAACTATGTAATTTATATTTAAGCTAGGTACATACGTACCAGTATAATTGTATTCTGAGAAGGGAATGGGTCTGGAATCACATCGTTCCTAATGGCTAAAGTTATCTATTCCACGTGCATAGTGAATTTCTTAACTGTAGTATGAGATTGGGATTTGGTGTTGAATCACATCAATCCTAACATCTAAAGTTACATATTCCATTGGTAGCTTTTGAATTGCTTAACTGTAGTATGAGATTAGGAACGTGGTGTGAAATCACATCGTTCCTAAGCTCTAACTGTATGTAACAGCTAGGTACGTACCAGTATAATTGTATTCTGTGACAGGAATGGATGTGCAATCACATTGTTCCCAATAGCTAAAGTTATGTGTCCCACGTGTATATTTGAATTGCTTAATTGTCGTATGAGATAAGGATTTGCTGTATAATCACATCACTCCTAATATCTAAAGTTACATATTCCATAGGTAGCTTTTAAGTTGCTTAACTGTAGTATGAGATAGGGAAGTGGTGTGAAATCACATCATTCCTAAGCTCTAATTGTATTAACAGCTAGGTACGTACCAGTATAATTGTATTCTGTGTCAGGAATGGGTGTGCAATCACATCGTTCCTAAAAGCTAAAGTTATGTATTCCTCATGTATATTTGAATTGATTATTTATAGTATGAGATAGGGAAGGGGTGTGAAATTCGCATCGTTTCTAATTGCATGTATTTCACATGTATGTAGGCCTATATGATTTAAAAAAACCCCAACATGCGTTATGGAATAGGGTGAACATTTTCACTATATTAAGTGCTTTTAAAATGTATCAGGAGAGATGGATAGGATGTGTTATCACATCATTTCCAACCTGTAATACTTATGTATCTCGCATTGTTATAATATATGAATTGTAAAATCTTATAAACCTTACATACGTATGGGTGTGTTGGTGCACTGTAGGATGGCATGGGGAATGCGTGGGTTATCACCCATTTCCCTTTTCATGTTACTCTACACCATTACACACTGGTATAACAACAGTCCCAAATTGTATATATGCATGTATGTAAATATGGAAGGATGTAATCAAGAATGCTGAAATATACTATATATACTTAAACATAACCGCTAGTCAACATATTAAGTACAAACTTTGACTTTCATCATAATATAAATGTACATATAGAGTTTATCTGCCATTACAAATTAGGCGTATGAGCAGAACATAAGGGTACTAACCTGTGTTCTGTAAACTATCTAATCTAACCTAATCATGGTACCAGGTGCCAATCATCAGACACTTATTAATGAACAAGTAATTTAACTGTGAAAAGACAGGGGTTACTCTGTTATTCTGTCAGTAAACCAGTAGATATTCCCAGGAGCCAATTAGTGGATACTTATTAATGATCATTAGTAATTTTATTGTGACAAGGCAGGGGTTATCATTTCATATCGTATAAATTTTGGCTGTATAGGTTATAGGCCATTGGCCTGTCAGCTGTTTCTAGCTTTCAAATTTTCACAGTGTACTTTCCACTAATCTACAACTTGACAATACTATTGCTATATGTTATATGCTTATATATTTATACTTTGTACACATATATACTGGGTCAACTATGAATACATATACATATATACAAACGGACCTAACTTAGATCCAGAATATATCAGGAGGCTGTTATGCTTTCACATGCAGCCGGACAGTAGTATGTGCTTGTTATATAATTTTCAGTGATCTTGGTGGATGGTGGGGGGATGGGGTGGGTGGAGGTGGGTGGTTGTTGAACCCTTTGGAAACAAGTTGACCCTTAGTCAACCTATCATCAAAAACAACCCACATGCCCAAAGTCCTGCAAACCTGTAGAACATCATGTTCTACCAAAAGACTCAGAAGTCAAGCAGGTCAATGTGATGTGGAAAGACATATACTAATAATTTACTTGTTCAAGAAGGAAGGTGTAATCTCACACCTTTCAAAGAACTGTTAATATCATGTCAGCATATACACATTAATATATATACCTGTGCAAAAGTTAAGCACCACCCTATTTTTACGCACATGCGAGGGTATATTCATGTGCTATGAAGAAAGCAATAGCATAAACATTTATGTACCCATCCATCTTAGTGCAAGAGGTAATAATGCAACTAGAGGAATGCTGATTATGATGGTGGGGAAACACTGTATGTTTTTGTTTGAACTTGAAAACGAGGCCTGAATATGGTTACGTTGACACAACTGACAACTATTGCCCTACAGTTGACACACGTGGCTAGATTGTCATTAATGGTGTCTGAAAACGAAGTTTAACATCTGTGCACGAGTTTGAGACTGTCATTATTAATACCGGGTATATCCACCTTGTGCCTGGATGACGGCCTGGACACGACGTCTCATGCTGGTCACCAACCGACTGATACGCCATTGTGGTATTCGTTGCCATTCAAGATGGAGTGCGTCTGTTAATTCCTGTAGGTTCTGCACAGGAGGATCCCTCCTTCTCACCATGTTTCCCAGAATGTCCCAGATATGCTCAATAGGGTTCATGTCAGGGCTCCTTGCTGGCCATGGTAGGGTTTCGATGGCATTCTGGCGGAGGTATTCATGCACAGCTCTAGCACAATGTTGTCGGGCGTTGTCATCCATGAATATAGGGTGGGTTCCAGGTGCATGATTTACAAAATGAGGGACCACAACTCTATCCAGTATGGAATCTTGATATCTTTGTCCATTTAGTGTTCCAGGTACAGTCAACAGATCCAGCTTACAATCAAATGAGATGCACCCCCATATCATAACGGAACCTCCACCAAATGGAACTTCTTCCATGATGTTACATTGGTCGTACGCCGTGCGTCTGGACCTCCATACACGAGTTCGACCATCTGTGGCATGAAGCAGGAACCGACTTTCATCGGACCAGTGTACCCGTCTCCAGGATCTCATGTTCCAGTGTCTTCTTTCGTTGCACCACCTCAGACGCTCCTCTTTGTGGTGTGCAGTGAGGAGAGGACGTCTGACAGGTCTCCTAGCTTTCATGCCAGCAGCATACAGTCTCCTTTTGACGGTAGACATTGACACTCTATTGCGCGTTTCCCGTTGCTGGCTGAGCACTCTGCTGTTGGTGAATGGAGATCTCCTAACAAGGCGTACTCGGGCTCGATCATCACGGGCAGTAGTCTTCTTCGGTCTTCCAGATCTAGGCCTGTCCTTCACCTCGTTAGTTTGCCCATGTTTTGCAATCAAACGACTGATTAGAGTATGGTAATGTTCACCTGTCTGCCAATCTCTCTGCATGACATACCAGTGGTATGCATGCCTATGATTTGCCATTTCACACGATCACTTGACTTTCGTCTTGCCATAGCGGTTCACAATCAAGAGCTAATTCTCTCTGTACAAATAAACCACGGTCATGAACACAAAATTCCTAATCTTGTCGCCTAAATCTGTATGTAATGTTCTACACCTCAAACTGGACTTTTACATAACTGAACACGTGTGCTGTTTCCCGCCACGTACGGACATCAAGCGGCGTGAAGTCATGCATGCATGTGCATTTCGTACTTGGAATTATGTCAGCTAACGCGGGGACAAAAAGTGTGGCAGCCTAGTTGTACCATCATGTTTCTACGTTCTATTGTTTTTGCTGGTGCTTAACTTTTGCACAGGTGTATATATATATATATATACACCTGTGCAAAAGTTAAGCACCAGCAAAAACAATAGAACGTAGAAACATGTTTCCCGCCACGCACGGACATCAAGCAGCGTGAAGTCATGCATGCATGTGCATTTCGTACTTGGAATTATGTCAGCTAACGCGGGGACAAAAAGTATGGCAGCCTAGTTGTACCATCATGTTTCTACGTTCTATTGTTTTTGCTGGTGCTTAACTTTTGCACAGGTGTATATATATATACAATATATGATTGTTTTTGCTGGTGCTTAACTTTTGCACAGGTGTATATACCTGTATATACTAGTAGTAGTAGTAGTAGTAGTAGTAGTAGTAGTAGTAGTAGTAGTAGTAGTAGTAGTAGTAGTAGTAGTAGTAGTAGTAGTAGCGGTTTTGGTAGTAGTAGTAATAGCATAGAAGTAGTAGTAGTAGTAGTAGTAGTAGTGGTAGTAGTAGTAGTAGTAGTAGTAGTAGTAGTAGTAGTAGTAGTAGTAGTAGTAGTAGTAGTAGTAGTAGTAGTAGTAGTAGTAGTAGTAGTGAACGCACACGTTTATTTAGCTCTGCAATTGCTGCCCAAATTTGCTAGTTTCTAGCGCGATTTTGTAGATAAATTTTATACATATATTTCGTATTAGTATTTCCTTTCAAACTTTATGTTTAATTTGTAAATTCTTGTCTTGGTTGGAGCTCATTTTTTGTCTCCATTTTCTAAAGGCATTCCTCTTAGCTGGCAGTTTCCGCCATTTAATAGGGCTCCTCTTACTGTGGTCAATGCAATACATTTCTCCCCGCGCCAGTCTGCTATTTCTATAGTTCGTAGGCTAGCGCATTATATTTGGCAAGATCGCTTGAGTGAGTGGATTTAATTCCTTTGTCATTTGTAAGCACAAGCCTAGTTCTTTAACTATATAAATCCTTATAGTCAGTTGGCTGTCCCCGGTCAACTCGAACAGACTAACAAATATATGACTGTACTATCTATTCATATATTTGTTAGTGTACTTTAATCGGCTAGGTGTTAGTGAACCACTTAGAAAGTGGTTCAAACTAACAAATATACGACTGTACTCTATATTCGTATATTTGTTGGTAGACGTCAGGGTTTCAAAAGGGGACACTATTTATTTAGTGCTTAGCTCTTTCCCTGACGTCCTGGTGTTATATAAGTATATATTTATTATATATTGTAGTAGTATGGGGTTCCTCCTTTGATAAACCACCATGGCAACCTATAAGCGTACCCTAAGCCTTAAAATAACAACTAAGCTATCGACGTGTATCATGGGTTAAAAGACGTCGTTGGCGCGGGACCTGGTACTTTGCAGGGGCTTATCAATTTACTAAAACTGTATGGAATGTAACAGTGTCAAATGAGGGGGGGGGGTGTCAAGGAAAAGCTTCAGGAAGATGTTCTTACTGTAAAAGGTGAAGTTTGTAACGTAGAGGAAATCGAGTCAGATAGGTTGCTAGTGAAGATGAAAGTTCCACTAGAAATTCCAGATGACAGAATCATGAGTGAACTCAAGAAGTATGACAAAGTGCAAAAGATTGAACGGGAAACGTATCCCTTTGACAGAACGCTAGAAAACTGTGTAAGACGTATTTGGTTTGATAAAGTGGATAGCCCTTTACCAAGCAGATTGACGCTTGATGGCAGCTTTGTCCTGCCCTTATGGTATAGAGGGCAAATTAAAGAATGCCGGATCTGCCTAAGTACTGACCATTTGGCAACAGATTGTCCCAATCGAAACAAATGCTTGCTCTGTGGTTCAGTTGACCATTTTAAATGGCGCTGTCCAAAAAATCAAAACAAGCCCTCAGTATCAGGAGATAATCGCCCATTAAAGGATGCAACTGAGTCAAATGCTTCTGAAGCAACCGCTACGGAAGCTGTTGTTTTGGTTCATGCCACTGTAAATGACACAAACAAATCATCAAATCCTGTTAAAGTAACTACGGTTGATGAAATTCATGTATTAGAGGAGGGTATAACCTTAAATCAAGAAAATACTCAAAATGCAGTGGAGCCAAACGTTACTGTAAAGGACACGCAGGAAAATGATGATCTTACAGAAGAGCCAGTTTACAATTCCTTAGAAGATGAATTAAAATTAGGACAGGATAAGTTTAGGACCCAGAAGACAGAAAGTTCAGTCGATTTTCCGCTAAGCCCACTTGATTTAAGTCAGCTTGAAGATATGGTAAATGATGCTCCTGCCAAATGTTACTTAAGAAGCAATAAGCATCATAAAGAAGACAATAGCTCAGAATCTGAGATTGAAGTAAATGATATGGATGATGATACAATGTCAGTTGCAGAATCAGATGTGTCCATTCAAACACAGAGTTCACAGCTGAAAGATGAAATGTTAATGTACTGATCAGAAGGGGGTGAAGCGTTAGTGCCATATGTAACGGCGAGAGGCATGAAATATCGTCTACTGCGCCATGATTCTGATATTTCCAAATATGAATATTTGTCTGTGGTAGAACTAATAAATATTGAATTCGTAGGAAAATTAGGTAAATGGTCTAAGAAACGAGCTAAAAAACCCAAATCTAGTTAATCTAATGGTGGCGGTTGTAAACATCATTTTACAAATTATGATTATCTGCACCATCAATTGCAGAGGATTAAATACCGAATTCAAGCAGCGCCACTTGCTTGAAGAATTAGCAAATGAGAGAGTTGATATTGCTTTTCTACAAGAGACCAAAATTCAAAAAGCTGAAGTGTATGAATCTCTCAAAGATATTTCAAAAGGGCAGATTTTTTTTTCTTTATCACAAGATAATAGTGCAGGAGTGGCCATTCTTATCCTGCCCCGCTGTCTCAACTATGTTGACGTTATATCGTCGTCATCAGATCCAAATGGACGATGGATTTGTGTATCAATTGATGTACTAAACACAAGTTTAAATTTGATGTGCCTTTATGCACCTACCTCTCATCAATTGCGCCGTGAATTTCTAAATGATGTTTCCACAATAATTCAAGACAGAACGCCTGAAAACCTAATTACGGGCGGTGACTTTAATTGCATATTAGACGAGGCTAAAGACAGAAATTCTAGGTCTGATTTTAATGACACATCGCATACTATTTTGAAACACATTTGTGAAAATAAAAGCTTGTTAGAAACTTATCAGATTGAAAATCCAGAAGGCCAGGAATTTACTTGGTTTTCAACCGATGGAAGGTTAGCTTCAAGGTTAGACAGGATCTATGTAGAACGTTCATTGAAAGGTTACATGTGTAAAACTAACATAAAACCAGTAACTTTCTCTGATCACAATATGTTTTCCATCAAATTGGACAATGCTGACTGGGTCAAACGAGGAGATGGATTTTGGAAACTTAATGTAGCATTGCTACGAGATAGTTGCTACCGCAAATGTGTGGAAAGTTGTTGGAGGCATTGGGATGAAAGAAGAGGTTCGTATGAATGTATAACAGACTGGTGGGACGATGCTAAATCAGACCTGAAATATATTTCAAGGCAGTATAACATTAGGAAAGGACATGAAATATGAAAGCGTAAAAAGGTGCTTCAGAGGTCGTTTTGTAAAACTAATAAGAAAATTAATGATGGGGAATATAATTATTACGAATTATTAGTTAAATTAAAAGGTAGACTAAATGAAATAGAGAAATATCAGTTTGATGGCACCAAAATAAGGTCAAGAGCACAAATACACACCGAGGGTGAAAAGCCTACACGTTACTTTTGTAACTTGGAAAAAGCAAGAGGTATAGAGAAATTAATGCGCTCACTGAAGTCTAATGATGGAGTATCAGTGTGCTCAAATGCAGAAATGATTGAAACAGTATCCGAATTTTACAAATCATTGTATAAATCTGAGGGAAGCGAGGATACTGCAACTAGAGATGTTTTAGCTAATATAACGAAAAGACTTCCAGATTCATGTTGCGAAAGCTGTGACCAATCAATAACAATTGATGATTTGACAAAATCCCTCAAAGGTATGCAGTTAGAAAGGTCTCCTGGATGTGACGGACTTCCAGTTGAATTTTATCAAACATTCTGGCACATATTTGGGCCAGTATTAGAAGAAATAGCAACCAGCATTTTTAAGCAAGGGCATCTCCCTTCATCGATGGCCGAAGCATATGTTCGGCTTATATACAAGAGGGGTGACAGAAATAAAATACAGAATTATATACCAATCTCTCTATGCTGTGTAGATTATAAGATTATTATTCGGGCACTAACATTAAAACTTGGCGCAGTCCTAGGCTAAGTCATTCATGATGATCAAACCTGCTCTGTGCCAGGAAGATCAATATTAAACAACACTTTGCTTATACGGGACCTTATTCAATTAGTTGAAAAGGATTGTATCCCAGCAGCAATAATAGCACTTGATAACGAGAAGGCGTTTGACAGACTAGAATGGGATTTCTTGTTTACGTCTTTAGACCATATTGGCTTTGGTTCAAGATTTATTAAATGGGTCGATATTTTATATACTGATATAACAAGTTGCTATTTAGTTAACAATCAGCTATCCAAACCTGTAGTGTTGGAACGAGGTGTCAGACAGGGTTGCTCACTGTCCCCGCCTCTATTCGTCATAGCTATGGAATCGTTGGGGGCCACATTGCGGCAACGCAATGACTTTCAAGGAATATGTATACGTGGCGTAGAAAGGCCACTAAAGGTTTCTCAATATGCAGATGATACGACTGTGTTTGCGGGTAAAAATACGGATTTTAGAATTTTAAATGGAGTATTAACAGATTTTCAAAAGGCATCAGGACTTAAAGTCAATAAAGATAAATCTAAGGGATTGTTTTTGGGCGATTGGAAGGGCAGAACTGATAGGGGGTGATGGATATTAACTGCTCAAATGATGTCATAAAAATTTTGGGTATTTACTTTAGTGGAGAACAAAATGTATTACTAAACTGGGAAGAAAGGATATCCAAGCTAAAGTGTGCATTACTAAATTGGAAACGACGTCGCCTAACTGTCTTTGGCAGGACATTTGTCCGTAATAATTAAATTTTATCTGGACTGTGGTATACCACTTCTGTAGTTCATATGCCCAAAACAGTAGAGTCAAAGATCAACATGTTACTTTTGTCCTTCTTATGGGAGGACAAAGCCCATTTAGTATCACAGTCAATCCTCACCAATGAAAAGCATGCCAGAGGCCTGGATTTGGTTAATGTTTCAGCAAAGTGTGCTTCTTTAAAATTGAAATTCTTGAATAAGTTACTTACTTCAAACTCATCTTGGTCAAGTGTTTCAAGGGCACTTCTCTAAAGGTACGTTGACCCAATTCCAGTAGAATGTTTATTTATGTGCAATAAATTGCCACCTAATCATCAAAAGATTCCAAATGTATACAAAGAACAGCTCGAAGCCTTAAAAATATTTACACGATCAATGCCACAACCGAATTGTTGGAAAGATGCCTTAGAGCAACGTCTTTCGTGATTCGTGATAATGATGATGTATTATATTTGCCCCCTATGGCCAAAAATGGTATTCAATATTTACGTGACTTGGTAAATCCGAAATCTCGTAAATGGATTGTGATGCAAGATGTAGCAAGAATAACATCAATGAGACATATTGATGCTCAGCGCTTATTTGTTAGAATAAAGAATGCAATACCTGCTGTATGGTTCAAATTGCCGAAAGCACGTGGCAACATTGATATGTTGCAACCAACATTAGTATTTATGTTAGAACATATAAAATACAACATGGCATCTAGAGACTGGTATAGAATTCTAATGCAAAGTCGGAGACAGACTCCTATTGTGGCTAGGCATTGGAACAATTTAGGATGCCCGCCAAAGAACTGGGAAAATGCCTGGAAAGCAATACATCTACCTTGTCTACCAGGAAATGCATGGGACCTGGCATGGCGATTACTCCATCGAAGGCTATGGGTCGGTCATCTTACTTATATGTGTAAAATATCAAGTACAGACCGGTGCTTATTATGTAATACTGAGGAGGAAACGATAGACCATCTATGTACTCAGTGTCGCATAACTACAGGCTTTTGGGTATATATCAATATGCTCCTTGCTAATTTTGGAACCAAATATGTGAATTTAGTGGCTGAAACAATTTTGTTCAAAGATTGCTCAACTATCGGACGAATCATTAATAGCAAGGAGAAAGAATTGTTAATAACCCTGTTATCTGTAGGAGTGTGGCCATCTGGAAGCATCGGTGTTCAGAGGCCAGAGATAAAACCGGCAACAACCATCAGAGAGCCATACAAGCTATATTTCGATCATTGTTGATAAACTGCATTCATTGTGAATTTTACAGGCTAGTAGAACATGGGAGAGAAAGTAGATTTAAAGACGTATGGTGCAAAACTGGCCTAGTATCAATTGAATACGGATATCTAAAAATATCAGAAGCGGAACTTGTATAAGCTACCACACTCGCTGCATGCTGTAAATTGATAAATGCTATTTTAATTTAATTTAATTGCCTTTATTTTAAAATTGTAATGCCTTAGGAGACTCTAATCTTGACGAATATCCTAACCTTGGGATCAGAATATTTAAATATCAAATGAGCATTATGTCAATATTCTGGAGGTGATCCGATTTTCAAGTTAACAGAGTGTGATATCTTACAATTAGCTTCCTGTTGTAAATATTTACTGTAGGTGTATTTGTTCCAGGGTAATTTGCTAAAACTTACAATGAAGTAAATTTAGAATGTGAACCCAGAGCGCCATCTAAGAAGTCATAGTTTGTATACGTTTGCTTTGTGCATTATATTATATAACGGCTACTACGTCCGTTGGGTAAATAATCGGCTAACTGGCGTCAATGAGTGACTTTTTGTTACTTATTGACGAGTCACCTCGCCACTTGTTGGCGAGCTGCACTCGCCATTTGGCCCTACTACTATACGGTGTGCTACGTTAAACTACATATGATCTACTTAGCCTGCCGGTCATGAATCGGCTCAATGGCATCAATGATTAGCAGTAGCTTACTGCTAATTATTGATGAGTGGCTTTACCACTTGTTGGTTAGCTATGCTCGCCATTTGGGCCTACTACTACACGGTGTGCAAATAGCAATGTCTTTGTTGAATTATGTTATGTCATCAGCTCTTTATTAATTATGTTTTCTATGTAGTTATGCCACGGTTGTGGTATATGATAATAGAGTATTTTAGCTTGCACTGTTTTGACATGTTAGGTTTGTATTGTTATTCTATTAATAAAGCCTGCTATTTCAACCGATTTTTTATGGGGGTTTGCAAGCCTTTTTAAAGGAGTTCCTCCAGGAAGTGTATCCGACTGCGTCAGCGTCGGATTTTCAAAAAAAAAGAAAAGTAGTAGTAGTAGTAGTAGTAGTAGTAGTACCTTGGTAACTAAAGTAGTAGTAGTAGTAGTAGTAGTAGTAGTAGTAGTAGTAGTAGTAGTAGTAGTAGTAGTAGTAGTAGTAGTAGTAGTAGTAGTACCTTTGTATGTAATCTGTTAGATTTGGTAGTAGTAGTAGTGGTAGTAGTAGTAGTAGTAGTAGTAGTAGTAGTAGTAGTAGTAGTAGTAGTAGTAGTAGTAGTAGTAGTAGTAGTACCTTGGTAACTAAAGTAGTAGTAGTAGTAGTAGTAGTAGTGGTGGTAGTAGTAGTAGTAGTAGTAGTAGTAGTAGTAGTAGTAGTAGTAGTAGTAGTAGTAGTAGTAGTAGTAGTAGTAGTAGTAGTGGTAGTAGTAGTAGTAGTAGTAGTAGTAGTAGTAGTAGTAGTAGTAGTAGTAGTAGTAGTAGTAGTAGTAGTACCTTGGTAACTAAAGTAGTAGTAGTAGTAGTAGTAGTAGTAGTGGTGGTAGTAGTAGTAGTAGTAGTAGTAGTAGTAGTAGTAGTAGTAGTAGTAGTAGTAGTAGTAGTAGTAGTGGTAGTGGTAGTAGTAGTAGTAGTAGTAGTAGTAGTAGTAGTAGTAGTAGTAGTAGTAGTAGTAGTAGTAGTAGTAGTAGTAGTAGTACCTTGGTAACTAAAGTAGTAGTAGTAGTAGTAGTAGTAGTAGTAGTAGTAGTAGTAGTAGTAGTAGCAGCAGCGGCGGCGGTGGCGGCAGCAGCAGCAGCAGCAGCAGCAGCAGCAACCAGCAGCAGCAGTGCAGTTGATGTTGCAATTATTATCATAATATTATACATGTTGTATGTTATTTATTACTGTGGTGCCTGGATGCATCACAGCTTACGACAGTCGTGGTAGTGGGTGTTGTAATGTACGTTGGTAGTCTAGATATAGCAAGTGTAAAACTATAAGTAAACACATTTATTCATGGGATGTAAGTGTCAACGGTAGAAGCTAAAGGTATTACATGACATAAGCCTATTATATCTTCCTTTCATTAGAAGATAGATAAACTAAGCTATGTAATGATCATGTAATTAGCTATGTAATTAGCCATGAGTCATAATTATCATATAGCTAAAGTAGGTCTTTCTACTACTAATGTCCTTAATTAAATGCTTATGAATCAGTAAATGTTATCAATGTTTTAAAAACATCAAATGTCAAATGTTCGAGTCAGTGAATTTTATGTAAGATAGTCCTGAAACTTGGCTCATACGTTTATCCGTCTACCGCTGGATGTCACTCGTGGATTTGGAATAACAAAAGGCGCAGGCATTGGTGAAGGCTTAATGTTTGTCAACTGTCGAGGAGAAGCTACAGGATGAGGAATGTCCATTTCTTCCACATATGGTTTGGGTGGTAACAATTGTTCATTGGATCGACGAAGGTTAATATGTAGAACTCATCCTTCTGGTGTTCTGATGTTATACGAGTGTGGAGTTACTATAGAGCTTTCGACTACAACTCATTTTCAATCCTTACGTTCACCTTGGTATCGAATAATGCCACCTGGCTCTAACTGAGGCAGTGGTTTACATTGTCTTCTAAGTGTTGCTGCGACAAAGTCGCCGGTAATGAGAAGGGGCGAAGTAGCCGCAGTCGGCTCGCCTCATCTGAATGATAGCAAATTGACGATATTTATTTCTGACTGCTGGGCCTAATCTGACTGATCAAGATCCTGGTAAGGACTGGGTGTGTCTCCCAGCTCAACTAGATTCCTAACAAACTGACAAACTACGGGTCTTACATATACATAAGATAAAAGACTTTATTTACACTATTAACATAAACTGTTTGAATGGTCGAGCAAAATCGCTCATACAAAGAATACTTGGTACAATACGATGTACATAAAACTATCAGACTAAAGTAATCTAAGTCTACTTCTAACTTATCCTACAGCAAGCTTCATTAGGCATAACAGCCACAGCTTAAACCAAGCAGCAATGTTTGCGATTGCTTGGTGAATCAGAAATTAACTTATTCCGAGAGAAGTACCTTATTTTATAGCCCCAATTTGGACTTTCCAATCTTCCATTTATTTTCCAGAAATGTACAACTTCTCTCAGAATCTATTCTTACAACTCTTCTAGGTACCCGATAAGCACAGCTTGATTGGCCGAACAATAAAGTCACCAATCAACTTCTGCTTATCTCTTCCTAGAAGTTCTGACCTTATAACTGATTGGTCCTTTCAACCAATCAGTGATTCCTCCCTCCCTTGCCTGACACACAACTCTATTCTTTATAATTCTTTACTGCAGAGTCTGATTAATCCTGATTGGTTATGACGTCACTCTGACCAATCATACTCTGCACACTCCTTCATAGAAGATTGTGCCTCACATAGACAAAGCAGTGGGAGCCAGTTCTGGTTTGATGTGATCTGTCAGCTAACTAACAACATTCTGGTCTGTGTTGTTGTTGCATACCATAAAATGAGTGGCATATAGTTTATCAATAAATTTCGATTCTGTTATGAATTCCTAAAGGACGCTACAATGTCCATGTCCTGTCCATTGCGTACTACTAAAACTATAAGTAAATAAATTTATGTATAGGATGTAAATGTCAACGGTAGAAGGTAAAAGTATACATGACATAAGACTATTACAGGTGTGATCATTGTCACCCTTATCACCCTGTTGCCATCATCTGGGTAACGAATTTGGAAGGCAAACATGTGTTTATTCTGAGGATCTATGCTAGCTCAATGTATTGCTGTCCTGGGATTATACTGGGACATTAGCAACATATGTAGCAAGATTAATAGAACTAACACCTGTTATTGTAAGACAATTTATTATAATGCATGGTGCTACTGGTTGATCTAATACGTTTCGTCATCATCATCATTTGCCCTTGGCTTGTTATTGCCTCATGAAACTGAGTTGGTATTGCATTATTAGTGCTTGTACTTTGTTTAGTTAAAATTGTTTATTTGGTTGCTTGGCATTATTCAGGACCTTTGTTGACTTGGGGAAGTGATGTGGTGCAGATGGGGGTTCCCTGTGTCAGCTGCTGTGTATCTTCTACACTTATGGTTACACGCTGCAGTGCCTAGCATTTGGGTATATTTCTAAATTTGTCTTATATAGCTATTACTTGGTTATGCCATGATCGCATATTATGTCATTTAAGTGTTATCTAGTTTTGATTTAAATATGTCAAGCGTGGGTGCCCCAACCACAACACAAGGAATGAGTTCCATGTGTTAATAATTTGGTTTGGTAAAAAATTCCTAGGAATTTCTTTCCTGCTGCACTTAGTGTTGAGCTTGAATGTGTGACCTCTAGTACGTGTGTTATTTGATATGTCAAAGAATGTGTTTTTGTCAATGTTGTAATAATCATGGATAAATGTGTATGTTTCGATTAAGTCTACTCTAAGCAGTCTGTATTTTAGTGACATGAGATTCAAAGCCTTTAACCTGCCTGTGTAGCAGCAGGTTTTCAAATGGGGAACAAGCTTAGTATCTCTGCGCTGGACCCTTTCGATTATACAAGATTGTCTTTTAAAACGAGGAGAACATATGCAGCTACAATATTCCAAAATCGGTTGGACTAGTGAATATATGAATAACAGGGTTGAACATGTTTTCATCTATGTAATTGAAGGTTCTGTTAATTAGTCCAACTATGCTGTTAGCCTTTGATACAGTTGCATTAATATGGATATCAAAGGTGAGGTTTTCATCTATGTGTATGGCAAGATCTTTTTCACTTGTGGATGGTATGATTTCAATGATTTGTGACTGGCATGTAGTGTTTGTCATATAATACTGTGTCCTAGGATTGTTTGAATCAAAGTGTATTGCATGTGTTTTGTCTGTATTAAAATGTAGCTGCTAAATCAGAAACCAATTACAAACATTATCTATATTGTCTTGCAGCTTGTCGGTGTTAGGGTTACCAAACAGTTTTGTATCGTCCGCAAAGATCTTGCAAGGGTAGGTTACAGAATCGGATAGATCGTTTATGTACAAAAGGAAACGTGTAGGTTCCAAAACACTGCCACTAGTGATGGCTGTCCAGTCGGATGTTGTTTCGTTGATCTTTACACACTGTTTTCTTTCAGTTAGAAATGCTTCAGTCCAGTTAATTAGTTGCATGCTCTCCTAACCCATACATTCCCATTTTCTTTAGAAATCTTTTGTGTGGAACTGTATCGAAAGCTTTGGAAAAATCTAAGTATATTGCATCTGTTGGTTTGTTTTCATCTAGGTTGGATATGTTATGGTTTCCATGTACTCCAGGAGCTGTGTTTTGCATGATCTGCTATGTATGAACCCATGTTGGTAGCTGGTGAAAAGGTTGTTTGTTTCCATGTGGTTCATTATTGCATCATGTACAAATGTTTCTAAAGGTTGCCTGCATGCATGTGTGCATGTGTGTGTGTGCGTGCGTGCGTGCGTGCGTGCGTGCGTGCGTGCGTGCGTGCGTGCGTGCGTGCGTGCGCGCGTGCGTGCGTGCGTGTGCGTGTGTGCGTGGGTGGATGTGTGGGTGTGCGCGCGCATGCATGCGTGTGTGTGTGCGTGCGTGCATGTGTGTGCGCATGCAGAACATGAGTGTGTGTATGTGTGCGTGCATGTGAATATATGTTCACGTATAAAGCTCAAACAGATGTTATTGAATTTTATATATGTCTTTAGCCATAATATAGTACCGTAAAACTATGGAACAATACAGACATAGCATTATGCAAACAAATCATTACACAAAATTCCTTTAAGAAGACCATCAAGCAGAAAATTATAAATAATTATTAATAATATACACCTGTGCAAAAATTAAGCACCACCCTATTTTTGCGCACATGCGAGTGTATATTCATGTGCTATGAAGAAAGCAATAGCATAAACATTTATGTACCCATCCATCTTAGTGCACGAGGTAATAATGCAACTAGAGGAATGCTGATTATGATGGTGGGGAAACACTGTATGTTTTTGTTTGAACTTGAAAACGAGGCCTGAATATGGTTACGTTGACACAACTGACAACTATTGCCCTACAGTTGACACACGTGGCTAGATTGTTATTAATGGTGTCTGAAAACGAAGTTTAACATCTGTGCACGAGTTTGAGACTGTCATTATTAATACCGGGTATATCCACCTTGTGCCTGGATGACGGCCTGGACACGACGTCTCATGCTGGTCACCAACCGACTGATACGCCATTGTGGTATTCGTTGCCATTCAAGATGGAGTGCGTCTGTTAATTCCTGTAGGTTCTGCACAGGAGGATCCCTCCTTCTCACCATGTTTCCCAGAATGTCCCAGATATGCTCAATAGGGTTCATGTCAGGGCTCCTTGCTGGCCATGGTAGGGTTTCGATGGCATTCTGGCGGAGGTATTCATGCACAGCTCTAGCACGATGTGGTCGGGCGTTGTCATCCATGAATATAGGGTGGGTTTCAGGTGCATGATTTACAAAATGAGGGACCACAACTCTATCCAGTATGGAATCTTGATATCTTTGTCCATTTAGTGTTCCAGGTACAGTCAACAGATCCAGCTTACAATCAAATGAGATGCACCCCCATATCATAACGGACCCTCCACCAAATGGAACTTCTTCCATGATGTTACGTTGGTCGTACGCCGTGCGTCTGGACCTCCATACACGAGTTCGACCATCTGTGGCATGAAGCAGGAACCGACTTTCATCGGACCAGTGTACCCGTCTCCAGGATCTCATGTTCCAGTGTCTTCTTTCGTTGCACCACCTCAGACGCTCCTCTTTGTGGTGTGCAGTGAGGAGAGGACGTCTGACAGGTCTCCTAGCTTTCATGCCAGCAGCATACAATCTCCTTTTGACGGTAGACATTGACACTCTATTGCGCGTTTCCCATTGCTGGCTGAGCACTCTGCTGTTGGTGAATGGAGATCTCCTAACAAGGCGTACTAGGGCTCGATCATCACGGGCAGTAGTCTTCTTCGGTCTTCCAGATCTAGGCATGTCCTTCACCTCGTTAGTTTGCCCATGTTTTGCAATCAAACGACTGATTACAGTATGGTTAATGTTCAGCTGTCTGCCAATCTCTCTGCATGACATACCAGTGGTATGCATGCCTATGATTTGCCATTTCACACGATCACTTAACCTTCGTCTTGCCATAGCGGTTCACAATCAAGAGCTAATTCTCTCTGTACAAATAAACCACGGTCATGAACACAAAATTCCTAATCTTGTCGCCTAAATCTGTATGTAATGTTCTACACCTCAAACTGGACTTTTACATAACTGAACATGTGTGCTGTTTCCCGCCACGCACGGACATCAAGCGGCGTGAAGTCATGCATGCATGTGCATTTCGTACTTGGAATTATGTCAGCTAACGCGGGGACAAAAAGTATGGCAGCCTAGTTGTACCATCATGTTTCTACGTTCTATTGTTTTTGCTGGTGCTTAACTTTTGCACAGGTGTATATATGTACATGTACTAATCCCTTTTTTCACAGACAAATACATAGGAATGTATCTCAATTTCAACACGACCACACAGAAAAACCCTAATCTTTTGGCATTTTTTGTTCTGTGTTTGTGTTAAAGAGTCCAGTTAGGAAAATCTCCCATGGCTCTGTCCTTAACCTTGAGAGAATCTAGACACCATTGCAAGTACAGTGCAGCTCTTGGGTGAGTGGACATGCCTCCAATACAAAAATAGAACATGTTAGTTAACCCATTCCGCTCTGGTAAATATAAAGCATCATCGTCCACCAAAGTTGTTGAAAAATGTACACCAGTTTCTTTGCTATTGACAGTAAAATATAGAATGTTGGCATCGAAGTGGTAAGGATTAAAACAATTTGAACACCATGTAAGAACAGTTCTTTTTTTACGTTGTTGGAGTGCAAGATATTGCTGTCTTTAAGCAACTCTATGTTCCAATCCAATTGTGTCTGGAATACTCAACAACACAGTCCAAAATATTCAGCGAGACGTTTTTACCTTGTTTGGGGGACATTTTAGCTTATCTCTGAGTTGCACTGTATTCATGCACATTTTTTAAAGAAAAAGTAATAGCAACAATATACATTTTATCCTAATACATGTAGTCCTGAAAGTATGAGAAAAACGTAATAAAAGTGATGCTAGCTATAATGTTGATGATAGTGATGATGATAATGTTAATTTTGGTATTGACATCTGTTGTAGTTGGTAGTGTTGTTATTATTATTATTATTATTATTATTATTATTATTGTTGTTGAGAATAATGACGTTAGTAGCAATAGTGGTAATGATATACGCAACGATGGCAATGATGATGATACTAGCGCTAATGTTGATGTCTGTTGTTACGCATTGTAGTTGTTGCTGTTATTTTTATTGTTAATAATGATTACTATGGTGACAATGGATGAAGATGAAGTTGATGAAAATAGTGATTTCTCTGGTGTCCATCCTGTATCTGATTTCTAAAAAAAATTCTTGAAATTCATTGAAACACCATTCATCCTCAAGTAATGGCCCATCTTCAATAAAACGTTAATGAAAGGATTCTATGGTGATGGGCTTCAGAACTTTTTGCATGAATCCTGATTTATCCAATCTTGTTGAGGTCCATCTAGCACTTTCTGAAAATCCTCTAAAAAGTATCCTAAATCATTGTCCAAATTTCGCTGCATGGATCATGCAGTGGTGGGCTCCAGAACCTCATCAGATTTTTAAAGCTCTGAATCAATGAAATGTCTAGTCAATGTTAATTATAGTGATGATGATGATTATCATAATACACATTAATGATAGTAATAGTTGTGATGCTACCTGTAAAATAGCTATATAAATTTTAATAATAATAACTGAAGCGGGAACCCCTCCCCCTTCCCTACCCTCAACGTGATTAGTAGAAATCATATGCTATAAATAGTCTATACTGCTATGCAATGCATCAACTAATTGAGAGCCACTATGTGGAATGTTAATGTTTTGTATGTATATGTTATAATGTCGACTGCCTGTTATACTGTTCTTTTGTTTTTTATATAGATATATTATATACTATTGTTTTATGTATGTTTATGTAAAGGGGTCCACGGTACATAGGCTATGCCTCTAGTGGACTCCCTGTATGCACAATATATTGTAAATATCATTCAGCCAAATAAACGAAGATTCAATTCAATTCACTCGTGCACTCAATGTATGTATGCTCATTAGCCAACTTGGCATAAAAAACAATAAAATTTTACTTTACTTTACTTACCGTATTTCTTGATTATTTAACTGAAATTTTGGGAGGTTGGTACTTCCTGCACTGGCAAGGCCATTGTATTTGTGTGGCTGATAATGACTGATACGATTACTGGGTGGATAGAACCATAGGCTTCGCCTTTCATCTAGAAATAACATACGGTATCATCATCATCATCATCATCATCATCATCATCATCATCATCATCATCATCATCATCAATTTACAAGGCATAAACCATTGGCTTGTTATTGCCTCAGTGCTAAACTGGTAGGGCAGGCAACCCTGGTCTGGATACAACACGTATAGCTATCTTCATGTGTGCATGTTCATGTAGATGCACAGGCTGTTTCAAGATTAGTCCACTGTGATGTAATAATTGTATTATGACTTTGGGAATTGACGGCTCACATATGTTGTATAAGCATATGTGTAACAGCAACGTCCAAAGCCACACCACAATTAATTGTGTTCAGTCGAATTCAAATATTCTTTCTTTGAAAAAGATGTCTAGTTTGCCCTTGAATATTTCGACTGTGGTTGCTTTGACTATTGTTGTTGGCAGTGAATTCCAATGTGGTGCCACTCTATTTGCGAAGGAGTGCTTCCGAATATCTTTGCTGCTACGTTTTATTTTGAGCTTGAGCCTATGACCTCTGGTCCGTGTAACATTGGACAGTTCGAAAAAGTAGTTCTTATCAATATTATATAGATCTTTGATGAGTTTGAATGTTTCAATCAAATCTCCACGAAACCGTGTATATTTCAGTGACATTAGATTTAGGGCTTCAAGTCTATCTGTGTAGCTATACTCTCTGATTTGTGGGACAAGTTTTGTTGCTCTGCGTTGTACTCTTTCTAATAGCTGCGATTGCCTTTTCAGTCTTGGAGACCATGCTGAGTTGCAGTATTCAAGAATGGGTCGCACAAGTGATTTGTATAGTAGCGTGAAAGTAGATTGATCAATGTTGGTAAATGTTCTTTTGATTAGTCCTATTGTACTGTTTGCCTTGGATACAATGTTCCCTATATGTATGTCAAAAGAGAGCTTTCTGTGGACATGAACCCCCAAATCTTTTTCTACATCTGATGTTGAAACAGGATGTGGATCAGGTGTATCTGTCATATAGTATTTGGTTTGAGGGTTATTTCTGCCGAAGTGCATGACATGCGTTTTGTCTGTGTTGAAAGATAGTTGCCATATCTGCGACCATTTACATACTTTATTTATGTTTTCCTGAATCTGACTGGTAGCTGGGTTGCCGTACATCTTTGTATCATCTGCAAATATTTTGCAGAGGCAAGTTAATCGATCAGGTAGGTCATTTATATATATCAGAAAAAGTATAGGTCCTAGAACACTTCCTTGTGGCACGCCGCTGGTCACCTCGATGATGCATCATTAATTCTAACTCTTTGGCTCCTGTTGCTTAAGTAGTTCCCTATCCATTTTACTAAATTTTCGCCAATACCATAGCTTCTCAGTTTTGTTTGGAGTCGTTGGTGTGGCACAGTATGGAAAGCTTTTGAAAAGTCTAAATATATTGCATCGACAGGTTCGTTTGAGTCTAGCATGGCTGTTAAATCCTCCAGGTATTCTAGTAGTTGAGTTTTACATGATCTTTTACGTATAAATCCATGCTGACATTTGGTAAATAGATTAGCCGTTTCCAGGAAATTTACAATACTGTCTCTTATAAAAGATTCTAGGACCTTGCATAATGTAGAAGCGAGACTGATTGGTCTGTAGTTGCTTGGGTCATTCTTGGAGCCTTTTTTGTGTATGCAGCATACATTTGCCATTTTCCAGATGTCGGGTAAAATGCCTTCTTCAAGAGACTTGTTGAAAATTATGCATAGTGGTGTACTAATTTCTTTAGCAGCTTCTTTTAGTATTCTCACTGGTATTTCATCCGGGCCATTGCTTTTGTTGGGGTTGAGTCCTTTTAGTTTATTTTCGATGGCAATAGGTGTTATTAATATGTCTTTTAGCATGGTACCATTGTTTCTGGGGTTAATGATTGGTGTAAAAAGAAGATTTTCTGGAGTGAACATGTTTGAGAAAAATGTGTTGAGAATGTTTGCTTTTTCTGTATCATCTGTGGTCATGGTGTCGTTTGCAGGGTTACGTAGCTTGCTAATTGATTCACGTAGAAGTGTTTTACTCTTGACATAGTTCCAAAAGGCTTTAGGATTTTTCTTACTTTCAGTTGCCACTTTACGTTCAAATGTCTGTTTTGAATTTCTGATGCATGCTGTTGCTTTGTTTCTAGCAATTTTGTAGAGTGTGTAATCTGTAGTTTTCTTAGTTTCATTGTATCTTTTGTATGCACGCTTTTTGCTATTGAGTGAATCTGTTGCCGCCCGATCAATCCAGAGGTGCTTTTTCTTGCCATGGTATCAAACGGTTACACGTGAAGCCGTGAAATGGAATTCTGAGAGGCGGAATTTACACAGCAAGAAGAATAAGGAAGATGGAGGAAATTGGAATTGTTGTGCCTGAAAAAGTAATTTTCTTGACATAATGATAATTAAATGCATTTCGGGTGCGCCATAGTTTGAAGCTTTAATGTGACTGAATTAAACATACAAACATGTGGTGTGGTGTTTGAGGGGTGCAGGGTTAGACTAGTAATGATAATTGTATATTATGCCAGATTGCTGTGTCATCTGCGATCTGGGACCTGTTTTCGCGACTGATGAAGTTAGTGAACCACTGACGTAGTCCGTTGTTCATGCCTTTTGGCGTTCCGGAAGTTACAGATTTACTGACTTGGTTCATCGAACCAATGACCGAGTTCTGATCTCGGTTCTTTGTTACGAATGGTTACTAAATTTCAATATGGCGGCGCCCAGATAAATTTTACAATTTATTTGAATGATGGAATCTAGTCAATATGTTTAGTGGATGTGATTGTCTGCGATTTACATAGACTAAAATTAAAGTCTAAATCGAAATACGATCAAATTAATTGCTACGGTTAATGCAAGAATGCTTTTGGGTTCAGAACATTGCCATAAAATTACAATTGAAAAATATCACCAATTTGCATAAATGGCGTTTTGACATTTCTGGTTCATGGTCAGTGGTTTGTGGTTTAAACCAAATCATCAAATTGACTCAGTTGCGAAAACAAGCCCTGAATCACGGTCCACCTCAGAAAACCTTAGACCACATGCGACCTGGTATGCTATGAATATTCATGACGTCGTAAGCCACGCGCATGTTTCTATGCTAATACTCCACTCCTCATCCAACGTCTGCCCCGTGATAGCATTTGTACGATGGCTAAAAGGTCTGCGTTGTATGCGTTGTGCCATATATATAGAATGAGATTATGCAAAGGAGTAATCAATACATTATTTTGTTAGAAAACTGTTAATTATTTTACTAACAGTTTTACTTAATGTCTAACAATGTTAGAACTTAGAAAATAAATGTTTTGCGATATTCACACATCGAGTCCATTTGTCAGACAATAAACTGGGATCGTTGTAATGTTGAATCTGACTGACCAATCGCTAAGGAGCTTGCGACGTCATGAATATTCATAACACTCCAGTTCGCATGTGATTTAAGGTCTTCATCCGCCTCTGGGTCGACTGACCTGTGTCCGGTTTTGGCGACTAAACTGGTATGTGAAACTAGAAACCACGAACCAGAAATGCCAAAATGCCATTTATGCAAATTGACGAGGCTTGCCGATTGCAATTTTGTGGCAAAGTTCTGAACCCACAAGCATTCTAAATTGCGTTAACTTTAGCAATTAATTTGATCGTAATTCGATTTAGACTAATTTCCGTCAATGTAAATCGCAGACCACCGCATACACTAAAAATATTGACGAGATCTCGGTATTCAAATAATTTATCAAATTTAGCGTGGCACCATCTTGAAATTTAAGAACCAGTGACCATTGGCAACAACGTACCAAGATCAATTTGGTCCGTGAATTTGATGACTTGGTTCAAACCATGGACCGCTAACCAGGAACGCTAAAATGACATTTATGCAAATTAGCGAGGCTTGCCGATCGCAATTTCGTGGTAATGTACTGAACGCTCAAACATTCTAAATTGTGTTAACTTTAAATTTGATCTATTGGTAAATGGCATCTTTCACGGGGTTAGGTTTGGTAAAAAGTCATCTTTGAGGGTCTAGAAAATATGTGAAATATCATGTTTCAATGATCAGGATTGGCAACATATCATCTTTCAGTGCTCAGATTTGGTAACAAATCATGTTTAAGAGCTGAAATATTGTTGGTAAATTATTTTCTTTCAAGGCTTAAAATTGACAACACAGCTTTCATCACTCGCTATCATGTTTCAGCACTAAGAATTGAGAAGGAAAACAAAGCAAAAATCTTTTTTAAGCAGTTGAAATTGGGCAGAGATGAATACATTGCACAAATGATCCACCATCGAGAACATATAGGGTCAGCTACCTTGTTCCTCCGTTGATCCCAGGATTAACCCTAAGGAACCTACGAGCTGTCTAGACGGCGCGCAAAAAGCGTACAAATAAACCTACGAGCCGTCTGGACGGTTTTCAATAATTGGACGTGGTTGCCTATGCACCAGTTTTCGATCGCTAAATACGCAGGCATTATGGGCGTTTTATCCAATCAAACTTAGCGTTACATTACGTCAGATGATTGAATTTTATAAATCCACTGTTGATTGGCCAATTCAGTTTGTTTACAAATTTCTACGGGAAAATATAAATAGTTTTCTGTGAATGAAATTCCTAGCGTAAAATCGTCAACAATAGCGTGTCGATTCCTTTATTTAACCGAGTACTCGATTCCCTGATGGCCGGAATCGCTTAGTGAGAATGTCTAACCTAATTAAAAATATTACATACAGCTGAATAGCTACACTGACGCCTACAAGATTTAAAGTGCATCCTTCCATAGCTTGCCCATTAATACCATTATATCACACCCGTCATTTAGCTTCTAGGGAGATATTGGCGTGCTTCTACGGTCTAATTTCTGTTCCTCAATCATCTATCATGATACCGCATGTTACGGGGCCGCTACTGGGTCAATACGGGCCCATAACATGCATTATTAAGGTAATGCCAGTCATGAGACATATTAGCTTGCTATTGCCCTTTGAAATCACCTTTGTTGACTGTTCCAGTTTTAGTTCCGTTTTCTATTGTTCTTTCATCTTGTAAATGTTTCTCCTTTTTTTTCTTCAGGATCATATGGCGAATAGGCCAGTTATCTGATTGAGATTTCGTGAAAATGATGATTGTGTAATTTTATCTTCTGCACTATTTTATTATTATTCTTTTCGATCGCTGGTATCACACTTGGAGAGCCGTTCTCAAGATGCTATTTTATTAACCCCTACCATTCTATGTCAAAATTTTTAATTTTCAAATTAAATTAAAAGAACTGGTGTTCTTGTCTCAACAGATTTGGTGGAAGATGTTGCTGTCGTAGATAGCAACATCATCTACCAAACCAAAGTTGTTAAAAAATGTACACCAGTTTCTATTAGTAGAAGTAGAACAGTACCAGTTTTCCAGGCTATTGACACATTAAAAGATAGAATATTGACATAAGAGTGGTAAGGGTTAAATCTGATGCGCTTGATGTAAATCTACTGTACCATTTTATTTCGAATCACTTATTATATAAGCTGCCATTGTAAACTACATGTATGTCAAATACAGTTTCTTCTATGTAAGAGTGTCATATTACTTAGTAAGACTGGTGATTAAATTGTTGAATATTTTGAGATCGATTGGACTGGAAGATGTTGCTGCATTAGGTGACAACATGTTCCAGTGGTAAAGCTTGCATATTAAAGGGTTAAATACTGTATTATTTGTAAGCTATCAGTGTAAATATCAAATAAAGTTTACTCGAAGTGAGAGGGAGAGAGAGAATCTCATCTTAGGTAATCAGACTGGACTATGTATAGTAGATTTGTTGAATATATCGAGTCCAATTTGATTGGAAACTGGTGTTGTTTTGGACAACAATAGATTCCAATTAAATTTGTCAAAATATACTCAACAGATTGTTTCTTTAGATTGCAGGTACTTTTGATCTTTATTGCTGTTCATTCCTGGATTATTACCCTTGCCCTAAGGGGAAAGAGGGTATTATGTGTGTGCATGCGTCTAGTATTGCATCTAAAAAACTACTAATCCGATTCGTTTAAAATTTTAACACAACAAACCAACATAACCTAAACAAGGGTTTCCAGACTTTGGCTGTTATCTGTGTGATCATACATAAAGATTTAACAAATTTGGATATGACAAAAATGGTAGGGTGGTCTCGGCGGTGGTTTACAATCTCTGATTACTCCTGTTCATAATGTTATTTATCAAGCATCAAGTCTTCGACAATGATGGTAAGTGAGTGATAACTAGATTGCTTGGTCGATGACGCATTATAGCAAATCCCCATGCTAACCACTTTGACCTCTTTACCCATCCCATCCCTGGGGGCGCATCCGCTGCACTCCATAATCACATACCAAATTTGTTTGAATTAGTTTCATTACACAGAGACTGGAGTGGATTGTTGTGAAAAATCTGGATGTCATCAGAGGAAGTGATCTGTGAGAGCAGGAGTTAAAATTAACATGAGCCAGAGGCTAGTAGAAATTGACCACTGGGGTTAATACAATGACCGGCCCAATGGTAACAATTTCATTTGTCAACCCTTTAATGGTCATGGTGGCCAATGAATGCCTCTGCTGTGATCTTAAGAAATGTTGGTTAGCAGAGCAAGACTTTTTGAAAATTTACCACTAGAATGCTCGGTAATTGAGCCAGTCATTCCAGTTGTAAAATTTCAAAAATAGTCTCCTTGGTCTGTATAGAAAATTTGAAGGGCTAAAGTAGAATCTAGTAATCACTATGACTCCTATCTGAACGTAGTGGCTCATTTGGCTTAATTTCCATTCATCGAGAGGGTGTCAACTGGTGTGCGAGAGTGGTCTATGAAAAATCCAGAAATCTAGATAAATCTGGAAGACTCCAATCTCTGCTTACAATAAAGTTCTTGACCTTTTAACCCCTTCTCCAACCCAAAGAAATAAATGTCACGCAATCCACAATTATATGGGCAACCCACACACCAAATTTCTTTCAATTCCACACAACAGTTTGGGAGTAAAGTATGACAGACATTTTTTTTGGATATTTGAACTTTGGACCCCACCCCCTGACCTTCAGTGGGCGGGGCCAAATCTAAATGTTGTCTTGCAAAGCGCAATCATATGGGTAACCGCCATACCAAATTTGGTTGAAATCGACCCACATGTTTGGGAGGAGATAGCATGATGGACGTACAGATAAGTGGATGGAGGCAATTATATCCCCATTTTTTCAAAACATGGAGATAATGAATGGACTCAAGGAGACAAGGTAGGTAGGTATGGGGATAATGAATGGTCTCAAAGAGCTATGCCCCGCCCATCTCTACATAAGCTCCATCGATGATTTGTGCGTGTTGGGATCAGTTTATATACTTTGAATCCTGAATTCCAAATTTCATGATAACCATAGATACCGCTAACTTGGTGAATATTTTGAAACCAATTTCAAGTACTTTGATTTCACTGAAAGCTTGCTGCCCAGCTCACCAGGTCAGCAAAGGCAAACTAATTCTAAAATATTCACCGGCTTTTATAAATTTTAATTTTTTCCCATTAAAATGAGATATGGGCAATTCATCTCTTACCTTGATCTTGTGCACATTACATTGTGTAGATTTCACTCTGCTGTCGCCGCTACTCACATAACAAATTCAGTTGACGTTTTGCCCCTCCCCCATCAGCCTCTTCCGACCCGAGCAGTGTCACAGCCTAATGTATTAGGTTGTCTCACATTCTACACTCATAGGGCCATGATATGGTAAATCACCAGATTTGGTTATATTCCTTTAACTTTGACAGTCTTCCATCAACCCTACCTAACACCCCACCCCCCACCCCTCTGGGAATGGAGCCTAGTGTAAATGGTGTCTCCCAATCCACAAGCATATCGGTAATTTACACAATAATTTTGATTGAATTCTACCAAAAGCTTTCTGAGGAGATGGATGGACAGACAGACAGATGGAGGCGATTGTAATATCCCTGCAGTTTTTTCAAAACGTGTGGGTATAATTAAGAGATTAAATTAAATTTATTGATATTTGATTCAAATCCCACCCAATCTCAAATGATACATAGAGCTTATGTGAGATGCACATTAGCTGAGCCCTCAGGAATACGGTTGATAACAGCGGGAGTCGATCCAGAACAGCCGCCGGCATAGCTGTCTCCCATTGATGTGTGTAGTAGCTGATCATGTTTCGAACGTACATCATCATGTTTTAGTTCAAATATACTGTTTCCATACAAAAATTTGATTATAGAGTAACACAGGTTATCAAATTTTTATTTTTATAAAATCCATGTTAGTAAATCCAATAGGCGTAGCAGGAAAAACTGAGTCCATTTAGAGTTTGAAGCCATCGCTCATCAGTCACCTGCAAAAAATAGGAAGGATAAGTTAGAAATATCCAAATTCTAGAACTTATATTAAGACTAACAATCACATTTTTTCATGAAAATTTAAATTTTCTCATAGACAATGCCCATATGCAGACCTAGAGCAAGTCATTCCAGTGATACATTTTCAAAAATAATCTTACTTTGGTCGGGAAATTTACATTTTCCTCGACAACTGCAGCATTTTTGGTCTGACTCAAATGTTAAATGGTTAACAATATACATGTACGGCGCAAGGTCATAGGGATATATAGTCCGAGTCTGCTCTGACTCGACCCGTCCCAGTGACAGATATTTGGACAGCCTGTCACAGACTGACAGTCTGTCCAAATATCTGTCACAGGGGCAGGTTGAGTCAGAGCAGACTCAGACTAAGGGATATACTGGTAAACATTATGACCCGACAACGGGTGTTATGGTCATACACCACCCTCAGATTTTAGCGCATAAATGAAATGAATAATATAATAAATGGTGGGCATATATCGTCCAAGGGGGGAGTATGACTACTAGTTACTGGATTAACCTTTTCAATCGACAAGAGCGAATAATAAATTTGCTACGAATGTTTCAAAATTCTGTTGAATATTTTGAAACTAATTAAACTGGCTACGGTAGCACCAGCTTCACATTGGATTCAAAATATTCAACATCTTACATTTATAATGACTGTAAATGTGGAGTTCTGGAATTTCAGGTTCAAATGTGACAATTGTTTTTGATTTTTGGCACAAGTTTATTTCAGGGCCCCGGTTCTCTATATCTTTGATTAGAGAACACTGGCCACACAGTAAATGTTGATAGAATGTTTGTAACCAGGGCAATAGTGAAATATTTGTTTCCTAAGGAATTATTAGTAAGTTCCAGTCATCAATGATTATTAGTAAATGTGCTGTTACTTCTAAGTTTTCAGTTACTCAATGACTAATTTAACTGAGAAAGTTATAGATTGTGGTAAGAGAGCAGCAGAACCAATAATATATAAATCAATTTCGTTTACCTCTGGTCGCGAAATAACAATACGGTTATAGATAAACAATCCGATAGGCTCAATCATCGATGCATGTCTTTGTTTACAATTACCGAGAACGTGTACTCTTCAAATTACCGTTGGTAATTAGGGCGAGTTGAGATGCGAAAGTTGTCAAGTATATCTGCATCCCACTTCCCGATTGGCAATATCGTTAATCTAGTCATCTGTCTACTTCTTAGTTTGTGGCGTACAAGAAATATGCATAGATTGACATATTTGAACACACAAATGTGCGATTTTGCAAAACAGCTGATCGTGTCGCTATCTTGCCGGAAAAATTTATATTCATGTATTCCTGACCAATCAGACGCTTCAATCTTATAGCACGTGATACGGTGTTGCCAATAACGGGTAATGAGCTTGGTACTCGTATATTAGATACGGGTACAATTCTACAAATTCCTGTCGTTCTCTCGCGATCTTTCACGATAAACGATTCGTATTTGGAACGCCGCTACGAAAAAATGTCCGATGCTATAGAATCTTAGTGTAAAACATTGGCGTTCGCTTTTTAAACGGCTGAGTGCGCACAGCAATGCTACATAGCATAAAATTTGCCATTTATTCGCTGTCAACGCTGAGAAACACTGGTATGTGTTCGATTATGTATAAAGGAATTATTCAACATTGAATGAGGCCTCCCCCCAAAATCATGACCAGAATTTCTCGAAATTTTACGGTACCATGACATAATATAATTGTCATTTTCACATCTTATCGGATGAAAACCTTCACGAAACTTTGGTATCTGTTAGTTTTAATACCATTGTGATTAAATTTATCAATGGCATTTGTAAAATTAAAAAAAACTTCAATAAACTTTGCAAAAATAGACCAATGTATTTATCCTATAAGGTGTGGCCATTTTGAGAGGCACGTTAACTAACTAAAATATATTTTATTCATACAAATTTTACATGTACTTAAAGGTATTTTATTGCCCTTTCTAATGATATATAGTTTTATATATATAGTGATCTGTTGCTTTGCCAAAAATAGTTAATATAGTTGGCATGGTAGCACTACGCCGCTATCACTCCACTACCGCTTATAGGCTAGGTTTCTAAGCAAGTTTCTAGCTTTTGGCCGTAGGGTTTCTAGCACTTTTTTGTAAATTCTTGGTAGGGCCCAGAGGGTTAATGTTATATGGAGGTGTCCTGTATATGAATGTATCCGCTCACCCAGGCTTGATTGTATATGATACATTGCCTTTAGTGTATTTAGACATTTAACACTGGCATGATTATCTCCACACATTTTGATATTGCAATCAGGCCGTCTAGCTGTCCATCACGCTATCTCTGTTTGGTGGAATTTAATCAAATCGGTATGTCAGTGGGTGGGCAGCTTGGGAGTTGGAGGGGGTAGGGTGGGTGTAGGCTTGCGCGATTTTTGCTTTGAAACATTGCGATCGATTTTATAAAAAAATTGCGGTTTCGATTAAATCATAGGCCCAAATTCCCAAAAGTATAAACCGTGGTAACGTGACTTTTTTCTAGAAAAAGTTGAAATAAATGATACAAAAATAACACAAAATTAGAACACATTTTCATGCGAGGAATTCTTACCAGCCTATGTCTATGCTTAATGTATACCTTATATCCAGCATCGCGGGAGTGAAATTATTAATTGGGACCGCTTAAATATTGCTTATAGTTTAATAAACATTTATTTCATCAAAATTTGAGATAAATTGTCGCCGGGAAAAAAATATAAATTACATGATGTATCAGCTTCTGCTTATAGGCTCCCTTTGTAGGACGTGTTTAGGTCATTACCTGAGTAATGCGAAGACACTAATATTAGTACCCGGGGAGATACTGCGCAATCGACATACATAGGACGGTAGCTTTGAGTAGGTACGAGCGTAACGGCGTAAACCCGTCCTATTGTGCAGTTTATAGTTGCTTTCAGAATGTATGATTTACATTTAAGAGTAATCAACAGGACGCACAGTTCAAAATCAAACAATCTCGAATGCTGTTGCTTTATTTTCTTTAATTTGACATGACAACCGAATCAAAAATGAAAAATTATTACACCGCCTGCTAACTCTAGAATTAAAAAGAATTATGTTCACTGATTGCCTAACACTGCAACTAAGTATATACTTGGCATTTCACGACAGACTCAGGGTCTGCAGCGAAAGAAAGAAAATTATATGGCGTTTCGACGGAGTAACTAGCTGGTTTTCTCAATGACAAAGGTGTTGCCTCGCTATTGTTAGCTTGTTTATTGTAGATCTTTGTGTTGTGATTAGTAATTATTCGACACGTGCATGGCACGGCGGGATATAAACACAATGAACACAGGCGTGAATCGATTATAATTGTACTCATGTACTGATAAAATGCGACGGAAAAGTACACACTTCAGATGTTTTAAAAACATGAAATTTTTGACGATTTTCCGATTTTTCCTCAATTACATCGTAAAAATCGCGATTTTAAAAATAAATCGAACTTCATGATTAAATCGAAAAATCACGCAAGCCTGGGGGGGGGGGGGCGGCTAGAAAGTCAAAGTTGGAGGAATTCAAGCAAATTTATAATGCTAGTTACTCATATGATTGCGATTGCCAGACAATGTTTACATGTAGATAGATGCATGTTACCATTTTTCCCGATTTATTTGCAGGAGGAGCCTGTTGTAACTGAGTCTCGTCCAGGAACTGCCCATGTTATTCATCACCATGATCCATTAGCTCTCGATGGAGATGACCTCTATGTCAAATTTAAGGTAAATATGTGAATATTCTCCCAATCAGCAAGATTGCAGTGTCATATGATGTCCCATTTTTGTGGCTCGCTGGATGGTTGACATTTATATAATGCACATTTGTACAGATGTTGGTATTCATTCGATAACATTACATGTACATGTAGTATTTGGAGTATGTTAAAGGAAAAGTAATGCTAACTCATATTACAGGTATCGAAATGTCCATTTGTCCTGTTGCCTGGGGCAACCTGATTTTCAAAAGAGCAACTAAACTTTGGCAGTTAATGGTACACAGGGTAACCATACTAAATACTCAGACTAATAGTATTATACTGTGTTTTTGATACCTACTGACTAACTCTTCATTTTAAGGCATTTATTTAATTATTAGCTCACCTGGTCTGAAAGGCCAAGTGAGCTTATGCAGTGGCGACCGTCCGTCGTATGTCCATCCATCCGTCAACTTTTCGTTTAAACGACTTGTTCTCAAGAACCTCTGGGCTGATTTCAATTATATTTGGAAGGAAGCATCCTTAGGACATAGGGATCCAGGTTTGTTCAAATAGAACAATGGAGCCAATCAGCTAATTTGGCCGGCGGCCATCTTGGATTTTGGCAGGTTTTAGGAAACGTCTTTAAAAATCTTCTCCGAAACCACTTGATAAATCGATTCAAAACTCATGAAACATCATCTATGGAAAGAGGTAAGCCAAGTTTGTTCAAGAAGACTTGATTGACCAAATGGTTCGGTGGCCATCTTGGATGACCTAGTTTTCCCAAAAACGACTTCTCCAGAACCGCTGAAGGGATCAGGCCAAAATTTGGGAGATATGATCAGGGACTATGGGCCATTAAGTTTGTTCAAGGGAAGTTAATGCGTCAAAAAACATGGCCGCCGTGGGCCAATCAAAATGTAGCGTGTTTGGCGGCCATATTGGATTTTTTTATTTGATGAATTTTGAGACCGAAATTGGTTCTATATATGGTTTTGTGTAGTCAGGGCTCAAATTTGCCATTTTCGAAACTGTCGGATAAACGGTTTGGTGGCCATCTTAGATTATTTCCCACCAAAGGCGCCCATGCTAAAGCAATGGGAAATTTAAAATGTCTTCTTCTGGAGAATTAGTAGGCCGATTTCAATTATATGTAGCAGGAAGCATCCTTAGGGCATAGGGATCCAAGTTTGATCAAATGAAGCCGATCGACTAATTTGGCCGGCGGCCATCTTGGATTTTTAACGATTTTAGGAAATGTCTAAAAATCGTCTCCGAAATCGCTTGGGGAATCGATTCAAAACTTATGAAACCTCATCTAGGGAAAGATGTAAGCCAAGTTTGCTCAAGACGACTTGATTGACAGAATGATTCGACGGCCATCTTGGATGAACTAGTTTTCCAGAAAACGACTTCTCCAGAACCGCTGAAGGGATCAGGCCGAAATTTGGGAAATAGGATCAGGGACTGAGGGCCATTAAAGTTTGTTCAAGGGAAGTTGCTCCGTCAAAAAACATGGCCACCGTGGGCCAATCGAAATGTAGCCTGTTTGGTGGCCATATTGGATTTTTTTATTTGATGGATTTTGAGGCCAAAATTGGTTCTGTATATGTTTTTGGGTATTCTGAGTTCAAATTTGCAATTTTTGAAATTGTCGAATAAACAGTTTGACGGCCATCTTGGATAATTTTCTCGTCAAAAGCTCCCATGCTAAAGCAATGGGAAATTTAAAATGTCTTCCCGAGAACTACTAGGCTGATTTCAATTATGTTTGGCAGGAAGCAACCGTAGACCTTAGGGATCCAAGTTTGTTCAAATGAACCCGATCGGCCAATTTGCCCGGTGGCCATTTTGGATTTCGGCCGATTTTAGGAAATGTCTTAAAATCTTCTCCGAAACCGCTTGGGGAATCTTCATCTGGGCCAAGAGGTAAGCCAAGTTTGTTCAAAAGGACTTGATTGACTAAATGGTTCGGCGACTATCTTGGATGACCTAGTTTTCCCAAAAACAACTCCAGAACCGCTAAAGGGATCGGGCCGAAATTTTGGCGGTATGATTAAGGACTAAGGGCCATTAAAGTTTGTTCAAGGGAAGTTGATCCATCAAAAAAACAAACTGGGCGCCGTGGCCCAATCAAAATGTAGCGTGATTGGCGGCCATATTGCACTTGCAAAAATGTTCACGGACTCATTTAAGCGACTACTAAACCGCCCACCAACAATTTTGACAAAAATTGATGGTGCTCCAGGTGAGCGACACAGGCCCATTGGGCCTCTTGTTAGAAAGAGTAACCAGTATGCTTAATGCCATTTCTCAATAATTGTGGCCATTCTTCAGAATTGACTTGACAAAGCAATAGTGATTCTAATTGTCTTTGTCATTTAGCTTAACATAACGGGCACTCTTAATCTGTGGCAGGCAACCTGAAAATGCATGAAATGGCATCATACATCCCTACGTCTTTTCATTTATTTCTAACTACATCTTTTCATTTATTTCTAACCCTGTATTAGCTCTTCAGGTGTAAGTAATTGCTGTTATTTTCAGATCTACCATGCAGACAAAGAAAGATTAGACCATTTAGCAAAACTTCTCAGCCTATATTTCAGGACCAGTTTATCCTATTGCAATTTTTAATAGCAAAATTTGACTGCATTTCCCCCCATTATATTTCATTTGATCCGCTATGCATGAATGTTTGACCAATCAGAAAGCACCTTGTGCACATTCCTCCACTCGGCATGCTAGCTTGTGATATCAGTTAAAGAAAAATAAATTGGAATAATTTGAAAAAAAGCAAATAAATACCGTTTATGTCACTCTGGCTGGAACAAATTATTGACGCAGGTGTTGCTGTGTGCTCTGGTGTATGCCGAGCGAATAAATAATACCCGCTACAGTTGGTTGGTCATATAGTTATATTCGCGCTAAACTGATTAGCCACTACTTCCTGCAGGTAAAATACTGTCTAACCGTGAAACAGTTTGACTGAAAGCCGTTGTTTCCAGAGACAGGTCAGTTACACAAATTTCAATGTATTTTGTAGGCATCATGTTGCGACCTTCCCTGGAAACCAGCAGTGTATTTTGAAATCATTTTGACCGAAACTCGTTGCTTCCACCAGAAACAGTGACTTTCAAATATAATGTTTTCAAAAGGATCAATAGTGAACTAACAGTAGTGAGTTATTCGCTCTACTTTGGCGCCTATATAGAATAGTATTCATAGCGCTTAGGAAATTATATTCAGATTTGCTTTTGTTATATTCGATTAAGCGGTATACCTGCACCCAGTTGACACACGGCTGAGTGCGAGGCACCAGCTATGTCACTAATTGGTTCCAAGCTAAGCGCTCCTAGATTTAGTAAATGCTGTTTCTCAAATAATCCTGATTCATTTCCATTTTTATGGGTGGTAGTTTATTTAATATTGGCTGAAATTATCAATAAACCTCATTGGTTATTTCCATTTTCCCCTTCTTTAAAATATGGGAGTTAGACACAATAGCAGTGAAGCAGAAACCGAGACATATGTATCACTTTTCCGAAGGCGACATCCTCAACCGTACTAAGTTTTTGCATTTAGCAAACCTCAGCTTATATTAACAGGACCAGTTTATCCTATTGCAACTAAACTTGGGTATGCGGTTGCCTGTGCTGGTAGGAAGCAGCATGATGGTAATGAGGTCAAAGGTCAAGGTCACTGTGCCCTTGATACAAAACTGTTTTTTCAATGTTAAATTTGTGCGGTTTTAGGCATAGCAAAATGTATCTGGTTATATTTTGAGATTGCTTAACCCTAATGGAACACAACTTGGGGACATGGTTGCTTATACCAAGAGGATAGAGGATGGTGACATGGAGGTCACCAGGTTAAAGGTCAAGGTCATGCTATGTTACCTCTGCTTTTTCAACTAGGTTTTTCCATTTAGCAAATCATTTATATTTATATTTCAGAATTACTTGATATTAGCAGAACTAATCTTGGACACATGATCCCTTATAAAATAAGGAAGATGCATACTGATAATGACATCACTAGTTCCAAGGTCAAGGTCATCACAGCCTTGATATTTCACCTCTGTCGTGCTTGTATTTCCAAGTAATTTTTTTTTGTTTGCCTATATTTTAGGATTGCTTAATCATACTGGAACCACACTTGGACACATGGTTTTACATACCATACCGAGGCATCATGATAATAGTGAGCTCATTAGCTCAACGATCAGGGCCATCCTAATATTGCTATTTCACCTCTGCTTTTTTAACCGTAAGTTTTTCCATTCAGCAAATCAATTATATTTCAAATTCCTGTATTGGAACTAAATTTAAATACATGGTTACCTATAATGTTAGGGAGCCAGCATGATAACACGCAGGACAAGGGCAATGCCATTTTGACAAATATAAGACAGATGAGCGATTTAATTTCGCGGAATTCGTGTTATTATAAATTGATCTCCCTGCGTAGATCTGTGCAAGAGAATTGAACCAAATTTGGTACATGAGTTGCCCATATTATCGGGGTGTACATAGGGACATTTACATTTGGCTCCACCGCGGGGTGGTGGTCAAAGCAGTGAAAGTGTGGATTTGCAATGACGTGTCGACCATCCAATCCAGTTGTTAATAATGCTTTGTGGCTAAGTTGAAATCATAGTGATAACTCGGTTTCTGCCAAACTTTGTAGAATAATATTGGAACCATTGTTCGCCTTTCCTTGCTAGAGGAAGCTCTACTTGCTAAGTATATATCATCAGATCATCGGTTTTCGATGGTGCAAGCACATTTTCACCCAGGTGGTTTCATATACGAATGGGAATTTGATAAAGAAATGCTGTCAATTTAGTAACTAGCAAACATTCATTGAAATAAAACATGCATTGAAATAGAAATAGATCCTAAGATAAACTTACCTCATGCATTTTATATCCTGCCTGGTCTACAGATCGATTTTGAGTACTGCGTCATGTGTTTTGAGGGTGAAGGTAAATCTCGTAATTTTTACGCTAGCATGGCGGTGAAATGATGTGAATGTTTATGATTTGAGCAAATGGAGAGTTTGTCGTCAACATTTTAAATGTCTGATACAAACTGAATTTAATTTATAGTTGCAAATCCAGATCAGGTAAAATTCCATTTTTCATGATAGCCGGGTAGCAGAGAATTGAACAATAATCCGTTTCCTTTTATAAATTAGTAAATGTATTGAAAATGAATAGAATTGTTTTACGTACCGGAAAACCAACAGAAATATTGGAATTTATATGATATGTGGTAGCGACGGCCAGTTGGAAAATTTGAAATTGAGTCTGGAAAAGGTATGGAATTTAATTCTGCTGATGGTGTATGAACCCTGTTAACCTAAGCTCGAAATCATAATGCAAGTCATTCTTTTTCGGCTGAGAACTGGCCATAACAAACTAAACTCACACAGTCTGTATCACATGTCCAAAATTGGTGATTCAGACCTTTGTCCATGTGGTCAAGCCCTATGACGATTGACGCGGAACATATCGTGCAAGATTGCCATTTGTATAGTGAACTTAGGCAACATGCTTAGTCTGCACATACAAGCACAGGGGGACAAGCTCTATGACCCGGCTGAGATGTTAAGAACTGAAATATGGCACACTTCATCCTGACCAGTTGTCTGACAAAAAATGAGCGAATGAGGAAGAAGAAGAAATCACATAACCCTCGAATACACCTAATTCTAGTTCTGCTAAATGGGTTTCAATAATGTCATAGTGGGGGATTGTGATGCCAATTAGTTGCAGATATTGAAAGGCAAATTGTGATCAGTGTTAAAATTGTTGTAAAAATTCTTAGTTTACATTATAATATTAGGTGAACACAGACCGTTGCAAAATTGTAAGAATTGCTTTTTTCACCGGCTTAGTTTAAAAGTTAACACTTGCAGGCCAGAAACAAAAAAATTCTTTATTATCTGAGGAATATAATTTAACTGAGGGCCATTGCGGCAACAGGTTCCAGTCAAATTAATTTCAAAACATTACAAAATTTTCTTGTATAACTTTCTTGGAATTGAGACAATGGAATTTCAAGTATCAAAGGAGTGATATTTCCTCTTGTACAAATTAACCCAAGCTGTCTTGGTATTTGTTTAATAAATATGCAATATTTATTCATTCCAGAAACTTCAACGACAGCTAGAATTACTTGGAGTCCAAGAAGAGTACATCAAAGATGAACAGAAAAATTTAAAGAAGGAATACCTACATGCTCAGGAGGAGGTGAAGAGAATCCAGAGTGTCCCTCTTGTCATCGGCCAGTTTCTTGAGGCAGTCGATCAAAATAATGGTATTGTCGGCTCAACAACAGGTAAGAGGTTTTAACCCTTTACAGGCCTGAAACTGCAAATTCTTTATGATGTAAGGAATATTCTATTGAATATTTTGAAAGTGATTTGATTGCGAGCTGTTCTTACCTATGGTAGCAGCACTTTCCTCTCAAATTATTTTCATAATATTCATCAGTTTTCCTCTATAGTTGTCTTAAAATTGTGACATCTGAATTTCAAGGGTTAATGGGTAAACACTTAATATTTTGTTTAATATGGTTTCATTACATCAGAAGCTGTTAAATAATGACGATGGTAAGTGACTGCTCTCCGGCTGAATGGTGTGAAAAATTCTTTCAGTTACAATCGGTTTTCTTCCACCTTTTCTACGGCCTCTTGTCCACCGTCTGTTGTCATGTTCGCAAGCATCCTAACTTCCTTTTGATTCTTTATCATCTTTAGTGGTCCTGGATTGATGTTTTGGGGCTTTGATTGTAAAACACTTAACCAGTTGGTGTTGGCACAGAGTACTGAAAATGACCAAGCATTTACCATTGCTTTTGCTCTACCCTCGCCGATCGTGAGGCCCTGTTACACGGTTCGTTAGCTCAGCTGGCCGGAATAGCCAAGTTAGCTTATGTCCTGGTGACCGTCTGTCATTAGTCAATGTTTTCTTTAAAACATCTCCTAAACTGCTTGGTGCATTTGAACCAAATTTGAGTGGAAGGATCCTGCAGTGGTACTGGTAGGCTAAAGCTACACGATATACTGATACCGTATTTAAAATCGATAGCATGCATTGACGGTTTCAAAATTGCTTATAAGATATAAATATAAAAAAACAAATATGAACATATTTTCAGTTTTTAGTATCAGCATTGTTAGCTCACCTGACCTTAAAGGCCAATTGAGCTTATGTCATGGCGACCGTCCGTCGTCCGTCCATTAACTTTTCCTTTAAACGACTTCGTCTCAAGAACCACTGGGCCAATTTCAATTATATTTGGGAGAAAGCATCCTTAGGGCATAGGGATCCAAGTTTCTTCAAACAAAATCGATCGGCCAATTTGGCCAGCGGCCATCTTGGATTTTGACTGGCTGATTTTTAGAAACGTCTTTAAAAATCTTCTCTGAAACCCCTTGATGGATTGAAGCAAACCTCATGAAATATGATATAGGGCAGGAGCTCAACCAAGTTTGTTCAAGGGAACTTGATTGGCCCAATGGGTTGGTCGCCATCTTGGTTGACCTAGTTTTAGCGAGAATGACGTCTTCTCCAGAACCGCTGAAGGGATCAGGCCAAAATTTGGCAGATATGATTACGGACTAAGGGCCAGTAAAGTTGTTCAAGAGAAGTTGATCATTAAAAAAACATGGCCACCGTGGGCCAATTAAAATATAGCATGTTTGGCGGTCATATTGGATTTTTTTGTTTGATCGATTTCGAGGCCGAAATTGGTTTTATATATGTTTTTTCGTATTCTGATCTCAAATTTGCCATTTTCGAAACTGTCGGATGAACAGATTGGCAGCCATCTTGAATCATTTTCTCGTCAAAAGCTCACTAAAGCAATAGACAATTTAAAATGTCTTCTCAAGAACTTCTGTGTCGATTTCAATTATATTTCACAGGAACAATCCTTAGATATTGAATTTTGTTCAAATGAAGCTGATTAGCCAATTTGGCCGACGGCCATCTTGGATTTTGTCTTATTTAAAAAAATCTTTAATAGTCTCCATAACCGCTGGGGACATCCATTCAAAACTCATGAAATATGATCTAGGTAAAGAGCTGAATCAAGTTTTTCAAGGAAACCTAATTGGCCAAATGGTTTGGTGGCCATCTTGGATGACATAGTTTTCATGAAAATGACTTCTTTTCCAGAACCACTGAAGGGATCTGGCTGAAATTTGCGAGATATGATTATGGACTAAGGGCCATTAAAGTTTGTTCAAGGGAAGTTGACCCGTCAAAAAACATAGCTGCCGTGGGTCAATCAAAATGTAGCGTGTTGGGCGGTCATATTGGATTTTTTATTTGATGGATTTTGAGGCTGTATTCTGATATAAAATTTTCCATTTTCGAAACTGTCAGATGAACGGTTTGACAGCCATCTTGGATCATTTTCCCGCCCAAATCTCCCATACTAAAGCAATGGACAATTTAAAATGTCTTCTCGTGAACTACTGGGCCGATTTCAATTATATTTTGCAGGAAGAATCCTTAGGGCATGGGGATTAAATTTTGTCAAATGAAGCCGGTGGCCATCTTGGATTTTGGCTGACTTAAAAAAAAATCGTTAAAAATCTTCTGAAATCGCTTGGGGCATCCATTTAAAACTCATGAAATATGATCTATGGAAAGGGCTGATTCTCCTTCGATCAATACTCACCATTCTATTACTTCTGATACAAGCTATCTTGGATAGCTGGCCCTAGGACTGTAGACTTAGTAAGCTTTACCGGGTACTCAGCTCCCAACAGCCGAGTACCCATTTGCCATGAAGCTCATTCTTGTTTGCATAGCAACAAGAGCTACATGCTTTTTTGCAGTTGGAAGTTCTTTGGCTTTTATTAAAGTTTCTAAGTCTTTTTTCTGTGATAGTGATAGCTTTGTGTGTGCTCTATAAAGATTATTTGGATTACCATGGAAGGAGCCGATGATATCCAGGTTGTATAATTCCATGTTATTCCATAGTTAAAAGACTTAGGTCTTCAAAATTTTGTCTGTGTCGCATGTTCCAATTTCTGACCCCGAATCTGGGACGTGTGTTGACAATGAAATATGCCAGATTGGTCGCCTTCCTTTAACCCCAACAGGCGATCGGCAGATATGAAATAAGGTGTTGGCTATGCAGTGTTTAACACGAAAATCGGCTGACGTCGTTCTCCGTATCATCCGAGCGGGTGACGTCACGCCCGAGTTATCTCAGATTTTTATGTGAAGAAAATGTTTCATTAATTTGCGCATCTGATTCTGGGTGCTGCGTACTGTAATTGGTACCAGAAAAACTTTTTCAAGTTTTGCATGTTATCACGATCTGTTTGCAATGATCGATGGTTTCAAAAATCTTGATTTAGATGTGTGGTCTGCGCTTTTACAGTGTGCTACAGCAGTTTGTTTACATTTTGTTGTTTCTTCACATATCGTTTTGGCCTTCGTTAGGAGTATAATTTATATTGATTAGTAAATATACCCCGAATGCTATGCGATATAGTTCCTGGTTCCGTTTATACATCCTGCAGGATCAGTATATGGGTGTATATTGCCCGCTTCGTTCTTGTTGTCATAATCAAGGCAATCTTTGCTGTAACGTTGCGGGATGGGGTGCTGGAGGGTTAACATTAATTTATGGTCAAATTTATTTGAAAATTATTTGTCTGCTTTCCATTCCTGTTTCGTTCCGCCTGTTTATTGTAGGTTTGTGCTTATTTATAGGCCAAGCCAGCCCCGCCATCATGTGACGATTTGTTCAAGGGAAGTTGATAAGTACAAAAATATGGCCGCCATGGACCAAGCAAAATGTAGCGTGTTTGGCAGCCGTATTGGATATTTTTATCTGATGGATGTTGGAGCCAAAATTGGTTTTATAGAGGTTTTTAGGTATTCTGATTTAAAATTTTTCATTTTCAAAACGGTCGCATAAGCGGTTTGTCGGCCATCTTGGATCCTTTTCCCCGCCAAATCTCCCATACTAAAACAATGAGCAATTTGAAATGTTTTCTCGAGAACTGCTGGGCTGATCTCAAGTATATTTGACAGGAATCATCCTTGTGGCATAGGGATATAACTTTGGTCAAAGGAAGATGATCGGCCCAATTTGATTTTTTTAAGAATTTACCGGAAATTGTCAAAATTCTACTCCTTAGTAACTGCTTGGCAGATTTCAACTTACTTTGGGTGAAACGACGCTATGGCGCTAGGCTTCAGAACTCATATACAGAATTTTAATTGGTCATGTGTTTTAGTGAAAACCTTAGATTTTATGAAAAATTTACCGGAAATTGTCAAAACGCTACTCCTCATTAACCGCTGGGCAGATTTCAAGTTACTTTGGCTGGAACGACCCTATGGGGCTAGACTTAAGAATTTTTGTACATAACTTTGATTGGTCAGTTTTTTTGGGGTGAAAATCTTAGATTTTATGTAAAATTTACCAGAAATTGTCAAAACGCATTTTGTCCATAACCGCTTGCTGGATTTTTTGTAAAATTTGGCTGGACGGATTCTATAGTGGTAGGCTCTATAATTTCTATTGAGAATTTTGGTTGGTCAATTTTTGGTGTCCATCTTGGATTTGTCTGACGGTATTTAAATGCAAATGGTTAAAATATTAATGGTCCATGTTAGCGTTACACGTACATGCCATTGGACCGCTTGTTGATAAGGATGTTGATAAGCATTCTATATTTATTTTATGTTTGAAGTTAAGCTTTAGGGTTCATTGCAAAGTCGTAAAGTCCAGCTTCATGGTTGCATTGCAACCACATGTCTGGTTGAAAATTTACCACAGGAATGACTGGCTCAGTTATCAAGCCAGTCACTCCAGTGGTAAATTTTCAAAAAATCCTTATCGTGCAAATAAACATTTTTCAAGCCCACTTCAGAAGCCATTTTTTGGCAGGCTTGTGTGTTAAAGATTACGGGCTAACTTTATCATCAGTGAATTATCTGTATCTCAAAGTCTAGTCTGCAAAGAAGAGATATAGCAGCTGGGTTGTTCAATATTTTAAAATTAATTTGACTGACAACTGTTGCTGCCATAGAAGGCAACAGGTGTCAGTCAAATTAACTTTAAAATAGTCAATAAAGCATATAATAACAGCTAGCATAATAAATATCATCAACCTGCATAGACAATGAACTGTGGTAAAATATAGATCATTTAGGATGAAGTTCATAAACCCTTTAACACTCGAATTTTTTCAAGAAACTTTCAATTGCTCATACAAAATGACCATTTACAGGTCAAAAGAAGACTATTTTTGAAAATTTACCACTGGAATGACTCAATATTATATATTTCTTATTTAAGCTTTTATATCTACAAATTGTTTTTCCATTTTAGGTTCAAATTTTTATGTGCGCATCTTATCGACAATTGACCGTGAGCTGCTAAAACCCAGTGCCAGCGTAGCCCTTCATAAACACAGTAACGCGCTCGTGGATGTTTTACCACCAGAGTCAGACAGTAGTATAACGCTGTTACAATCAGGTATAACTGTGATGACAGGGAGCTTTTGAGATACAGTTTTGGAATTTGGATGCACACAGAGACACAGTCACGCATACAGACACACACACACACATGCTCATGATAAGCTCTTAGTAATGCATTTGAGTCTTTAAATATCATGCAGAATATCATATTTGATCGAATCTTCAGTATTTCTAATATACAGTCAAACCTACTCTAATGTGCATCTATCTAAAGGTCACCTCTATATAGTATAAATCCCCTCAGAGTGACCTTTATAGAGCGGTTTGATTGTATATGTGTTATAGAATGGGTGTTTATAATTTATTTGACTACATTTATATGAAAAATTTAATAGTTTGGCCTGCACAGTAAGGTAAATTGTAATAGGTATCAGAGTAAGAGACTTCCTGAAAATGTATATAGCAGCTTAATAACTGAATCTTCTTAAGCAACTATGCTACATGAAGAACACTACATTGGATTAACCAAGAAATGTGCTTGACTGCTATAAAAAACCCTACAAGACTTGCTGTGTATTTTGGAATCTAATGTCCGTGAAATAGAGTGGGCGATTTCTAGTTAAGCTCTTGCTCAATTTGTAACCACGTTTAAATCAATTTTAACATTTTGAACCTTGAATTCCAGCATCTCAATTAGGTAATATATACAGACCAGCTGTTGACTACCTTTAACTAAGCTGAGTTAGCTGACTGGGAGCTGCTGTTGGCTATGACAGTAGCAGCTCACAGTCAAATTATCTATCAAAATATTCAGCGGAATGTTAATTAAATTAATTCAGATGGTGGCTGTCAGACTTCGTCCCTTTTGTGTCGTCCCTACATGTACATTCTTTGATTATGACGTCGCCTAACAGGTGGTGTGTATTATGATTATCATGTCAGGTACTTGAATGACAATATGGATCCCTTCATTGTGTTCCAAATAGTCAGCTTATTTAGGTCCTTGAAAGCAGGTTTATTGGTCACTTTAGTGGTCAAGATTTCTCAAGAAAATGCAAATGTTTGCGTAATGAATGTTCATCTGCAGACAGAGGCTATTTTGAAATTTTATATCTGGAATAACTGGCTCATTTATCGAGACAATCATTAGATTTGTAAATTTGTTTAAACTGGCCTTGGCCTGTAAATGGACATTCCTTAATACCCCACTGCAGAGGCCAGTTTTGGCCAGCTTGACCATTGAAAGTTTGATGCTAATAAGGCTATTATACTCTGTTTTATTATCATCAGATGAGAAGCCTGATGTAGCATATGCAGACATTGGTGGAATGGACATTCAAAAGCAGGAAGTGCGTGAAGCTGTGGAGTTACCTCTCACACATTTTGATCTCTACAAGCAGATTGGCATTGATCCACCACGTGGTGTACTCATGTTTGGTCCACCAGGTTGCGGCAAAACCATGTTGGCAAAGGCAGTCGCTCACCATACAACAGGTCTCAACATTCCACTATCTCGATATTAACCCGTTAAGCCTCAAATTTATTCAAGAAAATTTTCTCATAGAAAATGCCCATTTGCAGACCAAGAAAAGACTATTTTTGAAAATTTACCACTGAAATGACTGGCTCGGTTATCGAACTGACCGGCTCGGTTATCGAGCCAGTTATTCCAGTGGTAAATTTTCAAAAATAGTCTTCTTGGTCTGCAAATGGACATTTCTCAAGACCTCTGCAGAAGCCGTTTTTACTGATATGAGTGTTAAAGGGTTAATAAAAGATTGCGTCCCATTGTGATATTTTACATACCACTCTTTTCTTTTGTAGAGTTAGAGGACTAATGACACTGTAGCAATTAATGTGGCTGTCTAATTCCAGGGATGAGAATCTTCCTCTTGTTTGGCTGATTTCCTCCCTTCTAACTTTTTTGAAAAATAAAAACTTCCCAGTTCAGTTTGAACAGATGTTTTTTTGGTAGGTTAGGTAACATCTCTCCTTTATTTGTCTTCTCTTCTTCTTTATGCCATTCTCATGCCTGCTAATTCTCAAGTATTATTGCTTTGCTGGTTATATAGGCTGTATACATGTACTAATCTACTGGCAAATGTTATCTGCCACCCACTTACCATTCTTGACACTGATATCTAAGGAGTTATTTTTTGCCCATTGGTAATGGGGAAAATGACTTGAAAATCAATGTGAAATTTTCCCTGTTTTTGTCGATCCCTACACAAAGTGAATGATGAATCGACTTACCTATCCGAATGGCATCTGGCATCCGAGCAGAGAATTAAGTAAAACGTTTTTCAAAAGACATTTAATTCACCAAGGGCCAACAAATGTATATCTATTTTCAATAAAATTTTACCCGTGTAATCTTTACCACGATTACGTCCATGATTACATCCAGTCTGGATGATTTATGACAAAATTGCATGCAGCCATGGAATGTTAATGTGTTTCAGTAGACATTTACTTTTCCAATGGCTTATTGGGTTTTAATGAAACTTTACAGATTTGTGCTGTTCAATGCTTGTTGCATCATAATAAAATTAAACCTTTAACCCTCGAATTTATTCAAGAAAATCTTAATTTTCTCATAGAAAATGTCCATTTGCAGACCAAGAGAAGACTATTTTTGAGAATTTACCACTTGAATGACTGGTTCGGTTATCGAGCCAGTAATTCCAATGGTAAATTTTCAAAAATAATCTAGATCTGCAAATGGACATTTCTCAAGACCACTGCAGAAGCCGTTTTTGGCTGATATGAGTGTTAAAGGGTTAATACATTGAAGCTTTCAAATTTCTCATAATCTTAATTTTAACGTCTTTTCCATAATTTTTAGGGGGTTCTAACAAGAATTTTCATACCATTCTTTAGTAAAAGCCGGTCAAACTACCTAATAATTTAGATAGCGTAGTATCTCGTCTATGTTCCAGTGCTAGTAGAAAATGGCTATGCTAGAAACAGATTGCATCAACAAAATAATCATTCACTCAATTTGTACTGGTCTGTTGTAAGCTTAAGAAATTTAAATAACAGAAACCATATCACTTCTTAGTTAATGTTTGACATTTTTGACAAAGCCACCAACAGTGAAAATAATTTCAAAATATTCAACATAATACATGTAAATATCACATAGTAAAGAATGTGTTTTGTTGTCACTTAGATGACATCACGCGCCATCGCTTGAGGAGACAAAACATTAATGACCACAGTTCAACGTTAGCGCGATGCTAAAAAGCAAATCATTGCGATAAAGATAAGGAAATGCACTAGGAAGTAACAGATATTGTATCTATGTACCATAATTTATGTGTACAATACAACATTTGAGATGAGATTCGTATCGCTTTAATGTTACAATTTCTTTTGCTATTCAATTTCCAGCTTCGTTTATCCGTGTTGTTGGATCAGAGTTTGTCCAAAAATATCTTGGTGAGGGACCACGAATGGTACGAGATGTCTTCCGACTCGCCAAAGAAAATGCACCAGCAATCATATTTATTGATGAAATAGATGCCATAGCTACAAAGAGATTTGATGCACAAACTGGAGGTGAGTTATATACAGTACGCCGCAAAAATAACTTCTAGAAAACGTGGAAAAAACCGGACCATAGCGCCAAAAAACCAGGACAGTTTCCGCGCTGCGTCAGTTATAAGATTTTAATGCGTTAGGAAAAGAAGATTTAGTGCGGTGGTGGGGCTGGCATCCGCCGGACTGCACTCTGACTCCCTGCCCAGATGGGGCACCTAACTGTTTTTATTCTGAGTGTTTATTGAGTGAAAGCCGATATTTAGCAATATCAAAGAGTATTAGGGAGTAATTTTCAACTCTCGTGAAAAAAGAAATCCGTAATTTCGTTTAATTTCTCAAGACCACTGCTGAAGCTGTTTTTGGCTGATATGAGAGCTAAATGGTTAAGTGCATTTAAGTTTAGCTGGTAGGTGTGAATGCAGAGAATGGAATCTGCGTGGGAGGTATCAGTCATGTTGGTAGGATATATCACTGTATGATTTGTTTGCTTTCAGCCGACCGTGAAGTTCAAAGGATTTTACTAGAACTACTAAATCAGATGGATGGCTTTGATCAGACAGTCAATGTAAAGGTAATGGACCTTTCCAGTTTATCCATCCATCATATGATGTCATAATCTACTATGTGTCATGTAGGATGATTTCATAGTCAATGACATCATGAATGACATAGATAAGAACTTCATGAACACTTAAACGGACTAAGCGTTGTTGTATGACTTGTGTGTCTACTATAATATTTAATAAACATGCTGTTGAATGTTAGGTGTTGTTGCCACAAAAGCATATGGCAGCCTCGGTTGCCAAGCAGAATGCGAGACAGCTATCACCTGTATTATGTTAAGTTTTTTACCCTCTTCTCGTAAGGTGAATGTGGCATTCAGTTCTCCGTGCGTGTGCATGCATGCAAAGCTGTATCTCAATAACAAATTAGCCAATTTGTCTCTAATTTTAACACAACAAAGGATCTTAGCATGAAAGAATATCACCAAACATTAGCCGATATCCGGATAAAAAACTGAATCCAAATCGGATAAAATTCTGGATATATATCAGAAACTACTGGTTAGATCGGGCTTAATTATTAACACAACATTGAGTGTGCCCATATACTAGGATTCCACAACTTTTGTTGTCTAAAAATCTTGAAAATCTGGATAACTTTACAATGTGACAAAAATGTCAAAACCATATTGAAATTCTTACAAGAATTAGTTTCTAAACCATACCATAAGTTGTGTGTACACACCAACTCACTATCACACACCGTGTTACCTTTGAGGTGATGCATGATAATTTAGATTTTGTGGTCAGTCTAATCTTAACGGTCAAGACCACACAAATGAACATTAGCATTTTGTCTTATATTAGATCATTATCATACCATATTGCAGCCAAAGGTAAATTTCATTTATTCTACCAACTGAATTTGATCTGAGCTCTGACATTTATCGATTATTAAATGAGACATTTATTTCCGTGGAATTCTTGTTCTGACGAGCTATGATGTAACTCTACAGTTTACTCCTAAGCAGGAAGTACATCTTTAACCCTCGAATTTGTTCAAAAAAATTTCAGTTTTCTCATAAAATGTCCATTTACAGACCAAGAGAAGACTATTTTTGAAAATTTACCACTGAGGTAAATTAAAAAAAATAGTCTTCTCTTGGTCTGCAAAGGGACATTTCTCAAGACCACTGCAGAAGCCGTTTTTGACTGCTATAAGTGTGAAAGGGTTAACTGTAGCATATAAGACAACTAGGTACTGTTTATTGACATTAAACTGGTGCTGGAACAGTTAACATTTTCAACCCAATACACCAGATATTGTAACACTATTCTATCGAATTAGTAACACTATTCTATCGAATTAGTTTCCTCTGTTTTCGTTTTCTAATATTCAGAAGCTAAGTCACTAAATGTGTTGCTGCCATGAATCTGGCTGTAGTTAGGCAGTCATGCATTGCAGTGACACTGCGGAAATGACATAATTCTCATCCAGTCCTTATAAGCATGCAGATGACAATGTGTTGGCCGGAGTTCTAAAATTGTTTCTTGTTTTCCTCGATTGAGTGAATAAATAGGATTTGAATGGAATTTTCTGTTTGTCCGTTTCTTCCAAGCGTCATTGTATCAGTTTTTGACAAGTTTTCACCACTGGTAGTGATGCTTGAATAACTTGATGCCGGTACTGTTTAGCCTATGCACCCACCTTTGCCAAAGCTCTTGTTTGCTGCCTCATGTGTGGCAATGACACAATGTGCAGGAATTCATTGCAGAAACACGCTGTTGCCACATGTGAACTGATTTTGTTTTTGAGTGACCTCCATAGTTGATTCGCAGTTAATCATGCTCCCCTTCTCATGAGCTGTGAATGCAGTTCTTTTGAGATATATTCTGTTAGCATGCAAATAAATGTAAGCTATTGTTTGGTCACCTTTCTGTATTTCAATAGTGATGCAGCAGGTTATGAATGCACTGTGAACCAAAGTGATTTATGCTTACTGAAATCTTACAGGTTATAATGGCAACTAACAGACATGATACGCTTGATCCAGCCTTGCTTCGACCGGGACGATTAGACAGAAAGATTGAATTCCCGATGCCAGACAGGCGACAGAAGCGCTTGATCTTCTCAACAATCACAGGCAAAATGAATCTCAGTGATGAGGTAGACCTGGAGGATTATGTGGCTCGACCAGACAAAATTACAGGAGCAGATATTAATGCTATATGTCAAGAGGTAAAGTACAAATAAAAACTGCTTTATTCTTTATCTTGCTACAGCCATCCATTCTTTGAAGGATGCCGACTAAATAATAATTTAATTCTGTCATATCTGCTGCAAGCAAATGTAAAATACAATTTCTAGACGTATATGTATTGACTTTTATTTTTGCGGAAACTTGTTTCTATCTAGATTATGCCAGTGTGACGTTGTTTCAGGAAAATCTTGCATGCTCTGGGCCTTTAATAGTTTTTCTGTTCACCAGGGATTCTCATAATGGTCCTTTTGAGGGTATATACCCCCAAATCCAACTTGGAACTCCAAAAAGTAGTGGCAATGGGTTCCATGGGACACCTGGAAATATTGTATGATTGCAAAATACTGATTATAGTTTTATAGTTGTTGTTTGGTTTTTTTTGGCACAAAAATACCGACAAAATCTAGCATAGCGCCCCATAGTTTAAAGCTGTGAGAATGAATCAGTTAAACAGTGCATGGGAACCATGGATTACTGTTTGGAACCGCCAGATTTCAGCTAGTAACCTACTAGCTAGTAAGATTTCAGAGTGTGAGGTAGCTGGGACCTCCAATTTAAATACCATGAGAAACACTGCTGTTGACATTGCTAGTACTGCTAAGCTATATGCAATATAGGCTCATAACCACGGACTGATTTTCCCATTAGCCAATTAGCCAAAGGCTAGTAAAACTGAAATCTGGCTAATGAAAAGCAGAATAGGCTAAATCATTGGCTTATGGTTAAAATTAATTTGATTTTCTTGATTGGCAGATATCCTGACTAATTCCAGCATTTCAATTGCAAAGCAGATTCCTGTTTAAGTTATTGAATATTTTGAAACTAATATAACTGCCTAAGGCAGCAACAGCTTCTAGTCAAATTAGTTCCAAAATATTCAAGACCTTTCTTATATAGTAAGACCCGATTGTCTTCGGACTGTAGAATTGATAGTATTAACTAATGATGACTGACTAAAAACATGTTTATAAGTGACAATGAAGTAAAAATGTGGCTAAAATATTTAAGATTTGGCTTTAAAATCTTATTTGGCTAATCTATTGGCTAGAACATTGCAAAAGCCAGATGTGTCTCTGATAACTTTAAGTATAAAACAGCAAAGTGTCAAGGTCCTTAACTTAGCAGCACAGTTCTCATAGTGACTACTGAGTGAGTATTTAACATAGTAACATGAAGAAGAAAGCTAGTTTAGCTATGTTCAAAGCTGAGTGATATTGACTTTCTCATGAGGATAATGATAACTAACAACCAGAAAAATCCAAGACTCATGAAAACCCTGGCGCAACATCAGAAGCCATACTAATAGGTATCATGGAGTAAATTAATCAAAGTTCCATGGGAAATATGAACAAAGTATACACTGTATTTTATGTCACTCATCTCTTTATCCAACCCTCTAACAGATTCTCATAAAATGATGATTCATCATTTGCGAAAGGGAAATCCCAAAGGTTGAATCTTATTGGGTAATATGGAACTATCTGAGGAGAGATATAATTATATAACTATCACCTTGGTGGTGGGGGTGGGGGTGGTTTCTGTCCGTTGTCCGTCCGCTCATACAAGATTTTTAATCAGGACTATAGTTTAAATGATTTTTCACCTAGAGGCACCAAACTCGGGATATGGATGCATACTAGCCTAAAGGTGCATCATGTATCAAAATTAGGTCAGCGGGACTTACTTTTCGTAGTTCACTGAACAACATAGAAAATTCTTGTCCAGGCTGTAATTTCCAGAGTCGTATACCGTAACCAAACTGAGTGTATGGATGTATTGTAGGTTAAGCAGCAATGTCTTCCAATCCAATTATGTTCAAAATATTCAATAGTGCATTTCATTTTGTTTTGAAAAGATGTTAAGTTATTTCTTAGTTTTACTGTATCTAGTGTTAAAAAGGTGCATTCAGAACATTTCATAACTAAAATGTTTCTGCTTTTGTTTTGGAAAATTTTAAACTTATTTCTGAGCTATACTGTAATATGAAAATTATGCACACTGCTGACAAATAATCACCACTCGTCCTCCACTCGAATGACAACTACTTCCAGTAAATACCTATCTAAGAAGATGCTTGTAAAAATCACCAAAGAGTCTGATATTTAGCATGTTTATGCTTGTGTGGTCCATCCACTCACACACCCTATGCCTGTTTAAGCATTCCCGTGAACTATTAACTCTTACCACCCTGGTGTCAAAATCTTTAATTTAAGATGAACTGATACTAATTTTTCAACAAATTTGGTGGGAGATGGTACTATCGTAGACAACAACATCGTCCACCAAAATTGTTGAAAAATGTACACCAGGTTTTTTTATATTGACACAGTACTTAAAAGATAGAATATTGACATCAGAGTAGTAGTGTTATGACAAATGACCATGCATGAGGCAGGATTAGTAGTATAATGACTGCATTGATTACGGAAATAAAGAATACAAAATTGATCAAATTCCTACATTGTCTTTAATAGATTCAGATAGTGAAATAGAAAATCGATAGCATCACAGTTGGGATTTTGATGGTGATAACATTTTTTTAAATGAAGGCCATGAACATAATTATAATAACAGAGATGTTCCAATATTACTAGAAATCATTTAGTGTATTTTATGTTGGTGTTTATTCTTTAATATTTTTTTCCCCAGGCTGGCATGCAGGCAGTTCGAGAAAATCGTTATGTCGTTCTCGCCAAGGACTTTGAGAAGGGATACAAAAACAATATTAAGAAAGATGAAACTGAGCATGAATTCTATAAATAGAAAATTCTTCATATTTATTTCCACTATCTGTCATTGTAGCTAATATGTTCTTATATATGTACATAAACATTTACAATACATTATTTTAATGTGTGTTTGTGTATCTGCTTTTTGTCTCCCAGCATTGCCATGCGATTATAGATGTAGACAGTTTAGCATTTTGAGGTGTTCAGTACTGAAACTAACCTTGTGTCTTATAACAAAAAACAAGTGCGCACTTGTGTAAATCACTACGTTAGCGTTGCTAGAATAGTGTGGAAACTACGTCTAAGAGCGCTGCTGTTAGTACCCACGCTCTACCACTGAAATTCGAGAGTCCGATAGCTGGCATCAACAGTGTCTGAACACCACGGAAATAATCTACGTCTGAATGGTAAACGTACAAGACAGTACTAGCACAATCGCTGACGCCGCCCACCACTGAAGTGTGGGTAGTCAACGTCGTATAGTAACATTCCTGTGCTTGGCCTACAGGGTGTTATTGGCGCACTATTGGGCCTATTCTACGAGAATGGAAAAGCTGCTTGTGAGTAGTTTTCTTCGTATAAACCGTATGAGTGGGCTGTAGCTCCTTATAAAAGGGCTGGTTACGTCATGGCTTCTTGTGCATGCATATTAGTCTGGCAGAAACTAGTTTTCTCAAGCATTCATTTGTTAATATAAACTGCGCATGTCGATTCTGAACCTACACCGTGTCTCAGAACCGATTCCGTAATGAGGTCCGACTTGATTGAGCATGTTTACTAAAACAAAGCACCATGTTGTATAAAAGGGTGATTATTTGGAGGAAAGACCATGCTCAGTAATTCGAAGTGGGATTACTTTAACTTGTATCCCTCAGTATCCGAATTTATGCACCTATTAATGATTTACACAAATTTAGCATAATTTTTAGCTCGACTTTACGAAGTAAAGCAAGCTATTGTGATACCCTGCTTGTTGTCTGGCGGCGCGTCATCCAGTTTGCGTTTAGCTCAACTTTTCTGTTTATATCTCATGTTTGGTTAATCATACTGGACCCAAATTTGGGCACATGCTTTCTTATAATGACATGGCATTGCAGAAGGACCCTCGGGTCAAAAGGTCATGGTCACTGTGATCTTGGTAAAAACCTTGGGTATTTTCAGCTTTAACATTTTCCGTTTAGCTGATCTTTTCTCTTTATTTCTCATGGTTGGTTATCCATACTGGACCCAAACTTGGACACATGCCTCCTTATAATGACACGGCATCACATAATGATGTTGTGGTCAAAAGGTCAAGGTCACTGTGACACATCCGTTGTCCATCCATCAACTTTTGTTTTAAAACGCTACTCATTAACCGCTTGGGAGATTTCAAATTCTTTGACTGGAAGAATCCTATGGAGCGAGGCTTCAGAACTTATATACATGATTTTGATTGGTCAAGTTTTTTGGTGAAAACCTTAGATTTTATTAAAAATTTATTGGAAATTGTCAAAACACTACTCCTCATTATTTACTTTGCCTGGAATGGGGCTAGGCTTCAGAGCCTGTATACATAATTTTGAATGGTCAATTTTTTGGGGTGAAAATCCGAGATTTTATGAAAGATTTATCAGAAATTGTCAAAACACTCCTCATCATTAATCGCTTGACAGATTTCAGCCCTGGTTAGCTGGACAAACCCTATCGCGGTAGGCTCCAGCATATCCATTCAGAATTTTAATGGGTCGATTGTTTTGGTGAAAATCATAAATTTTATGAAAAATTTGCAGGTAATGTTATCCAAATATTTATGGAAGGATTCTATAGTGGTAGGGTCTAGAACTTCATTTCAGAATTCTTTTTTGGTCGATTTTTTTGTGGCCATTTGGATTTTTTGAAAATTGGCCAGAACCATTTAAAACACTACTTAATTAGTGGCCCGATTTCAACAATATGTGGGTGTACCAATCCTATGGCAGTAGGCTTCGACATATCAAACGAGAATTTTGATTGGTCAATCTCTTTGCTGGCCATCTTGTATTTTTTCACAAATTATCCATGGCTACCTGTATTTAGCTGTAAATGGTTCAAATGCTAATGTCAAGGTGAGAGTTACCAGGCTTTGGACATCTTGTTGATAATGGTATTGATAAGCCTTCTATATTTATTAGCTCACCTGGCCTGAAAGGCCAATTGAGCTCATGTCGTGGCGACCGTCGTCCGTCCATCCGTCACCTTTTTCTTTAAACGACTTCTCAAGAACCGTTGCACCAATTTCAATATAATCTAGATCGTTACCAGAGTCTTCTAGATTAGCTTGTTTATAAACCGATTAGGTTCAAATAATTATCCAGATACTCAAGAGTTCAGTGACATAGGTTAGCGTATGTTATCATTCATAGCACATCTCTGGGTAATTCCAAGATCAACCAAGCCCAAACACGGCAAATTCTCTCTACACTATCTATTACTAACTAGAACTATTATTCTCCAAATCAACAAAATATGAACATTGAAAAACTGTATTCAATAATACAAATTACAGAAGAACTAAACTATCGATCATGTACAAGATTTATCACATTTCCTCTAGAATTACTAAATACATATGTGTTCCATAGATTGAAAGAAGTCGGTTAACAGATACTGTAACTATACATTGCTCACTCGACATATACGATGGCTTTTCTAACTCATCATATGTAAACTTCACTGGTGGCTTGCGATGGACTGGACAACTCTCTAACACCCGGACCACTCGATTGAGTATCACGTTTCACTATCAATAACATTATCTGGAAAACCACCAACACAATCATCACTCTTAACTCTTCGTTTACTTGTTCCAGTGAATTTGGACTATGATCTGTGTCATCAGCAACATTTGCTGAAGGACTCCGAAGCCACAGCATCAATTGTGACGGACTCCTCTTCAGCATCACTGACAGACTGGTATCGGAGTCATCAGAGACAACACCCTCATCATTAGTATGTTGCCTAACAGTCTGCAAAGTATTTTGTGGCAGAAAAATATCTACGTCGACGTTCCAGTGGAAATCCAGATGCAGACTTGTCTGTCTTGAGGCGTATTCCTCATAATCACTATCATCTGCAACTGCAAGCTCCATTGGTCTGCTGGTTTATGATCGGTCAGCTTTTTTTGCTTACGTTGCCAATAGACTTTTCATGGGCAAAACTTGATCTCCAATATGACCAACTGGCAGAAACATATTTCGATGAATGGTCTTAATGGGCTTATCAGATTATTCCATTTTCACAAGATACACAGGAATAGAATCGTTCAGCCTCTTCAACACAACATAAATCAGAAGCCCACCTATCAGCTATCTTACTTCTACCTTCTGACCCAACGGTACGTGTTAATACACGATCTGGTTCCAACAGATTTTCTCTAACACTGATCATACTGAATTATATTCTTTCTAGTATGTTTCCCCATATGACAAAGAGCAGTGTTATAATCATTCTGAAGACGAGCACGTAGATCCCTGACATATTGAGAATGATTTGAGCCGGAGACACCACTGCGATTGATCCCAAAAACATCTATAAGCAATCTCCTCTCGTCCAAATATCAAATAGTATGGTAAATAAACTGTGTACTCACACTTAGTACAGTTGTAAGCATGTACAAGGAAAGAAATATGGTGAACAAAATGTTGCTTGGCATCAACATGTAAGGTACCTAACATAAAACAGAGTCCTATTAAACCTTTCAGATTGGGGATCTCCTTGAAGGTGATATGGTGTGGTTCTAGTCTTAGCCATACCAACAACTTCGAGCAACTCCTTAATTAAAGAGCTCTCCAAATTGTGACCCTGATCCGAATGAAGACGCTTGGGTAATCTATAGGTAACAAAGAAATTTTCAATGGCACCTTGACAACCGTCTCCATTTCTTGATACCTCATATGATAAGCCTGTGCGTAACAAGTGAAATGGTTTTATGTACCAGTATGTTTAGTTTATTTACGCTTAAATTTTCAAGGGTCAGAAAGTCCATGCAAACATGTTTCACAGCACCTGTTGCGTGCATCTTCACCAATGGAGCATAATTGTGAGCTAGATTTGTTCTTCTGATATACCAATTCTTGATGTGTGTTTCAAGAGCTGTTCTACGATTCTTAATACATTATAGTATACGTTTAGTAACTGACAAACAAGACTAACTATGACATGAAGTTCTAGATACGGACTACTTTATTAATAAACATCCAGACCTAATCAGGTCTTACAGTTAAAGCTGACGCTCCACTTATATAAACATCCTTCCGTTTTTGGAAAGAAAACAAAATCTGTTTCATGCATGTGATACATAAAGATTAAATGATTAATTGCCAATTGTAAAATAGACCTGTGTCTTGTTGACTATTAGTACTACTACTCAGATTATAGGAATTGAATATTCATCCCTATATCACTACTACGAAAGGTTATATGAATTAAATATCCATTACTATATCACTACTACGAAAGGTTATAGGAATTGACTATTAGCACTACTACTCGTATTATAGGAATTGAATATTCATCCCTATATGACTACTACAACAGATTATAGGAATTGGATCTTTATCAACATGTCAATGATGATATTATTTATCTACATGGACTAGTAAACTCTGGACACGTATTATCATATACCATTTGGATTTTACCTTGGCACTACTTGATAATCACACGGATAGATAGGTGGTTTGGTAGTTCTAATGGGCATATACAGGAGTTAGCTAGTCGTATTCGGCGACGAGTTACTCGTGCCTACCCCAGCACGAATCACGAGGGAGTTACATATCTGCATCTGGACACTCATTGATGCATTAAGCGGAGAACCCGCCTTCAAGGAGAAGTTATTCCTCATAGAACACGGGAGCCTACAGACATTAATGGCAACCGCGGTTTGGATTGAGAATTTCTTGGAGCGGGAGAAAAACAATCGCCGTCAACTTCACCCAATAAACGAAGTGAACGATGCCAACCTCGTAATCATCACCGACAACCCAACTGCATCAGCATCCACATCAGCATCAGACCCGCAAACACAATCAGCACAACCCACCAGTGTGTACTGTAGATGGCTGCAGTGTTGTTCCTCCTTTCCATATGATCAGTTTTCTGCATACCGGATAAGGGAGTGTTTGCGGATAATGTTGACTCGTGTTGATGATCGTGATGTTCTGTTGTAGGAAAGTCGGTGTTGCTGTGTGACGCTGGTGTAATGCGAGGTGGGCAGATCCAGGTTTCCAAGTTGGGGAATGCCAAGTCTGTTGCTGTTGCAGAAAAGTAGGGTTGCGGGAAGTGATAAACGCCCCGCATTCGTGCCAGAGGGAATGTTGTGGAAAAAGTGTCTCTAACTTTTTCTGTTGCAAAAGCTAGGTGCATGTTATCCATGTTGTTGATGATGTTGAATGTCTCTGTTATACTTTTTATATAACCGGGCAGGTATGTAATGTTTGCGCAATGTGGAATTGACGTATCCAGCCTTGCAGGCAAGTGTGTTCTGTATGCCCCTGGCTTTCTGTGTCTTGGTGTGATGTTCTGACTGCTCACGGGGGTGTGGGGGTGGGGTGTGGAGAGGGTAGGGGGGCTTGATAGGGCGGTTGTGGTCAGGGATGCCATTTGGATAGGAAGGGTCATCTCCCATTAACCGACAGTTGGTACTCCGTCATAGTTTTTAAGTATCGGGAATATTCGAGCCGAGAGTCTGCTGAACAGGCTGCTTCCCTGCCAACCACCAGCGGGAGGGGGAGGGGGGTTGCTCAGGTGCAGGATGCCACCTCCTCTGTAACAGTTGACTCTCATATCTGAAGCTTGACAGTCAACAGACGATGAGTGGAGTGTGAAATGAACAGGACCAGTGATGTCCGAACTTGGTGCATAGACTAGAGATGCCAGTTGGGAGAGTGGGTGGTGGTGCTAACAGATGGGGTGCACCTTGGAGTGGGAGTGGTTCGGCGATTTTATGACTTGGAGGGGTACATCAAGTTGTGCGGTTTTGCTGTTCTTCAAAACAAGCCAAGGCCTCATCAAGCCTCTTAACTTCCATGCTATTTATTACATGTTCCACCCCTCAAGAAGCATGGCCCGGGGCAGCCTCAGCTTCCGCTTGTGATAACTCTATAATTGGGGTAATAGCATGAAGTGGGTGGGAATGGGAAGAGGTCGGTGGAACAACTTTTCCATCCTTCCCCTTGAATAGCACAAACGAGAAAGTCTTCAGATACGACTTCCCAGATCGTGTAGACCCGCTCTGAGGAGGGAGGGGGTGGGTACGTATTTCGTCATCGTCCTCAGCATTAGTCATATGTTCGCCGGACTCCTGGCTTGGTAGGAGAGGGTCAAACTGGCACCACGGTGCTCTGGATTAATGTTGGGAATACTTGTTTCCGTAGAGACATCTGTCTGGATACCGGTGTCACGTGGAATGCCAAGTCCGAGCTCTGGCACTGGGTCATCACTGACACAAGGTTACAGTCGATCGAAGTGGATGACTGAGGTCAGGCCATCTGAGGCGCGGATATTGTAGGTCACGTCCAACTTCTTACCTACTACCACATAGGGGCCTTTCCACTGGTAACTCAGTTTACTCAGCACGTTTGCAGAACATCGCAAATCGTGAACCCAAACCATTTTCCCCACCTCATACAGGTCTCCATGCACTCGCCGGTCATGCCATATTTTCTGACGCCGGTATGTAGTGGATAATGTTGCTCTCACTAACTCATGGGTCTATTCTATCTGCTGCCGCATGAGCTCTACATAGTGAGATGGTGAATTTTTCTCCCCTGGAATCCTGGGCATGGCCAGATCCAGTGGTAAGGCTAATTCCTGGCCTAACAGCTGAGCAGTGGTATAACCCATGCTGGAATGTATCGAAGTGCGATATGCCATGAGCACATATGGGAGTCGTAGATCCCAGTCACGATGATCAAGGAGTGTCCTTTGTGAGCATCTCCGTGAGGGTTTGATTGAAGCTCGCCACCTTTCCATCGCTGCAGGGGTGATAGAGTCGTCCTTGTTTTAATGATATGAAACAATTGGCAGAGCTCGGAGATCAGCCGGCTCTCAAAATTACTGCCTTGGTCGGAGTGCAGTTCATAAGGCATACCGAAATGACAGAACACATTGCTTGTCAGGACCTCCGCTACCGTGGATGCCTCTTGGGTCGGCAAAGCAAATGCGTCTACCTACTTCATAAAATAATCTTGTAATACGAGGATGTACTTGTTTCCTTCATCCGTCGTATTCACGGGTCCGAGCACATCAATATCCACTCGTTCCCATGGTGCACCAACAATTTTAACTTGTAAGGGTGCGGAATGGTGCTGGCCAACAGCACGTCTTTGGCATGGGACACATCTGGTGACCCATGCCTTCACACTATCGCGTATTCCAATCCAGTGGAATCTCTGTTTGATTCTGTCTGTTGTGCGATTGACGGCTAAGTGTCCAGTGTTATCGTGCAGCTGTTGCAGAATAATTTCATGATAACGCTCAAGAATCCCTATCCTGTTATTAATGTAGAGAATGGCATCTTGCATATGGCACTCTCCAAACCTCTGATAGTAGTATTTTGCTGTTGCAGAAAGTGATGTAACAGATTCCTTAGGAGGACGTACCCCTTCCTGGATCCATGTGTATATGTTTCGTGTTTGCACGTCTGTTGCTTTTTCGTGAGCGACTGGCTCCGTGTCCCACTCTGCACACCGCAATTCGGGGAACACCAGAGATGGCTGTGTAGTATGTGTCAAGGTGGTGGCCACTTCTTGTTCATCCTCGAGCCTGATTCTGCTCAGGGCATCGGCATTCCATGCAGTTTGCCGGATCTATGAACAACGGTGAAGTTAAAGGCCTGCAGGTATTCCTGCCACCTCGCTACCTGGCCCTCTAGATTTTTTAGGTTTCTGAGCCAGCGTAGGGAGGCGTGATCTGTATGCAGGGTAAATGGGCACCCATACAGAAAAGTGTTTGTAATACTTGACGAAATACACCGCAGCTAACAATTCCCTCTTAGTGGTCACGTAATGTTTCTCTGTTTTGTTTAGAGTACGCAAACCATAACTCAGTACCTACTCTGTCCCATCTTCTGTGACCTGAGATGGAACTGCACCAATGGCATAAGCCGATGCATAGTGTCCAAGATGAAATTGAAGTTATGGTTAGGATGAGCAAGAATTGGTGCGGTTGTCAAATGTTCCTTCAGCGCCCTGACGGAACCCTCACACTCACTCATCCACTCAAATGGTCGATCTTTTTCGCTGATCCTAAATAAGGGTGCTGCGATCTCACTAAAGTGATGAATGTAATGACAATAGTATTGGCAGAGACCAAGGAAACTGCGGGTGTCCGTGACTGAAGTGGGGGTTTGTTTTTGAAGGTTGAGGAGCCACTCCATTGCTGGATATGCTGTGTCCCAGGAACTCGATGCTCTGTCTAAAAAGATGGCACTTTTTGGGTTTGAGCTTAAGATTCGTGGTATGAAAACGCATTAAGACTTTGTCCAAGTCGGACAGAGTCTGCCCAAACGAGGAGCCAAAGACGATTACGTCATCGATATAACAGAGACAGATCTCGCATTGCAGGGTAGTTAATACCTGCTCAATGAGATGCTCGAACATTCCATGAGTGTTGTACAATCTGTAGGGCATCTTGCGGGATTGGAAAAGACCGTCTCCACACACAAACGCAGTCTTCTCCCTGTCAGCGTCATCCATGGCTACCTGCCAGTACCCACTAGCTAAGTCAAGGGTACAAAACCACTTGGCTCCAGACAAGGAATCTAAGGCCTGATCTATCCGAGGTAACGGATAAGCGTCTTTGACACTAAGATCATTAAGGCGGCGGTAGTGGATACAAAACTGCAACATTCCATCCTTTTTGCCTGCTAGTACTATGGGACTGGCCAGGAGGATGGTGATAGCTCTACTATGCCTGTCTGCAACATGTCGTTCACTTGTTGATGTGCCTCTGCCTCCTTGTTAATGGGAAGATGTCACACGGGTTGTCGAATGGGCTCGTTGTTTTCAGTGTCGATGGAGTGACGCACGAGATGAGTCTCCCAGGTCCATATCTCCGGCCGAGAAACTGTCGCGATATTTATATAAAGGTTTCCATATGTCACTTTTATGAGATCACACCAATCCAAATGTGGCATGCAAATATATGTTGTTACAGCTGTAGGTGCAGTAGGAGGTGTCTCCAGTGATATCACATCCACCAGATGGCCACGATGAACTCCAGGTGCAAGTGTTATTGGATCCGTTGTGGCACTGAATACCTGGAAGGGTATATGATCCTTATTTGTGGTGTTCACGATCATCCGGGGACTGGCGCATTATGAGGTGATTATATATTCATGGTCGGGTTCCAGCATAGCTATGTGTGTGTTGTTTCCTAACTGTGGTGCGGTGGCCCATAAGATTTTCTCCTGTCCCGGCTCAACTGTGGCTGTAGATGCCAAAATCACTGCACATGTGTCATACAGTGATGATTCCGGTCCATGGGGTATGCGTCGGCCGTGTATATCTAATTTCTGTTGTCTGAGGAAATCAGAGCCAAACAGGGCATTGTTTTGAATAGAGACTATGACAACTCGCTGTATGAATTGCATTTCCTCTATCTGTATTACGAGGTTTACTGTACCAGCCACAGGAACATCGGCTCCGGTAGCTGTTTGCAGAAATATGTTTGTAGGCCTAAGGGGTGGTTTCTTATGAGGTGGGATGCTCTCATACAAGTGCTTGTTGAAGACGGTGATGGAAGCTCCAGTGTCAATGGCGGCACTGGTGGAAACGCCACTCAACAGGCAAGCACACTTATATATTACTTTGCGGTGTGCCTGTGGAAGAGTTTCCAATGATACTGCCTGCAGGATTGTTTTTGGTGCAGTATCACCCTGTATATAGTCGGCCTGTTTCCGGATAGCTTCCATGAGTGCAGTTGGTGGCTGAGTGAGGAAGGGGCCAATCCATCGTCACTGCTGCTGTGATTGCTTAGGCGATGATGGAGCTGGGGTAGCAATGGTGGTGTCATTGATGCTGTTTCAGTGTACTGTGAGTTGGTGTATACAGCAGTGCGGACAGGACTGGTGTGGTCATGGATGGGGGCTACCTGTGCGAGCCACTTTTTGCAATGCATCATGGGATGTTTAGTTGAAGTGCAGAAGAAGCAATGAAGGTTACCGTCCTGTGAACGATGCTTCTTCTTACGGATCCACAATACCGAATGTTGACTGCAGTCTGCGTCACTACTGCTGCTGCTGGTTATAGTGGGTGATGCTGTTAGGACTTGTGAATTGCATACCACTAAGGGGCACCGGGTGTTAAGTGCCTTGGCATTGCTCATGGTGCTTGTATAAACATTGTTTCAGCAGAGGTGCTACAACCTACCACTGCCGTTTTACATAGGAAAGAAGGTTTGTTAGATACAGATGTTGCAGGGTCACAACCTCTGGCAGTGGGAGATGTCAGTGCTGTGAATGCCGTGTGCATCATTGGTACCGACATATTCGAAGCCGGGTGTGTGTGAGTGCATACTGTCATGGAAGAGTGATTTGTTGTGTTGGCCACCTGACGTTGTTGTCTGGAGGCCGCTGTTGAGCCAGGTTGTGAGAGTGGGCACCATAGTGACTCTGTAATCGGTGCCCGTTCTAGTTTAACGGGATCTCAGGCTGAGGTGTACATCAGTCTGCAGTAGGAGTTGTGGACGGAGGGCGATTTGGACATCACTCCTTCCACTGACCCGGCTGACCACATACAAAACATGTGTTTGGTGGCTGTATAGATCTCATCATATTTGTTGCTGGTTGTGCTGTCGACTGTGTTGCGGCCATGGTGCTGAGTGTGATGACCAAGTTGGTGAGTGCGGAGATCTGTTTTGTTATCTCTTCTAACCTATCATGCATGTTCTGATGATTGTTATTATTGTGCTGGTTCCCGCATCCTGGGGCATTGTTGTGCCCACCCCTTCCCCCCCCCCCCCTGATGGGATTAACTATGCCCTCTTCCTTTAGATGCATGATTTTGACTGGTGGGTTGTTCTGATTGTGTTTGTGGGTCTGATGCTGATGTGGATGCTGATGCAGTTGGGTTGTCGGTGGTGATTACAAGGTTGGCATCGTTCACTTCATTTATTGGGTGTAGTTGACGGCGATTGATTTTCTCCTGCTCCAAGAAATTCTCAATCCAAACCGCCTTTGCCATTAATGTCTGTAGGCTCCCGTGCTCTATGAGGAATAACTTTTCCTTGAAGGCGGGTTCTCCACTTAATGCATCAATGAAAGTGTCCAGATGCAGATATGTAACTCCCTCGTGATTCGTGCTGGCGTAGGCGCGAGTAACTAGTCGCCGAATATGACTAGCTAACTCCTGTATTGTCTCCCCGGTTCGTTTATGTACGTTCTTGAGCTGCAGACGACTCATCTCACCGAGGGCCATGTCCCCGAATCTCTCTGAGAACGTGCGTTCCAGTTCCATGTTTGTTGGTGTGTGATCTGAGCCCAAATCTGCCAGGACTTGAAGTGCTTTCCCGGACAGTTTTACGGCCAAATATTCTCCCATTTGATGATCTGTCCACCGATTTGTACGACTAATGATTTCGAACTGGCACTTGTAATTAGCCCAATCATTCTTCACACTAAGTTCAGGAGGGAGAATGATCCGGCCATGGCCATGATATGAAGTTGTGGGCGTGAATCCAGATCATGGTGCTGGGGAGACTGACATGAATGTGGATGCTGGTCTGCGTGTTGGTGGTGATGTTGGTGGTAGTTCCCAATGATGCTCCCCCTGATGACGTGTCCGTGAGGGCGACTTCTGACGATAGTGTTGTGCACGATATGTAGGGTCCGCTGAATACTGCTCTGATGTGGGTCCATAGATGAGTGTTGGTCTATAGACTGGTGGTGGTGTGCTGTGTAAACGACGTGGACGTGCTATTGGCTGATGCAACGGGTGTACAGGAGACTGACGGGGTTGGTGGGTGCTGTGTGGTGTTGTTCTTCTGGATTATTGTTTCCAAGGGAGGTGCCACATCTCCCAATTCGTATCGTGGTCCCAATGGGTAATATGGTGACGACGTACATACCGGTGGGGATGCGGGATATGGTGCATAAGGTTCCGGCCATTGGTCACCCTGTGATGACGCTGGTGAACATAATGGCTGTGAAGAAATAGTATGCGCCCATAGGGGTCTGTGTCATGGTCGACCGTGATCCGCATAGATGTTGGTTACCTATTGCAGATATCCGACCGTGTGATAAATTGAGTTGCTGCCTGCGAGGCATCACGGAATGTTCCCTCGCTGATCGGCGAAAACGTGTGTAAAAGCGGTGTTGGTTGTTCCGCAGTGGGGAAATTTCTAGCATGGTCAGTGAGCACGAGGGCCGTTCTCCCATCATATGATGCTACTTCCAAATCTAGGGAGTGATGACTGTCTGATGAAGGAGACTGAAACGTGCGTGTGTTGAGGGTAGGTGTGGGTTCGCTTCTCGTTCGAGCCCCACATCAGGTACCACTTGTAGCTTGCGGGGATACACCCTAGTCCATTGTATTGCTCCGCTCCATTGCACCACATGTACAGGATGCGCAAGAGCGCTGGTTAGCTACTTTTCTTGGGGTTGCGGATCCCGTATCGCAACTCTCCAGAAGGTACAAAGACCGGCTTCTAGAGCTGGTGGAATGATAATGTTCCAGTTGGGCCGTGCGACCATTGCCGCCGAGATTGAACTTCACGGTCTCATCCCAACTGTTCATGTCACCGGTATGTCGATCCATTAACTAGTTTAAAATTCTGGACATGATGATACTAATTAAAAGTAAATAACTACACAAACAATGGTACTCGTTTGCTAGTAAGTGAGCAAGATAATACAGTACATAGAACCAGACTGGTGTTCTTTCTACGTGGGCTCGCCAATGGTACCTCACATATTCGTAAATCCCGCGAGGTATCCCCACAATGGCGCATCACAACGAGGCTACGTAAATGGTTTAATATAAACCAATTATACTCCTAACACACACAAAATAATATTGTTGCAAGAGTAAAGTGCCTCACGCGGGCCTCTGTCACAGGAAAATGCCTTTCTACACCAAAGCAGAGGAAAAGAGCTGGCAAAAAGGGCTACTCTTTTGATCAAACAAAAAGCTTTGACAAGTGTGTCAATCCTAGTGAGATTATAATTGATGTGATGCATGCTGGTTTACGTGAATGTGGGATGGATGATTTCCAAAGAATTTACAGGTCACCGTCTTATGTAGGTCCAAAGATACTGCATTGGTAGTTGCCGGTTTGTTTATATGGGCCTTCTGCTAAGTTCTAACCTACATTTAGTTATTAGATACGTTTCCAAGCTTTGGCCGCAAGTGGCAGGGATTCCTACCTATCTTTTGACACATGAGTCTAACTCGCGAAGATGCCCAGCTTCCCGAAGGTCGCCCCGCATAGCATCTTCCTCAGAAAGACAGTGTGTGTACATGTTACGGAGCGAGAGCTCCTGAATCATATGACGATCCGGTCACCATCGCACCATAACCACATAAAACATCACTAGGTCGATTTACAGTTCACATAAGCAATTTAGAAAGTGCAATAGCATTTATGGTGGGGAGTAAGAGGCAGATATCCATCACTAGTGACCTTCCCGTGAGGATGCGATGGGTTCTAATACTGCACCCAGTCACCATACCGAGTTGGATGGAGATCTGCCTCTCGTTCATCACCCATGTGTTACAGAATTAACATTTCACCTGTCATTAGGGTTATGTTCCAGAATGGCCAGAGATGCACTGCAGGCCGGTGTTACATAATATAATTTCTTTTTGCAGTGCTTCCTACATTGGCGGGGGTATCTAAACTAACTGGTGTCTGAAGATACAGGGGGAGTGTATGCGAAATCAGCACTTTAGTTATCACCGCTCGGAAACCTCAATAGTTTCCCAGAGTCGGACCCTGCCAACGTGTCGATTGGGAGTCCAGACAATTATTAATCCTTGCGGCTGGAGGATCGTAAAGAGAGACAATCACTCGCTATTAATAAGCGGTCCTAAGGTATTTGGCCAATTTATACAATCTAGCCAGTGTGCTGGGTTACATATCCACTACAGCTGGAAAAGAGACATACACAATGTGTCTCTTACGGAGAGATTGTCCTTAACTACTTTAAACCTATCCTATCGAGCTAGAATAGCCAGGTTTAGTCGGTCACATGTCAGGTTCGAGCAATGTGAGCATGATCGGTGACCTCAGTGTAAAATTGATGCTGGGGGAAATAGTGGTTCGGATATAGTGTTGCTTTATAGTATTGCCTAGCGTGCTGCATCCTAGAGTTTTTATATAAACAAAACAGAATAACTAGAATGGCTACTTGCCATATACATAACTAACTAATACAGTACTAACAGTATATCAGGCCATATGACCTTACGGTGCTCGTTAGTTGTAAGCACACGGAAATAAGGAGAATATATACATTATAAAACAGAAAATATAAAAATTAGTCATCAGTATCTTTTGCGGAAATAATGAATAGCTCAATAGTATAGTTACTTGAGTACCTATTGGTTATCAGTACAGTAAGAGTTTAAAAAATCATGGGAATTGATGTGCTACAGATGGGTAGTGCGAGGTGGCACGATTCCGAAGTTGCTGGGAAGATTTCCGCAGGCAGACTGTTGATTCGGCTCACTCTCAAGACGGTGAAGAAGAACGATGGTAGAAAGATGTCCATTAGATAGTCAGAATAACTAACACATAAATTTACACAGTAAATTGTAGTAAAGTGTCCGTCCGGTGACGGTAGTTTGAAAGTTGCCTGTAACATAGAGGGCTACAGTGGTAATTAAATATGCATGTACATAACTGGGTGCACTGAGCGGGATACATCGCATAGCTCTTGCGACACACCGGGCAGAGTCCCACCAGACTGTGGTCTAAGAGTTAATTAAAACACATGACATGCTGCGCGGAAGTTTGATACCACTTTTCAGCATGGCCCAGAAGATCCAGCGAGTTATCCACCAAGAATCACCTTGGCTCTACATGCTGTGGAATTACATCGGGCCCGCAACGCCCGTTTGCAGGGAAGCTCCTCTGTGAATGTTCCGGAAAGGGAATCCTTATTTAGTTAATTTGCCCTCGGATGGCCGTCCGAGAGCATACAAAAACTGGATCGCGGATGTTCAAGGCTGCTCACCGGTGCAGGAGATCTGAATTCTGAAGGGCACTGCTGCGGTGTAGGTACCACAGTCAGTAAGCAGTTAGCCCACGTCTAGAACTGCGCTGGTCGAGCAACCTTGCTGTGATGTCGGCTTTCTTGCTGAAGTCCTCTCGACTCCTGATTTTTGCCTCCTTTTATACTACTCGTGACGTCAGAGGCAGGATGCCCAGTCAATCAGCGGGCGAGCAGTAGCCAATCAGCGTGCAGCTAGAAAGGGTGACGTGACGATCACGTGATCAGCGCATTCCTCCATTCATTTAATACATACACGCGATTACAACGTCAAAGCAATATTTTGAAAATAATTTAAGTGAGCAATGCGTGGATAACTCGGCCATTTCTAGTCCGATTATAAAAACGTAAATGGTTCTGAAATCCTCGTTTCATTCCGGTCCTGATCCGTACCAGGTACGACGAGAATGGTGTGATTTGAAGAAATCACCAGTACCGACTCAGTACACTATAAGCATATACTCTCTCCCAATACTGACACGTATTACCAGGGAAGCTCTGAAGCGCGCACATGCGAGCTACGCGTTCTTACGGACTTATCCATTTTAATGAACCCTCTTTCATAGGGCTTTATACATGCGTACTATCCTACCAAGCGGGGTGGTGGTGGCGTGCTTGGAACGTACCCGGAGCAGTCGTCCCGTACCCAGCCTAGCTGGGACGGTCCGTACCAGTCCGGCCGATCCGCGCTACATTTTTAATCTATTAAAGATTGAATATCAAAAAGGATAATAGGGCAACTATAAATATAAAGAATAACATCCTCAGCAAAATTTAGGCATATATTACAAAAAGGATTAGCAGTAGTCTTTGTTTTGAATATAAACTTGTTACGTGGTAATATATGATGTAATAACTTAAACTAAAACTGTTTAACTTTATTCTCCAGAGGATTTTTTTTGGGGAAAAGGACCATATATTAAATATTTTAGGCATTTGATAATTCAAATAAAATGATGACAGAAAACACATTTCCAGCCATTAAAATATTATAAAATATCTTAGAATTTTTGACACCATCCTACCATCAAATGCTTTCCGGTAATGAACGCAGCATAACCAAAGGTCAGCTCATTCTTGGAAGTTCCTCCAATTCTGGAGCACCTCCTTAACAGGAGTACTGTAAGTTCTGTTTAAGTTTAACTGTTAATAATCTACAGCACAGTAATGTTATGGATGGTTATTTCACATATCATATAGGGTGATTTCTTCTTAGCTCAGAGACCTGCCATCTGAGACCCGTAGGAGATCCCGAAGAGCCTGTTGAATGGCGCTTGCCACAGAGAGAGAGAGAGAGAGAGAGAGAGAGAGAGAGAGGGAGGGGGGGGAGGGAGGGAGGGAGAGAGAGAGGGGTGGGTGGGTGGATGTGTGTGCGTGTGTGCATGGGATAGTGTGCTTCCGGCCACACCTTGTTAATATTATCCACAAGATTCTGGCTGAAGTTATCTCTTAGCGTGCTTGTTCACTTTACTCCAAGATGCAGACTTGATGCTTCTGTGTGTATACTAGTATCACCGAGAAGAAAGTCAGGAGATATTGTGTTAATTGAGCGTCTGGTGTTAGGCTGGATACACAGTGAAATGCTTTTAGTGAGTTAGAGCTGATACCGCTCGAATTTGGCAAAGTCAATTGCATTGTTAATCAGTTTTTGTGCATCAGTCATAGCGGTACTCCTTAATCATCAGCACATGTACTGTTGTTACATAGAGCATTCCCAAACCGCATTCCAAAGTTGGTAGATTCCAATATGTGTAGCAGTGGGTCGATGTGAAGCTTGTAGAGATCTGTGCTCAGAATAGTCCCTTACCTAACACCTTGAAGTACATAAAAGATGTCGGAGTGGGTTCCATTCCATTTCACCTGGGATGTGGTGCCGAGATGCATGTCCTGAATTAGAGTCAATGTTTGTCATTGACCCCTGCAGAATATAGTCCCCATAGCATGTGTGCATGGTATGATATTGGACCACATAAACAGCGCTTTGATCTAGAGGTGTCCCCAGTAGAAAAAGACCTAGGCATACATATCGACAACAACCTTAAATTACACAAACCCATCGTGAAAACAGTCAATACGGCTAAGCAAATGGTAGGACTAATCAGACGCACATTCAGGCACTTAGATTGTAAAATCCTTTCTCTTCTAGTTAAGTCATGCGTTAGACCCTTCATCGAATATGGAAACCCAATCTGGTCTCCCCACTACAGCAATTACATAACCATGATTGAAAATGTCCAACGACCTGCCACAAAACTGCAGCCGGGAATGCAGACGCACCCTATGAAGACAGATTGCACTTTCTCAAACTACCGTCCCTAGCCTTCTGAAGACTCTGTGAAGACATGATTGAAACATGCAATTTCTTACACCACAAATACAATTATACTCTCAATGGCCTCATACTTGACCCTTCACAGAAAACTTGGGGTCATAGTCTCAAACTGACAAAATGCCACTGCAGTTCTTCACTCCGTGAACACTTCTTTAGCAATAGAGTGGTGAGCAACTGGAACTCACTCAGTCAGGAAGTGGTCCAAGCGCCTACCTTAAACTCCTTCAAAAGCCACATCAGTAGATTCTGGTCACATCATCTGTTCAGCACAAACCTCCATGACCCACTAGAAAAAGCTACTGTTCATTAAAAAGCACTGCTGTTTATTCTGGTAGTGACTACCCTATTGCAAGATCATGTAGCATGCACACAGTCCATAGAAATAAGTAAGAAAGTTACATTGCACACAGTCTGTCCTGAGATTACATCTGGTAGGGATTGCCCGATTGTATATGGTCAAAAAACTAAAGTTGTTACTGCCACCTTGCTACGCTTGTGTCAACAATTTCGGTCTGTGGATTTGGTTACAATTTACTTAGCACTGCCCATTGTTTCTGTTATTTCGGTGCATCTATCAGTACCATACCACGAGAGCACACGTTGGTAGGGACTGCCCTAATGTGTGTGATCCATAGTAAAGCAGATCTTGAGTTCATATCCTGGTAGGGACTGCCCTATTGTGTGTGATCCACGGATCTTCATCAACCCCTAAATGGTGGGTTCTGCCCTATCACAAATTGTACATCGTAATGCAACATAACCATGGCCCATCCGACATTGTTACACACATTGTTTCTTGTTAAGTTTGGTGCATGTATACATGCGGCAGTATCATACCCTGGGAACACAACCTTGTTAGGGACTGCCCTATCGTGTGCAATCAACTCGTGTGTATACAGTAATCTCTGGTGGTGCAGAAACAAATTTGCATAGTAAAGTAGCAAAATCTTGGCCCAGTGTAGTGCACATCATTCAATAGTATTATACTCATTGTTTCTGCTATTTTGGTGCATCTGTCCGCGTCATACTGCGAGAGCACACGCTGGTAGGGACTGCCCTATTGTTTGTACCTCGAGGATAAGATGATGAGATCTACCCCTACGAAACTGTTGTACACAGTAATTTATTGTAAACTGGCCCAACTGATAAGCCCATTGTACTACTAAAATCATTGTGGTATCTAACTTTGGATAAACGAAACAAAAACACCACCACAAAATAAATTGTGTAGATAAATAGCCATACTTGTACATATGTAATATATTGAAACTCCTTAACCAGAAGGAAGAAAATTCCCTGTGTAGAGCGTAAACTGTCAAGATTGGCAAAGGGCGTTCACAGGCCATAAGATTCACGGAACCTCTTAGGATTAATACTATGCTCTCAGAAAAACAGTATGGTTTTATAAGCGACTGATCAACAGTTCTCCAACTTTTGACTCACATGATCTTACATGAATCCTCTTCTGACAGCAGGCACCAACTCGCAGTTCTGGGCTGCATACACTGGTGGGCTGACTCAGTTGCTGGTTATCTTCATATTTATAGTTTATTTGTGAATCTTTAAAGTAGGTAGTGGTATAAAAAATTGGTTCAGATTCGAAATTGGATAGCAGTGGATGCTTACTCCATAGTTTGTCTATTCTAGATTTAAAAGAGTTGATAGATGGTGCATTGATATTGTATTCTAGTAGTTTGGTCCATTGGTCTGTGTATCGCGAATGGAATGAGAACTTTTTGACATTTAGCCCAGATCTAGACTACATTGGCATATTCGATGTGAGGCCTGACAAGAGATTTAAATAGGTGTTTGAAATTGTCTTTATCTTTATAAATAAATGGAGCGTCTAATTAGTCCCATTATTTGGTTGGCTTTGTTTAATTTTTCGTTTATATGTTGATCATATAACTTTGATAGTATCTTGAAAATTGGCTACTGACTCTGGACAAGGTGGTGGGGCATGATTGATGTGCTTTACTGCGACTTCATGAAAGCATTTGATAAAGTTCGACATACACATCTAATCAAAAAACTAACTACATGCGTCATGGAAGGTATGTTGTATGAATGTATTTCAGTGTTCGTTTTTGAGAAATTTCATAATGGTGTCAGTAGGTTATCGTTGTGGTGGTCTTTAACGATTGAACAAAGTTGGATTTTCCCAATGTCTTCTAGCTTAATAAGATGTTCTGTTTTGAAAATGCTTTGGCCCTCTGCTATTTGTGCAAATAATTTAATGTTTTTCTTTTGTAGTGCTTTCAGCTTTGCTCGTTTATTTTGGTAGTTGTTAGTCCAGATCATGTTGCAGTAGGTGATGTGCGGTAGTATTAATGTTGTTGTTGTTGTTGTTGTTGTTGTTGTTGTTGTTGTTGTTGAGTGAGGATAATCCTCCAATAGTTTGGAGCACCCACAGCAGTGATAAAAATGTGTTTTGTTAAAACTAGTTAAACTACTAGTAGGTGAGAGGACTAGGAAACGATACATAGATTAAGTTACAATAACATACAGAATTAAATAATGGGACAAGTAAAACACTCAAACACATGATTAAGATGATTATATACACATATACAGATGCATTTCGGTCAAACAGGCATACTACATGCACCAGAGATAGAGAATATGGATTACTATGACTGCAGGTTGGAAATGTAAATTCTGCCACAGTGTATTCTGTAACACAATCTTCTGTTATGATTTTCAATATTGCAGAACAAGACGTCATCATTAGGAAGTGCGATATTGTTGTGTTGAATGACAGACGGTTTGTTTAGTTTGCAGATTTACTATATCTTCTAAAACGTAAACCTGGAACCCATGTTCCAGTAACAGAATGCAAATTACATTAATACTAAAACACTACATCCCTCAAGGCCTTTTAAAAAGATTCAAAATCGTCAAAATTCAGGAGTTTTGAACTGTAAATTACGTAAGGAGGAACTAATTTCAAAAGAGACCCTCACAGACAAATGGTCAAGAGAGACTTATCTAAGATGGAATTGTATGTAGATTAAGAATTGTGTAAACCAAATTCGTTAATCTTATTTAGGGCTTTGGTAAAGCTAATCAGACACCTCACCAACCTTTCTTTTTTGTGTTTTAAATTTATATGAAGCATGAACATAGTAGGTATGTGGTAATTATCAATATGCACTAATTATTCTTAACCAATTAATTAAATTAATTAAAGTAAGTCTTTCTTAAAATAATGATTATAAACAGTTTGTTTTCAAAACGAATGTCAAAGTCACATTTGAAAGTCATGGAACCTAGATGGTATACGGCGATCATGATGCAGACGATCAGGAGGTAGTTTACCATCAGGTGGAGGCTGTTGTTCTACATTAGGAATGATCATGTCCGATAAATCGTCATCACTGTCATTGGCGTGTCCATCATTAAACTGAGAGCTGTCAGAGGGTTTTAGTAATTTGAAGAATGATGAACTTTGTGTTACCCAATGTTGTCCATTTTCTACAGTTACCATGGAACCTTTTACACTAACTACTTTGTATGGTTGAGGAGTATATAATGGAGACAGTTTTCCTCTATGGTCTTTACGAATAAGGACATGGTCACCAACACAGATCTTACTTGGTGTAGCCCTAGATTTAGAATCTGTGTACTGTTTCATTTGGACGTTAAACTTATTGTCTTTGTCACGCACACTTGAATTACCGACTGGTTTGATAATCTCTGGTAGAGTTGTCTTAAATGGGCAATTAAAGAGGAGTTCTGCTGGTGCTTTGTCAGTAGACGTATTTAGAGTAGCGCGATAACTGCGTAAGAATTTATACATTTCTTGTTCCCCCGGCTTGCCTTCAATTTCAGCTATACGGAGTGCTTTTTCAAGAGTTTTTATTAATCTTTCAGCATCATGGTATTGGGCCTTGGCCAATAAGGTGTTATTTTACGATGATGCAGACCGAGATATTGTGCAAACTGCTGAAATTCTGTAACATTGAATGGAGGTCCATTATCAGTCTTTAGAACTGAAGGAATCCCATGAGTAGCAAATATCTTGTCGAACACAGGCATTGTTGCTTGTTGCATACACAATTAATAAATAGTCACCAGATGTCAGAGGTCCAAGATAATCTGCACATACTGAATCCCATGAGGCTTTCGGAGGTGCAGTCATTTTAAGTGGTTCGTGATGACTTGAATTATCTGGTGTTGTAGCCTGACACGGTAAACAGTTGTTTATCATTGTTTCCACAAGACAGTCGATGGACGGAAACCATACCTTCTGAGGAATGAGTTTTTTTAGTCTTAACAATACCTTGATGACCAGAATGAACTAGATTGCAGATCTGCTGTTGGAGAGACGTTGGTATAACGATTTGGGAATTTCGAAGCACAATATTGTCATTGAAACCGACTGACAATTCTGAATGAACGGCTGCAAATGACTGAAGTTGCTTGCGAGTAACATTGTCAATGTCAGCACTAGGTTTTGCTTTGTACACATCCTTCCATCTGTTTGATTTAGTTAGTTCAATAACTTTCTGAGAGCAGGAATCGTTCTTTGTTGCATCCTAAATTTCCTCAAGTATTACGGCCTTGGGTATGGAGTTCTGTGTTATGAAATTGATATGTTCTTCTGCAAGTTTTTCTTCCTGACTTTGTTGATGTGTAGAGGCGACAGTGTCTAGACATGAAATCAGCAGGATTACTAGGACCAGGATGATATATTAGATTAAATGTATATCCCTGGAGTTTCACCATCCAATGTTCAATATTAGTAGGTGGCTTTGATGTTGATTTGCTGAACAATGGAAGTAGCAGTTTGTGATCAGTAATAGCTGTAAACAAGCTACCGTATAGACATAGATGATTGTGAAGAATACTCCATGTTAACGCGAGCACTTCTCTCTCACACTGACTATGATGCTGTTCGACAGGAGTTAATGATCGACTTGCATATGAGATGATTTTTCTACCCGAAATGTCATTTTTCTGGGTCAGAATTGTAACAAGCCCGACTGGGGAAGCATCGACTACAAGTTCAACCAGTTGTGACGGATTGTAATAGCCAATGCCACTGTCATCAGTTAGAGCATCTTTAATGTCATTGAAAGCCTTTTCATGTACTGATGTCCACTCAAAGTCAATGTACTGTTTTGTTAAATCACGAAATGGTTTTGAAAAAGTGGCTAAATCAGTAATAAATCTAGCACAATACTGTACCATTCTGAGGAAGCTTTTCACATCACTGGCATTTTTTGGATAACTGGTAGATTTAATTGCGTCGGACTTCTTAGGATCTGGCGATACACCAGATGCTGAAAATATGTAACTGAAAAACTCGATTTCCGATTTGCTGTATTCACATTTTGTGCCATTCAAAGTCAAATTCTTTTCATGTAACCGGATTAATGTGTCTTCAAGACATTTATTGTGTTCTTCTTGATTGCGACCCTAGATTAAAATATTATCACTTACATTTTTGACACCATCCAAGCCTTGCAGTGCCATTTGAATGTTGTTTTGAAATAGTTCTGAAGCGGAAGAAATAGCAACGTTTAAACATTTATATCTGAAAAGTCGACTGCTTGTTGAAAATGTCGTTAAATAGTCATATTCTGTGGCTTGTTCAATTTGGTGGTAACCAGCATTGAGATCAAGTTTGGAAAATAATGTTGACCCATTTAGATCTGAAACAATGTCATCAATTGTTGGTGTTATATGTTGCAACAGTTGGATAGCTCGGTTTGGAACCCTCATATCCACACACATGCAAATTTGAGATGGATCTTTGGGGTTTTCGATCACACTGGTTGGGGATACCCATGGAGTGGGAACATCATCAACACATTCAATAATATCAAGATCAAGAAGATGATTAAGCTCTGCTGCTGTACGCTCATGAAGTTTTAATGGTACTCGATGATGTGGTTGCGCAACGGGAGGAACTGACTCGTCTACATATAGCTTTGCTTGAATACCAGTCAACTTCCCAATCCCTACATAGCGATCACTATGTTTTGAAAATATGTCTGTGTTAGTTGTTCTCAGATTGGCTGTTACATGCTGTGTAATGTGTATTAACGCAAGATCTACACACAAGTGCGATAATTGAGTAATGTGTCACATTTACATGTTACAAAGAATGTTGTTTTTACTGATTTATTATCATCATGTGCTTTAACCGTTGCTGAGAATTTACCCAATATGTCAATAGGTTTACTCGTGTTGTAACTATATATTGCAGGTAAATATTGCTTGTCAAGAGAAATAACTGGGTCAAATGTCTTTAATGAATTTTCACTAATTATGTTGACAGTGGCACCAGTGTCTAACACCGTTGAGACAGGATGATCATTAAGTGTAATATTGACAACAGGATGTTTGTTGTGATGCATTTGATTAAAAATAATGACAGCTACTTTTAAGCCAAACACATATTCGTCATCTGAGCTGGATTCAGATACTTGTTTAGTCGAACTAGAAAGCTGTTTGACAGATTTGTGATGCTGTTTTTGGGTTTCTTTGACAGACAGAAGCAAAGTGATTAAGTTTGTGGCAGTATTTGTACTCTTGGCCTTTAGCAGGACATGGTTTATTACGTTGGTGAGGATAGTCATAGCCACAATTATAAGATGTTGTTGTGGGCTTATGCTTAGCTTTGTTATTTTCTGATTTGTATGGAATTTTATTTTGGTACATGTATTTTGTTTTTTCAGCTGCATGTTTTGAAAGATATGACGTCTCAGTCTATTGGAGCTACAACCATAAATAATCTGATCTTTGATTTATCGAGAGTCATCAGTGAATTCGCACATACTTGCTAGTTGCCGAAGACGCATTGCATAACAGTCTAGTGTCTCCCCCCTGATTTTGATGTGCTTTGCAGAACATGTATGTTTCATAATCAATGTTTTTTGTTTGGGCTAAAGTAATCATTTAATTTAGTGATTGCGCCATCAAGTTTGGTACCAGTGTCAGTTAGTGTGTCTAAAATGTCCATGACATCTTCCCCAGGTTAGTGAAGGAATAACGCATGTTGACACATTTTGTCAGTAATGTCCATTGCAAGGATCAAATTGTTGAACCGTTTTACATATTTAACCCATCTTTGGGATGTGGATGTTGGATCACTATGTATCTCGAACGGTGGGAATGTTGGCAATGACTGGGCCATATTTCGGATGTCAACCGATACGATAAATTATCACGCGACCAAGATTTGGGCTCGAAAATACACAGAAGAGTTTCCCGAAAACAGCATACACTATGGCTTTGACATGGCGCTATGACTTACTGTACAGTTCTTACATTTAATAAGTCTGTCCTCGACACAAACCTGACATTGGCTGCTCAGTCTTTTAACTGTTTTTTATCCTAACCTCGTCGTCAAATGCGATATTGTTGTGTTGAATGACAGAGATGGTTTGTTTACTTTGTAGATTTACTATATCTTCTAAAACCATAGATATCCATGGTTTTAGAAGATATAGAAAACCCTCTAGGCATTTAAGGTGTTTTTGCCGGAGTATAAATATCTCTAGCCCATGAAGAAGGCATGGTAGTACATACATGTTAAATATTTTTAGGCTTACTCTTGGTGCAAGACCATTGGGGCCATGCATGTAGTCCAGTCCCAGAGGCTATAGAATGTTCTTCTAGCCAGGGATATTCTGTTCTCAATATTGAGAGATATTCGTCTTTAGAGCTATGGATAGGCTGAGATGGGTAGCCTGCGATGATAGTGAAACTTCAGTGTCACCAAGATGCCAGTCAAAGATCACTTCGTTAAAATATTTTGGTGATGGCACGCACAACACAGAGGTTTTCTCAGGATGTATGAGAAACTGTTCCCTAGCTGAGTAGGTAAATGTGCAGTTCAACATACACTGTAATTCACTTGCCGCATTGCTGACCAGTGTCACTTCATCAGCAACGGTAGGAAAGTCGGTGTAGTTAGTGCCAATGAATGAACGAATTTATCCCTTTTCTAGCTGCACAAATAAGTTGTTAATGCAGGTTTTATAGAGGCTAGGTGACAAGATACCACCTTGATGAGCTGCTTGTAAGATGGGGAATGGTGGACAGTTTTTTCACTTGACTATGGAAATAAGCCCAGAGAACAGGAGATTGACAATTTGTAGGATATGCAAGCTGATACCCTGGTCGTATAGGTGGCATTTCAGGGACACATGGTCCACAACGTCGAAAGCATTTCTAATGTGCTGTACAGTGGTTTTAAATACATTTTTTTGGCAAGTATAGTTTTAGTAGTCACATGATATCCACGTTCTTTGCAACTTTAGCTGTAACAATTTCTATCTGTTTCTCCCATAGAACCACCTGAATCCGTTATCAGTGTACCATCAGCGAATTCCTTAAAATCTAGACTAGACAAGCTATGTGAGTCATCCATTGCGCCATAACTACACTGTGAACCATCTGTAATATTTATACTCCAGAATCAATAGAACATATAGCCAATGTAATTGTTAATAACAACTTAATAACATTAAAATGAACCATAAATATAGGCAGCCCATTCCTGACGTTAGAGGCGTGTTGATGCCGGTTGTCAGTAAAGGATTCGTGTAAGTTCGTGTAAGAGTCGAAAATGATGATAATGATGATGATGATAGGTAAATTAGCTCAAATGGTCGAGGTAACCCGCGAACATAAACGCGCGAAATATGGTTATTCGTAACATGATTTTCCAAATTAATGTCAATGCTTGAGATTGCTGGAGGAAGCGTCCACACATTATGGCGACTGTAGTGAAGTCCACTATAATTTCTGCCTTCAAATTAAATGGGCTTACATTACGCAGGTAATTACATTGTATTTTCGTGGTATCTTTTTTTCTTTTTGTAAATTCTAGTCACATCGTACCATTGACAACTCAATCAATCGATCATCATAGTGACGGACTTAAGCATGAAGCAGCTTGTGAGTCCCAAGTTTGAGTTATTAAGTTTAATTAGTCATAGTAATAAGTTATCGCGTTGAAATGTTTGTCTAGTCTGGTTTTGAAAATATCTGTTTTGGGCTAGCACAGTGACAATGTGAATGTAATGTTTTCAGGTAGCGAGTTCCAATGTGACATAACCTACTCCAGATATACAAGTTTTGCTTAAAAATAACGTCGATTCGACCAGTGTCTAGGCCGCCGTCTATACTTGCTTGATAGGTCTAGATATTGGTCTACACGCACTTGACTAAAAATTGGTGTTCGGGTGGGCTCCCTAAAATATTGACTAAAAATGGGTGTTTTTGTTATTACTCAGAATTTCACCTTGATGAATCAAATTTGCATTTCCATGATCAATGGCGCATGTGTTCATTATTGAACACATGTGTGTTATAATTCCTATTTGATTAGAGAAGTATGAGTAGTTTCTGAAATCGCGTAGGCCTAAGAGATTATGATTAGTCTGGCGCATATTATTAAATATTTGCTATCAGCTCAAAATTTCCCATGCCTCTGGAATGGTAGGGCGTATATCATATACGGTCAAATCTCACAGTGACACACTTTTAAAATTTGCACAAATTAGGGTAAATCCAATACTTAAACCATTAATCATTATGATAGAGAAAAATGAAACATAGTTCTTAAGTTTTATCCGTGTATTTGTAAAGCAAAGATATTTCTCACAGGACCGAACTTAGAGGGAGCCCTGTGCATAGTTTTTGAAAATTCTTGTCCTGGGCCCCCAGAGAAATATCTAAAGTTCCGGTTGTGTTTCAAACGTAAAGACGCTTGGGGGGGGGGGGGGGGTGGTTGTCGGTGGTGTTATGCGGTCAGAGGGCTGTGGGATTTGGCCACACCAGTCTTATAATTATGTCATCTATGTGTGTAAGTTACAGAGGGGCAAAGAAATACAAAAACGATTTGTGTGTCACTTTGGGAGGGGGTGGGGGATGGAAATTTGAGGTCGTGTGCGAATGCACTTGTTGCACGACCTTAAGTTCGGCCCGTCCAGCTATTTCATCCGCAAAGAATTCAACCAAATTTGTTATATTTGAGTTACCGACACACGATTCCAGTTCGTAAAATCACTTATATTGGACTCCTGCCTTATGGGAGGGGTACAGTTGTCAGACTAAAAGGTTAATGAACGCGTGGGTATTTGCGATGGCGTGTCATCGACTGCACGTTATATGGTCATAGCCTGCTGACATACAGATTTTCTCAATTTAGTCAGCTATTTTTCAGCAGAAACTGCGCAAAACGGGGTAAATTTGTAGGCAACAGTAGCCTATGTCGATATTTATATCCTGAAATGCAGGAGATGGCCTTAGAATATAATGTTTACAAATGCGTGGGTGGGGGGGGGGGGGGCGCACAGTTAATACCGACCTCCTTGATCCCACTATTGGTTAAACCTCCTGATCAATTTTGATTTTACCGTGGCAAGTATTCCACACGGACTTGTTCCTTCTGCGCGCCTACAAATTGCGTAAACGCACGCACACGCAGGCACGAGCCAACGCACGTACATACGTACACGCGGCCGCGGCTATCACTCACTCACCTATACACGTACATAGTGAACCATTTTATGCCGATCCTCCCTATACAATGTTGATGATACTATAACAACGTAAAAATATTTATTAACTAGAAGTTGCCCGGGTTAGAGATGAGCTGATAAAAATTGAGAACTGTTCAGAAAAATGGTGAATACTACTAATACTACTACTACTACTACTACTACTACTACCACTGCTGCTGCTACTACCACTACAACTATCGCTATCGCTGCTGCTAGTGGTACTGCGTCTGCTGCTGCTGAAATTACTCAAACTTGGCCAGTAAAGTTTAAAATCTGACTGAAGCGCTACACGTCGCTAACAATGCTTCTGGCAGTTAGGAGAATAGCTGGTGCCAAAAGTACACATTATATAAAAAATTAAGTGTCCTATTTTAGAAGGGATTGACAGAGACCGTTGCCCCCCCCCCCCCCCCCCATAACGCCACTCGCCACCCCACATATACAACCCCACCGCACACCCACTTCAACTATAGCGACGCCACGTTTTATTATTCCTTAAATCACTGTATATATGATACAGCGCATTAAATTTGTTTGCAGAAAAGAAATATATCTTTAATTATTAGTAAATTATTTATTAAAAGGGAGATGTAATGTCAGGATTTCACTTTCAGTGATTGATTTTGTTTTGCTAGCTCAAAGTGCCTTGCTGCTGTGGCGCACACACCGGTCCTGATATTATTTTCTATTCGGCAAAACAGGTGCTCGAAATAAGTTCCTGTATTAGCATTAACTTAATGGATGCGCGCGTGCGTCTAAGCATGGTGTAGCATAGGGCTGCGCGATATACTGATACCATATTTAAAACCGATATCCTGCACTGACGGTTTCATAACCGATTATAAAAAATAAATATCGGAAAACCGAATATGAACATATTTTCGGTTTTTCATATCAGGATTGTTAAAAATAAAAGATACTAACGAGCATGAAAATCGTAATGAATAATAATGACCATACTTTCCATTAAGCTATGTTCGGGGCAACTAATAATTGAACGTGGCCCCAATTGCGCATATTGTGTAACTCCATGTAACTCGTTGTACGCCGAGAGAAATCAAGCAGCGAATTAATTAAATAAATATCCACTCGTCTTTTCTCTGGTAGTCTCAGATAAATTTGCAATATAAAACACAATACTAATGTGGGAATTTATCATTAAAATTTGTATCGGGGAAAACATTTCTAAACAACGGCGTCCATTTTATTTACGTCACCGGCTAATTAACATAATGCAAAGTCGTCCCAACACTAAATCGCCAGAATGCAGCAAAATCTCGCCAATAAATATAATGCTGAATACATTTTGCTGATTAGGATATAATTTTAAATAAAATTATTACTCAAACCGTTTTTAAAACGTTATCTTCTATACACAATATCATATTAACTTATGAAATTCGCGATCGCAATATTACAGTTAATATTTTCTTCAAGGCATGATTTCGTCCTCGGGCCGAATTGGAAATGAAAGAAGAAAGGGAGATAATTACATCATAATTAATTACAATCGCGTGATTTACGTCTTTTCGCAACCTGTTTTGCTGATTTATGATTAATTTTGACAAAATAAACGATGTTTATTTAACTGTGCGTAATATTTAGGCGGTCTAATTAATAATTTCACTCCCACGCTGATGGATATTATAAGGTATATTAAGCTTTAAAGGCGTAAAACGTTACGATGTATCGGGGCTTGAAAATACGTTCTGTTTTCGTGCTAATTTTTATCATTTAAATTTTTTGTTTCATGTCCATAAAACCGATATTCGGTTAAAACCGATATGAAAAGTCATATCGAAACCGATATGGCTGTAAGCCAAACCGCGCAGCCCTAGTGTAGCAAATAGTAGGACTATAACATGAATTTCTAACCTTTCCTTATCTTTCGGGAACTAAAAAACACACAATTTTTATTCTTCCCCTTTTAATTTGTGCATCCGATCGCAGAGCCTGAGCCCCCTCAACTATGATCAGGCTACATTTTTTATCTTGATTTTCCACCTTTAAATTCACTGCAACGCGCCATATCTATTTGTTTATTTACATGTTTGTTTACCGTGGCTATTTATTTGTTTATTTATTTATTTATTTTTTCGCCTGTTTCGCTTTATTTCCCGCGTCAATGGGGATTTGCGTTACCGCTTCATTAGTGTTACGAGTTAATGCCCCTGGTATAATGTCAAAGTCACGTCGTAGTCGTATGATGGCCCTGTTTTTCAATAGCGTCGCAAACCGCGCGAGTATTTCCCATCTTGCTATATCTATTATCTTTGACCAAACTGAGTTGCAATATTCTAGAATGGGCCTGACCAAAGACTTATAAAGTAAAATGAAGTTGTTTTAATCCATGTGGGAAAAGGTTCGCTTAATAACGGCTAGTGTACTGTTTGCTTTTGATACGATTTTGTTAATGTGTGAATCAAAAGAAAGTTTGTTGTCTATGTAGATTCCTAGGTCGCTTTCGACAACTGACTGAGAAATAGTTAGTCGCCTGTCAGTGTCAACCATGCAGTACTGCGTTTTTGGATTATTAGTGCCAAAACGGATGACCTTTGTACTCCACTAGTTACGTCTGCCCAGTCTGATTTTTCTGAATTAATAGTGACGCATTGTTTTCTGTTTTAAAGAAAGTTTTTTATCCATTTAATTATTTTGCCTTCTATATCGTATGCACTAAATTTCTTAACGAGTCTTGTGTGTGGAACTGTGTCAAATGCTTTCCTAAAGTCTAAGTATATTGTGTCGACAGGTTCGTTGTTGTCTAGGCTAGCTGTACAGGGTTCGTACGCATGTATGGAAGTCTGGAAAAAGTATGGAAAATTAGGAAAGCCTTTTCCAGGGCTGGAAAAAGTATGGAAATTCCAATTTTGGGCCAAGCGGTATGGAAAATTAAAATATCGGCAATCCTAATTTTTCCGACCGCAATCTTTTTGTTTACGAACGAAATCTCGCGTTTCCGCCAATCTTGCCAGAGTCTAATTCGATTGGGTCCCAGTCTCGTCTTGCAATAGAAAACCGCCTATTACCGGGAACATCTCTCGGTTGTTGAGCAATACGTATCTGAACATGTTCAAGTACAACGCAATAAAAATGAGTGAATCAGCAGTGTTAGAAGCCGAAACAATGAAATAATTCGTGAGATTGCCGTTTTTTGTGATACAGTAAAGATGTGAAAGTGCAAATATTCTAGTGTTTGGGAAACTAATGATAAATATAAGGATTGGGTTTTACCGGACAACACATCAAACTCACGTGCCAAATGTAGTGTTTTGTAATAAGTCGTTTGACATCGGGAATATGGGCGAAGCGGCTCTTGTTAGCCACATGCCGGGGAAAAAACATGAGACATTGACAAAAGTTCGTCTAAAGCCAGCGCCTCGTATTGCGAGGCCTCTTGTGTTGGCTCGTCATTGAGTGAAAAAAATGAATTCCTTTTGCTATGGCGATCATTTAGAAGCGTGGCAATTTTATATCACCCAATGTTAGATGATCCCAATTTTGCGCTGAGTCACGGTTAAATATTATTGACTGTCCGACAGCTCTCTCGTATCGCGAGGCCTCTTATGGCGCATTATCGAGTGAAAATAATGAGGATTCAACCTGTTAATACATGGCATTATGATCAGCTATGGTAAATTAAATTTAAAATAAATTATCGTATATGTGCAGGTTTTAACTTGTCATCTAAAGGTGGGGTGGGGTGGCCCTCAACAAGTGAATGTTGGTGTCTCAAGGATAGCTGTTGAGTATTTTGAAAATAATTTGACTGGAAACTATTGCTGCAACAATGACTGGCTTGGTCACCATGTCAGTCATTCCAGTGGTAAATTTTCAAAAAGTCTTCTGACCTGCAAATGCACATTTTCTATTTACATTTAAACCCTTTGTTTTATCATGTCATGATGTATGTATGCAGTGGTCCCGAGAAATGTCCATTGCAGATCCAAAAATACTATTTTTGAAGATTTATCGCTGTAATGACTGGCCTGGTCACTATGTCAGTCATTCCAGTGCAACAGGTGTGGGTGGGAATCTTATGTTGTTGCAAGAATCACATAACATGTCATCGCATTGGCGGTTTGTCACGGAAGTGTGCCTAGACCCACAGTCGTAACAGCGCTCCATACTTTGACTAGTTACAGTGTAGGTCTAGTCAGTGATTTTAGAAATAATAGGTAGGTATACCTTCAGCTAACAGAATACTAAACGTGCAAAGACATCACAAAGAAAGCAGAAGATTTGTTAGGAAATAGTAGCGTTATTGTCTTTGCCCTGCGGCCACTCAGGGAAAGCGATTGACAGGAGAGGCCAGACGAAAGATAGAACACAAAAAGAGAGAATATTTGTTAGTCACAGAGATTGGACAGACATGTGCAGCTTAATATGATAATTTAGTACAATATGTAAACAGCAGTTTGATTTTAGATGACCTTTCAGCTTTAAGTGTTTAATTTATTTTTATTTAGGTGTTATAATTTATTTTATTTTATTTGGGTGGTTTTTTTTTTGCTTAATAGATTAATCTGTGTGCCTGTTTATCACGGCTGATAGGCTAGATTAATGTGTATAGGTTTTTTTTGTCACTTGTCGCTGTTAGTAACCGTGTAAACACAGTTCCCGGATATAGAATACGATTGCGAATTTATGCATCATTTGCGATTCTGTTAAAATTGCCTTGATGAGCTTTGAGGAGACATGTAAAGAATGCCACAAAATAACATAAATACACAACAGTAATCACAGGAAACTACGTAAACTCATTGAAAACAATAATTTGCACAGAATAAAATTTTGAAAGGCTGGCTACACTTGTTCCTTTCGAACGAAAGTTCAACTCGTACCAAGTCAGCTTAGGCTGATTTCGGATATGTAAAAATCTCAATTGCGCATGATCAAACTCCATTACAGAGAAATGAGCGCAAAGAACTGGAACAAGAAGCACGCGAGAGAACTGATAGTGATAAATCATTGGGAAAATTCACCTCCAGCCACTTCAACCAAATTTATGCAAGAACTGACGTCTTTAAATTCAGCTTTATTCCCAGTACAATTAGGGATTGGAACAAATGGCTATATCGTCAATCTCTCCCCCTTCTATTGTCAACGCCATCCGAAAAAAGCCTGGTAGGGGGAGAGATTGACGATAATGCCGAACAAACTATCACAGGATTTTCTAAGAAGTTCAGAAAACTGCAAATCCTACAAATAAATTTACCGAGTTAATTAGAGGCAAAAAACATCTCTAAACCAGACATAAACCAGACTTCAAATATTTTGGATCTAGTTTTAGCAAACAACCAAAACATCGTCCACGAAATAACCCACCTGCCTCCACTAGGAAAAAGTGACCGTTATGTTCTACAAATATAACTACATCCTTCCATCTTAAGCACAAGCAAACAAATGGCTACGCCAAAGCTACTGGTGAATAAAGGACGGTATACGGAAATGAGAAAAGACTTAGGAATGACTGACTGGAATCATCTGCACGAACGTAATGCGTCAGAAGCTTGGAACCTCCTACACAAACCATTGATCACAATGAAAGAGCAGTATATCCATTCATCAAAAAAACGCGGTAAGAAAAAGCACCTCTGGCTTGACCGTACCAGAAGAGAATCCCTAAATAGCTAAAATCGGGCATACAAAAGATACAATGAAACAAAGAAAACCGCAGATTACACCCTTTACAAAATTGCTAGAAACAAAGCAACAGCATGCATCAGAAAATCAAAACAGACATTTGAATGTAAAGTAGCAAGTGAAAGCAAGAGAAATCCGAAAGCTTTATGGAACTATGCCAAGAGTAAAACAGTTCTACGTGAATCAGTTAGCAAGCTACGTAACCCAGCTAATGGCACTATGACTACAGATGATAAAGAAAAATTAAACATTCTTAACAAATTCTTCTCAAGTTTGTTCACTTCAGAAAATCTTCATTCTACACCAATCATTAGCCCCAGAAGCAATGGTATTGTACTAAAAGACGTAATAATAACCAGCCCTCAAAATTGTGTGCGAACGATCCGCGTGTCGTTTACGTGAAGTAAAATTACCGTGAACGAAAAAATGGTCGCGTAAGTGACAAGGCCCAGAACGGTAGTTATCTCTGATTGTGGAAAACAGAAAAGTTTCAACAACTTTTTGATATGAAGCATGCTATTACAACGGAATTTAGCATTTTCAAACATCTAAAAGATCGATAACATCTGTCTGTCAAATTCTATAAATAACCGACAGCGCGCATGTGTCGGAGACAAACTTCCGTTGTATTTCCGCTAGCATTACTACATAGGCCAGGAACTAGTCTACACGTTATGCATCAACAACGGACTGTTCAATTATAAACCGTTGCATGCAAGTACGTGCAACCGTCGGCTGGCATGTTCCCGATGTATTATTTTACATACGCGATTGGATCCCGATATAACATAGGAAGACATGCATTGTTGAGTGAGTCTCACAGTATCTTCTCCTTGAGTTTCAGTTGGCTTGTAGAGACAGCTGTTTAAGAATTTGTCTGTTAAATTAAACAGTTACATTCATAGATCCTAGGTACTGTGTCAGTGTGTATTTGTCCATGACACTCAATAATTCAGGCCTCGAAATTCGACGGGATTCTCGTAATATTCCCGAAATTGAAAAATACGGGAATCCAACTGGATTCTCGTAAATAAACGCTTCCAAAAACGTAAACATTCCATTCTTACAGAACGCCACAATCCCGGTTACTAATTTCAACAATAAAAATTATGTCACGAATCAGCCTAGGGGGGGGGGGGGGGTTCTGCTAATACACCGGTAATGAGAAATGTCTCGCATGACTGCACAGTCGTAGTTAATAACAATCGATAATGCGCACTCGTAGTTTCTGATTGGCTCGCGGGATATCCGATTTCAATAGGCATGAAAGAAAATTACTATCGTAGTAAAATTTTGATCACGTGCCTCGTCATTCATAACGAATTAATCACATGATTTATTTCAACCAATCTCTGTGCGACTCTCACGATTAATATTGATGGCTAATGGTGAACGAAAAATCTAGTCACTGTGCCGCTTTTAAACGCAGTAAAGCAATATGTTAGCACCCACTTTGACGGGTTATATGACCCAATATATTATTATTGGAAGGTTCTGACAGTAATACCACCCGATATTTAAGTGGTTCGTTGCTTTGGAGCGACCGAGAAAACAGGACTATATGTCAGGAAAACCGGTGCGTAGTAACTCTTATTTTCAAGTAAATCGCATTTGCACTAAATTGCCAGTTTAAAGTGTACAAGTTAAGAAGGGTCAAGCTATCTACTAAATGCCTTAGAGCTGGTTACGCTTTTTATTGTGGCAGACTTGCGGGTTGTTGTTTTATATTAGAAATGGACGCTGCTTGTACAAGTACAAATATTTGATGGCAGTTACAAAAAAATCTATCCGTCACAGGTACAATTTTATAAACATTTCAACCCATGTTGTTTTGGGGGCAATTAAGACAGTAGTTCTTTGATACAGGTAGAATTCATTACAAATTAAAGAATATTCTTTTAAATAATTTGAAAATAATATGACTGGAAGCCATTGCTTTCAAGGTGGTGGTGGGTGGGCTGCAGAGGGTTGCTCAACTAGGTAAGCCACAACAATGTAAGATATTCAATTCTTTGTTTTTGTAGTGGGGTTTGTGTGGGAGGAGGGTGTTAAGATATTTGTAAATATTGGGTCATTAGTCACTAATTATTATAGTGGGTCTGGAATTTTGAAATATGTGTTTGGAAAAAGTATGGAATTTTAATGTGCTCAAGGTTCAAGGTGTATGAACCCTGAAATTGTTGCAAGCTGGCAAGATGTTACCAGTGAGCGTTGTCATACAAATACTGATATTTTGGCAGAGAAAACGTACGTTTGCAGACCAAGGGACTTATTGTTTTTGGAGACTTAACACTGAATGACTGGTTCGGTTATCGAGCTTGTAATTTCAGGGATAAATTTTCCAAAATATTCTTCTTGGTCTGGAAATGGAACGAATGAATGGATATAAAACAAAAACTCAATCTGTTTTTTGACAAATTTACTTGAGAAATATTACAGTACTTATATCACAATGGATGAATCCACTTTTAGTTATTCCCCACCCATCTAGCTAAGCTCTGCTCCAAGCTTTGTCCCAGAATCTCAATTTCATGGTAACTATACAGCTAACTTGGTGAATACTTTGAAACAAACTTCCCCTCAAAACAATCAACAGAATGTTTATTAAATTGCAAAGACATACAATTAATACCTACTGACAGACTACTATGAGAGTTAGTATTGTCTGTCAATTATAAGTGACTGGTGACATCAACCTATATGTGATGTAATTGATTATGAGGTCAATAGTTGAGTAACAGATTGGATTCATCCATTAATATGAAATCTCAGTTCTACTTTGAAAATAATATCTGTCACTTAGAATAAGAATGACTGGTTTACAATAAATAGTCATGTACAGTATCATACTAAAAGTTTTCCTGAGTGACCAATACAATCAGATCCTGATAGGCATATAAGTATTAATTACTACCCATATTTTTATGTATATGGCTGGGGTTCCATAGGATAATTAGGAAAAAAGATCAGCAATTTCTATGGCAACTGAGTTGTATCATGGTGTGATTGTTCATGAATTCAAGGAAAGTTTGTAGTAGCAGCTATGATCTCTGTCTGTTGTTTGTCAACATGGACATAGAATCAGAATCATGAGAGCGAAATGTGCTCAGAGCAACTTCTGAAATATACAATTTTATATATAATAAATACTTAAGACAATGTATTTATCCAGTGTATAACATGGAAATGAAAAACCCTCATTGTATTGGATTCCCGTTGAGCTTTCTATACAGGAATCCAAAAGTGGATTCCCATGGATTCCTGCTGAGCAAATTTATGAGAATCCGAATTGATTCTGGTGAAATTTAGCGAATATCGACCCCTGCACATCATCATCAAGAAAACATCATGTTTCATTAATTGACCATGAGGTGAATTCACATGCGGCGGATGCCATTTGACCAGGTAATGATTTTTTATGAAACCATATTTTTTTAAACATATTTTATCTGTAAATTAGGTAATTGGTGGATAAGTCCATGCTGTAATCAATATATACACCTGTGCAAAAGTTAAGCACCAGCAAAAACAATAGAACGTAGAAACATGATGGTACAACTAGGCTGCCATACTTTTTGTCCCCGCGTTAGCTGACATAATTCCAAGTACGAAATGCACATGCATGCATGACTTCACGCCGCTTGATGTCCGTGCGTGGCGGGAAACAGCACACATGTTCAGTTATGTAAAAGTCCAGTTTGAGGTGTAGAACATTACATACAGATTTAGGCGACGAGATTAGGAATTTTGTGTTCATGACCGTGGTTTATTTGTACAGAGAGAATTAGCTCTTGATTGTGAACCGCTATGGCAAGACGAAGGTTAAGTGATCGTGTGAAATGGCAAATCATAGGCATGCATACCACTGGTATGTCATGCAGAGAGATTGGCAGACAGCTGAACATTAACCATACTGTAATCAGTCGTTTGATTGCAAAACATGGGCAAACTAACGAGGTGAAGGACAGGCCTAGATCTGGAAGACCGAAGAAGACTACTGCCCGTGATGATTGAGCCCTAGTACGCCTTGTTAGGAGATCTCCATTCACCAACAGCAGAGTGCTCAGCCAGCAATGGGAAACGCGCAATAGAGTGTCAATGTCTACCGTCAAAAGGAGACTGTATGCTGCTGGCATGAAAGCTAGGAGAGCTGTCAGACTTCCTCTCCTCACTGCACACCACAAAGAGGAGCGTCTGAGGTGGTGCAACGAAAGAAGACACTGGAACATGAGATCCTGGAGACGGGTACACTGGTCCGATGAAAGTCGGTTCCTGCTTCATGCCACAGATGGTCGAACTCGTGTATGGAGGTCCAGACGCACGGCATACGACCAACGTAACATCATGGAAGAAGTTCCATTTGGTGGAGGTTCCGTTATGATATGGGGGTGCATCTCATTTGATTGTAAGCTGGATCTGTTGACTGTACCTGGAACACTAAATGGACAAAGATATCAAGATTCCATACTGGATAGAGTTGTGGTCCCTCATTTTGTAAATCATGCACCTGGAACCCACCCTATATTCATGGATGACAACGCCCGACCACATCGTGCTAGAGCTGTGCATGAATACCTCCGCCAGAATGCCATCGAAACCCTACCATGGCCAGCAAGGAGCCCTGACATGAACCCTATTGAGCATATCTGGGACATTCTGGGAAACATGGTGAGAAGGAGGGATCCTCCTGTGCAGAACCTACAGGAATTAACAGACGCACTCCATCTTGAATGGCAACGAATACCACAATGGCGTATCAGTCGGTTGGTGACCAGCATGAGACGTCGTGTCCAGGCCGTCATCCAGGCACAAGGTGGATATACCCGGTATTAATAATGACAGTCTCAAACTCGTGCACAGATGTTAAACTTCATTTTCAGACACCATTAATGACAATCTAGCCACGTGTGTCAACTGTAGGGCAATAGTTGTCAGTTGTGTCAACGTAACCATATTCAGGCCTCGTTTTCAAGTTCAAACAAAAACATACAGTGTTTCCCCACCATACATAATCAGCATTCCTCTAGTTGCATTATTACCTCTTGCACTAAGATGGATGGGTACATAAATGTTTATGCTATTGCTTTCTTCATAGCACATGAATATACCCTCGCATGTGCGTAAAAATAGGGTGGTGCTTAACTTTTGCACAGGTGTATACTAATGGTAATTCAGCAACATGCACTTTAAATTCATTATTAACTTAATATACAGATGAAATATGTTCAGATAAAGTAGGTTTGGATTTAAAATGGCGTAACCAATTTGCGCAACCAATTGGTTACGCAAACTGATTTTGCGCAACCGAACAATTGGTTATGCAGACCTGAAGACACGGGACCCAAAGTGGGTGGTACAAATTCTACTCGATTACTCCTGCTCATGAGAGAGAGTAAAAGTGTGCGCATGCGTATATAGGTAAAGCACCCACGTGGTACTTCCAATCAGGATACCATGATAACTAAACTGAATTCAACCCATGGTGATCAACTACAAGAGTTCTAGTGAAAATTTGATTGGTCGATGTTTTCGGCAGGCATCTTAGATTTTCCAGACATTTTCCAGCAGCGTTTAAATCGCTACTAATAGTTAATCTATAGCTAGTTTTCAACCAAGCTTATGTGGAATGATCCTATGATGATCGGCTTCAGGAAATCAAATGAGAATTTTGATTGTTGAATTTCTTTGGCGGTCATCTTGGATTTTCCAGAAATTATCCATCATGTCTATTTAAATGCAAGTGGTTCAAATGCTAATGGTCCAGGTGAGCGTCACAGGCCGTTGGGCGTCTTGTTTTTGTAGATAGAAGTTTGTAAAGATTAAATTTGTCTGGCTTTGGATAGGTTTCGGTATACATTGGGGATGTTCTTATTTAGGTGACAATATTGTTTTATTGTGTTTCTCAGTGAAGCGAGCAGATATTTACTGGAAGTGTTGTTGGCAGTTCCTGAAGCTGACAGACATCAATGGCTAGATCTCATCATCGAGACAGTGCAGAGTCAACCATGTAAGGAAACACTCAATAGACTTTTGTCAAAGTTGAGCAAGAAAATAAGGATTTCTGTGTGAATGTCAATTTGCGATAAATATAGATAAAGATTGAATAGTAATTATAACCAGCCATACATAAAGTTATAATGAAGCAATACGACTAGAAAGAAATCATTAGAAAAATTCAGCGATAATAGTCTTCTTCAAAGCCACCATTTTTCTTAGCTCACCTGGCCTGAAAGGCCAAGTGAGCTTATGCCATGGCGACCGTCCGTCGTTCGTCCGTCAACTTTTCATTTATATGACTTCTCAAGAACCACTGGGCCGATTTCAATTATATTTGGCAGGAAGCATACTTAGGGCATAGAGATTCAAGTTTGTTCAAACGAAGTCGATCATCCAATTGGGCCGGTGGCCATCTTGGATTTTGGCTGATTTTTTAGAAGCGTCTAAAAATCCTCTCCGAAACCGCTTGGGGGATTGATGCAAACCTCATGAAATATGATTTAGGGCAAGTGCTGAACCAAGTTTGGTCAAGGGAAATTGATTGGTCAAATGGTTCAGCGGCCATCTTGGTTGACCTAGTTGTAGCGAAAATGATTTCTCGAGAACCGTTGAAGAGATTGGGCCGAAATTTGGCAGATATGATTAGTGCCTAAGGGCCATTAAAGTTTGTTCAAGAGAAGTTGATCCGTCAAAAAAACATGGCCGCTCTGGGCCGATCAAAATATAGCATGCTTGGTGGCCATATTGGATATTTTTATTTGATGGATTTTGAGGCCAAAATCGGCTTTGTATGTGTTTTGCGGTATTCTGATCACAGATTTGCAATTTTCGAAACTGTCGGATAAATGGTTTGGCGGCCATCTTAGATCATTTTCCTGCCAAAAGCTCCCATACTAAAGCAATGGGAAATTTAAAATGTTTTCTTGAGAACTACCTGGTCGATTTCAATTATATTTGGCAGGAAGCATCCTTAGGGTGTAGAGATTCACGTTTGTTCAAACGAAGCCGATCGTCCAATTTGGCCGGTGGCCATCTAGGATTTTGGCCGATTTTTAGAAACGTCTTTAAAAATCTCCGAAACCACTTATGGGATTGATGCAAACCTGATGAAATATGATTTGGGGCAAGAGCTGAACCAAGTTTGTTCAAGGGAACTTGACTTGTCAAATGGTTTGGTGGCCATCTTGGTTGACCTAGTTGTAGCGAAAGCGACTTCTCCACAACCGCTGAAGGGATCAGGCCGAAATGTGGCGGATATGATTAGGGACCAAGGGCCATTAAAGTTTGTTCAAGGGAAGTTGAGCCGTCAAAAAACCTGGACACCATGGGCCAATCAAAATATAGCATGTTTGGTGTCCATATTGGATTTTTTTATTTGATGGATTTTTGAGGCCAAAATTGCTTTTATGTGTTTTTGGGTATTCTGATCTCAAATTTGCAATTTTCGAAACTCAGATAAATGGTTTGGTGGCCATCTTGTTGATATGGAGCATTTTAGTTGCAATGCATATGGGCCAGGTGAGCGATACAGGACTCCTTGGGCCTCTTGTTTATATTTGTAGCCACTATTATTTGGGATTATATTGTTTTCCCTGTTGCGCAATGTTACGTATAAAACCATTCTCGTAATGCTAGTCATTGTACTGTTGGCTTGCAAGGTAAGCAAAGCTGCCTCGATAGCGCATAGTAAGTCTACAGTAGTTCCATTCTACTTGTTTATTTCTTAAAGCAAGTAAACTGAAAATTGTTGTTGGTTATATCAGCAAGAACTTTCCTTCAAATTGTTTGCTAAATAATCAGCAGACAATACTAGGCTAAAATTTTACTAATGATTCGACTGACAATCGTTGTTGCAACAACTTTCAATCAAAGTCCTCTCAAAATAATCAGCAGGACTTTCTATATAGTAGTAATTTCTGAAGCTTTTTACGCAATTTGACTGGCATTCATTGCTGACTAAGATGGCAACAAGTTTATTCTTCTCAGAATATCCAGTGGCTCTCATTCAATATTGCCAGCTCTCTACTATATGTACAGTTAGTTAGGCCTATGTCATATATATGTTTTTGAGGTGAAGTGTGTTTTGAAACCGCTTTCTGGGTCATTCCATGCCAAATCACCTAGAGGTCCCCAGGTGACCATCTCTGATTTTTATTAAATTTCACCAAGATGCACATATATGGAAATGATGACTGCATGCAAAATTTCATTGCAAAATTCCAATTAGTTTTGAAGTTATGGTTGATTGATTTTAGGGGGCGTGGCACTTTTTTTTGCACTCGAGAATCCAGTGAGTGGTTTGGAAGTATTTTTAAACACTGATAACTTTCTTAATATTGAAGATATTACGCTGAAATTTGCGGTGCCACCTAATTGATGCATGAGGAGTCTGGAACTGAACGCATTTCCTGGATATCTGGCAGTTGTTATTACACCACAAAAACATCCATTACCGTTCAATCACTACTTGCTAAATCAATTATTTGCATTTTGCTATCAGAATAAGATTTTTATGCCTGCATACACACCTCCCCATGCCTAATCCTATTCCTATGGACCCTCAACCAGGCTACTGGTTGAGTCCCACCTCCAGCCTACCATCAGGTATAGACTGGCACCAGTCTATGCTCACCTCATGGTGACGCTTGTCGCTAAGCGCGCTCGCGCATGCGCATCAGAGCCCGAATAGGAAACAGATTCACTTTTCAATTATTCTGCATGCAGAATAGTTGTCTAAAAATATTTATATAAGTTTTTGTGTTTTGCGCTGTGGCAGTGATACCTTTTGACTTTATATCTTGGAACAATATGCCCAATATGAAGTCAATCCTCCCTAAGTTACGTCTAGGAGTATAATTGTGTTTATATGGTATCTTATAGATGAATTTATATATTACCGGTTTTCGTGAAGATCGTTTTGCTTCATGGTATCTTGATTGTTATGCCTATCCTAAATCATCATCATCATTGATAATGTCCAGTCCATATATAGAGCCTGTAACGAAGTTATTTCTAGTGCATTATAAGGATTATATTAAAATCCCTTGGAAGTTTCTGGTAAGGAAATTTGAATTTTCCCGCCGTTAGAACTGAGTTGAGGGTGTCTCTTGTGTGAGAGTTTGAGCGGTATGCTTCATTGTTACGTTTTTTCGTTTGTAAGGAGTTAGCGAAAGGTCAGATAAGACTAAATGTTCGTCGGCAAAATGTGATCGTCATCACTCGATCGAGTTCGCCGGGCACGTTTGTGCGAAGTGTCCTGTACTACTAATGCTATGTGTGGGATTTGTAAAGGGTGGCCGGTTTTCGGTAGCGAAAGCGTTCTTTAAAGAATTGTCGGTCTAACAATCGCTGCCTCTGGTCGTCCTTCCCTTTCCTCCGTTGCTAGCAAGGCAAAGGCGGTGTCCTTTGCTCAATCCTCTGTTCCGTTATCGGTAGCAACGGAGGGGGGGGGGGAACTCATCGGGAAATTCGCACGCCGTGATGGCGCTTTTTGCGAGATTTGAATCGTTTGCCACAGTGTTGACAAAATCACTCGATGAACGAATTTCTTCTGCGATAAAAGAGGCCAAAAAGCAGGAAGGCTCGTCAAGTCCGGAGGATAGCCCGAAGGCTAGCGGGCGTTCCCGCAAATGGGGGAAGCCGGTCCCTCTGACCTCTAGGCAGGTGTTGGTATCACCAAAGCAGAAGACAAGAGCATCCAGGCTCTTGAAGGTGTGCTCGGAGAGTGCATCAGATAAAATCCACTTAAGACTTGAGGGTGACGGGCATAACCCTCAAGCCGTGGTGGCGTCGGCTGAAACCGGCGTCCATGAGGCCAGTCCTTATGATAATGCCAATTTTATGGTGGTTCCGGTAGTTACAGTTGTCTCTAGAGCGCCTGTTTCTAAGAGGTCGATACCTAGTCTTGCTAGTTCCGGTTCCGTTGTGGTGGACTTGGGTTTACTTCCGTTTCCGCATCTCAATCTTTTTCTGTCCGAACTTCCGGTCTAGCAAGACATCCGGGTCTTCAAGATCCGGTTCCGTCTTCGGTGGTTTCCGTTTCCGGTAGGACTTCCGGTTTAGTGGGTAATCCAGGTCTGCAAGATCCGGTTACCACTTCAGTTCCGGCCACTTCCGGTCTGTCTTCCGTTTATGTAGGACATCCGGGTCCTAGAGATCTGGTACCTACTTCCGTTTCTGGTTCTATTAGCGCTTCCAGCCATTCGGGATATCCGGAGTCTGAGGACTCCTTTTATTTTCGAATTCCGGTAGAGGCATTTCCGTTTCCGGTTTGGACGCTAGTCAGTAAGTACACTTCCGCTTCTGGTCTTAGGGGTGTACTTCCGGGTCGTCCAGACCTGGATAGACTTCCCTTTTCCATTTCCGGTTTCATGAGAGCTTCCGGAAGAATGCATATCCGGGTCTGTTGGACCCGGCATTGCATGGTTCATCAATTTCCGGTTCCGTTTTTTCAGTTTCCTCTTCTGGTTAGTCTGTACATACGGATTGTAGGATCTTGATCAGTTCCGGTAGTCTACTTCCGGTTTTATCCATTTCTTTTTCGTTTTTTCCACATCCGGATTTCGTACAGCCGGGGATAGGGTCATTTCCGGTTTTACCCGGCATTACATTGTTCATCCATTTCCGGATTTTCAGCTTCCTCTTCCGGTAATTCTGTACATCCGGGTTGTAGGATTTTGATCAGTTTCCGGTAGTATACTTCCGGGTTTATGCATTTCCGTTTCCCTTTTTCCATATCCGCATTCCTAGAATCTAGTCATCTTCTTGCCTAAGAATTAGTCTTATTTCAGTTTTTGTTTAATATTGGGAATGTTTAATGGCTGAAAATAGTCATTCCAAGTCATTGCCAGTGTTGTAGTCTCTCTTGGAATTGTAGTCTATTCAGACATTTATTCGTTTATCAGCGACAATTTTCAGTGTAATTAAAGACTCTCCTGACTGGTTACCGTATGGGATTTTGTTGCAGATTATTTTCTATGCGCATTTCATAAGCCGATAAGTCAGGTGGTATTCTACGCATTATTTCGAGATACGATTTTTGCTTTCATCCAACTTTAGATGGCCAGTTGTCTTCGGGCCATTCAGCCTTTTTTCTCACTCCTTTTACCTCTTATGTCGGCAGGTTGACATTTATTTAACCAAAAGGAGTTTATTTGTGGAGGGGATAACCCTGATTCTTAAGTAAATCGTAGTATAATTTCGTCAGTCGCTGAAAAGAATTAGATTCAGTAAAGGTTTCATAGGATCATTATGAGTACAGGATTAATGTCTACAAGTACATTATTCGCTTAGAAAGGATAATCAATCGGATAAAGAGGCAGGAAGGAGGAATATGAGTCGGATTCTTCTGTGTTGACATAGTAATAGTTTCGGTGAATTCGTTTTGTTTTCATTTTTTCCAGATTTTTGTTTGGTTTTCCTTTTATAGCGTAAATTTTGCTCTATTTTGACTGGGTTGCTGCGGGCCTTCGGACGGGGGTTCGGGGGGCGGGGCTCGGGATTTGCTGGGTATTTTGGGGGCAGTTTGGCTGAGGGTTGTTGGTGATGCCACCGGCAATTTTCGGTCGGATTATTCCCGGACTATTCGGTGAGTCTTGGGTTTTTGCTCGTTGAGGTTGTTGTCTGGGGGTTGGCGGCGGGCCCGTTGGAGTGGGGTTGGGGTTGCGCTGGAGGGGGGAAGAGCGGGCGAGAATCTTTGGATTTAAGCATCCACCAACTATTTCGGTCAAAATGTTTTCTAAATCTTTGCAAGTCCAGAGATATTACAGTTGTAATATGTCGTCTGCAAAATTCAGTATTCAATCAGTTAATATCTAGTATCAGTGTTCAATCTTTCCTTTCTTTGGGATTTCTAACACAATGTTAGTACAAAGATGAAATTATTGATGCTAAGATTATAAATATAAGAATCAATAAATTTATTAAAATCTTTTAAGTTTCTGCTTCGTGGCATAAATATCGAATTGTTTAGGATATCTAATTTATCAGCAAGCCTGAGCGGCTAGGCAACCGTTGATGTATTCAATACAATTTTTTTTTTAATATTAAATCTCCATTGTTATACGATGTTTAAATTAGATAGTCTAATGTGGGCCATAGTTCTCTTATCAGGACCTTGTGACTTGTCATGTATGCTATTCATAGAATTGTGATGATGGTCATCACTAGTGACTTTCCCGTAGTTCATGTAGATCTCGGGCACATGATTTGGCTATATCTTGACTCTAAGCACTCTCATAGACTTACTATGCGGTTTTGGTTTGCCACAATCTCTGGTTAAATCTCAGTAAATAATATTATCTATAATTTTTGCAGAGTCTTTAGCATTATTAATAAGTTAGGCTATACTGATATGACCCTTTTTGGTCTCCATTCAGAGTAAGCGGTATTATTAAAATATCCATAATAAACGTGAGTTACCTATTTAGTGAGGTCTAAGCATTATGATATAGCCCAGGATTTTGGCATATGTAATCTATGTGTTTTCTATGAGCACTCCTCTTTAGCATATAGTAAGTTTGACTCTTCTTTAAGGGGGGCCCTTATTAAAAGGGGCTAGATATTCTTGGATCTAGAATCCTTCTATGTAGTCTCCTCTTCCAAAAAGGTTTTCTGTTCCTTATTATTAGAAGCTATTAGCTTTAGAGGGGTCATTGGAAAGTAGATCCAGGCTTCTGTGCATTGGTTGGATTGTCTGTTAGGCTTCTAAATCTCGATTCGTTCAGTCATGGCCATGGGGTTTTCTTTCATTTTTAGAAGGAGGAATGAGGTTTAGTCTTATGGATTGTCCTCTAGTAGAGCTGTTCGCGGCCTCTCTGAATGCTCAGATCTTCTCTTACATGTCTCCTTTTCTGGACAGTCAACCCCTCGGGGGTTGGATGCTCTGTCTCAGTAGTGGACAGGAATGTTCGCCTATGCCTTCTCTCGAACGATTTTGATTCAGTTAGTTTTGAAGAGGGTCAAGGATCAGGTTTGCGAAATTCTTCTGATAGCTCCCTGTTGGCCAAAGAGGATTTGGTTTTTAGACCTTCTAGATTTTCTGGTAGATTTCCCTCTTCTTCTTCCAGTATACCAGGATCTTCTATCTTAAGTAAGAGATCTTGGTGTGCATCCAAATCCAATAAATTTTAGTCTGTGTGTCTGGAGAATCTCGAGTCTGAAGTCCTCGAGAAAAAGGTTTCTTCTGATATCAGGAAATGATTGACTCTGCCAGAAGGGATTCGACCCGTTGAGTTTACAAGGGTCGATTTTAAAAATTTAGGTGAATGATGTTCAGACCAAGGTTTCGTGCCCGATTTTGGTTCGATTCCCAAATTATTAGATTTTTTATCTTATCTGTTTGGGTATTTTCATTTGTCACTTATTACGTTCAGGGAGTATAGATGTTCTCTGGTGTCATCCCTTCCTTGTCTTCTGTATGCCGATGTCAAGGATACTAAGACTTTTAATAGCTTTATTAGAGGTCTAAGTAATATTCGTCCTCCGATTGCTAAGTCTTTGCTTCCTGGAGTTGGGCTTTGGTTCTTCAAGTTTTGGCAGGTCGCCATTTTGAACCTATTTCTTCTACCAGTAGTAAGCTTGGTTTTGTTTTAGGACATTAGGAACCTTCAATCAGCGATCAGATGTTATAAGAATCGATCCATCTCATGTATGTTTTTCCTACGAGGAAGAGTTATCTAAGACGGTCTCAAATTCTTCGAATGTCAGATGGATTTTGAGAGAATACTTAAGCCTTGTTATGAGATAGCCTCACCGGATCAAATTAATCTCTCCCTTTTTAAAGCCGATGACGTTAGAGGTATGGCTACTTCTTTCGCTCTTTTTGAGGTCTTTAGATGAGATCATGCAGGTAGCAGGAGGGAAATGTGAATACACCTTACATCCTTTTAGCTCAAAGACCAGAGTGCAGGCTAATCATGGTGTGATTGAGATAAATGCACTATTAGGTTACGTTATTAGCATTTGGATAAGATTGATTTAATTTTATCCTTGTTTGTTAACTAAAAAAGCCGAAGACTATTTACCAAGCACTTCCCACCATTTTCGTTAGGACTATGCGTCTGTGAGATAGGGGGAGAGTCTTCTTTTGGTTTTTAGTTATTTCTTTAAGTTCAAGTTGTTCGTATTTGCTAATCACGGTGTGATTGAGCTAAATGCTATATTAGGTTATGTTGTTAACATTTGGATAAGATTGATTTAATTTATCCTTGTTTGTTAACCAAAAAAAAAAAAAAAGACCGAAGACTATTTACCAATCACTTTCCACCATTTTCGTTAAGACTCTGCATCGGTGAGAAATGGTGAGTCTTCTTTTGGTTTTTAGTTGTTTCTTTAAGTTCAACTTGTTCTTATTTGCTAATCACGGTGTGATTGAGCTAAATGCACTAATATGTTATGTTAATAACATAGTGATAAGATTGGTTTGATTTTTATCCTGGTTTATTGATTCTCAAATCTCCTCCCACCTTATGTGGACAGGGGGCACTGACCAAATCTACGGGTATAGCAAGTAGTGATTGAACGGTAATGGATGTTTTTGTGGTGTAATAACAACCCCCCACAGACCCCCCTTGCGGGTTGGTCTGTTGTTTTATTATCCACTATAAAAACATACTTACCGTTCAATCACTACGACCCGGCCTCAACCACCCCGCGTGGTAAGATTTGAGAATCAGACTAAATATTTTGCACTTAAATTGAGAAAAGTGAATCTGTTTCCTATTCGGGCTCTGATGCGCATGCACGAGCGCGCTTAGCGACAAGCGTCACTATGAGGTGAGTATAGACTGGTGCCAGTCTATACCTGATGGTAGGCTGGAGGTGGGACTCAGCCAGTAGCCTGGTTCAGGGACCATAGGAATAGGATTAGGCATGGGGAGGTGTGTATGCAGGCATAAAAATCTTATTCTGATAGCAAAATGCAAATAATTGATTTAGCAAGTAGTGATTGAACGGTAAGTATGTTTTTATAGTGGTTAATAAAACAACAGACCGACCCGCAAGGGGGGTCTGTGGGGGGGGGGGGGGGGGGAGGTTTCCAGAGGTTGAGGACTCTAAAGTTGGGCATTTATCCATTCAAAAACAATTTTTATCAGATTTCAGTAAACCAGTACTACCTGACTCTTTAGCACAAACACTAAATGTAAGTTGTTTTGAAGCATGTACATATAGGTGTTGCTGTAGAAGAAAGCTTATGTGAATCAGGTACAATATTAAAGTGTGGCAGGTGTCCACATAACAGATGAGAACAAAAAATCCGAAAATTTGGCCTTCATATGAGGGGATGGTTTACCCATGTGGCCAATTACCTATCATCAGGAGCTTTGAATATGATTAACATACATATATTAGCTGTATATGTACCAAGTTATAACTTTGTGGCTCAATTCCTTCAACCTTAAATAATTTCATGTTTTAACCCCATTTTTAGGGTTCGCGACATGGTTACCGAACAAGCATTAGTTGTTTATCTTGACTTTTAGGTGAAATTTATTCAATAAATAAAGGATTGCGTAATTTCTTTATTTAGACAGTGAACTTGGTTAAGCCAGTGATATCTGCCATTCAGAGATTATTATTTGTTGTGAAAGCATCAAAATGGCGTCAACTAGTTTATCACTCTGTAAAATAGGAATGTGCTTGAATAAAGACTGTCACAAATTGGCACACTGTAGAAAAACAGGACTTATTCCTCTGTCTGAGTTCAAACAAGAAGATAGACAATTACTACAATGGAGATGCGGAATATATTTTACTGACCAGGATGAAGTTTGCCTCCACCATGAAAAAATATATTTGTCTCGCTGTGATACATATTGCGAGTTTCCGACTGGTGTCCATCGCTAGCTTTTAGAATTTTGATCTATAGAGCGCTTACTGAAGTCGCGTCACCGGCGGTGATTTGTCCCATAGTCAAGGAAGGTATGAAGATATGCACTCTATAGCTATATATGTCTATGGGCTATATCGGAAATCAGTCTCCAACGCATGTGCATCTCGCTTCCGTACTTCCGACTTTTTATCGAAAATATTTCAAAATTAAGTGAATTGACTGAATTTTACATCAAAATTATGTATCGCAGCAAATAGCTAAGCGAAGTTATGAATGTGTAGCAACAGGTACTCATTTGCATCGCATTTTGCGATGCGATACCGCTCAAAATATTCCCTGAGGCCTAACTACGTGTAATTGTAATACATTTGTTAGCTAGCGATATTAAATGTCTGGCACTGATTAATGATTATTAGCTCACCTGGCCTGAAAGTCTAAGTGAGCTTATGGCTATGCTCACAGAGTTGCCTGCCAATGGACCTTTCCGGTTTTATTATGCACCACTCATCTCTAGCTATCTCCACTCACACCTCACTCGTGTTGGGATCGATCGATCTCTGAACACCCTGACTATCAATTTCCAAAAAAATGCACAGGTAAGCTGTTGAATATTTTGAAACTAATTTGACTGAGTGCTGGTGCTGCCTAAGGCAGCAACAGCGCCCAGTCAAATTAGTTTCAAAATATTCAACAGCATGTTTATTAAATAGCAAAGAATTACAAAGACATACAATTCATACAACGTGTCGGACTGTTTGCGATTTGATGATGGTCTATATGGAACCCTTTGTGATGTAATGATTGTGACATCATCATACACGCGCTGAGCCGATTATGATGTCATCCTAGGTCAGATGATGGATGGATACTCCGGAAAGGTGAATTGGGTTTATCAATGCATATGGCTAAAATATAAAGTTTCAAGAATCAAAATTTGGATAATATTTTAATGATGGACATCATATTGGACACACACATGCGCATTTATCAAACTTTGAGGCAGCTATTTCCAGAATTATGTTCATATATAACACCCTACTCTATAGGCGGCGAAGATTAAGAAACTCACAATTTAAATGTGTTTAATTGCACTATTAATTTAAATCTTTGAATGATATACTTCTTTCAAAGAATTAAGACAATAAGCAAAATAATAAATAATTCCCATTTAATAGTTTTAATCCTTTAAATCCTGCAAACCAGACACAAATTCTATATGATTAGGCGATTATTTTGTAAAATAGTGTCATAGTTATTTAACGCATTCACATGGAAATGCTCCTGCCTAGTGCCTAATAGTGCTTTTGGGAGAGCAACTGATTTCAGTTAAATTAGTTATAAAATCTCCCACAGGAAATGAAGATCAGAGTTACATTCAGTGTTCCTATAGCATCTAAATATTGGAGGTCCCAGGAACGTCACACCCTGAAATCTTGGGCTCCCAATCTGAAAGTCTGGGGTTCCAATGCAGTTTTTAGCTCACCTGACCTGAAAGGCCAAGTAAGCTTATGTCATGGCGACCGTCCGTCCGTCAACTTTTCCTTTAAACGACTTCTTCTCAAGGACTGCTGGGCCAATTTCAATTATATTTGGCAGGAAGCATCCTTAGTGCATAGGGGTCCAAGTTTGTTCAAATGAAGCCGATCAGCCAATTAGGCCGGTGACCATCTTGGATTTTGGCCGATTTTTAGAAACGTCTTTAAAAATCTCTGAAATCGCTTGAGGGATTGAAGGAAACCTTATGAAATATGATCTAGGGCAAGAGCTCAACCAAGTTTGTTCAAGGGAACTTAATTGATCAAATAGTTTGGCGGCCATCTTGGTTGACCTAGTTTTAGCGAAAATAACTTCTCCAGAACCGCGGACGGGATCAGGCCAAAATTTGGCAGATATGATTTGGGACTAGGGCCAGTAAAGTTTGTTCAAGAGAAGTTGATCCGTCAAAAAACATGGCCGCCGTGGGCCAATCAAAATATAGCATGTTTGGTGGCCATATTGGATTTTTTTATTTGATGGATTTTGAGGCCGAAATTGGTTTTATATATGTTTTTGGGTATTCTGATCTCAAATTTACAATTTTCGAAACTGTCGGATAAACGGTTTGGCAGCCACCTGGAATCATTTTCCCGCCAAAAACTCCCATACTAAAGCAATGTGAAATTTCAAATATCTTTTTCTCGAGAACTGCTGGGCCGATTTCAATTATATATGACATGAACCATCGTTAAGGCATAGAGATTCAAGTTTGTTCAAACTAACCCGATCGGTCAATTTGGCCGGCGACCATCTTGGATTTTGGCCGATTTTTAGAAATGGCTTTAAAAATCTTCTCCCAAGCTGTTTGAGGGATCGATTCAGAACTCAGGAAATATGATCTATGGTAAGAGCTGAATCAAGTTTGTTCAAGCGAACTTGATTGACCAAATGGTTCAGCGGCCATCTTGGATGAACCAGTTTTCACAAAAACGATTTCTTCCCCCAGAACCGCTGAAGCGATCAGGCCGAAATTTGTGATATATAATTAGCAACTAAGGGCGATTAAGGTTTGTTCAAGAGAAGTTGATTCGTCAAAAAACATGGCTGCAAAATATAGTGTGTTTGGCAGCCATATTGGATTTTTTTATTTGATCGATTTTGAGGCCAAAATTTGTTTTATGTAGGTTTTGGGTTTTCTGATCTCAAATTTGCAGCCATCTTGTATCATTTTCCCGCCAAAAGCTCCCATACTAAAGCAATGGGAGATTTAAAATGTCTTCTCGAGAACTACTTGGCTGATTTGAATTATATTTAGCAGGAAGCATCCTTATGGCATAGAGATTTCATTTTGTTCAAATGAAGCCGATCGGCCAATTTGGCCGGTGGCATCTTGGATTTCAGCCGATTTTTAGAAATGTCTTCTTTAAAACCGTTTGAGGGATCAATTCAGACCTCATGTAATATGATCTAGGGCAAGAGCTCACTCAAGTTTGTTCAAGGGAGCTTGATTGACCAAATGGTTCAGCGGCCATCTTGGATGACCTCGTTTTCACAAAACCAACTTCTTCCCCTGAACCGCTGAAGCGATCAGGCGGAAATTTGTGATATATGATTGGGGACTAAGGGCCATTAAAGTTTGTTCAAGAGAAGTTGATCCGTAAAAAAAATTGCCGCTATGGGCCTATCAATAGATAGCGTGTTTGGCGGCCATATTGTATTTTTTTATTTTAATTGATTTTGAGGCAAAAATTAGTTTTATGTATTTTTTTGCGTATTGTTATTTCAAATTTGTAATTTTTGAGACTGTCAGATAAACGGTTTAGCGGCCATCTTGGATCATTTACCCGCCAAAATCTCCCATACTCGAGCAATGGGAAATTTAAAATGTATTTTCGTGACATCTTGGATTTTGGTCGATTTTTAGAAATGTCTTTAAAGATCTTCTCCAAAACCGTTTGGGGGATCAATTCAAAAAGCATGAAATATCATGGGCCTCTTGTTCTCACCCATCATGTGTCCATATTAAGGTACCCCAGACTCACATCTATGAATTAAGGGGGTCTCATGCCAGATTGTGTGGATATATTTCTGCAAAAAACTACATCTATTAATTGAACTAATTAATATTTAATAATCACAAGATTTGCAGTGGTCCCTTGGGATCCACTGCCACAACCTTAGGGGTCCCCAAGTTATATTTTAGGGGTATATACCTTCACAGGGACACTAATGACATGTGTTAGGCAACGTCGTGAATATAGCGTTATGCCATGGTGATCATCCATTGTAGGTTGTCAACGCTTCCTTTAACCCTTTAATGGCTAGATTTTCTCAAAACCAAAATTTACTTATTTAATTAATGTCCACTTGCATGCCAAGAAGACTATTTTAGAAAATGTACCACTGGATTGACTGGCTCGCTTATCGAATCATTCATTCCATTGCTAAATTTTCATCCAAAACCTGGTGGAGTGATTTGAAGCTCCAGGACATATGCATAGGCACCAACAGCCCACAGTCAAATTAGTCTTCAAATATTCACCAGCTTATCTGTATACTTCGCCTAGAAATTTAGCCTCTGAGATTTTAGATGTTCACCTTCAGATATAGCTGCGACAATGCAACTTTGCCGAAATGTTCGCATATTTTACTGTTGTGCCAAATTTTAAATACAGGTCTCCGCAAAAAGTTAGTATTCAGGGTCAGTTACAAGTTGCAGTTGGCTCAAGGCTCTGATGTATCATTATTCCAGTCTCAATGTAATTTTGCGGGTAGGCTATAGTGCCTAGAGTATCTTGAATCTGATTTACGTGGAGACTTGCAGCCTTAGGCAACAACACCTTCCAGCGAAATATTCAACATGTTACTTCTTATATTGTTAGAGACTGGCAAACATAGGCAATTCTTTTGTAATGTTTGTTTGATCACAATCGATAGCTAGTCTCATGGCAAGGTCAAAGCTGTAATATCCTATTTTGCATAACGTTATATAGCCTATTATAATAATTCATAGCCATCAACATGTTATTTCTTAATAAAGAAATATTACTTACCTCTCCGGGATGTAGAAATTGTTTGAGTGTAACTAATATTTCTTTATTATGAATCTTCCTGTGATCAGGACCAACTTTTTCGGAAATATGTTATTTCTTATTTTATTGATTATTTTCAGTAAAGTCTTCCATGATAGATAGCAAGACATGTCAGTTGGCAGTGCAGGAGTGCAATGCAGAACAAGATGACCAGCTGTAAGTGTGCGCATACATATTTAATTCCTTGATGATGATGAGTTTACTGTGGCTGAAATGAGTGGAAACTTATTTCCACTATGTCTTGCCTGTTGCGAGTATCCTAAGCTCCTTTAGCGTCTTTTCTGTCTTGTTTCTTAGGTTATGTTCTTTGAGGTCTGATCACACAATACTTCACAAGTTAGTATTATGGCATCCTCTATATGCCTGATATGTGTTGGCGCCTAGTACAGAAAACTTCAATTCTTTCTGGGCTGACATATTTTCTGGTAATCGAAAAACATGTTCAAACATTGACCTTCATGCAATGAGAGCTTTGTGCCTTTCAGTTGATTTCTCGCTATCATTAGCTACCATTGCATAACATTAATTTAACCATTACATATCATTTTTTATCATATGAACAAACCTTCTAGCATGTTCCATATTTTTCGATATGAGCACATGTGCCATATTCAACGGAGTATTTTCATTGGATGTTGGGTGCGCAACCCATTTAAATCGATCAATTAAAACATTGATTAATGTGAGTGTGCCGCGTAGGGATTACTACGTGGTACTGTTTTACTACGATTTGTTTACTATGATTTGTCATTCATGAAACGTCATCGCAAAATGTCATCGTTTGAGAGTTTATCAGTCGGCAGCGAAGTAATGATTGATGGCCGTGGCTATGCGATAGTCTTAGAAGAAAAGTGTGGTTTACGGCTGACATCGCCAGATTTTGTGTTTGTCACTATATTTTGCTGCGCATTCAGTATCTGTTATCAAGTAGTGGTGCGTCACAGCGGCGGTATCGATTTCACGAAAATCAACAATGAGAAATCAGATAAAAGTCACATCAGCAACTATTGGCAAATATTTCAAAATTACAGTTTATATGATAAATAAAATCTCAAACTCGGTCACTTTTCATATCACTATTATGAACCTCGTTGAAAATTATCAATATTGCACTTGCTAAAGCTCGTGCAAATTGATAATTTTCAACTCGGTCCATAATAGCGATATGAAAAGTGACCTCGTTCCAGATTCTCTATATGTTGCACTATTGGAATAAAGACACTCGCTAGTGACAAGTTGAAAACAGTGTATTACAACGCATGCACTGCTGTCTGATTGTCATGAAATATGATAAATTTCAATGAAGTACTTGAAAGTTCAATCAAGCATAATTTTCATTTTGAAATCATAAGATGTGTTTGTCCCTATACACATATTTTGTTGCGCATTGATCAGAACTCTCAGTAGGAAAGCATTATAGTGATAAGCAAAAATAATGCAAAATGGCAAGAAAGTCGCAATTTAAGTGTTAGAAAAATTTGAAATAATATCTAAAAATGTGATCAATAGAATCGCAAACTTGTTCTGTTTGTTTTGAGTATTTCTCTCTACTTTTTCAGTGACAATGTGTTCAACGTTATTGACACCTTTTCAGTTCCAAGATATACATATGCTGCTGATAGAAAGAAGTTTATAGCGTAAGTTGTTCGAATTTGTATGACAGCTGCTGACAGAGTAAATTGCAACATTAGGATGTTATGTATGATAGGCTGTAGGATGTATGATAAAACGGGTTGAATGCCAGTTGTATTCAGTCCACCACCACCGGTAGTGTTAGTGGCATTTGATGTCTAAAAGAATATTCTAATTAAGTATATGTACATGCATTCATATATAATAGGTATGATATGGTTTTTGCAAAGGCCAAAACATATTCAGCAAGTATCTACAAGGCTTCATGGGCCATGGTATATATATATACATGCATGTATTGAACTGATTTTGTGGGTGAATATGTCCTTCCTAACCTTCAGTTGTCTCCCATAACCCATCCCTCCCCAGTAAGCAGGGACCCCCCCCCCACCATCCCCGTCCCAGAAAAAAAAAAGTATATCAACATTTATTCAATTCTGTTGCAAGTGTAGCATCATAAAAGATCGGGTTCTCCTCATAAATATCAATTTTCTGACTGTTGTCCACATTTCATTGTAGGGTGGCATACTGTCTTTGCATGTAAAGCCATATGATCAGTAATAACATCTCCCATTGGTTTAGCTGATTTGGAATGACATCGCTGACGATTTTAAATTTGCATGAATGATTTAATCAGCCGATGTCAGTCGTCGTCAAATCTACAAATGTATGAACATGTTCACTGTTCTTTAAAGTATCATCAGCTGTTGAATAATGTCGGCCAATTTAGATTTACACAAGCAATTTTTCTATCGTCCATTGTCTGATTTTATCATCCATGTAACTTTACCTTTAGAAATTATATAAACTTTATTAAACTTACATAAACGTTATGAACAAATACTAATAATTTGTATGTAGATTTATGTAATTGTATTTTTCCTAGCTCAGAAAAGCTGGGAATACCATCACCTAGTCTTCATGGTAAAGCAGATGACAAAACAATGCTGTTCAAAGACAGATACGCATTGCTGCATCAGGTTAATTTACAATTTAACCCTTTAATCCTCAAATTCTTGAATTTGTTCAAGAAAATTTAAATTTTCTCAGGAAATGTCCATTTGCAGAGCAAGAGAATACTATTTTTGAAAATTTACCAGTGGAATGACTGGCTCGATAATCGAGCCAGTCATTCCACTGGTAAATTTTCCAAAATTATATTCTCTTGATCTTCAAATAGACATTGTCTATGAGAAAATTTTGTTTTCTTAAACAAATTTGAGGGTTAAATGTATGTATGTATGTATGTACAGATTTGTATAGCGCCAATTCCGGACTAAACCTCTCCAAGGCCCTTTACAGGATTAACAATACCCTCTTTGAAACAAGTGGGGTTTTAACAATGATTTAAAAACTTCTAGTTTTGAACAGTTTTTTATATGAGATGGAAGGCTATTCCAAAATTTGGGTCCATCTCTTGAAAAGGCACGATCTCTGGTGGCTGAGTTGGAGGGCGGTGCGACACATAGCCGCTCTGCACTCAACCTAAGGGCCCTAGGTGCTGTTCTTTGAACAAATGATGATTTCAAGTTTAAAGGGTTAAACCAGGGGTCGATCTTAACTTTTTATGTCACTAGTCCGTCGGACTAGCGATTTTGAAAATAGACTAGTCCGCAGATAAAAGCACTAGTCCTGTTAAAAGGGGTTCGGAAAATCTACATACCACACAATACATATCCTATGGTACTTGCATCTCCCTAAGTTTTTAGTACCCTTATCGCTTGATTTGATATTGCATGATTAGTTTGGAACCGCTATCAATTCTTTTAGCTCTATAATATTATATGGTAATGGGAACCAGGTACCACATGTAATTTGTTGTGTAGTTCCAGTGATCGGCAAATCATGCATATGAATATATATGCGCAGTCATGTTAAATAAGATTTTTTCTTTAAATTTGTGAGCGAAATACAGGATAAACGCATTGCACATCTTAAATAATACGCGCCATGATCATAAATTATCGTGCATCTAAGAAGAATTAGTATATTACATGTCCAAATTGCGTTACTATTTTGCAAGTCATGGCAATATCGTGACACGCATGCGCATATTTTTATAGCACACTAACTAGGAAGTTAATTCTGTCAGAACTGCAGTACACATTACCCGTTGCGGTAGCTTGTTTCTACTTTGAATAATACTTACCAGATGTACTATTATGATAATGTCTGTTATCTAGTCTAGCTCAAAATAAACAATTAAAACTCCGCACTCTCCATGGTCCTGCCCATACTGTGTCCGGGAATTACCATAGCCCCAGGTACCGAGTTAATTCCCAATCACAGTCAGATTTGTCTATTTTGCTGACTGAAAGTCGCATGTTTTTTTAGCTCTAAAATTGTTCAATTTTAGCGGAATTAAGCGTGTTTAACGTTATCCATCGCTGGCTTCATGGAACGAAAGGGAAAGTCATCACAGGGGCAGGTTGTATCAATCTAGAATTTATACATTCGTGCCGTATTGACTGATTAAAATTTCCTTAAATTGGCACATTATTTTAAAACGGTAGCCATTGTTGGAGTCGCTCCATTACCCGTTAACTGTTTAATCTTATCCGGGTACTTGGTTAATTTCTCTTGCGACTCGGTTCCTTCCAAGATGGATGCGCCCTTAGCCAAGATGGTAGCGCCCATGATTAACGGTTTGTTTTGGCTTGGCGTGTCTATGCACTCTGTTTTAGGTCTCGTTTCATTGCCGAGGGTGTATGTAGCGATCGGTCTTTATTTCTTGGCTATTTTAACGTTAGTTAATTACCAAGTCGAGTTTATAAAATTTTCACTCTAAAAATTTTCAAATATTTCATGCCTAAACTTGATTATCATTAATCTAAGAGAAAGTTAATGTTTCTAAGTAATTTAGAAATTACAATCAAGTAAATTAGGCATGTTGCTCGTCATCATATCATGTGCAGCGGTTTAATTCTTATTCTGTGTTCACAGAAAGCGAAGAGGAAAGGCAAGGCCCCTCCTGGCACACACTGTCTGTGTTGCAACCGCTTCATGAAACGGAAGTTTTCCGGTCATCACTGTGTCCTTGCGATGTATGTGCGAAGTGGTCGTCGGAGTTGGTGGCGGAGTTCGATCGTGATCGGCGTGCGCGTTTGGAGAGGATCGCGAGGGACAAGGCGGCCAAAGTGGATCGGGCGTCAGTAAAAGGTCTTGAAGAGCGTCTGAACGAGCATATGGACTCGGCCTTGGGTGTTTGGGCGGCCCAATTCAAGGCGATGTTCGAGTCTTTCCAGTCCACGGTTCCAACGATGCAGGCTGGTGCAGGATTACCCATCGGTGGTCCAGCCAGTTCTGTGAAGGAACAAGCACCTCCCACTTTGGCTCAAGAGCTGACGGCGGAGGAGGAAGATATCCTCCTGATGGAAGACTGGCATGCCGGAGCTTTCTCAGGTGCCAGATAGTAGTACTTCCCGCGGGTCTTCCACAGGTTTTGTACGAGTTTGCCAGCCGGGTGGCGATGTCGACGTTCCGTCAGGCATTTTTCCCCTGGACTTCGCTCAGGCCGCTTGGCCGTTGGAGCCATCACGGAGGCGGTCTCCTGCGGTAGTAGCGGCGTAGTCCCAGCTCCCGTGCTGGAGCCGATGGATTGCGGTGAATCCGTATCTGGCGATTCGCTAGATACTGAAGCCGCAAGTAGTCGGGCTATGTATCCACTTCGTATTGGAAGTTTGGTCCGTAGCCCTCAGCATGAATCGTCGGTGGCTTACTCATCCTAGGGTGAGAAGAAGGATGACAATGGTAATCCTTTGATAGATGAATCATCCTTTTGCACCGAAGCTGAATGGGTGCAGGTCCATGGCTGGATGTCCGACCATCTCAGGTTGGCATCGGTTCAAGGATTTAAGTGCGACCCGGCGATGGAGCGGATGTCAGAGCATGCGGTTAGCGCTCTGCCCATGGATTCCCAGTTTACTGACATGTTGTAAGTCGCAGCGTATCATCTGGTTCAGCCAGATTGTTTGTTGCCCAAGGCTCCTAAGGGGATAAGGAGTAGGGTCCTCTTTCTGGAGCAGGCCTATCATCAGTACGCTCATGTTCCTCAGCTTTCAGTCGGGGAAAGAGAAGCACTGAATAAACCGTTGGCCGGGAAATCCAAGGGTCGTTCTCGACTGTTGGTTTCCCAGGCTAACAAAGATCCTTTCAATGAGTTGACTCGCATTGAGGATGCATGGATGTACCGTTTTGCAGGGTATGCTGACCTGCGTGGCAGAGGGTGGGGAAGTGCCAGAGGCTGCTCCCGGAGTTATCCGGGACACTATGCGTTTGTCCCAAGATTGCCTGGCCAGGGTGATCACAAGATCATTGGTGGAATGAAGGAGTTCTCGATTGCGTAGAACTAGGACCAGAGATGAGGGGTGTGTTATCGTCTACGCCCTTCATTGATCTGGGCTTGTTTGGCGACTCAAAAGTTGCGTCAATGGTCGCAGAACAAGAAGCAGTCGGCAAGTGGTGGAAGTCGATGAAGAGAACTCAGCCGCAGCAGTCCTACAAGCAGCATCGGCATGAGCAACAGAGGCAGTGCCAGAGATCGCCCTTCCATCCTTCTGGCCATGATGCCCATTGGGCATCCAGTTCACAGGGGCCTGGCCATTCATCTTCGTACAAGTCCTCTAATAAGAGGCCATATGAAGACGATAGGAAGGGTGGTGGCTCGGGTCGAGGAGGTTACCGTAAAGATAACTATGGCAGCGGACCCGGGCCGTCATATTCCAAGAAGCCGCGAAGTGGCTGTGGGGGATGGTCCTGACGGGTTTCCGACAAGACCCGTTCCGGTGGCACCAGGAACGAAGGGAGTTGAGAATCTTCACCCAAGCAAATTAGCATCTTATCGTGCAACACCGACCGTGAGCTGTGTGCAGATTCCTACCGTCGGAGGCAGACTTCAACTGTTCTCAAACCAGTGGGAACAGGTCGTACAAGATTGTTTAGTCTGTCATTGGCTAAGAAACGGCTCATCCGTCAATCGTTAGTTCCATTAACATCGACTCCAGTATGGAATCCCATTCCAAGGGTATCCAATCGTCTAGATACCATTTGCTCAGAAATCTTAGATCTTCAGCAGAAGAATGCGATTCATCTAGTCCGCAATCAGTCCTCCCTGGGCTTCTATTCGATAATTTTCCTCGTTCCGAAACACACCGGAGGTTTGAGACCGATTCTCAACCTCAAACCGCTGAACAAATTCATTCAGTCACAAAAATTTCAGATGGCAACTGTGGCAGCGGTGATGACAGGGCTGAGAAAAGGCATGTGGGCAGTATCGATAGATCTGAAGGATGCATATTTTCATATTCCAATGTCAATTCCTTTTCAGAAATACCTTCGCTTTGCGTTCCAAGACAATGTTTGGGAATTCAATGCGTTACCATTCGGTCTGACCACAGCACCGAGGGTCTTCACCAAAGTGGCTCTCGCCATGACTTCTTATCTTCGCAGGAGAAACATAGCTGTTCATACTTACATAGACGACTGGCTGCTGAAGGCTGGGATTCCAGTCACTCTGCGCAACAATCTTCAGGTAGTCCTGGCCTTATTAAAGGACCTAGAATGGATTGTGAATCTAGAGAAATCAAAATTGACTCCATCCCAGGAGTTTGTGTATCTGGGAATTCTTTTTAATTTCAGGGATGGTGTAGCTTTTCCGGCAGAGTCAAGAGTTTGATTGCAGTACTGGAGTCAGTTTCTCTAGGAGCCTATCTGACGGCGTGTCAATTTCTCGGAATACTGGGTTTACTAGTATCTCTGGAGAAGGTGGTTCCTTATGCGGCACTCAGTCGCAGGCCGATTCAGATGTACTTAATGTCATTCTGGTCTCAGAGAACGGATCCGTTATCTCTGAGGATTCCAGTAAAAGACCCATTGATATTCCATCTTCAGTGGTGGTTATCAGAACAAAATCCCCTGCGAGGTGTTCCTCTACAACCTCCTCAACCGCAGATGTCCATCTTTACAGATGCATCGACGACGGGTTGGGGAGCAGTATTGGATGATCTGTCAGTGCCAGGGGAATGGGATTGGACCAATGCGTAGAAACACATAAATGTTCTTGAATTATTAGTGGTGGCATTAGCACTTCGAAAATTCGAGAACTTAATCTGAGACCAGATTGTCCTAGTATGGACAGACAACTCAACAGTGGTGTCTTATTTGAACCGCCAAGGTGGGACAAGATCACCAGAGTTGTGTATGATGATATGGAACCTTCTGCTATGGTGCCAAAAGAGGAATATTATTCTTCAGGCAGCACACATTCCAGGAAGATTGAACATCCTAGCAGATGCTCTCAGTCTAAGGATGGTTTGCCGTCCGATGGAATGGCAGCTCAACCAATCAGTAGCGGAGGTTCTTTTCAAATATTGGGCCAAGCCAAATGTGGATCTATTTGCAATGAAAGGAAACGCAAAGATGGTCACATACGTGTCACCGATCCCGGACCTGCTAGCTCTAGCAGTAGACGCACTGGCGATAAGTTGGAAGGGAATGTACGCGTATGCGTATCCTCCAACGATTCTCATCCCAAAAGCTCTGGCAAAGATAAGAGAGGGCATATGCCAAGTACTACTGATCGCCCCTCATTGGGCAGGGCGATCATGGTTTACTGATCTGCTGGACCCTCTGGCCTGCAATCCAATCCCCCTTCCAGACAGACGGGATCTGATCTCTCAGAACAAAGGTCTGTATCTCCACGACAGACCGGAGATGTTCCAATTGACTGCATGGATGTTGGAGGGTCAACCACCAAGACATAATTATAGACTCAAGTAATTTGCAGAGTGGTGTAAGGGAAGAGATATTAATCCCTTTTCTGCATCTGTTCAACACGTAGCAGATTTAACTGTCATTTATACGAAGTTGACAAACTTGTACCTTCAACCCTAGCATCATATACGTCTGCATAAGCTTCAGTCGTTCCCAGTCTAGTCATTGTAGGAGTGGAGAACGAAACATTAAATGAAGTTATTAAAGGAATGAGCAATTTGCGACCTAGACAGCCAATTCCTATCCCAGCATGGAATCTATCTCTTGTTCTACAGGTTTTAGGGCATGCTCCCTCTGAACCAATTAGATCTATAGATATTAAACTGTTAACTATTAAGTCAGTTTTCTTGGTTGCAGCAGCATCGGCGAGAAGGAGAAGCGAAATTCATGCGCTTTCTGCCGAACAAGCCCCTTTTGTCGTTACGCGTGACGGTTTAAGACTATTACTGTATTTCGCCTAATAGTAGCCTAGGCTTCTATTAGGACAAGAGGTGTTCAATTTCCAGCCAAACATCTCTGAGAAAGGGGGTGGGCTTATATTACAGTTTTCCCAAAAAAGTTTTCTAAAATTGATACCACAGAAATTCAACGTATTTTCTTCCGTAAAAATTCCCACCGCCTATGCCTATAGTTAATGTATACCTCAAAACATCACCGGGGAGTAAAATTATTTGATTTGAGCGCCTAAATATTGCGTATCCTTTAATAAAGTTTGTTTATTACATCAAAATTAATCCACAATTTGATATAAAAAAATACAAATCACTTGATTCGCCTCCAATTGAAGAGTTTATTTTAGAGCGAGTACTCGGATATAAATATTCTGGAATCGGGGACTCAGAACTCGGGAATATCTATATATTATCATTGCGCGATAGGAACTGAGTATTATACTGATCCTAAAAAACGGGTACCCGTTTTATAAACTCCTGTTAGCGTATAATATCGCACAAGAACATGATGCCTCCCATCTCAAGAACCGCTGGCTCTCCAACTTAAGAAGCCGGCTATATTGTCATTCGTAATAATTAAATTTGGATCATTTAATGTTAATCGGCGTTACAAAATTGATGCACATTTTCTCCCGTGCTTGTTGTTTGGTACATAAATTTGGTCTTAAAATATATTTATAAGGAAGGTATTTGATCACGCCAAGACTGTTTTATGCGCATTTTGACTACAAAAGTGTGTAATAAACTTTATTATATCTTGAACATACGTGGCCTACTACTAGTATTAATCTAATAGGCGGTCAAGATTTTCAAATCCGAGGCCTGTATTGACTTCTAGAGGGGCCGGGAACGTATCAGGGTAGAGATCTGTCTGAGGTAGACACACCCTGTGACACGATTGTTATTATTATACACGCTATTCTTACAAATTTGCTCTTAAGAAAAATTGTCCTATAGAGTCTGCTGAGTTAGGGGGTGGGCTTCTAATACAGAGTTTTGCTGTTTTGAAACTGCTAAGAAGTCATTGGGGCTCATATGTCAAAGTTAGGGGGTGGGCTTCTATTAGAGCATAGGCTACTATTAAGCGAAATACGGTACCACGTCTTTGTTTCCTGGCAAAGAATCAGTCACTTAAATATCCAGGACAGCCGATCAATTTGCCAAGTTTAGTTAGACATGACACAAGCTCTTCCGCTTGGTGTCCTGTCAGATGTCTGAAGATGTATAAGAAATGTACAGAGGAGTGGAGAGATGACCTAAAATCTCTGTGGTTATGTCTCAAGGCTCCTCATTTTCGCGCCTCGAAAGACATTATTTCTCAGTGGATAGTCGATGCTATTCAGATGTTGCATAAATTCGCAACAGGAAAGCAGATTGATCATGCGAATGCCCATCAAGTCCGAGCACTACCAGCATCATCAGCCCTTTATAAGGGTGTCTCATTAGAGGTGATATCTGTATATCTGTAGCACAGTGGCATGCCGAGTCGTCATTTACTGATTTCTACATTCGCGATGTCTCCAGTGCACTTAATCCGGTAGCCGTCGCCAATTTGTCGCATCTCAGTTAGGCGAGATCCGACCACTTTTAACACTTACCTCGTAAGGTTCTTCCACAGGCACTGACAAAGGTGATGCATATAGACTGTGAACGACCGTAGATAGGGCGAAGCTCCTGCAATGATCAAGAAAGACCAACCACTCAGAATGGTGAGTGTTTCCTAGTTTAAGTGACTAATACTAGTTTACTTACACTGGAAATACCAGACTGATTAAGTAAAAAGCCTGGTTCACGAGTATCTTATTCATTGCAACAGACATTAGAATCATTCAAATTTGAAAATAGGGCTGGGCGGTATACCAGTTTCACACCGTCTCACGGTTTTTTATGGCGACGGTTTAAAAACCATTACCAAAATCATCTAGTGTAACCATTTGCTACTGGAGACATAAAATACAGTCATCTATAACTATTAGCCTGGGAAAGCAAGGGTGTTGGTGAAATCCCAACAAATCGGCCGAGGACGACCCTCGGCAAATATGATTTGATTTGCCAGCAATGAATTTTACATGACGTAAGCTCTGCGGGTTCAATGTAAGATTGAATAATTTGAAAATCTAAATTTCTTTGCAACAAATAATTCCTTTTTCAATTCGAGTTTGTACTATGTTTAATTAGGATTCCAAATGAGACATGATAAAGAAAAATCAAGAAACACGCTGCGAAAACAACGACGCTATACAATGAACTCCCAATCCAAACAAATCATTATTTCCCTTAGATTTCGACAAACATAAAATGATCCATCATGGACTAAGACATACGAGACAAATTACTTGAATGCCCGAGAAATGAAAACGATTAAGTCGCTTCTTACGTTGGCGGAGTAGTTACAAGTAAAATACACGTCTTAGCCTCTCAAATATGAGCAGGCGTAATGTGATTGGTTGTTAACAAATTCTTCCGCCAGAATATTCACTACTATCGATTTTATGAATGAAATTCGTAGTATTTTTTATCACGTGACTTCTGCTCGATAGGCATTAGAATCACATCGTTTTGTTTTACGGCTTGATCTTTTTCGTCTTCGTATATCTTCAAGTACGGAGTGTTGATTTAAGTAGATTTAAGTTAGATTCACGAATCATTGTGTTTATGTTGTCAAATTATCATAATCTCTATTATATGACATAGGAACCTCGAAAAATAGTCAAACACATTTTTTGTGAGAATTCTTGAGGCGCGATTTCCGGGAAATGACTACTCTTTAGTTACGTGCTGAATGACATTCACCCGCTTGAACGACAGTTTATTGAGGAGTATTACTAAATACCAAGTACTCGAATACAAACACATGACTCTACTAGACTAGATCATACTGTAGGTGGTTATACGAACTCTAACTCTATGTGCGGTACTCTACTAGGGGCCTAAACTCGCTCTCATATTCGGGTTCTTACACGCATTAGATTTTACTACGCTTTCAAAAATAGTTACCTAATAACAGTGTTGAAAATTAACATTTTAGTAGTTAGTGTTATTTGCACAACATCACATGAATCAGACTTTATTTATTTTATTTATTTTAACTACTATTTTGAGATAGATAGCGTCGAAGTGAGCAGTCGTACGTAGTTGCCATTATAATTTTGTGGCAATGTACGTCAGTTGTCAAATAGCAAAACATATGTACTGTAGCTAATGAAAGCGGCATTTTTTCATATTTCAAATTATTTTCGATCATTCTAACGCCTTAAACCGGTATTTCGTTAATACCGGTTTAATTAGTGATACCGTCAAACCACCCGGCCCTATTTGAAAATATAATCGATATACTGATAGTTTTTCAAAATTAGAAGTTGTAGTAACATCTTTGCACTCTCCTGGACTGCCGTAGCTGAGACTTGGGGCTGACATGGGTCTAGTGGGTGTTGCCTCCCCTTTTGACAGCCCTCTGGAATTATGCGGACAAATGAGGTGGGGGAGAGCGCGATCTAGACCGTGGAGGTTTAGCACTATGAGTCAGATGGAAGAACTCAAGCATATGCTAGGGTTCTAGTCTCTTCACAACCTTCTCTGTCGGATGGTAGATGAGTGCTGGTTCGAGCCTCACTTCCCACCAGAGTTTCTTGGCTGTCGAAATCCGGAGTTTATCATAATAATACATGTGGTAAGTATTATTTGAAGTAGAATAAAAAAAAGCACCCGCTTTTGTTTCTACGAGAATTGTTAATACCAGATGTACTATAGCCCACCTCAGCCGCCCTGCTGAGGTGAGGCTGAGCTGCTTTCACTGTTTGTCAAGACAAATATAAGATGAATCTGACTGTGATTGGGAATTGACTCGGTACTTGGGGCTGTGGTAATTCCCGGACACAGTATGGGCAGGACCATGGAGAGTGCAGAGTTTTAATTGTTTATTTTGAGCTAGACTAGATAATAGACAGTATCATAATAGTACATCTGGTAAGTATTAACAATTCTCGTAGAAATAAAAGCGGATGCTTTTTTGATTTCCTGAGGCATTTATTTGGGCACCAGGCTACATGGTGTCATACTATGCGCTGTGATATCTTATCTAAAGACTCTTAGACGGTCAGTCATCGAATTGGAGTACCTGTAACGTCATAATTTTCTCAGTTCTGACTATCGCTATCCTACCGCCATTTTGTCTTTAAAAAGTCGTCAATTCAAGCCGTGAAATGATTAAATATCGAATTGTATTGTCTAGAAAGTGTGCTCATGATGTTCTAATAGTAATGACAATTTAATACATTTTATCATAACGTTTGTCCCAAAATTGGTAGATAGAGACGTTCCTAGATAATAGCAATTCTCATATCCCCCTCTAGGACAAAATGAACCGGAAGTTTCAATTCGTCGGGAACGTTGGAAATGTATATGTTCCTCAACAAAATCTGTCTGATTATTAAATGTAGAGTGTACAGGTATTCACGTTGGCTTAATCGTTATGCTATATTATATGTAGTTTCTAAACCATATACATATGGCAGATATGTCAGCATTGGTCAAAATCAATTTTATGAATTCTACATAATTACCGATCAATTCATAAGCCATGCAACCATTGATCTATATACGGATGTCTATGTATGCAACTCGGCTACGAGGCAATGAGCAATTCTTGTATCACTCTAGGCTGAATTGACCAAGTAATTCGTTTTACGACGTCAGCACTTTTGCACGCATTAAGCGATTTCGCAATTTGGTTGTTTTCGGATCTTTTATGTCCTATCATATAGAAACAGAAAAAAGCTGAGCGTGAATTAAAAATTTATGGTTGCGGACTATGAACTGGCACTTAACATTTTAACATATATAGCTTCTGTGGTAATTTTAAACGGGTAATATAAGCTTGCGTGTTTGCAAAAAATTTATGCATTAGTTTTCTCAACGTCATGTAATATTTCGTTTTTGCGAGTCTAACGGATAATTTTGACAGAGATTTTGCACTAGTCCACCGGACTTGTGACCAACGGACTATAAGTAGCCCGTATGAGAATCATTTAGTCTCGGACTAGCGGACATAACTAGAGATCGAACCCTGGTTAAACATTAATTTCGGAGCTTCTCCAAGTGATAAAAGTGCATAAAGATATCATAACGTCTTGTCGATCCCTAGATGATGCAGGGGGTGGCTTAACATAGTGATTAATCCGAATGGCATGCAGCATCCTAGCATATGAGAACAGGGATCTATTAAGTACTGGCTATGCCCCGCCCATTTCTAGGTGAAGCCCCGCCCACTTTATGCATGTGTTGGAATTGATTTATATGCTTAGAAACCCAAATTACCAGAATCCCAATTTCAAGGTAACTATACAGCTGGTAAGCTGTTAAATATTTTAATACTAATTTGACTGGGGACTGTTGTTTCCTATGGCAGCAACAGCTCCCAATCAAATTAGTTTTAAAATGTTCAACAGAATGTTTATTAAATTGTAAACCTGTCACAAAGACATACAATTCGTACACTTGACAGACTTTTCGTGATTCATTCACAGGCTAGTACATATATTCTTCTTCAATCCTTCAATCAATTCTAGCTGTCCTTTGAACAACTTGTCACAAATTGTCTGACATGGTCACCTTATCTTCCTAGTCAATTTCAGCAAGATTTTGAAACATAAGACGAGCTATATAACCTCTGTATTGTCCGGCAGCAGTGGCTCAACTTAGCAGCTCATAGCGCATTATCTTGTTTGGTTAAACGTACTGGACTCAAACTTGGACACAAACTTCTTTATCATGAGTGGGCATGACAGAATGACATTGTGTCAAAAGGTCATTGTGACCTTGGAAAAACTTCAACATTAACCATTTGGCTGGAATTAAATATGGCGGTTAGAACCTTTGTTTAGCCTAAACCTGGTATAAAAAACCCTGATAAAATAAACATGGTTAGACCAGGTTTAAGCCTGGTTTAACCATGTTTATTTTATCAGCCTTCCTGTACCATGCTCAGGGCTTAATAGAAATTTGACATTTACATTCTAAACTAACAATATATATTGGACATGCCTTATTATTAAAATATATTAATACACCGATGGACATAATAATAAAAAAGTGGCAATAAAATAAATCAGTGTTATTCTGATAATGAACAATCAGGTCACTTAAATACCTGACGGACGTTAATTTCATTATGCATATGAGTGGGAGAACTGTCCTAAACTAATTCAGTGGCGACGTCTTGCCAAATTTAAGTGCCACTTTTACACATAGCAATAGGAGTTAAGCTGCCATCAATACATCTTAGGTGCGTGCTTACGCTTTCTGAGCTGGCGGACAAATGACTATTTGCACGTCGAAGCAAGTTGCTTTTGTTTGAGAAATCCTGGCTTGTGCAGACAATAGACTAAACGAATATGGCGTCCAATAGTTACAACGATTATGGAGTCACTTGAGGCATTGCAGGCTGGGTAGCATTGCACACTGGGTAGAGTTGCATGCTGGGTAAATTGAACAGAGATTAACAGGCATCTTATATCTCGTGCAAATGTTCTTTATTTAATGGGACACGAGAACCTTAACAGGCGTGTTAAATTATTTTTATATTGGGCCAGTGTTTTAAGTGAGTCTAAATGCGGGTTTAAACTTAGTAAACTGCTTCCTGGTTCAAGTTCGTCATTTGCTCCGAGACAGAGTGTTCCCGTCTCTGGGTCTGGTTCTATTAGCATGCCAGTTTTCATTATAGACCCAGAGACGGCTCCTGTTTGTCCGGCGCTGAGGCTTGCCTTGCCCGTCGACCTGGAAGCGAAAGCCATGGCCTCGGGCGCGCGCTTATCAAGTGCTCTAGTGCAGCCTAAGGCTAAGGGTATCAGTGCCTCACGCGATACCCCTCCTGCCCAGGCCGAGCTTGATCCCTTTTCAAGCTTGGCGACCAATCTTTCTGGGCAGGAAGAAGAGGACACTGTTATGGCATACCGATGAGCCAATGGCCACGGAAATGGATACCGATGCGCCCCAACGGGCGCCCATGGGTAGCCTTTTCCATGGAACTACTTCTTCGGGAGTAGGTTCCACGGCTCAACAGCTAGGAGCCGATGGCCGTCCATACCGTATCCCTCGGCTTGCCGAGAGTTACCATGAGGAAGGCCCGGACTATGATGTCATGCATTTAGCCCTCCCATGATGCCGTAGATCCGGCTCCTGGAATAGCCACGGCGCAAGCCATGCTGGCCCTTGCCCAGGAGTTTCTTCAGCTCCGGCCATTACCCCACCAGTGAATGTGGTTGAGGACGACGAAGGCCCTAGGCTCGTCGAACATTCACAGGTGGCCACCGAGGAGGACTGGCTGGATGCTTGCCAATGGCTGGTGAGCTTCAAGCCGGAATGCCAGGTGGATCCACCGGGACCAGTGCCCATGGTTGGGAGGGAAACCGGTTAGGATGCCTGCACCTCCAACAAACTGTAAACCTGGTGAACAACCAGAGGGCGCTGCGAGAGCAATTTGAAGTGCTCCGCTGGGAGTGTGTTCGAGCAGCGCCCCTGCCTTCCACCCTCAGCAGGCCAGAGGTGGTGAGGCCTTGTCAGAGGCCAACCACCTACACAGCATCGGCCATGGCAATGCCAGTATAAGCCAGGTAGGAGCGGAGCGCAGGCTCCAGCGCAACCCGCCAGACAACCTGCGTACCGAGGTGCGCGTAGCGCTGATAGAGGAGCGCAGGGTTCTGGTCGTGGGAGCCAAACCTGATGGGTCGGCTCTCACAAAGACGACCACACCAATGCTGCTAGGACAGCCACCAGAGACAGGGCTTCTCTTGCACTTCTCGGGTCCACTTCAATCCTTAGGTGCACCCGTGGGAGGCCGTCTGGCCTTCCACATGCAAGAGTGGGAGCGGATTACTCAGGACTGCTCAGTCTTGCGATGGCTTTCAGTCGGTTACCATCCAGACTGGATTTCAAATCAACTATTGCACCTGTTTCTGGTTCTAATCTGGACTCAAAATCCAAGAGATCCAGATCAATGGTTGTGTATAGAGGAACAAATTCAATCCCTCATACTAAAACACGCTATTCAACCTGCACAAAAATGTCTGGGTTATTATTCAACCGTGTTCCTAGTGACAAAAAGCACTGGAGGGTGGATACCAATTCTCAACCTCAAACCTCTCAACAGGTTTATCCTCACACCAAGTTTCAAAATGGAAACTAAGAACGGTGGTAGCAGGATTGAGGAAGGGAATGTGGACAGCATCAGTAGATCTAAAAGATGCCTATTTTCACATTCCCATTGCGTAGAGCTTTCGTCGGTTCCTGAGATTTGCATTCCGTGGCCGCCAATGGGAATACAGGGTTCTCCTATTTGGTATATCGACGGCTCCTCAGGTCTTCACTCAAGTGGTCCAAGCTGTGACGTCATACCTCCGCAGAAGACACATAGCAATCCACACGTACATAGACGACTGGCTGTTAAAAGCACACAATCAAGAAAGTCTATCAGCAAATCTGGAGATAGTTTTGAAAACTCATACAGATCTAGCCTGGATAATCGATTTTCAAAAATCAGAGCTGACTCCATCCGAGAAGTTTGTTTACCTTGGCATGTTCTTCGATCTAGAGATAAGGTATGTTTACCCATCTCAAGAGAGAGTGGAAATACTCATCTCAGTCATACAGTCCGTGTGCAACAGTCATCATGTCCTGGCATGGGTCTACTTGACAATGCAGGGATTGATGGTTTCTTTGGAACCAGTCATTCCACAGGCAGCCGTACGCTGGCGGCCGATCCAGTTATTTCTCATGACACAGTGGACTCAAAGGTGTCAGTGTTGGAACCTCTTATTCACTACCTTCAATGGTGGGTGAAGAAAGAAAATATCCTGGCGGGGGTGACGTTGTCACCTCCCCATCCTCAGTTAACGATGTACACAGATGCATCAATGGAGGGATGGGGAGCGTGCCTGGAAAAAAACAAAGTGTCAGGGCTTTGGAATCTGGATTAGTCAAAAGAACATATCAATCTGCTGGAAATGCGAGCAGTCTTAGCCATGGAACACTTCCTTCAGAAGGTCAAGGACATGAGTGTTCTGGTTCGATCAGACAATACAACAGTAGTGACTTACATAAACCGCCAGGGCGGAACGAAGTCTGTATGATGACATGGAAACTGCTTTGCTGATGCCTAGATCATGGGATTTCTCTGAAAGTAGTTCATATTCCGGGAAGGCTAAATCTATTAGCAGACTCATTGAGCCAAAGAATGAGCATTCTTCCCACGGAATGGCAACTAAATCAATGTGTGGCGGATCGTCTGTTCAACCACTGGGGCAAGCCCAACATAGATTTATTCACAACGAACAAGAATGCGAAGATGACAACGTACGTCTCTCCGATTCCAGATCCGAGCGCTATCGCAATAGATGCGTTAGCTATCAGCTGGGGGGAAATGTATGCATACGCATTCCCGCCAGCAATCCTGATTCCAAAAGTTCTCCAAAAAAATCAGGCAGCAGGAATGCCAAGTGCTTCTGATTGCTCCAAATTGGCCAAGCCGATCATGGTATACGGATCTGCTTGACCTTATGGTCTGCAATCCTGTTCCTCTGCCTCTGATGGACAACATAATCTTCAGGGCAAGGCCTTGCACAACAACCCGTCAATGTTCCAATTAACTCGTGGATGTTGTCAAGGAATCAGCAGTTAAGGAGGGCTTTTCTGAGCAAGCAGCCATGTTTATGGCAAAAGCCAGGAGGAGGGTCAACCTCCAGAGCATATAATTATAAAATCAACAGATTTGCTGAATGGTGCTCAAAAAGATGTATTAATCCAATGGATGCATCTATTCAGATAGTAGCCGATTTCCTCTGTCACCTTTTTGATGCCGATAGCCTTAAGCCTAACTCTATTGCTGGCTACAAGTCAGCTTTAATGTCAGTTATCCCTTGCTTGGCTAATAGGGGAAGTGATGAAGTATGTAATCTAAATACTTTAATCAAAGGCATGGGTAATCTAAGACCAAGGAACCCTCCAGTGATTCCTTATTGGAGTTTATCGTTAGTACTTCAAGTATTAGCAGATAAACCCTTTGAACCACTAAGCTCCATTTCCATGAAAATGTTGACGCTTAAAACAGTTTTTCTGATTGCTGCAGCTTCAGCCAGACGAAGAAGTGAAATACATCCTTTGTCAGCAGAGCCAGACCGATTTCTGGTTACAGGGGAAGGCCTTAGGCTTCTACCTAGAGTTAACTTTATGGCGAAAAACCAGTCTTTAAAATATCCTGGTCAGCCTATAGTTTTACCCGCTTTGACTAGGTTTGATCCTAATTCAAAGGCTTGGTGTCCAGTCCGTGCATTAACACGTTATAAACAACGTACACAGGAATGGCGGACGGACCCTAGTGCTTTATAGCTATCTTACATTGAACCCCATGAGAGAGCTTCTAAAGATACCATTTCTAGGTGGATTGTGGAATGCATCCAGCATTGCCACAAAGCCGCCACGGGAAAACAAGTTGACATGGCCAAGGCTCACAGTGTCTGTGGCGTAGTGACATCCACGGCTCTGTTTAACGGAGTGCCGGTGGATGACATTATGTTAGTAGCACAATGGCACTGTGAGTAGTTTTACAGATCATTACCTCCGTGACACGTCAAATCCGCTTGGCATATCAATTTTACATAAACGTTAAATCTGTATATATTTGTAAATATTGTATATAAGGCCGTTGACTCACACACAGTGCAATTTAGTGGGGGGAATCCCCGCTTTCCCGTACTGTACCTATCATCGCCAGCGGTGATTAAAGGGAATCTCATCAAAATAGGTTAGTCCTATATTTGGTGATGGCTATTTTTTGTGACGTTTTCTTTATTACTTACTAAAATGGTGATGGTTTTTGTGTTCTTTGTGGTTCCATCTGAGAGTATACGAAATGAAGCTTTCATCCGATGTCTTATAGTACTTTACCACGAGTACATAGAGAGCGTATAGGACATTGAGGTCATCACTCCCTCTTTAAAAGAGGGGAGGGGTGTGTGTGAGCGGATGTTAAATGGTCATTACTCTCAACATCGGTCGTGTTATCCGATGTCCAAATCATTTCCTGATTATGTTTACATACGCAATTTCAGATGTTTTTTGTGCTCCAAAAGCAAAAGAGCTTGCTCTTCCAGGGATGAGCCGGTCTTCTGACCTTCGTCTCCCTCCCGCCAAATTGTCTTACGAATTCTGGCTATATCATAGAGTAGCAGGGTGGTAAGTATACTCTTGATGTGAAATAAACGAAATCACGGATTTCTTTTTTCACGAGAGAGTTGATACTTACCACCCTGATACGATCCCAGCCTCTCTGCCCCACAGAGGCTCGGTCTATCAGCGTTTTATGTTGCAATTAGGTCAGCCAATATTTTTGGAATAGAATGATACAGCCCCGCGCATGCGCGAGTTTGGGGCGCTCATCCGCTGGACTGTCAGTTGTGTACCCTGCCCAGTGGGGGCGGTTTCTTTTTAATTCTGAGTATTATTGAAGCTAGGTCGATATTTGGGAAATATCATAGAGTATCAGGGTGGTAAGTATCAACTCTCATGAAAAAAGAAATCCGTGATTTCATTTATTTATTCCGATGATTTGTCGATTTGTGTTCATATTCGGGTCTCTAAAATGTTGATTCGTTATCTTCTGGATCTTCAAAGGATCCCTATGTGTTTGGGAAAGATGATAATTTAGTTTTATTATTTTACCTATTAACCTATATATATTATTATGCCCCACATAATAATATAAATATATGGAGTGTATATAGCGTTTGATTTGTCCATCCATCTGTCCGTTCAGGCTTTCATTTCCGGATGACAACTCAAGTTCTATCGAATGGATCTTTACCAATCTGGCGGGGGAGCTTGTCCTTGGTGGTTCAAAGAACCCTATTGATTTTGTGGTCAACGGTCAAGGTCACGGCGACCTAATTAATGACGTAATTTTGCGTTTCCGAGTGATAACTAGTTCTATATAAGGAATCGTTACCAATCTGGTGTGAGAGCTTTTTGCTTGGTGGGCCAAAGAACCGTATCGATTTAGAAGTCAACGGTCAAGGTCACACTGACCTAATTAATGATGTGATTTTGCGTTTCCGGATGATGACTCGAGTTCAATTGAAGGGATCATTACTGATCTTGCGTGGGATGTTATCCTTGGTATTTCGAACAACCCTATCGATTTTTGTGTCAACGGTCAAGGTCACAGGGACTAATCTTGGGTGGGAGGTTGTGCTTGGCGGAGTGTGGGCTGGGGGCCAGGCTTTAGCAATCTGATTGTCGTTCTTGTTGAGAATGATGTTGGTGTCATGTTCCAGATTGTCATGTCTTTGTCCATCAGTTTCGTGTCCTTTGTTAGTTGTGACTCCCAAACTAGTACATTTGCACAGTTACCAACTTCAAACGTGTAATCATTGCAGCCACAGACATTGCACATAACCTTTAAACTGATAATTATAGTTCTTCACAAGCACTAGCTATTCATGTAATACCTTTGTTCCATTGTGTATATTTTGTGGGCATATATATTTAGTTACACTAAATTTATCCAGATAGTTGTGCTTTATGTTTAATTCTTGTACCCTTGAATTTGTTCAAGAAAATTGAAATTTTCTCATAGAAAATGTCCATTTGCTTAGCAAGAGAAGACTATTTTTGAAAATTTACCACTGGAAAGACTGGTTCAGTTGTCGAGCCAGTCATTCCAGTGATCAAATTTCAAAAACAGGCATCTCTTGCTAAGCAAATGGACATTTCTCAAAACCACTTCAGAAACTGTTTTTGGCTGATATGAGGGTTAAAGGGTTAATTCTTGTATTGCATGATACATTATTCTGTGCTGAATGGTGTATTTTGCAGAGAACATTGCGCCATGAGCTGTTTACACCACTAGCTATAGGAGCAGAACAAACCGTGTCAACGAAATTTCAGGTAACTTAAATAATGATGGATGCTCTACAGGGTTCCCAGCCGTACTGGAAATCATGGAAAACCTTGAAAATAGATTTCCATTTTTCCAGTCAGGGAAAACAAAGGGAATTTGAAAAAAAAATGCTGAAAATCAGGGAAAGCTCTGGGAATTTGACAATGGCTCAGAAATGTTTTTCACATTTTGGCGGTTTGACGTACATGTATGTGCGCCTCGTGTCATGTTTGCAAGTTGTGTCCATTGACTGAAAATGGAAATAAATTACAATTATTGTATGCACAGGCTACCACGCTGTTGTATATTTTATCAGTGTCTTAGTTTCTGTGCTGCAACTACCTCTTGACTTTCCAACAACCAGTTGTTAAAGTGAAAATATTTCCCATGGAATTTTAGAAATTTCTCAGTGAATTTTGTTTTGATGACCTGTCCGGAATGGCCATGTGAGCTTATGCTATGGAGACCATCCTTTGTATGACAACCTTTTCTTACTTGATTTCTTAACCGTCACTACAGATTTCAACCTTATTTGGTAGGAACAGTCCATATTTCATAGCAGTCAAAGATTACTGAGATGAAGATGATTGGTCGATTTAGGCAACCGCCATCTTGAAATTTTTGCTCTCTTTATTTACACGTAATGCTAAAGATCTCTGAAATCACCTGACTGATTAAAATGAAACCCAAGAAGCCGCCTCTCAGGCAATGGCTCATCTTTATTTGATGGCTGGCATCCTGGATGACCTAGGTTTCATGTAGATTACTTCTTAAGTACCACTAAGGAATTCAGTCAAAAGTTGAGAAATATTAATAGGGTGACTATGGCTGATTTGAGCTTATTCATGGAAAGTTAATATGCACAAAGACAGGTCCGTCATCGACTAATCCAAATTGAGTTTTTGTTTGCTGATGACAATGAAAATTGCAATAGTTTCAATCAAGTTTGCCGTGTCTGCTGATATTGAATATCGTGAACCTTTTACACTCACAATTTTCACAATGTAATTTTGAAAAAAATAGAAATATCTGCTAAATTTTGCTTAGGCTTGCACGATTATTCAGTTTTCATAATCACGATCATTTTGAAAAAATAATTGCGATTTTCGATTTTCTCGTACATGTCATTCTGCGTTAGAGTTGAACAAACTTTACTTTGAATGAGAATTGGTAACATAATGCTAAAAGAATGAAAATCGGTATCGCTGACCATTAAAATCACCTCCAGTCTAATTGCCAGATAGTAATAGGTGTTCAGAAATGCTATTACAACCAATTAGAGTACTAATTCCCAAACACAATATCGCTAAAATCTGGCAATCCTGGCCAAATGTAAGCGGCAACATAAAATTATCCAAAGTGGATTCAAACATGTGAGAAAATTTGCTTGAACTCCCGAGAATTAAAATGTGGGAGATCGCTTCTTATGTTGGCAACAAAATGACTTTTGCGATTGGAGGCGAATGACACGTTCTCGCGAGATTTCATTTGCTAACAGAAGTTTGAGACGGAAGGAAGATCACATCATAACCCTTCCTGTTATCAAACGGGTAACCATTTCACTGCAATCGAATTTAAAGTACGATACTCGGTTACCATCACGCAATGATAATATATAGCGATATTTGTGTTCCGAGTCCAGGCTATTTATATCCGAGTACTAGCTCTAAAATCTTTTGATCCTTCTTAATTTGATTTAACCAGAGCGGATTAATAATATCACGTGATTTATATTTTTTCTCGATGACATTTTATATCAAATTTGGATTAATTTTATGATAAACGGCCTTTGTTAAAGGATGCGCAATATTTAGGTGGCCCCATTTAATAATTTCACTCCCCGATGATGTTTTTGAGATTTATATTAAACATAGTCGTAAGTGGCAAGAATTTGTACCAGGAAATTGTTCAATTTTCGTGTTTGTGTCTATCAGTTTTAAACATTTTAGAGAACTTATTAGCTCACCTTGCCTGAAAGGCCAAGTGAGCTTATGCCATGGCGACCGTCCATCGTGTGTCCATCTGTCATCCATCCATCCATCAACTTTTCCTTTAAGCGACTTCTCAAGAACCGATGGGCCGATTTCAATTATATTTGACAGGAAGCGTCCTTAGGGCATAGGGATCCAAGTTAGTTCAAAGGACGGCGGTCACGGAACTTGATTGGTCAAATGGTTCGGCGGCCATCTTGGTTGACGTAGTTTTAGCAAAAATAACTTCTCCAGAACCACTGAAGGCATCGGGCCGAAATTTGGCAGATATAATTAGGGACTACGGGCTATTAAAGTTTGTTCAAGATAACTTGATCCGTCTAAAAACATGGCCGCCATGGGTCAATAAAAATATAGCGTGTTTGGTGGCCATATTGGATTTTTTTATTTGATGGATTTTGGGGCCGAAATTGGATTTATATAGGTTTTGGGTATTCTGATCTCAAATTTGCAATTTTTGAAACTGTCGGATAAACGGTTTGGTGGCCATCTTGGATCATTTTCCCGCCAAAAGCTCCCATACCAAAGCAATAGGGAATTTAAAATGTTTTCTCATGTACTACTGGGCTGATTTCAATTATATTTGAACGACTTCTTCCGCAGAACTGCTGAAACGATCACGCTGAGTTTTGTGATATATGATTAGGGACTAAGGGTCATTAAAGTTTGTTCAAGGGAAGTTGATCTGTCAAAAAGCATGGCCGCTGTAGGCTAATCAATATATAGCGTGTATGGCGGCTGTATTGGATTTTTTTATCTGATGGAGTTTGAGGCCGAAATTGGTTTTATATATGTTTTTGCGTATTGTGATTTCAAATTTGCCATTTTCGAGACTGTCGCCAAAATCTCCCATACTAAAGCAATGGGAAATTTAAAATGTATTTTTCTTGCAGCATCTTGGATTTTGGTCGATTTTTAGAAATGTCTTTAAAAATCTTCTCCAAAACCGCTTGGGGGATCAATTCAAAACGCATGAAATATCATCTAGGACAAGAACTGCACCAAGTTTGTTCAAGGGAACATGATTGCCCAAATGGCTTAGCGGCCATCTTGGATAACCTATCTTTTGCCAAAACAACTCCAGAACCACTGAGCTGATTGGGCCAACATTTGGGAGATATGATTAGGCACTGAGTGCCATTAAAGATTTTTCAAGGGAAGGAGCTACGTCAGAAATATTGCTGCAGTGGACCAATCAAAATGTAGCGTGGTTGGCGTCCATATTGGACTTGCAAAAATGTCCATAAACTCATTTAAAAGACTACTCCTAAACCACCCACCAAAAATTTTGACAAAAATGCATGGTGCTCCAGGTGAGTGACACAGGCCCCTTGGGCCTCTTGTTTCAACTTTTTCTTAAAATATACCTAAAGTAAGGCCACTCATTTTATCAGAGATGCTTGTTTGGAAATTTAGCACTTCTTGTCCTAATAGAATCCTAGCCTATTAATAGACGATGTATGTTACTTTGCATTTTGAAAAACAACAATCTTGAAAATTGAAAATCTTCGATTATTCGATTATTTAGTTTTGTAATCATCCACGATCATATTTTAAAGAGTAATCGTGATTAATCGACTAATTGAATAATTGTGCAAGCCTAATTTTGCTGTAATATCTTGAATTTGTACAGTTTTACTGTGTTTCTCTGTGTGTTTCTCTGTCAATTATGTTCATTGTTGATTTTCTTGTAATATCAACAGCTAAAACCTGTGGAGTTTTTACTGGGAAGTACAACTAAGCTGGGAGAAATCATTGTGCTTGGAATGCTCACACAGATGAAGGAGGCAAGTTATGTTTTAATAGGTCTTATTACTACAAGCATAATTAAGGATTTTATTATAACATTTCCTGTGAATACTAATGTGTATTTTGATAATATTATTGCAGTTTTATTCGTGTAATGGTCAAAGTTAGTTGAGAGAATTGATAATTTTGCAAAACCAAATGATATAAAGCTCATAGTCTTCTATATGAAAAGTAGTTAACAGAAAAATAGTACCTCTTAATTCATCGTAAAATTCAAATCGGTCACACAAAATGAGGACCAGAATTTGCTGACATTGCGTATATACTGCTATCACATGAACCACTGGACGGATAGAGTTGATTTTAATGTGTGTATAAAGCTAGTGATACAGGGTTAAGATGATACCAAACTCAAACGATCCAGTGGTGCGTTTACAATTTACTACAGAGATAGACTGGGTCCCGATGTCTGGTCTCCGAAGTTGAGTCTGTGTAACAATTTAATTGTTATGATGACTTGGCAAAATGCCCGATCATTACATTAGAGACTTATTCTCACGTCTCAGCATGAAATCAAGGCTCTATTTTTAGCTCACCTGATCTGGAAGGCGAAGTGAACTTATACCATGGCGACCGTCCATCCGTCGTCTGACAACCTTTGCTTTAAAACGCTACTCCTTAACCAATAGACAGATTTTAACCGAATTTGGGTCACATGATCTTATTGGGCTTGGCTCCAGAACTTCAATTCAGAATTTTGGATTGCTCAATTTTCTGGGTCAAAATCTTAGATTTTATTAAAAATTTACCGGAAATTGTCAGAATGCTTCTTCTCATTACCATTTTGACCGATTTCAACCAAATCTGGCTGAAAGGACCCTATGGTCGTACGCTCCAGAATCTCCATTAAGAATTTTGATTCGTCAATTTTTTGGGTCAAAATCTTAGATTTTTTTTAACAATGTACCGGAAATTGTCAAATTGCTTTTTCTCCTTACCATTCTGAGCGATTTCAACCAAATTTGGCTGAAAGGACCTATGGTCGTAGGCTCTAGAACTTCAATTTGAAATTTTGATTCGTAAATATTTTGGGTGAAAATCTTAGGTTTTATAAGAAATTTAACAGAAACTGTCAAATTGCTTCTCCTTACCGTCTTGACTGGTTATAACCAAATTTAGCTGAATGGATCCTATGGAAATAAGCTCTAGATTTTCCATTCAGAATTCTGATTGATCAACTTTTAGGGTGAAATCTTAGATTTTCTGAAAAATGTACCGGAAATTGTAAAATTGCTACTCCTTCGCTGCTTGACATATTTCACCCAAATTTGACTACCTATATGGATTATATAGTGGTACGCTTTAGACCATTAATTCAGAATTTTGATGGAACAATATTTTTGGTGAAAATCTGAGATTTTATGAAAATTTAGTGGAAATGGTCAAAATGCTACTCCTCCATAGCTGCTTGACATATTTCAACCCAATTTGGTTAGAAGGATTCTATGGGGGTAGGCATTAGAACTTCTATTCAGAATTTTAATTGATCAATTTTTTTAGTGAAAATCTTAGGTCTACTGGAAATGGTCAAAATGCTAGCTGCTTGACATATTTCAACTAAATTTGGCTAGCGTGACCCTATCATGGTAGACTCTAGAACTCTATTCAGAGTCTTGATTGGTCAATTCGTTGGGTGGGCATCTTGGATTTTCCGAAAATTAGCGATCATATCTATTTATATACAAATGGTTCAAATGCTAATGGTCCACGTGAGCGCCACAGACCCTTGGGCCTCTTGTTAGATTGAACATTAATGCTGTGACAATGAGTCAAGATTTATTATAGTGCTTTTTGATTATGTATGATGTGTTCTTCAGGGCAAGTGGTATTTAGAAGATCCAACAGGGGCGGTACAGCTGGACCTGACCAAAGCAATATCCTTTAATAAATGACAAGCTAGATTGCAAATAGATTTAATTTATAATATTAACAAGTCTTATTTTAATTTTATTGTACTAATTCTGATCTTGAACACTCAATAATATATTTTCAGTACTCATGAAACATCTGTAATTCTTTCAACCTTTAACCTGTATAGAGCAGAATGACAAAATCTTTATGATGGTAAGGGGTATTCTGTTGAGTATCTTAAAACTAATTTTACTGGGATCTGTTGCCGACTATGGTTGCAACACGTTCCAGTCAAATTAATTTCAAAATATTCAACATTTTTCGTGTATAGGTATCTTGAAACGGAGACACTGACATTTCAAGGGTTATAGGATTAAACATGAAGTGATGATTTAACACACAGGACTATTGGGGGACATTCTTCTATATGTTCTTTGAAGGCATGAATTACTGCCAGTCTAACCAAACTGGATTCAGTTGAACGAAAACTCAATAAATTATGTTCTACACGTGCAGTGGATATCCACACACCACCCCCCCCCCCCCCCCAACCCCCACACCCCACACACCACCACCCACCCCACCCCCCACAGAGACCAGACCCACCAATTCCATGCACAGATCCTATAGAAATTAATTATGTCAGATGATGGTGATGGGTCTCTCTCCCAAGTCCTTTATTTAACCATATGATGACCTCTGCAGTGGCCATGGGAACTGTCTATTTGCAGGCCAAGAGAGGATTAATTTTTAAAATTTACCACAAATGCCTGGCTCGATAACCAAACCAGTTACTCCAGTGTTAAATTTTCAAAAATAATCATCTCTTGGCCTGCAAATAGACATTCAATAAGCAAATGTTTTGATTTTCTTGACCAAATTTGACCATTACAAGGTTAATACTGTGAGCTATTATTTAGAAGAGTTAATTTCCTTGACATTGTTTGTACAATTTCCATACTGGATTGTTCACAGAGAATTGTTTTGTACTAGCTGAAGGCTGGTATGAGGATGAGGTATTTCACATTAATGCGTTTGGCCTGCCACCAGCAGAGCCAGCTGCTATCACAAGGTAATGATAAACGCATTGTTGGACAGTTAATATTTTGTTTTTGAATGAGGTTAAAATCTTCTTAGCTGCTGTCTGATATACTCATCATTTAACAGACAATCCAATGATAAAAGGCTTCTGCAGTTGTCTTGAAAAGTGACCATTTGTATTGGAATGACTTACATGGTAATTACGACAATCATTTTAAAATCATTTAGTTAATTTTCAGTTAAATTATTGATATTGTTCATAGCACTTGCACTTTGTCCTTAGTATATGCTAATGGACCTTTCAATTTTTAGTCATTCCCCGCCCATCTCTATCTAAGCTCCACCCACGCCTCGCTCACTTTGTGATCAATCGATCTCTGAATTTCCTGACTCAATTTCCAGAAAACTACAGTTGAGCTGGTGAATATTTTGAAACATAGGCAGCAACATCGCCCAGTCAAATTAGTTTTAAATATTCAACAGCATGTTTATTAAATGGCATACAATTCGTACAACGTTTGTCAGACTATTAAGAGTTAAAGACGGGCCATATAGAATCATTTATGATGTAATGATTATGACATCATCCTACACGCCGCTTATCTGATTATGATGTCAGATCATCAATGGATACGCTAGAAAGGTGAATTTAGATGATTCCTGTATGATGCAATGGATTCCACAATGTAAGAAATACGATTTCCTTTCAACAGGTCACATTTTGGGAGTATAAATTTCTTTGGTGGTCCTTCTGCGACATGTGTGAAGTCATCTGCTAAACTTCGTCAGTATGAGCAGGAGAATGGTGATGCTATGATGATCTTTCTATCTGATGTATGGCTCGATGACGCCAAGGTATCACTCATTTAAATAAACTTAGCATTGATTATTCATACTACCGACAAGAAATTGAATTGTATAAAATTTTGAGAAAGTATTAATTTCTCTTGATTTTATTAGTTTTTATACCCCGCCATTTGGCTGGGTATTATGTAATGGCGCCGTCCGTGCGGGCGGGTGGCAGAGTGGTTTCCGGATGATAACTCTGTTACTGTTTGTCGGATCGCATTGAAACTTCATAGGGTGGTGGGACTAGGCCTGGGGAAGAAGCCTATCGAAATCGATGATGATCCGAAATCCAAGATGGCCGCCAGTGTGCGGGCGGGCGTCAGAGTGGTTTCCGGATGATAACTCTGTTACTGTTTGTCGGATCGCATTGAAACTTCATAGGGTGGTGGGACTAGGCCTGGGGAAGAAGCCTATCGAAATCGACGATGATCCGAAATCCAAGATGGCCGCCAGCCACTGGCGGCCATCTTGAAAATTGGATTCTGGATGATAACTGTTATCGTTTGTCGGATCGCATTGAAACGTCATGGAGTGGTTGGACTAGGACTGGGGAAGAAACCTATCGAAATTGACAACGATCAGAAATCCAAGCTGGCCACCAGCCACCGGTCGCCATCTTGAAAATTGGTTTCTGGATTATAACTCCGTTACCTTTTATCGGATCGCTTTGAAACTTCATAGAATGGTTGGACTAAGTCTGCGAAAGGGAGAAACCTATCGAAATCGATGCTGATCCGAAATCCAAGATGGCCGCCAGCCACAGGTGGCCATCTTGAAAATTGGTTTCCGGATGATAACTCTGTTACCGTTTATCCGATCGCTTTGAAACTTCATAGAGTGGTTGGACTAGGTCTGGGGAAGCTATCAAAATTGACAACGATCCGAAATCCAAGATGGCCACCGGTGGCCATCTTGAAAATTGATTTCCAGATGATAACTCCGTTATCGTTTATCGGATTGCTATGAAACTTCATAGGGTGGTTGGACTACGTCTGGGGAAGGAACATATCGAGATTGACAATGATCCAAAATCCAACATGGCCGGCAGCCACTGGTGGCCATCTTGAAAATTGGTTTCCAGATGATAACTCCGTTACCGTTTATCGGATCACTTTGAACCTTCATAGAGTGGTTGGACTAGGTCTGAGGAAGAAATCTATCGAAATCAACAATGATCCGAAATCCAAGATGGCCGCCAGCCACTGGTGGCCATCTTGAAAATTTGTTTCTAGATGATAAGTCTGTTATCATTTATCGGATCGCTATGAAACTTCATAGAGTGGTTGGACTACCTCTGGGGAAGAAACCAATTGAAAGAAACCAATTGAAATTGACTATGATCCGAAATCCAAGATGGTCGGCAGCCACCGGCGACCATATTGAAAATTGAAAAGTGAATTCAAACAAGGTGCTGGATTTAAACTAATCTTTTCTGGAAGAATACTTGTGTGACTAGCTTTCATTCCTGCATTCAGACATTTGATTGGTCAATTTGATCAGCCATCTTATAGACCAGTTTCAGAATGATAACTCTTGCTATGATATGTCGGAAAAGTTTCCTGTGACATTATATATATATATATATATTAAAGTGTGCTATATGTCAACAGCTCTCGTTCTTTGGTTTGTCATCATTATGCGCCGTTTGCGGAGCTCTTGTTAAGTATGGAATGCATTTTCCTGCATAGATTAGTACTGATAATATCCCTGGCATTGAAGACCACCAATATAACAACTAGGCGAATGTGATTGAATTTCTCTAGAATAGACTGGTATGCTTTCGTCACACTTATAGTTGTTTACTTTTTAACTTGTTTTATGGCAGAGGCTACCACCAGTTTAACCCTTTAACCCTTGAATTTATTCAAGAAAATTTCAGTTTTCTCATTAAAAATGTCCATTTGCAGACCAAGAGAATACTATTTTTGAGAATCTACCACTTGGTCTGAAAATGGACATTTCTCAAGACCGCTGCAGAGGCCATTTTTGGTTGATATGAGGGTTAAGGGGTTAAACATTAGCTTAGTATAGCATATTTTCAGGGAGAATCCCCATGTCAATTCAGAGAACCCCCAACCAGCTTGTTTCATTAGTTGTAAAGCTATTATCTTTGCAGATCATGTTAACGTCTGTCCTTAACACGCCATCACCATCCTCCCCCCCCCCCCACCCACCCAGCCTCCATTAAGCATGTAAAGAAAATACTATTTCTGACACTTTATCCTGAGAATGCTTGGCACGATAACTGAGCCAGCTATTCCAGTGGTAAATTTCAGAAATAGCTTTATCCTGGCTGGCAAATCATCATTCAATGAGTAAAAATGTCAAGTTCATGAGCACTAACCCTTTAACACACAAATTTGTTCAAGAAAATCTCAATTTTTTTCATAGAAAATGTTGATTTGCAGACCAAGAGAAGACTGTTTTTGAAAATATACCACTGGAATGACTGGCTCGGTTATGGAGCCGGTCATTCCAGTGGTAAATTTTCAAAAATAGTCTTCTTGGTCTGCAAATGGACATTTCTCAAGACATTTTTTAAGACCACTGCTGATATGAGGGTTAAAGGATGAAGATATAGTGCATGGCTCGGCTCAGCAGGTGAGTCCTTTAACCCTTTAATGATCAAGATTCTTCAAGGGTTATTATTTTTGATAATTTGTCGCTGGAATGACTGGCACGATTATCGACCCAGTTATTCCAGTGGTAAAATTTTTAAAAATACGATTCTTTTGGTCTGCAATTGGACATTCCTCAAGACCACTGTAAAAGCCAACTTTAGCTGGCTTGACCATTAAACAGTTAACCAGCAGACTGGAAAAGATTCTTGTTGTCAGGCATATTATGCTGAATATTTTGAAACTAATTTGACTGGAACAGATTCCAGTCAAATTAAGTTCAAAATAGTCAAAAGCTTTTCTGTATAGCTGTCGTCAAATTGAGACACTGGAATTTCAAGGGTCCAAGTGTTAAATTTTAGTCTGAGCTGACTGTTAGCACTTGGTTTTCTTGTTTGCTTTTTCTTATGGAGGTCAATGACTTGTCAGGGAATTGATTACATGTATGTAAATACTTTATATAATCTATAAAACCTACAATTAGGCATACCTTGTGATTTAGAATTCCAACAAACACTAATTTAATTAATATGTTTACATAACATAGGTTCTGGACAAGCTACGGATCTTGTTTTCTGGATATGCATCATTCCCACCAACTGCCTTTGTGTTGTGCGGTAACTTCCTGTCAAAGCCTGGAGGACAAAACCAAGCAAAATTACTTAAGGGTAAGAATGTAGGGATCAGATTTGTCACTCATGTATCTGACACCATAATCAAATACATCACTTGCAGGGTTCAAACACAACTAGAAAGTGAGTGGAGCTTAGCTAGAAATGGGAGGGTTAGAGGTAGAGATGGATCCCTCTATTGTGAGAGCACACAATGATCTGTATGAGGCTTAACCCATTAACACTCTTATCGGCCAAAAATGGCTTCTTCAGTGGTCTTGAGAAATGTCCATTTGCAGACCAAGAGAAGACTATTTTTGAAAATTTTACAACTGGAATGACTGGCTCGTTAACCGAGCCAGTCATTCCAGTGATAAATCTTCAAAAATAGTCTTTTCTTGGTTTACAAATTGACATTTTCTATGAGAAAATTGAAATATGTTTTAACGAAGTCGAGGATTAAAGTGTTAAAACACATTCATGACATTGCAAATCATGATTTTACTGGCCCAATATTGCATGATATTACCATCTTATAGATGATCTGTTATATATAGTACATTTACTTCTCTTTGCCGTTATATAGAACCCTAATGTTTCATCGTGATCTGTAGATAATACTTTCTCAACTCCCTGCAGAAGCCATTTTCTGTCCAGCTTCATCAGTAAATGGTTAACTTGTCAGTGATTAATTCTTTAATGCTTAAATTTGGTCATTAAAATTAAAAAATTTCTTCTAAAACTGTTCATTTGCAGAGCAAGAAGACTATTCTTGAAAATTTATTGCTGGAATCACTGGCACGGGTATTGAGCCAGTCATTCCAGTTGTAAATTTTCAAAAATGTTCTCATTATGGACATTTTCTGAAGACTTGTCAGCCTTAGAAGCAATTTTTGGCTGACATGAATGTTCAAGAGTTAAACTATAGAAACTTTTCTAGGCAATTATGAAGTCCTTGTTGTTTAATTAAATATCTATCAATTTTAGGACAGCTGAGTGTGTGTGGGGATGTATGTGTGTATGGCTGATTATTTCTGTCTGTGCATGTGGTTGATCTTTATTACGAATATCTCACCTGGCCTTAAAGGCCAAGTGAGCTTGTGCCATGGTGACCCTCCGTCGTCCATCCGTCAAATCACATTTCCTTAACGATTTGACAGATTTCAACCAAATTTCGCCGGAAGGATCATATCTATGGTGGTAGTAGACTCCAAAACTTTTATTCAGAATTTTGAGTGGTCGAATTTTTTTTTTTAAATCATAGATTTTATGAAATATTTACTGGAAATTATTAAAGCGCATCTCCTTACATGCCTTAGCTGCTTGTTCTATAACTGTTTAACTTCTACTTGGAGTTCATGGCTAGTTTGTTAGCGCAGTCCATTCGTTCATGCACCTTGTTAGCCATTTGTACATGTGTGCGTGCGCGCGCACACACTTAGCCAAACTACTATTCGTATTGATTGCATGATGATCATTTGTTTTATTGTCTAGTTATCCTTTAATTTACTGAAAGAATCATTTTCTCTCACAATTGTAATTTAATGATTGTATTCATATTTTCCCTGATCTTATGATTAAATAATTCTATTTTTTTTTATCTTAGAGGGGTTTGAAAATCTGGCTGAGATACTTACTAAGCATACTGACTTGGTCAAGCAGAGCAAGTTTGTCTTTGTACCTGGCCCTAATGATCCCGGACCTGCCACCATATTACCCAGGTACATTCCATTGTTCCAATTTATGTTCAAATACACAATCAATGTCTGCTTAGCGTATTTGTTTATATATATAGAGCTAATGATATACTAGTTTGTTGTACTTCTTCTTTAATGATCAAACTGACAAAAACAGATTCTTCCAGGCTCTTGAGAAATGTCCATTTGCTGACTAAGAGAAGACTATTTTGGAGTGATTATTTAAAAAAAATAATTGTCTCTTGGTCTGCAAATGTTTGGGGACAGACCTTTGTTGCTTTTGTGTTGGACCTCCATCATTAGATTGTGATCTAATCTAACATGTGATGTAATTTGATTATGATGTCAGATAGTTGATCACGTGATTCACAGAGCAGTTCCCTCCATAGTATCTTCTATTCAAACCTTTTCATTTGATATCTAAATGGTTCATATCAATGCATGAAAGGTTGTTGTACATATTGCTATCAATTCTGCTGTTATAGCTATAAGATTTTCCTTCTAAAATTAGCATGAATTATCAAATGAAAAGGAATGGAATTCAGGAGTCTCAAATTGCACTGTTTTAGGGGTTAATTGAAAGCTGTCTATTTTCCAGACCATATCTACCGAAATCAATCACAGACAGTTTTGAAAACAAAATAAGTTCTGCAATCTTTGCAACAAATCCATGTCGTATCCAGTACTGCACTCAAGAAATACTTGTGTTCCGTGAAGACATCGTCACAAAAATGTGTCGTAACTGTGTCAAGTTTCCAGCTGATGGTAATGTTCCTATGCATGTAAGTATATCTGACAATGGACCTTTCCAGTTTTAGCTATACCCCGCCCATCTCTAGCTAAGCTCCACCCACACCACATTTGTATTGGGATCGCTCGATCTTTGAACTCCCTGACTATCAATTTACAGAAAACTAAGCTGTTGAATATTTTGAAACTAATTTCCCTGGCTGCTGTTGCTGCCTATGACAGCAACCGCGCCCAGTCAAATTAGTTTCAAAATGTTCAACAGCATGTTTTATTAAATAGCAGACATACAATTCGTACAACGTGTCAGACTATTAAAGCGTTAAAGACGGACTGTTTGAATGATTCATGATTTCATGATTATGACATCATCCTACATATCACATAGTTGATTATGACATCATATGATGGATGGATATACTTCCATTCATTTCAATATATAATCATAAATAATGTATCTGTAAATCAGCAACAAATGGTGGATTATGTCATAATCTTGCTTTTACTGACAAACAGTACCTAGCACTAATTTCCCAAAGACATTTGCTTGTTGAGGTCTACCGTGAGTACTCGCTACTCAAGTAATATTTAATTAGCACATTGTTTTCATTCTCTCGTTTGCTTGTTTCTAATCGCCATCATGTTTTTTATGAAGTCAGTGAGCCAAGTGAGCTTATGCCATGGCGACTATCCGGCGTGTGTCTGTCCGTCAACTTTTCTTTTAAACGACTTCTCAAGAACCACTGGGCCGATTTTAATTATATTTGGCAGGAAGCATCCTTAGGGCATAGGGATCCAAATTTGTTCAAATGGAGCGAATCGGCCAATTTGGCCGGCGGCCATCTTGGATTACGGCCGATTTTAGGAAACGTCTTTAAAAATCTCGGAAACCACTTGTCGAATCGATTCAAGACTCATGAAACATCATCTAGGGAAAGAGGTAAGCTAAGTTTGTTCAAGAAGACTTGATTGACCAAATGGTTCGGTGGCCATCTTGGATGACCTAGTTTTCCCAAAAATGACTTCTTCTCCAGAGCCGCTAAAGGGATCAGGCCAAAATTTGTGAGATATGATCAGTGACTAAGGGACAGTAAAGTTTGTTCAAGGGAAGTTGATCCGTCAAAAAACCTGGCCGCCGTGGGCCAATCAAAATGTAGCGTGTTTGGCGGCCATATTGGATTTTTTTATTTGATGGAGTTTGAAGCCGAAATTGGTTCTATATATAGTTTTTGAGTATTCTGAGCTCAAATTTGCCATTTTCGAAACTGTCTGATAAACGGTTTGACGGCCATCTTGGATTATTTTCCCGCCAAAGGCGCCCATACTAAAGCAATGGGAAATTTAAAATGTCTTCTTCAGGAGAACTACTAGGCCGATTTCAATTATATTTAGCAGGAAGCATCCTTAGGGCATAGGGATCCAAGTTTGTTCAAATGAAGCCGATTGGCTAATTTGGCGGGTGGCCATCTTGGATTTTGGCCAATTTTAGGAAATGTCTTTAAAAATCTTCTCCGAAATCGCTTGGGGAATCGATTCAAAACTTATGAAACCTCATCTAGGGAAAGATGTAAGCCAAGTTTTCTCAAGATGACTTGATTGACAGAATGGTTCGGCGGCCATCTTGGATGACCTAATTTTCCCGAAAACGACTTCTCCAGAACTGCTGAAGGGATCAGGCCAAAATTTGGGAGATATGATCAGGGACTAAGCGCCATTAAAGTTTGTTCAAGGGAAGTTGCTCGGTCAAAAAACATGCCCGCTGTGGGCCAATCAAAATGTAGCCTGTTTGGCGGCCATATTGGATTTTTTTATTTGATGGATTATGAGGCCAGAATTGGTTTTATATATGTTTTTGGGTATTCTGAGCTCAAATTTGCAATTTTTGAAATTGTTGGATAAACAGTTTAATGGCCATCTTGGATAATTTTCTCGTCAAAAGCTCCCATGTTAAAGCAATGGGAAATTTAAAATGTCTTCTCGAGAACTGCCAGGCCGATTTCAATTATGTTTGGCACGAAGCATCCTTAGGGCATAGGGATCCAAGCTTGTTCAAATGAACGCGATTGGCCATTTTGCCCGGTGGCCATTTTGGATTTCGGCCGATTTTAGGAAATGGCTTTAAAAATCTTATTCGAAACCACTTGGGGAATCTTCATCTAGGCCAAGAGGTAAGCCAAGTTTGTTCAAGAGGATTTGATTGACCAAATGGTTCGGCGACCATCTTGGATGACCTAGTTTTCCCGAAAACGACTCCTCCAGAACCGCTGAAGGGATCAGGCCGAAATTTGGGTGGTATGATTAAGGACTAAGGGCCATTAAAGTTTGTTCAAGGGAAGTTGATCCGTCATAAAAACCCTGGGCGCCATGGGCCAATCAAAATGTAGCATGTTTGGCGGCCATAGTGCACTTGCAAAAATGTCCACAAACTCATTTAAACGACTACTAAACCACCCACCAACAATTTTAACAAATGTTGATGGTGCTCCATGTGAGCGACACGGGCCCCTTGGGCCTCTTGTTATTAAGTTGCATTTAAATTTATTCTGGTTTAGTTTTAAATAAGTTTTATATAAGTCATATAATTATGTTATCAAAATCATCGAGTGTAGCAAGCGTGTATGTAGATTAACTTAAGATAGTCAACAAAATAATTTGCCAAGATTCTTTGTGCAGTTTGTACAAGTTAAATATGGTGAATCAACAAACCCGTCAAACTTGACTTAAAAAACTAACAGACAATCTACTAAATATAGGAATAAGAGTGCTGTTGTCTTTATCTAAATTAGCTATCACAGCAATTTTTCTAGGGAATGTGAGTCATCCTGGCAATTGTTCATGAAGTGGACCAAAGCTATGAGAAACTCACAGCCTCATGGACAAGGAAATCTGTTAAATTCGAGAAACACTGTTGGTCATGCTTCAACATCTGTGTCTACTGATGCGAGCTATACCTATGTCAGCATTTGTAACAAGTGCAAAAAGCAATAGTGGAAGAAAATAAACACACTTGCAAAATTAGAATGTAAATTTCAACATAAATATACAATGCGACAATCCAGTATCTAGACACTTCACGCAAGCTGGACATTCGATGAGCAATGGTGACTTTACAGTTATACACGTCCTTTCCTCAGACCCAGATGATCCTAACTCCACATCTTGGAAATAGGCCATGGAAAGCCACTGGATACACCAACTACCATAACTTGCCTGTTGATAGCTACCATGGGCAGCAACATCACCCAGTCAAATTAGTTTCGAAATATCCAACAGCTTACCTGTATAGTTACCTTGAAATTGGATTCTGGGAATTCAGGATTCAAAGTATATAAATCGATCCCAACAAGGGCAAAGCATGGGTGGATCTTAGCTAGAAATGGGTGGGGCATAGGTAGAAATGGGCGGACCATAGGTAGAAATGGATCCCTCTATTGCATGTGATGCTTTGTTGTATCCCTTTGGCACATGTCATCTGCTGTTATGATAGTGAAATTTAAAGACCACTAATAGAGTTTATCACTGAATGATTTTCAAAATATTCAGCAAAATGTACATGTAGAATAAACCTTAGTAGTCCATTAGTTTTTCATGAATGGATCTCCATTTTTAGCCATGCCCCGCCATATCTAAGCTCCACCCACACCTCGCTTGTGTTGGGATCGATTGATCTCTGAACTTCCTGACTCAATTTCCAGGAAACTATACAGGTAAGCGGTTGAATATTTTGAAACTAATTTGGCTGGGTGCTGTTGCTGCCTATGGTTGAGACATACAATTCGTACAACGTGTTGGGCTATTAAGAGTTAAAGATGGGCCAAATAGAATCATTTATGACGTAATGATTATGACGTCATCCTACACGCTGCTTAGCTGATTATTACGTCAGATTGATAGATGGGTACTCTGGAAAGGTGAATTTAGGATTGCTTATATATTTAACTGTCTGACATAAGGTAATAATTTCGATAAGCAATAACTGGACCTGCTGAATCCAGAGTTTAACTATGGAATGTGTTTTCAGCAGAAATTCAGCACGTACAGTAAAAAATAATTTCTCTGTTTCAGTTTGCTAAAACTGTCACCTGTCAAGGCCATCTGTGTTCATTACCATTACACGTGTGTCCCGTTTACTGGGCGTATGATTACACACTCCGGGTCTATCCATTGCCAGATATGCTGGTTTGTGCAGACAGATATGACCCGTTTACAGTCTCACAAACAGAGTGCAATGTCATTAATCCCGTGAGTATCCTATGTCATATCATGACACTCATTAGTCAAAGGACAATTGAGATTATTATAAAACAGCCCAAGAAAATTAGCTGTCAACTATTAACCTTTTTCATCTAGTTTTAAGTGGAGCCTAAAATGAAACATGCCTAAAGACAATAATGACATTCAGAATGTGCGTGTGCGCGCATGCGTTTATGTATGTCTGTCAATGTGTCTCTGTCTGTCCATCCATCCCTATATATACATGTGTGTGTGTGTGCATGCGTGCGAGCTCGCGCGCATATGTCTGTCATTCTGTCTGTCTGACCATCCATCCATATGTGTGCATGCGCGCGCGTGCATGAGTGTGTGCGTGCTTGCGTATGTACGATGTATGTATCATGAGTTGGCAAAAACCAAATGGCTTTAAATATTGCACAAGTTTGTGAAAATGTATTTTTGAATGTGCTTGTCTGATTGTACATAAGCATATATTGTAAAGTTTCATGAAGTATCCTCACCTGGTAATAAAGTTAGACCACTTTGATGAAGGCACTATTGACGGACTTATTTTATATTTACAGACAATACAAAAATAGTTTCATTTCAATAACTACTTATGTTTATAAACTGACATGGGTTTTCTGTCCATTTGTGTTCATTATGTCCTAATACGCTCTAAGAACATAGGTATGGTGTAAAATGGACCTTTCCACTGTATCCATCCATCATATGATGTCATAATCAACTACATGATGTATAGAATGACATCACGATCAATAGCGTCATGGATGATGTAGATAAGTATGTCACGAACGCATAGTTGAAGACGGACTGCGTTGTTGTATGAATTGTAGGTCTACGATTTAATAAATATTCTGTTGAATATTTTGAAACTAATTTGACTGGGCGCTGTTGCTGCCATAGCCCAGTCAAATTGGTTACAAAATATTCAATAACTTAACTGTATAGTTTTCAGAAAATTGATAGTCAGGGCATTCGGGGATCGATCAATCCCAACATTGTGAAGTGTGGATGGAGCTTAGCTAGTGATGGGCGGGGCATAGCTAAAACTGGAAAGGTCTATTGTGACAACTCTGGATATTTTTACAGCCACTATATAAAAAAGCAGACAAATTGATACCACTTTCCCTCAAAGGGCAAAATGCAAAAGGTCAGACAAAAATTTAGAAAAATTGTTTAGAAAAAATGTTTAAGCATGATCTAAATGCATTCAGTTGATTTTCTCATGCAGACAAGATTATTTTCATGAAAGACAACATAAATAAGCAATGACATCATTGTAGACATTCACACTTTGTATTGAAACTTCATTTTCTTCTAAAACTGGGTTCAAAATTACTAAAACAAGAAAATATATCTTATCCGTACATTTGTATTTAAATGCATTTTTAATTATTACTAAAATCCCAGCAAAAGTTATAATGTGTTTAATATGTACTGATGTGCGGTGTCAGTTCTCTGTATTCTGTGAATGTTGAGAGAGAGAGACATGGTGTGACTGGTGTCGCTAACTGGTCCCCATCAGGGCAAGATGCTGAACATTATGAAACAAATTTCATTTTCAAAATATTCAACACAATCTTTATTACATTGTAAATGATTCTAAATTATTCAAGTTAGAAATACTGATGTATATTTTTCATTGACAGGGCTCATTCCCAAGAACAGAATACGGATTCAAGGTGTACTTTCCTGCCAGTAAGCAAATAGAGGATAGTAAGATTGGTGGAGCTGTATGACAACTCATCTCTGGATGATCAAAACGTGATCAAAATGGATTTTATCTCTGTTGGACTGGTGCAATAATCGTACTGCTAATGTATTTGTGAACAATTGACTATTTGAATGATCAGATGAAAGTTGATATTATAGCCTTATCATTGATACATGAGACAAGATTCATGATAACATATAGACCTATTATAGGGCTCTATGCATCAATCCAGTGTAGTTATGGATTAACTCTTTAACAGAGACAAGCAGACCAAAAACATGTCCGGCACTGGTCTTGAGAAATGCTTATTTGCAAAGCAAGAGAATATTATTTTTGAAAATCTACCACTGGAATAACTTGCTCAATTAGTTTCAAAACATTCAGCAGAATATTGATTAAATAGTAAATCCATCAAAAACCTACATTTCGTACATCTTTTTCAATTTTCTTGACGGAGCTAGATACCTGTTTCATTATTAATTTTGATTGTGACGTCAGGCTACATGTGGCATAATTGATTATGACTTGAGTGACAGATCAGATCGCTCCATTACCCGTTTCATGTGTGTCACTAAGGTTCAATAGCAGAAGTATTCACTGAGTAAAACTATAGCTTCTAAATAAATGTCACTTGTTAATTGGATTAAATATGAAATCTTAAAGGAATAGGTGTCTACTGTTGTCTTAGCTTGTCCATATGTGATCAGAATAAAGGACTATCTATCACAATACTATCCTACTCAATCTGGCATCTATTAACCCTATAATGGTTAGATTTTGTCAAGAAAATCCAAATATTTGCTTATTGACTATCTTTTTTACCGTAGCACTGGAATGACTGTCTGGGTTATCGATCCAGGCATTTCAGTAGTAAATTTTTTTTAAAAACCCGTCCTCTCTTGGCCTGCAAATGGACATTCCTAAAGACCACTCCAGAGGTCAGATTTGGCCGGCTTGACCATTAAATGGAAAGAGAAATAAGTTGTTTTAACCCTGTAATAGTCAAATGGAACCTGGAATGGTTGCTTCAATAACCAATCCACTCTTTGTGTGATACATTGTCAACTATAGCCTTCTCTTGGACTACAAATACACATTTTCTATGAGAAAATTGAAACTTTCTTGACCAAGTTGAGCATTAAATTATTAAATACAGAACCGGAAACTAATGCTAACCCATTATTGTGCTGTGCTAGGAACAATCTGTATCATAACACACACGCACACACTTCCTTATAATAATAGGACTAATTTGTATCATACCACTTACAGGAGCCCAATTGGAACTTGGCTTCAGTTGGAACCAAATAGACACATGATATATCTATCAGGCCCCGAGGAATCAGCGTACTGACATAGACATAAGGTTATTGTGAACTCTGCTTTATTAGTGTTAAGTTTTTTCCTTGTTTACTAAGCAGAAGTAAGACACAGGTATCACTTTTCTGATGATGGCAATATCACTGTTATGTTCTGCATAAATTTAGCAAATCACTTTGGCTTATATTTCTGACTTAGTTATGGCTAAAGGACCTCAGCTTAGATATGTGTGTGCCGCCATCTGTGTAGATTTGGGGTTTTGTTAAAAATTACTATGTGTATGTTGATGAAACTTCATGGGGAGACGGGCTAAGATTATTTTAATGCGACTTTGTGAAATAAAACTAGCTATTGAGAAACCCTGCGCCTCGTCCAGTGGCGGTGGTGGCAGCGGTGGCCAATTTGCGTTTAGCTTAACTTATCAGTTTATATCTCGTTTGGTTAATCATACCGGACATAAACTTGGACACATGCTTGCTTATAATGACATGGCATCAACAATGACCTTGGCGTCAAAGGACACGGTCACTGTGACCAATGGTATAAAAAGTTGGGGTTTTTTTACATTCACATTTTCTGTTTATCTCAACCTAGCATGTTTGGTTAATCATACTGGACCCAAACTTGGACAAGCAACTTGGACATGTGCTTCCTTATAATAACAGGGCATTAGGGGTGTGAAAGGGTCATCAATAGACCTGTCCACTTTATCAACCCATCCTATGACATCATAATAACTATGGACTATTCGTTGTTGTATGAATTGTATGTCTACTATTTAATAAATATTTTGTTGAATATTTTGAAAGTAATTTGACTGGGTGCTGCTGCTGCCATAGGCAGCAACAGCACCAAGTCAAATTAGTTACAAAATATTCACCAGCTTGCCTGTAAAGTTTTCAGGAAATTGATAGTTGGGGCATTCGGGGATCGATTAATACCAACACGGGTGGAGCTTAGATAGAGATGGAAGGGACATAACTAAAACTGGAAAGGTTCATTGATTTTGCTGTGAAAGTCAAATGTCACGATCATGTTGAACTTTAGATAAGAATTAGTTTCTGATCCTTCCCTCAAGTTTTGTGTCCACACTCGCCAACACACCTGATATTACCTTTGAGGAGATGAATGGTCTTTTTGATGTAGAGGTCAGGTGTCAACAGTTACTCTCCTGCTGAACTGGGCACAAAAACAGACATTAGCACCATATTAGGATTTATGTTGAAAACATAAATCATCTTTATGCGGACCAATAACCAGTTCGATCATAACTCTTAAGGCAGTGATCAGGTCACACTGACTAATTAATATTCATGCATGCCAGGATGAGGATCTACATTTTTGTCAGATTCTATTCTCTTTGTCCTTCAGTTTTTGCGTAGAAATATATCGAAACTCTTACGTTATTTGTCCAGCATAAATTGTATTATAACGGATCTAACCCTTTTTACTCTACTAATTGAATTTCATGTGAGCTCTGATATTTATTGACAATGAGGACATGCGAGACATTTAATTTCTGCGGAATTCTTGTTTACTCAGTTCACCGATAAATTCCCCGGAGCTCAATCTCAGGCCCAACAAACAGAAAGGCTAATATTTCAATATTTTGAAATTAATATCAGAATATGGTATAAATCGTAAAGAATTAACTTTTTCAGGGATTTGTCATTGAAATGGATAGATAATCATCATCCAGTGAAGTGTAAATAACATCTACACTATACTATGTATTGTATTTGAAACCTTGATTATGTATTGATGAATATTAATCTTATTTTAAAATTGTATATTTTTGTACAGTGCTTTATAAAATATTGTAGCAGTCTGAATATTTTTATATCAATAAAGATATTTACCATGCATGTCAATTTCCTTGTTTTTAGCTTACCTGGCCTGAAAGGCCAAGTGAGATGCCATAGCAACTGTTCGGCATCCGGCAACTTCCTTTAAACGACTTCTCAAGAACCACTGGACTGATCCTGGGTTTTGACCGGTTTTTAGATATGTCTAACCAATGGGACAATTTTAATACAAGGCAAATCAAAAAATTTATGTATGCTCCCAGAAGGCATACTCTGCAGAGAAACTGAATGGATAACCCCGAAGACTTATGTTTCAGGGAAAGGTTTGGAACTGTGGCTCAAACACAGAGAAACGAACTTGAAATTGTCAATGAGATATCACCATATTAGGCCATCCTTAAAATATTGTTGGTTTGGGGTAATGATGTTAAATCCACAATTTGGGTAGTAGGAATGATTCGGTGGGCCATCATTCTTTTGGTCTGGCGGGATTTGCCCTAGCGAACAATTTGTTAAGGATAGCTTAATAAAAGCAAAATCTAAGTTTCTCTAAATAAATACACTTAGACTTTGCTTGGCATCATATGAAAAATACATATAACAAGAGGCCCAAGGGGCCTGTTTCGCTCACCTGGAGCATTATGCATTTTTGTCACAATTGTTAGTGGGTCTGGCGGGATTTGCCCTAGCGAACAATTTGTTAAGGATAGCTTAATAAAAGCAAAATCTAAGTTTCTCTAAATAAATACACTTAGACTTTGCTTGGCACCATATGAAAAATACATATAACAAGAGGCCCAAGGGGCCTGTGTCGCTCACCTGGAGCATTATGCATTTTTGTCACAATTGTTAGTGGGTGGTGTAGGAGTAGTCTTCTAAATGAGTTTGTGGACATTTTTGCAAGTCCAATATGGCCGCTAAACACGCTACATTTTGATTAGTCAACTTCTGACATAACGCCTTCCCTTGAAAAAACTTTAATGGCACTCAGTTGCTAATCATATCTCAAATTTCGGCCCAATCCTCATTTTTGCAAAAATTAGGTTATCCAAGACGGCCACCAAACCATTTGGCTAATCAAGTTCCCTTGAAACAAATTTGGTACAGCTCTTGCCCTAGATGATATTTCATGCGTTTTGAATTGATCCCCCAAGCGGTTTTGGAGAAGATTTTTAATGGCATTTTAAAGCGGCCTTTTTTTTTTACGGATCAACCTCTCTTGAACAAACTTTAATGGCCCTTAGTCCTTAATCATATATCACAAATTTTGGCTTGATCGCTTCAGCGGTTCTGGGGAATGAATCGTTTTTGCGAAAACGAGGTCATCCAAGATGGCCGCTGAACCATTTTGTCAATCAAGTTCCCATGAACAAACTTGGTTCAGCTCTTACCATAGATCATATTTCATGAGTTCTGAATCGATCCCTCAAAGGGTTTTGGAGAAGATTTTTAGACATTTCTAAAAATCGGTATAAATCCAAGATGGCCATTGACCAAATTGGCCGATCGGGTTCGTTTGAACCAACTTGAATCTCTATGCCTTAAGGATGCTTCCTGCCAAATATAATTGAAATCGGCCCAGTAGTTCTCGAAAAGAAGACATTTTAAATTTCCCATTGCTTTAGTATGGGAGCTTTTGGCGGGAAAATGATTCAAGATAGCCGCCAAACCATTTATCCGACAGTTTCGAAAATTGCAAATGTCAAATCAGAATACCCAAAAACCTATATAAAAACAATTTCAGTCTCAAAGTCCAAATAAAAAAATCCAATATGGCCGCCAAACATTCTTTTTGATTGGCCCACGGTGGCCATGTTTTTTTTATGGATCAACTTCTCTTGAACAAACTTTACTGGCCCTTAGTGCCTAATCATATCTGCCAAATTTCGGCATGATCCCTTCAGCGGTTTTGGAGAAGTCATTTTCGCTAAAACTGGGTCAACCAAGATGGCCGCCGAACCATTTAACCATTAAAGTTCCCCTGAACAAACTTGGTTGAGCTCTTGCCCTGGATCATATTGCGTGAGGTTTCCTTCAATCTGTCAAGCGGTTTCGGAGATTTTTAAAGACGTTTCTAAAAATCAGGCAAAATCCAAGATCGGCTTCGTTTGAGCAAACTATTATCCCTATGCCCTAAGGATGCTTCCTGCCAAATATACGTGAAATCGTTCTAGCGGTTCTTGAGAAGTCGTTTTAAAGTAAAAGTTGACGGACGGACGGTCACCACGACATAAGCTCACTTGACCTTTCAGATATATACACCTGTGCAAAAGTTAAGCACCAGCAAAAACAATAGAACGTAGAAACATGATGGTACAACTAGGCTGCCATACTTTTTGTCCCCGCGTTAGCTGACATAATTCCAAGTACGAAATGCACATGCATGCATGACTTCACGCCGCTTGATGTCCGTGCGTGGCGGGAAACAGCACACGTGTTCAGTTATGTAAAAGTCCAGTTTGAGGTGTAGAACATTACATACAGATTTAGGCGACAAGATTAGGAATTTTGTGTTCATGACCGTGGTTTATTTGTACAGAGAGAATTAGCTCTTGATTGTGAACCGCTATGGCAAGACGAGGGTTAAGTGATCGTGTGAAATGGCAAATCATAGGCATGCATACCACTGGTATGTCATGCAGAGAGATTGGCAGACAGCTGAACATTAACCATACTGTAATCAGTCGTTTGATTGCAAAACATGGGCAAACTAATGAGGTGAAGGACAGGCCTAGATCTGGAAGACCGAAGAAGACTACTGCCCGTGATGATCGAGCCCTAGTACGCCTTGTTAGGAGATCTCCATTCACCAACAGCAGAGTGCTCAGCCAGCAATGGGAAACGCGCAATAGAGTGTCAATGTCTACCGTCAAAAGGAGACTGTATGCTGCTGGCATGAAAGCTAGGAGACCTGTCAGACGTCCTCTCCTCACTGCACACCACAAAGAGGAGCGTCTGAGGTGGTGCAACGAAAGAAGACACTGGAACATGAGATCCTGGAGACGGGTACACTGGTCCGATGAAAGTCGGTTCCTGCTTCATGCCACAGATGGTCGAACTCGTGTATGGAGGTCCAGACGCACGGCGTACGACCAACGTAACATCATGGAAGAAGTTCCATTTGGTGGAGGTTCCGTTATGATATGGGGGTGCATCTCATTTGATTGTAAGCTGGATCTGTTGACTGTACCTGGAACACTAAATGGACAAAGATATCAAGATTCCATACTGGATAGAGTTGTGGTCCCTCATTTTGTAAATCATGCACCTGGAACCCACCCTATATTCATGGATGACAACGCCCGACCACATCGTGCTAGAGCTGTGCATGAATACCTCCGCCAGAATGCCATCGAAACCCTACCATGGCCAGCAAGGAGCCCTGACATGAACCCTATTGAGCATATCTGGGACATTCTGGGAAACATGGTGAGAAGGAGGGATCCTCCTGTGCAGAACCTACAGGAATTAACAGACGCACTCCATCTTGAATGGCAACGAATACCACAATGGCGTATCAGTCGGTTGGTGACCAGCATGAGACGTCGTGTCCAGGCCGTCATCCAGGCACAAGGTGGATATACCCGGTATTAATAATGACAGTCTCAAACTCGTGCACAGATGTTAAACTTCGTTTTCAGACACCATTAATGACAATCTAGCCACGTGTGTCAACTGTAGGGCAATAGTTGTCAGTTGTGTCCACGTAACCATATTCAGGCCTCGTTTTCAAGTTCAAACAAAAACATACATTGTTTCCCCACCATCATAATCAGCATTCCTCTAGTTGCATTATTACCTCTTGCACTAAGATGGATGGGTACATAAATGTTTATGCTATTGCTTTCTTCATAGCACATGAATATACCCTCGCATGTGCATAAAAATAGGGTGGTGCTTAACTTTTGCACAGGTGTATATTTTCTGTAATAATCAATACCAAGATTGGTGACCATATGTGAAAACGTCTTGAAACTATGGCCCGGAGAAACATTTTCTGTGATATTCAGTCGACCATGAAAAGTATGTCAGCATGACCTACTTTTCATACTGTGCACACCTCCCTAAGATGCATTCACATACCAAGTTTGGTGGCCATATGTGAAAAAGTCTTGAAACTATGCCCCGGACAAACTTATATATGGTGAACGGACGGACAAAGCGGCGACTATATGCTCCCGCGAAATTTATTTCGGGGACCATAAAAACTACACAGAAATTAGATTGGTAGATTTTTCCAGTGGTCATCTCATTTTGTTCATTTGTGCCAACGGCCAATAATTCCAGGTGCGTTATACAGACCCTTTGGACCTCTTTTAGGTCACCTGGTAAGTGAGCTTATGCCATTGTGGCCGTGTGTCTGTCATCTATCCGTCAAATCGCATCTTAATGTTTGCCCGATTTCAACCAAATTTGGCTGGAAGGACCCTACAATGCTAGGCTCCAGAAATTGAATTCAGAATTCTGATTGGTCAATTTTTTTTTGGTGAAAATCTGAGATTTTATTAAAAAATTTACCAGATGTCACAATGCATCTCCTTAGTCATTTGACAGATTTCAAACAAGTTTGGCTAGAAGGACCCTATTATGGTGATATGGGGTGAAAATGGAGATGTTTTGAAAATTTTCTAGAAATTCTATAAAACGCTACTCATCCTTACTTAATGACCCGATTTTAACCAAATTTGGCCAAAAGAACCCCATGATTATTTTAAAAATATCCAACAGCTGACTGTATGGTTGCTTTTAAGCCAGACTATGCACCATCGCAAAAGTTAATCTACAAACTCGTTAAATTTAACCCGCAGATACAGCAGCATAAACGGTATCCTTTGAAATTCCAGTGTCTCGATTTCAAGCTACACAGGAAAGCTGTTGAATATTTTGAACCTAATCCAGTTGGACCCTGCAGCTGCCATAGACAGCAACATCTTCCAGTCAAATTATTCAACAGAATATTTCCTACAATATAAAGCCTTTGTCCTTTGTGGTCTGTGGGGGTTAACCCTTTAAACCTCAAATTTGTTCAAGAAAATTTCAATTTTCTCATAAAAAATCTCCATTTGCAGACCAAGAGAAGACGTTTTAAAATTTACAACTGGAATGACTGGCTCGGTTATCGAGCCAGTCATTCCAGGTGTAAATTTTCAAAAATGATCTCGGTCTGCAAATGAACATTTCTCAAGACCACTACAGAAGCCATTTTTGGATAATATATGTGTTAAATGGTTAAAGCCGACCTGAGTGCCTGGACAGTCAGCTACCTAACAGTTAAGTTGCTGAGCCTACACGCTCTATAAATAATCACAACAGAATCACAGTTATGTAACAGTCATTTTTATTCGCAATAAATATCAACTAGGTTCTAGAATTAAAATTTAACCAACATGAGCAATTGAAATAACGGTAATAAATATTAAATATGCTGTTGTGACTTACAAACATTAGAGGATGATACACATTTCACAAAATATATATGTATGTGAATATCTCTAATAAATATCACAGTTTAAATGGAGTGGATTTACATTTACATGATTCAATGTAAGTGTTAACGAGTTATCAATGTAAGATTTAACACTAATTTGCTATAGGCCTGAGGTTCGTGAGGATTTTCACGAACCGAACCAGTTCACGATACAGATGTCCGAACCACAAACTGGTTCACAAACATTTTTAATATGCTATTGTATGCGAGAAATTACTCCTAATAGAAAATAACATTTAAAAGGCAGGTAGGTGGTTTTACTGGCTAAATTGCAGAAAAACACAAATAAGTTCTGACAACAAATGTTAGAAAAAGTAAATTCTTTATGATATAAAACTTACTGTTGAATATTTTGAAATTAATTTGACTAGAAACTGTTGCTGCCATAGGCAGCAACAGCCTCTACTCAAATTTCAAAATATTCAACAACCTTCATGTATGATTTTCCTCAAATTAGATATGGGAATTCATCTGTGTAAGGGTTAGCTTATGTATGGTTCACGAACCACACGAATCGCATGCAAGCGAGCCGAACCATGGTTCGTGATCCCTTGGTTTGCGATTTTCCGAACCAACAAATGTTTGTTACAGCCCTAATTTGCTGAAAATGAATAACAATGCTGGCTTGCTGACAGTGAATAACAATGCTGACTTGCTGATTGTGAATAACAATGCTGGCTTGCTGATAATGAATAACAATGCTGGCTTGCTGATAATGAATAACAATGCTGGCCTGCTGATAATGAATAACAATGCTGGCTTGATGATAGTGAATAACAATGCTGGCTTGCTGATAGTGAATGATAATGCTGGCTTGCTGATAATGAATAGCAATGCTGGCTTGCTGATAATGAATAACAATGCTGGCTTGCTGATAGTGAATAACAATGCTGGCTTGCTGATAGTGAATAACAAGACATCAGTGTTACACTGACGGGATATTGGCGAAAAACCTGGCATTTTCCATTTCCAAATGCAAATCTAGCTTTGTATCAAGATCACAATGACCTTGACCTAAAAAGTTTGAATGTTTGCTGCTGCTCCTGGTTGAGGTAACCATATGACGATGCTCAGCTCCAAGAATGTGGCCAATTATGAAATAAAGGCCAGGCGAGCTAAGCAGACCCAAACTGTTAGTCTGCATTTTATACAAATGTTACAATGACCTTGACCTCAATATCATTGTACTTCATATGGCTAAACATATGACCAAGTTAAATTCAAGTAGGGTGAACCAATCCTGAGATATAAGGCAAAATGTTGAGCTAAACCAAAAATTTAACCGAGACCAAGTTTTACATTAAGGTCACAGTTAACTTGACCTTTGACCTCAACAAGAGTGTACTACATCTGGTTGATATGTGTCCAAATTTCATTCCAATAGGCTGGAGTCATGGAGAGATATAAGATTGCCATGTTGCGCTAACCGCAAAACTTAGTCTTATATCAAGGTCAGAGTGACCTTGAATGATGACCTCGATATCATTGTGCTCCATCCCCTCTATATTCAAGTTTAGTCCCAATAGGGTTAAACTCTGCCGAGACACAAGAGGATATGTTGAGCTAAAACTAAAACTTAACCGTAAAAAGTAGCTTTATACCAAGTTCACAGTGACCTTGAACTTTGACCTCATGACCTCAATATCATTGTGCTCCATCCCCTTGATATAAGCAAGCACATGTCCAAGTTTAGTCCCAATATGGTGAAACCCTGCTGAGATATAAGAGTGTATGTTGAGCTAAAGGCAAAAATTGACCGTGACCTTGAACTTTGAGCCCATAACCTCAATATCATTGTACTCCAACCCCCTGATATAAGGAAGCGTGTGTCCAAGTATACTCCCAATAGGGTTAAACCGTGCCAAGATATAAGCGGATCTGTTGTGCATCAGCGAGTGCAATTTGATAATTTTCGACAAAGTTGATAATCGTGAAATTAAATTGGATCGAGTTTGATATTCTATTTCTCATATAAACTGATATTTTTGACAAAATTTCCAATAAAATCGATCCCTGAAATCCATTTGAATGCACCATTTTGCACTAAAAATAATGACAAACAAAACATCGTTATTTCCGACTCGGTATATATATATTACAAAATCTAAATCAACAACTATGTATCGTGCCATGTTCACATTTTCGTCACCATCGTCCCTACAAAACATTTGTGGCATCACGGGGCATGTAGAATTATTACACGTATTCTAACCAATGAAAATATTTCTTACATGTTATCTAACCAATGAAAATCTTTAATTGAATATTACATGTGTGTTCGTATTGAGAAATATTAAACGTGCTGAAAGTTATGTTTATATGATAATATTAAATACTAACTAACCCATCCAATGGACCTTTCCGGTTTTAGCTATACCTGCCCATCTCTATCTAAGCTCCACCCACACCTCACTTGTGTTGGGATCGATCGATCTTTGAACACCATGACTATCAATTTCCAAAAAATTATACCGGTAAGCCGTTGAATATTTTGAAACTAATTTGACTGGGTGCTGTTGCTGCCTAAGGCAGCAACAGCGCCCAGTCAAATTAGTTTCAAAATATTCAACAGCATGTTTATTAAATAGCAAAGAATTACAAGAACATGCAATTTATACAACGTGTCGGACTCTGAGATTTGGTGACGGTCTATATAGAACCCTTTGTGACGTAATGATTGTGACGTCATCATACACGCGCTGAACTGATTATGATGTCATACGAGGTCAGATGATGAATGGATACTCTGGAATGGTGAATTGTGTATACCTGCAGGTAACGTTTGGTATTACAGAATCGTTTACTAATCCCAGTAAGTGATAAATGAATGGCCACATTTGGAAATTAGAATGTTGAATTTACATTATGCTCATCCATTAACCTGCTTTTAATACTAGACACACCTTTAGCCTAAGAGAGCTACAGTTCAGGTTTTGTAAAATTGAAAACTTTACAAATAACTTTTGATGATCAGTGAAATTATCACACTGACCTACCTTTCACATGCAATATACATGAAGCATATATGTCTTTTTGGGGTAAGGTTTTTCTAGTGTTGACACTACTACATAGTTTAGCTCAACTATGGATGTTTTCAATACTACATGTATAAATCAGATTCCATAGCCGCATTCGCCTAACAATTGGTACTATAAGATTCCATATGCACGTTTGCGGCTAGGAAGACATGCACATACACATTGTTTACAAACTCTATGTAACGATTAAATCCCAAATCGTGATGTAAAATGAATACAAATGACATGAAGCAGGAATTATTTGCATGTTTTCAACATTTGCAACTACATTCTTACCAGAAAATGTATCGCATATAAAGACAAATAAGAACAGATGAATAGAAAGCACACTGAAATGAGCATGTATAATGCATACATGGAATCTTAACTTTGTGAGTCACAACACTTTGTACAGTCATATTGGCGGCCCACTCGTGTGGTTATGAACTTTAGTCATATACATAGAAACACCTACCTGGAGTCAATGAGTACTGGTTAATAATCATGTATATATTTAGCCACATTTGTCGTGGCCTAAACTGCATCCATTACCTCTTAAAAATAACAGTATATCAATTTCAAGATATACAGAAAGTTGCAGAATAAATCATTCAACAGAATATTCCTTAGACCATTAAAAATTTACCATATCTGGCCTGTACGAGTTAAATGTTTAATAATTTGCAGTTTAGAAAAATCTTCCCCTCTTGAATCAAATATTTATCTGTCCATTAACCATTTAACACTCACTCATATCAGCCAAAAATGCCTTCTACAGTCGTCTTGAGAAATGTCAATTTGCAGATCAAGAGAATATTATTTTTGAAAATTTACCACTGGAGTGATAAGCAAGGCAGTCATTCCAGTGGTAAATTTTCAAAAATAGTCTCGGCAAATTGACATTTTTGAAAAAATTAAAATTTTCTTGAGCCAATTTAAGTGTTAAGGGATTAATAAAAGTGTTGCTTATTGAATCTCCATTTGCAGTCCAAGAGAAGACTATTTTTGAAAATGTACCAGAATGACTGGTAACTTCTTAAAAGTCTTCTCTTGACATTTCTCAAGACCACTGCATAAACATGTCTCTGGTCACAAAAATAGTCTCTTGGTCTGCAAATGGATATTTTCTATTAGGAAAATTGAAAGTTTTAAATAAATTTGGGTGTTAAAGGGTTAAATTCCTAATTTTGGGACATGGTTATATTCTCATAAAAAGACAAAAACATTTTCTGTATCACATTTCATACTCATATTTTCTGTATCACATTTCATACTCATATTTTCTGTATCACATTTTATACTCATATTTTCTGTATCACATTTCATACTCATATTTTCTGTATCACATTTCATACTCATATGTTTACGTAATTTTTAATTAAAATGAAGGCTAGATAACAATAACACGTAGTCATGCCTTATTAACCCTTTAACATTCATATCAGACATAAATGGCTTCCGCTATGGTCTTGAGAAAAAAGCCCATTTGCAGACCAAGATTTAAAAAAATTTACCATGAAAGACTGGATCGATAACCGACCTCTTGGTCTGCAAATGGACATTTTCTATAAGAAAATAGAGTTTTAGAACAAATTTGAGGGTTAAATAACTGAACATTTAGATGATAACGCCTACAGACTAGATAATTTGATCACTAATATAATATTAATATAATGATTATAACTTACAATGATAAACACAAATATTTAAATTACAAGTTTACGGGCAAGCAGCAACACCCTATGATGTTTCCACTGCTCTTTATTATATATCTAGAAATGTTTAAATTTTTAAATGTATATTAAAAAGATAGGTTTTAATTTTTAAATGTATATTAAAAGATTTAACAAGTGGTTTGTGTTTCAATAAAATTCATGGCACTCATTTGCACCTCACATAGTATTTAAAATATATAATTTGGTCACTTAAATATAATGTATGCTTGTATAATAACTAAATAAGACATTTTTACTCGTCTTTTGTTCGCTTGAAACTATTAGTCTGGAAAAATTCAAGAAGACTCGACATTTAGTGTAACAGCCACTAATGAAGAGTGATTCGAAATCTCATTAAATAGCATGTTTACACAAAAAGTCCATGCTTACTAACAGGTGTATTGTAAAGAAATGTAAAAACAACTCACTTTATATCTTTAAGACTCAAGCCAGCCAAAAACTACTTCTGTACTGATCTTGAGAAATGTCCATTTGCAGACCGAGTGAAGAGTATTTTTGAAAATGTATCACTGAATGAGTGGCTCGTTACCCGAGCCAGTCTGATTCCAGTGGCACATTTTCAAAAGCCAGCAATGTGGTTGTAATACAACCATGAAGATCGACTTTATGACTTTGTAATGAACTATGAAGCTTAACTTCAAACAGAAAACGTATATAGAAGGCTTATCAATACAGTTATCAATGACAATGACCTTTTGACCACAAAGTAATTGTCTCATCGCCTCTCATTAGCAAGTGTCCAAGTTTGGGTGCAGGATAATTAACACAACATGAGATATGAACTGCTAAGTTGAGGTAAAAGCAAAATGTTATTGTTGAGAAAACCCTTGAGTTTTGCCATTATCACACTGACCTTGACCCTTTGATGCCAAGGTTATTGTATCCTATCATCTCATTCTAAGGAAGGATGTGTTCGAATGTGGGCCCCGTATGCTTAACAAAACATGAGATATAAACTGCTAAGTTAAGCTAAACATAAAATGCGCCTTTTGAAAAAACCCAGTTCTCAAGACCAAAATGACTAGCACGCTCTCTTATTACAAGGAAAACACAAAAAGTTAATGCTGAAAAAACAGTCATTTACCAATATCACAATAATATTGATCTTTGACATGTTAGCACAAAGGTCATTGTGTGGTGCCCTTTCCTTACAAGGGAGTATGTGTACATGTTTGTGTCCAGGAAGCAAACATCAGATATGAACTGCTAAGTTGAGCCAAACACAAAATGTTAATCTTGAAAAATCCACAATAACCTTGACCTTTGCCCTTTTGACCCCAGCACCATTGTATGATTTCACTCCATTTATAAGGAAGTATATTGTGTCCAAGTATATTGTGTTCAAGGTTGGCTCCAGTATACTTAACCAAACAATATCTAAACTGCTAAGTTGAGCCAAATGAAAAATGTTACTATTGAAAAAGCAGTTTTTACCAATGTCACAGTGACCGTGACCTTTTGACCCCAAGGTTATTATATGATGCCCTCATTTTACTGAAGCATCAGTCCAACTGGGTCCAGTAGGATTAACCAAAACTGAGATATGGATGGTTCACTTAAGCCAAATGACCTTGACCTTTTGACCTCAAGGTAATTTGTGTGATGCTGTGTCATTATAAGGAAGCATGTGTCCAGTATGATTAACCAAACAGGAAATATAAACAGAAAAGTTGAGCTAAACGCAATTTGTACGACGATGCCACCACTGCCGCTGGACGACATGTTGGGCATCACAATAGCGTGTTTTACTTCGTAAAGTCGAGCTAATAACCTCATGGTCTGCAAATGAACATTTCTATGAGAAAATCTAAGTTTTCTTGAATAAATATGAGGGTTTACGGATTAGTGGTCAAAGTTGGTTATTAAAAATCTCAATTTAAAACAAATATCTGCATGATAAGATGTTTGAAAATTTATCACTGGAATGACTGGCTTGGTTGTAAAATATTCTTCTGTTGGCCTGCAAATGGACATTACTCAAGATAGCTGCTGATGTCGGTTTTAGCGGTCTTGACCATTAAAGTGTTAACCAGTTAAACATTGAAATTGCAGTGATCTAATATCAATACAACTATACAGGAAAGCTGTTGATTATTTTTAAAACTAATTTGACTTGAACCTGTTGCAGCTCCCAGTCAAATTAGTTTCAAAATATTCAACAGAATACTATTTACATCACTGTGATTGTGTGCATAGTTCATATCAAGTGATACGCTTCCCTAAACAGGGCATTCCTACTTTAAATATAGAAAACCATTAGATTTAGATGGCAATGGACCTTTCCAGTTTTAGCTATGCCCCGCCCATCTCTAGCTAAGCTCCACCCACACCTTGTTTGGATCGATCGATCTCTGAACTACCTGACTATCAATTTCCAAAAAACTATACAGGTAAGCTGTTGAATATTTTGAAACTAATTTGACTGGGTGCTGTTGCTGCATATGCCCATTTTGACAAATGATTCATGACAACACCTTTGTACTCAATGAAGACAATTTGGGCAGAAATGTTAAATTCAAGGACTTTTCAATGCATTAAAGCAATTTTCAAGGACTTTTCAAGGGAATAAGGGCTTTTCAATGCACATGTAAAAAATTCAAGTACTTTTCAAGTTTGATGAACCCTGTCATCATCAGTCCTTTAATAATCACTAGCCAGACCTGGCTGTTGCACTGGTCTTGAGGAATGTTCATTTACAGGCCATGAGAATACTTTTTTGAAGATTTATCAATTGAATGCCTGGTTCATTAACCGAGTGGTAAATCTTCAAAAATAGCCTTTTCATGGCCTACAAATTGACATTCAGTCAACAAATATTTTGATTTTTGGGATGAAATTTGGCCATTAAATGGTTGAAAGTTCTCATTATACAGGTGGCCAGTTGTATGGCTTCTCAAATATTCTCTTAGTAACAAACAGACATTAGAATAGAAGCTCATTTTAGTCTACTTTACTATTGCTAAATGAGAGCATTAGAGAATGTAGACAATGAAGGAAATTTACAGCACTAATAGTGGGACCCATTTCTAGCTATGCCCCACCCATTTCTAGCTATGCCTCACCCATTTCTAGCTATGCCCCACCCATTCCTAGCTATGGCCCACCCATTTCTAGCTATACACCACCCATTTCTAGCTATGCCTCACCCATTTCTAGCTATGCCCCACCCGTTCCTAGCTATGCCTCACCCATTTCTAGCTATGCCTCACCCATTTCTAGCTATGCCCCACCCATTTCTAGCTATGTCCCACCCATTTCTAGCTATGCCTCACCCATTTCTAGCTATGCCCCATCTATTTCTAGCTATACCCCACCCATTTCTAGCTATACCCCACCCATTTCTAGTTATGCCCCATCTATTTCTAGCTATACCCCACCCATTTCTAGCTATGCCCTACGCATTTCTAGTTATGCCCCATCTATTTCTAGCTATACCCCACCCATTTCTAGCTATGCCCCACCCATTTCTAGTTATGCCCCATCTATTTCTAGCTATGCCCCACCCATTTCTAGCTATACCCCACCCATTTCTAGCTATACCCCACCCATTTCTAGCTATACCCCGCCCATTTCTAGCTATACCCCACCCATTTCTAGCTATACCCCGCCCATTTCTAGCTATACCCCGCCCATTTCTAGCTATACCCCGCCCATTTCTAGCTATACCCCGCCCATTTCTAGCTATACCCCGCCCATTTCTAGCTATACCCCACCCATTTCTAGCTATACCCCACCCATTTCTAGCTATACCCCGCCCATTTCTAGCTATACCCCGCCCATTTCTAGCTATACGCCGCCCATTTCTAGCTATACCCCACCCATTTCTAGCTATACCCCGCCCATTTCTATCTATACCCCGCCCATTTCTAGCTATACCCCGCCCATTTCTAGCTATACCCCGCCCATTTCTAGCTATACCCCACCGATTTCTAGCTATACCCCACCCATTTCTAGCTATACCCCGCCCATTTCTAGCTATACCCCGCCCATTTCTAGCTATACCCCGCCCATTTCTAGCTATACGCCGCCCATTTCTAGCTATACCCCACCCATTTCTAGCTATACCCCGCCCATTTCTATCTATACCCCGCCCATTTCTAGCTATACCCCGCCCATTTCTAGCTATACCCCACCCATTTCTAGCTATACCTCACCCATTTCTAGCTATACCCCACCCATTTCTAGCTATACCCCACCCATTTCTAGCTATACCCCGCCCATTTCTAGCCACGCTCTGCCACTTGGTATGCATGGTTAAATCAATTTTAACACTGATCCTTGATTTCCAGGAACTCAATTTCAGGGTGTCTATATACGTAAGCTCCTGGCATGCCTGGTCAAATTAGTTTCAAAATATTCAACAGAATGTATATTAAACTACTTTTGATACATGACACACCTTTAGGCCATGACGCATCCATATATCAAGTTTGGTTACTGTATACAAAAAGCTTGAAACTACAGCCCGGACAAGAATAAACTATGATGTTCAGTGAACCATGAAAACTAGGTCAGACACATACTTTTGATACATGACATACATTTAGGCCATGATGCCATCCATACACCAAGTTTGATGACTACATGAAAAACCGCTGAAAATATGGTCTGGACCAAAAATCGGCCGCGCACGCACGCATGCACGCACGCACGCACGCACGCACGCACGCACGCAGTGATTACTATATACCCCCACAAGCAAGGTTATAATTAAATTGTAAATTCACCAAAGACATACAATTAAGATGGTTACAGTCAGACCTTTCATATTGAACCTAAATCATCTGATTGTAACAGCTAATAAGTGCTGTATTTGGAATCCCAAAACAAACCGTACCCAAAACAAACCGTACCTAGCTTATTGGAGAATCTGTACCCTAGATTTGGGCAATCCGTACCCTAAATCGATATTCCATACCTAACTAATTGGATATTCGGTACCATCGTAATAGTTAATCTGTACCATGAAGTTGTAGGGTACCGATCAATCAATTATGCCTTCAGCTGTACGAAACATTTATACTATGCACGGTGCACCTGAGTGTGTAATTAATCTGCAACTAATTACAATTACCCTCGCCATGTGAATATCTCAGATACTACTCAAAATTTAGTGCAGAAAAGTGTGTGTCCATATACTATAATTCCATACTTTGCGTGTGATGCCGTGATCCGCCAAACAAACTGGGAGGACGGGGCTCTACAGACTACAATCTCTGATCAAATCATTGGTCGTCCTGGTACCGGTAACATATACCTTTATATCGTTAATGGATTCGCCTTTAACCTATTGGATTTTCCGTACCCACCTATTGGATCTTCTCTACTTGGTACGGAATAGCCAATAGATGGGTACGGAATATCCAATAGGTTAGGTACGGATTCTCCAAAATTAAGGGTACAGATTAACCAATATCAAGGTACGGAATGTCTAAAAATATGGTACGGAATAACAGGTACACATTTGCTAGGTACGGATTGACACCATACCCTTGAGTGACAGCTAGGATCCCTCTGTTGTTATGAGGACAATCTTATGCTACCTGAAAAAGATACTATCACAACTTTGGTCCTAAATATTATTGATTTGTGACAATAATTTGTAGCTGAAGTACATACATATGTCTTGTTCATTAGTTATACAAATCACAAAACATAACAACAACAACAACATATATCATTGACTGGTCGGATAACAAATATTGCTTGTGATATAATATTTACCTCTACACGCAATGAATGATATCATCAAGCTCGTTATTGTTAGTATAAAATATGCTTAAAACATGCCACTTTGTAAAATATGAAAAGATATGTGTCACAAATTTGCGTCCCATATTAACTAAGAAATAGATTTCAAATTTTATGTATAGCAAAAAGCTGAATACTAAGTCAAAACACATATTGTCATCAATTAAATTTGCTAAAACATACAGAGCTTACACAAACAGGTTGAAGTGCTAACCAAGGCAGATAGCCACTACAGATCTTGTACTGAACCATTTATGAAAATTTAATGGCAAAATATATAATGGTTGAATCTAGTTTTAGCTATGACTTGCCAATTCATAGCTAAACTCTGCCCACAATTTATCCATGTTGGGATCAATCAAACCCAGAACCTCAATTTCGAGAAAACCATACCTGTAGGTAAGCTGTTGGGTGCAGTTGCTTAAATTAGTTACAAAATACTCAAAAGAATGCTTAGTAAACAGAAAAATACATACAATTCGTACAACTGGATGGACTATTAAGTGTTTATGACAGACTTAATTAAGTTATTCATGACATAATTGATTATGATGTCAGCCTACATGTGATGTAGTTGATTATGATGCTATATGATTGAACAAATAGACAGGATTCATCTATTGTGCCTAACAGTTTACCATAGTGAAACATTTAGATCAATATAGCTTGTTTAGCAGGTAAAACACAATAAGACTGGGCATATATAGAGATACCCATTCTTACCCAACATTTTTATAAGCACATGCATTTGAAGAGTTAAAACTATTTTATATACTCTATGCTGGTGCAATAATCCACATTAAATATGAAAAACATTCACCAGAAATAACACGATTTTGTGATTCTCAAAACATCAATCTTAACAAACTAGTATAAGTTAGAGATGTATGAGAGAAGCAAGCTGTCAATTAGGGTTGTGCACCTTGTCGTCAATTTGATAATCCCATTTCAAGCTAAATGCATTAGCTCATGCGACATGGTATAAGTAATACTCTGCTGACTATTTTGAAAGCAATTTGCCTGAAAGGCAATTTTATTTGCAAATCTTTTTCCGAATAATCAGCAGATTTAACATTTTTGAAACAAGAAGCTTAATATCCTGTATCGCTCATCTGGAACCTGTGTAAATTGGTTTAGTGATTAATGAAAAGTAATCAAGTTTGCTTAAATTTTGGTCATTTTCAAAGAAGATACATTTTGAACCAGAAAAATGAACCGAGCAATTTTCTGGTTAGGCTTTCTGCATCCTACTAGTCGTCCTTGCAGCTAAATCCAGAAAGATGTTAATTAGGAGATTTATTTAAAAGCAAAAGTTGACAGATGGCTGGTCGCCATGCCATAAGCTAACTGTGCCTTTCACACTAGGCGAGCTAGGCCTCTAGTAATTCATGATGAATTGAGTTAAATCATGTAGTATATGTTTACAGGTACATGAAATGCCTTCAGGTTTACTGACATAGTGAAATATTATGCCACAAATTATGCAAAGAACCTTAAAATAAATAATCAATTTTACCTTCTCTTTACCGAACGAGATTGGATATTTGAGCATTTTGGAATGTGTCTCTCAGCAACATTAGGACTAAAGCGCCGTCCACAGTGCGGACACTCTGTGTAATGTGATGTATCTGCTTCAGGAGGAGGAGGTAAATCTGCAACATTGCCACCCAATGCCTCAACCTGTGACACTTTCTTCGCATAACGAATTGCGGCGATGAAACTCTCATGTTGTTTTCTCCAATCTGCTCCCTTCTTGGCCTGTACAACAATGAATGTTAAATAAACAAGGCTGATGATTGTAATTAACTTGTGGTGTATTTATAGGCCATGATTAATTTATGTTGTCCGAGGGAACACATCACGAACTACAAATCATGGTCAAACTGCTCATTGAATATTTAAAATAGATATCCTGATCAGTTATTACATTGAAGACAGGTGTCAATTTCATAAAATTTGTTAGGCAAGAGATTGTCTTACATAAAGCTCACATTCCTATGGTAACGAATTTGATTGGCTGAAGATAACATCTTGACCAAAACATTCTTAGACAAGGGATATCAGTAACCTGATGTATTCTCCCTGAAGGCATACTCCACAGGGACACTGAAACTATTGCCCGGACAAAGATTCTCGTAATGTCCAGTGAACCATGAAAAGTAGGTCAAAAGCATGTTCAGAGAACCGTAAAAAGCAGGTCACACTGACCTACTTTTCATATATGCAACACATCTTCAGCGTATAATGCATCCATAACCCAAGTTTATTTCCAATAAATCAAAAACTCTTGAAACTACAGCCTGCACAATAATTTTTTGCAATTTTCAGTGAACTGTGCAAAGTGGTCACGCTAACCTACTTTTCCTACGCAACACACCTTTAGCATATAATGTATCCATACACCAAGGTTAGTTCCTGTATACTAAAACAAAAACTTTCTGTAATGTTCAGTGATACACTATTTTTCATACACTGCACACCTCCCTAAGATGCAGACACATATCAAGTTTAATTCCTGTATATCAAACTCTTGAATCTAGTCTGGAGAAAAATTTTCTGTAATGTTCAATGAACCGTGTAAAGTAGGTCAAGCTGACCTACCTTTCATACACTGCACCCCCATCTCCCCACATATTAAGTTTAGTTCCCATATACTAAAAACTCTTGAAACTACAGTTGGGGACAACAATTTCCTATAATGTTCAATGAACTCAAAAGTAGGTCATGCTGACCGACTTTTTATACATTGCACACCTCCCCGAGATGCATCCACATACCAAGTTTAGTGTATATATGTGAAAAAGTCTTGAAACTATGGGCCGGACAAACTGGTAGAGGGCGAATGGAGGAACGGACAAAGCGGCGATCATATGCTCTCCTGAAATTTTTTGGGGAGCATAGAAATGTCTTAAAAGAAATTGTAAGTGCCTATTTGTATTCTGGATGAATAGCAAATTATATTGCAGTGGTTTACAGTGGAAATGTGATTGCATAATAATTAAGACAATGATAATGATGATGATTGCAATGAAAATAGCAGATACTTACTGGTTTTTCTGTATTTTTAGTTTTTCCTGATTTTCCTACATATCTAGCGTGTTCAGTTCCTTCAACTCTCATTTTGACGGGATCAAAGACTTTTCTCTTTTTAGATATCTTACTACATGCTTCTTTGTGTTTTCCTAGACGATCTCGTGCAAATTTGCGTCCGCAGATGTTGCATTCAGCCATGGAGATATTATTCGCATAAGCACCCTCAGCACTGGCTGCTGCTGCTGCTGCTGCGTAGAAGTCAGTCTGAGCAGATGGTTGGATGTACTCCTCCTCCTCCTCTTGTTCATATGTCTGCTGTACCGATTGGCGCTGTGACATTTGCTTCTGACGTGCCTATAATGTAATACACACAGCAAGTTATTTCTATATTGTGTTCAAGATTCACAATGGTTATTGAAAGGTTAATTAGAACATGCAGTCGATGGTGTGCCATTGCAAATCCCAGACTTTGATCAACTTTGACTTTTTTAAACCCCTCTGCTCCCCAGCCAAATATATGTCATCTCGCAATGCTCAATCATATAGTAAACTCACAACAAATTCAGTTGAATTCTACCAAATGGTTTTAGACAAGAAAACATGAATGCATGACAGACAGACGGACAGAGAGGATTGCAATATCTTGAGATGTGTGGGGATAACTATTTATTTATTACTCATAGATAGACTAGTGCGACAAGTATGGCTAGATGTATTCAGTGTCAATGATGTTATGTACATGAATAATAGGCAGCAGTGATGTTGAAAGCATACATAAAATGTAAATGTTTTGTTGTTGGCAAGTACTGAAAATGGCAGGTGTGATTTAAATTTGTTATTCACATACAGCGTTTTACATTATGAATTCTAACTATTTTACACTGCGTCAATTTGCTGTCCAAAATCCTTGCAAGCAACAAATGATCAGATAATTAAACCGCTATAGGAAAAATGGGGCTCACATGCAACATCAGTTTTTGAGCCAGTAACATTAAAAATATGAAAATTGAACCTGAACATACAAACATTTATGCATGAACATTAGAATTGTGACAGGAAATATGAACATTTAAGTCATAATGCGAAGATGTGTGGCTAAAAAAAAAAGAGTTTTTTTTAAATCTATTCCTTGGGGATGATTTCAGCCGAAGTTGGCTCGAATGACTAATGTCTAATGAACATTTTATAACCATTTCCAATGACATTTTCGGAAATTTAAGATGGCAACCGGAAGAATTACCCAATTAAATTTCTGTTTAGAAATGATGAAGCCTACTGCCATAGTATCATTGCAGCCAAGTTTTGTTAAAATCAAGCCATTGGTTAACGAGTAGTAGCATTTTAACAGATTTCCAGACAAATTTGGATGGCTTCCTGACAAATTTACCAATCTCTGTATAAGTTTTCTAAGACCTGCCATAATGGCATAAACTCAGTTAGCCAGGTTGGCCAATAAACTCACTTGTTCTTTTCGCTCTTCTATAGCTTTATGGCGCTCTGCCTCTCGTCTCCTCCGATTCTCCATTTCTTCTTTCTTTCGTTCTTCCGCTTCTCTCCTCTTCTCTTCTGCCTTCCTCTTTTTGTCATCCCCTTTTTGTTTTTTTGCCTCGGCTTCAGCATGTCGCTGTTCTGCTTCCTTCTGCCTGACAGCCTGTTGGTCCAACTTTTGCTGGTAATAATACAGTGCATCGTTAGCTATTTCAATATTAGGTAACACTGTACAATATCAAGCAAAACACCTCTGAGACAGACGGATGGATGGATGGACAGATGGATGGATAGACAAACAAACAGAGACAGACAGATGCCAATGAATGGAAAGATCTGATCTATAACTCAAGTATCTGACATCTAATACGTTACTTGTTATCTGACATTAACTCTATCAATTGTATATCAAGTTTGAAGACTGAACCGTAACTGCATTGAAGCCTGGGTATGAGAAACAGATAGGCAAATGGTTCGTAATAAATAATGATACAGGTGGCATGGCATAGACCACTAAAGCTTTTGTTGACAAGCACAGATTACGTTACAACTCCAGGGTGGATGGGGATAATCTAGTTTGATTATCAGACACACCATTTCCACCCATCCACTCCAAAAAACCCAATACACCAGACTGATTTCCTAATCTTTATCCTCTATATACACTTCAATAACCATTTAATGGTGAACCCAGTGAAAGGTTACCTCTGCCATGCTTCTTTGAAAGGTCAATTTGCAGGCCAACATGCTATTTCTTTTTAATTTATCAATACAATGGCTGGTTGGGCTGCAAATAGATATTCGATAAGCAAGAACTTAGATGTCTTTGACCAATGTTGACCATTAAATGACCGCTTAGTTTGCCTAATTGGCCTTCAATGACGTGCTTCTGTTTTAAATGCAATTCCTATGTTTCTCCCTCATACATTACATACCCTACACATCAATGCTCATTATCCAATTATGACATCATTTTATAACAATGGGAGAATGAATGTTATGATGCTGCTAAAATTCAAGCATTGTCAGAGCAAATGAGTCTAAATCAGTTTCAGTAGTTTTTTAATTCCCTGTCTCTGTCTGTGAAATAATTGTAAATTTTGTAACAATTTTAAGTAGTGACAGGTAACTAGCATAAATCAGTGTCTCATTTAAATGTTTACATTTCTGACAAAGCTCCCTATATCACAGCTATAGTATATAGAAGTGTCACACGTATTATCCTAAACCTTATAGTGCTCCAGTAAAGCCACAGACATGCATACAGTATGGATATAAATGTTTCCTCTACGCAAAGATATTAATGTTCAAGTGTACCGTGTACACATCCTGCAAAAGCAATGCTCTTCAATGTATTATTAAACTGTCAGTACCACTGACTATGAATTACATGGTTCTTTCTATTAATGCAGAATAGCTTTCTTGTTATTTGATTGGTTAGACATCATGAACAGCCAAAGAAATTACAATTTGTTCTTTGTAAAAAGCTAGAAGTTGCTGGCATGCTGATTTTGGGTGCACACTGTAAGTAACAAAACGAGTAGTGGATGGTCCCACAATACATGCACCATGTTCTTGGTTATCATCACTAATCTTCAGTAAAAAATTCTATTGCTGAATAATTTCAGTCTGCCTATCTACCAAATTATTGACATTCTGGACAAAGCTGCATATATCGCAAAAAAATAGCTTATTACACTTGTTGTTATAGCAAACATTAGTTAATCTGAGAGAGTCCTAACCTGCTTGTGTTCATCAGCCACACGTTGTTGTCTCATGCGGTCTAGGTCACGCTGTTGCTGCTCTAATTTCTCAGCTATCTCTTGCTCTTTTTGACGAATCTCATCCTGAAATGTATGCAGCAAAAAATCATATTTCTTATTTTTGTGACAATGTTACCTGCCTCTTGAGGTGAGACCAACAGATCACTTTAAACATGAATAAAGGAAGCGCCCAAGACCAATAACAATCCGTCAGTAGTGGAGCATACATACAAACTCCAAGCGCATCTACGTAACAAAGTAACCTAATCAATCTATCAACAAGATTTTCATAGTGTTCATGTCTATTTGTTGTCCCTACATCATATATAGATGATCTCAGGTGAGTTGCCCTTGTGTGGGACTGATCACACAAGCTTGGTGATATCTCATTGGGAATGAATTTTTAGAGTGTATAGAGTGTATCGAATGAGATATTACTACACAAGTGTTATAGATGTGATGTGAGGTAGTAACGTATTTGACCGTCCTACACAAGCGTTATAGATTTGATGCAAGGTAATAAAGAGTTTGATCTTCCTACACAAGGGTTATAGATTTGATGCAAGGTAATAACGAGTTTGAGCTTACTACACAAGTGTTATAGATATGACAGAGGGTAATAAAGAGTTTGATCTTCCTACACAAGCGTTATAGATTTGATGCAAGGTAATAAAGAGTTTGATCTTCCTACACAAGTGTTATAGATTTGATGCAAGGTAATAAAGAGTTTGATCTTCCTACACAAGTGTTATAGATTTGACAGAGGGTAATAAAGAGTTTGATCTTCCTACACAAGTGTTATAGATTTGATGCAAGGTAATAAAGAGTTTGATCTTCCTACACAAGTGTTATAGATTTGATGCACGGTAATAAAGAGTTTGATCTTCCTACACAAGTGTTATAGATTTGACAGAGGGTAATAAAGAGTTTGATCTTCCTACACAAGTGTTATAGATTTGACGCAGGGTAATAAAGAGTTAGATCTTCCTACACAAGTGCTATAGATTTGATGCAAGGTAATAAAGAGTTTGATCTTCCTACACAAGCGTTATAGATTTGATGCAAGGTAGTAACGAGTTTGAGCTTACTACACAAGTGTTATAGATTTGACGCAGAGTAATAAAGAGTTTGATCTTCCTACACAAGTGTTATAGAATTGATGCAAGGTAATAAAGAGATTGATCTTCCTACACAAGTGTTATATATTTGATGCAAGGTAATAAAGAGTTTGATCTTCCTACACAAGTGTTATAGATTTGACGCAGAGTAATAAAGAGTTTGATCTTCCTACACAAGTGTTATAGATTTGACGCAGAGTAATAAAGAGTTTGATCTTCCTACACAAGTGTTATAGATTTGACGCAGAGTAATAAAGAGTTTGATCTTCCTACACAAGTGTTATAGATTTGACGCAGAGTAATAAAGAGTTTGATCTTCCTACACAAGTGTTATAGAATTGATGCAAGGTAATAAAGAGATTGATCTTCCTACACAAGTGTTATATATTTGATGCAAGGTAATAAAGAGTTTGATCTTCCTACACAAGTGTTATAGAATTGATGCAAGGTAATAAAGAGTTAGATCTTCCTACACAAGTGCTATAGATTTGATGCAAGGTAATAAAGAGTTTGATCTTCCTACACAAGCGTTATAGATTTGACAGAGGGTAATAAAGAGTTTGAGCTTACTACACAAGTGTTATAGATTTGACGCAGGGTAATAAAGAGTTAGATCTTCCTACACAAGTGTTATAGAATTGATGCAAGGTAATAAAGAGTTTGATCTTCCTACACAAGTGTTATAGATTTGATGCAAGGTAATAAAGAGTTTGATCTTCCTACACAAGTGTTATAGATTTGATGCAAGGTAATAAAGAGTTTGATCTTCCTACACAAGTGTTATAGATTTGACGCAGAGTAATAAAGAGTTTGATCTTCCTACACAAGTGTTATAGATTTGATGCAAGGTAATAAAGAGTTTGATCTTCCTACACAAGTGTTATAGATTTGATGCAAGGTAATAAAGAGTTTGATCTTCCTACACAAGTGTTATAGATTTGACAGAGGGTAATAAAGAGTTTGATCTTCCTACACAAGTGTTATAGATTTGATGCAAGGTAATAAAGAGTTTGATCTTCCTACACAAGTGTTATAGATTTGATGCAAGGTAATAAAGAGTTTGATCTTCCTACACAAGTGTTATAGATTTGATGCAGAGTAATAAAGAGTTTGATCTTCCTACACAAGTGTTATAGATTTGACAGAGGGTAATAGAGTTTGATCTTCCTACACAAGCGTTATAGAATTGATGCAAGGTAATAAAGAGATTGATCTTCCTACACAAGTGTTATATATTTGATGCAAGGTAATAAAGAGTTTGATCTTCCTACACAAGTGTTATAGATTTGATGCAAGGTAATAAAGAGTTTGATCTTCCTACACAAGTGTTATAGATTTGATGCAAGGTAATAAAGAGTTTGATCTTCCTACACAAGTGTTATAGATTTGACAGAGGGTAATAAAGAGTTTGATCTTCCTACACAAGTGTTATAGATTTGATGCAAGGTAATAAAGAGTTTGATCTTCCTACACAAGTGTTATAGATTTGATGCAAGGTAATAAAGAGTTTGATCTTCCTACACAAGTGTTATAGATTTGACAGAGGGTAATAAAGAGTTTGATCTTCCTACACAAGTGTTATAGATTTGATGCAAGGTAATAAAGAGTTTGATCTTCCTACACAAGTGTTATAGATTTGATGCAAGGTAATAAAGAGTTTGATCTTCCTACACAAGTGTTATAGATTTGATGCAGGGTAATAAAGAGTTTGATCTTCCTACACAAGTGTTATAGATTTGACGTAGGGTAATCTTCCTCTTCTTCTTTTCGTTCGCTGATCATACCGTCAGTCCTGTAAGTGACTATCGACATGATCATAAGCGTTAAGTGCGTGGATCCATGGTTTATTAGAGTGTGCCGTGCGGCCTGGAACCTCCATCTTCAGCACTCGAGGTTTCTGTCAGGGTTAACTCACCCTTACCTCCTTTAGTCGCCTATTACGACACGCAGAGGATACGGAAAGTGTATTCTAAGCCCTACCTACAGGGCACAGGCAGGGTAATAAAAGGTTTGATCTTCCTACACAAGTGTTATAGATTTGATGCAAGGTAGTAATGAGTTTGAGCTTACTACACAAGGGTTATAGATTTGATGCAAGGTAATAAAGTTTGATCTTCCTACACAAGTCGGCCAGCAAAGATGGTCCATGTTTGGCCATGTGCTAAGGATGCCAGAAGAAACACCTGCACAAAGCCTTGGAATTCACCCTACTTAGAGCCAGCAAATACAAAGCCAGGAGAAGACGTCATTGCATAAATCTGCTAAGTGTGCTACGACGTGACCTCAAGAAAGCAGGACTCGGTGACCTCAAGAAAGCAGGACTCGGTACACTCAAGTCACGAATGGACCTGAGGAAGCTAAGAATTTCGGTTGAGGACAAGACACAGTGGGAAAAAGCGAAGAAGGACTGATTGCAGCTGTAGGATGCTTCTACTACTACAGCCGCAGAATACAGTAATCATACCTACATACACAAGCGTTATAGATTTGATGCAAGGTAATAATGAGCTTGATCTTACTACACAAGCGTTATAGACTTGATTCACTGTCGTGAGTTCTGGCCAATGCGCTACCATATACAGCGTAAATTTACGTATGCAGTGGCCAAAATGTTCTCTATGCAAATATACCAGTCAAATGAAGAAACACTAGCAGTATGGAAGGTGCAGAAGCCGACTAAATCGCCTAAATTTCACTATCTTGAAAATAATATCCACCTTTCATTGTTTCGTGCTATTTTTTTCAGGGAAACAACAGTTGAATAAAAAATATACTCTATGGAGCCAATATACTCTAACTTTTAGCCCAGTCAAATACGGCCATTATCTATCTATTTTGAGAACAATTTGAACCAGGATGGATACTGTTGCTACCAGTTTCAATGATTTTGCCCTCAAACTGTTCTTAAACTAATCAGCAGAACATAATGGTACATACAATGTACCGTATGTTAAAACTATTATCTCTACATCTAACATACAGGAATTTTATCCATGTTGTAAATATGACCTGTAGATAATTTATATATATATATATATATATATATATGATCTATATGTTTTTGTAAATAAGTTAAGGGTGTTAGGGAAGAACAAAGGTATCACTGACCGTATTTTACCCTCTATAAATAAAGATTTAATATTATTATAGACAACAGTTCATACATTCACAGCAAAAATGTCCTTCAATCATTAGCTCAGAAATCAACCCTTTAACCCTCAAGTTTCACCAAGAAAATTTCAATTTTCTCATAGAAAATTTCCACTTTGAGACCAAGAGGTTATTTTTGAAAATTTATCACTGGAATGTTTGGCTCTGTTATGAGCCAGTCATTCCAGCCATAAATTTTCAAATATAGTTTTCTCTTAGTTTGCAAATGGGCGTTTCTCAAGTCCATGGCAGAAGCTGTTTTTTGGTTCGCTTGAGTGATAAAGGGGTAAAATGCAGAATCAAGCTGGCCTACTTTTAATATGAGACACACCCTTAGGGTGTTAATGCATCCATACAGTTTGGTTACTGTCAGTTTGGTTACTGTATACGTAAAACTCAGGAAACTACAGCAGTGGACAAGAATTTTCACTGACACTTTTAGGTGATGATGCATCCATTTAATGACTATGGTGACTGTATATTTGAATTGGTCATGTAGGTCAAGTTTGGATGGCTAACCATAGTCAGATTGCTGGTTTACTGAACATGCACAATTGTTATGCCCAACTATAGTTCGTTGGTACCCGATTCCCCATTAAATTACGAGAAAATCTTGAGACATGTACCAGTTTCGGTTAACCCTTTCTGTCATCTGTTTTGATGGCCTACAAAAATGGGTTATTTTTGTCCACTAAGATGTCAACATGAGCTCCGCAAACAGTGCACAATAACCTGCCATGATGACAAACCAATGAATGAGAGCTATCAGAAAATATTTATTTCTTCCTCAGACCCAGTCATCCTTATGAAGTGTCAAAGTGATCCATTAAATGGTCAAGGAGGTATTGTCCGGAAACCAATTTTCAAGATGGCCACCCCTGACAGGTGGCCATATTGGATTTTGGATTATCATAAATTTCGATAAGTTTCTTCACCAGACATATTCCAACCACCCTATGAAGAGATCCAATAAATGGTAACAGAGATATCATCCAGAAACCAACTTTCAAGATGGCAGGCAGCCCGTGGCTGGCAGGCATCTTGGAGTTTGGATCATGGTCAATTTCGATAGGTTTCTTCTCCAGACCTAGTCCAACCACCCTACGAAGTTTAAAAATGATCCGATAAACGGGAACAGAGTTATCATCCGGAAACCAATTTTCAAGATGGTGGCTGGAGGGCATCTTGAATTTTGGATCATTGTGAATTTCGATAGGTTTCTTCTCCACGCGTAGTCCAACCACCCTATGAAGTTTCAAAGCGATCCGATAAATGGTAACAGAGTTATCATCCGGAAACCAATTTGGATTTTGGATCATCGTCAATTTTGATAGGTTTCTTCCCCAGACATAGCCCAACCACTCTATAAAGTTTCAAAGCAATCCGATAAACGGTAACGGCGTTATCATCCGGAAACCAGTTTTCAAGATGGCCACCGGTGCCTGGCGGCCATCTTGGATTTTGGATCATTGTCAATTTCGATAGGTTTCTTCCCCAGACCTGGTCCAACCACTCTATGAAGTTTCAAGCCCATCCGCTACACAGTAACAGAGTTATCATCCGGAAACCAATTTTCAAGATGGCCAAAGGTGGCTGGTGGCCATCTTGGATTTCAGATCATCGTCGATTTTGATAGGTTTTTTTCCCAAGACCCTATGAAGTTTCAATGCGATCCGACAAATGGTAACAGAGTATCATCCGGAAAACACTCTGCCACCTGCATGCTCGCCCGCCAGTTGAGCTGAAATGTGCACTTTAATATTTGCACCATCACTCAACTCCAGCATTCTGTCTGCAAATTTTATCTAGAACAACACCCACGATGATGTAAGATATATTCTGTCAAATATTTTGAAACTGATTTGACTAGATGCCTTTGCCACCTAAAGCAACACCAGGTTTCAATAATATTAGCTTCAACAGTCAACGGCTTACCAAATGGATTTCATAGTTATGTATGTGTCAAGAATTGTATACCTGATTAGAAAACTTAGCATAGTGAAATTTTCCAAAACCAGATGCTCACTAAACTGGACATATCTCATCTTATCGTTTCACTTCAGTCACACATAGAAATCTTCCTTTGGTTGACAGTCGTTTCTAAACTGAACGCCGTCTCCATTCCCTTGGGGTTTATTTTGATGAGATTTAACTGCAATACTACAGTAGAGCACAGAAAAGAATTAACAGTTATTTTCAAGACAAAAGCAAAAACATGTTAGTTAGTACAATTTTGAACACGGTGTAAGAATGTTCTGTTGAATATTTTTGGCCTTAATTTGATTGGGAGTCTTTAGGTAACAATGACTTTCAATCAAACTAAGTCCCAAATATTCAACAGCCCATTTTATGGTGTTCTGGATAAATTTCAAGTTATTTCTGAGCTGTACTGCAGTAAAGTAACAGTTAGATATCAAGTGATATGATCAATTTACCTATTGCATATACACTAGGTAACGGACCTTTCCAAGTTCATCCATCTATCATATGATGTCATAATCAACCACGTGACGTGTAGGATGACATCATGGTCATGACGTCATGAATGACTCTATATAGTATGTCTTTATTGCCTAATAGTCTGACACGTACGAATTGTATATCTTTACCATTTAACAAACATCAGCACCCAGTCAAGTTAGTTTCTAAATATTCAACAGCTTACATGTATAGTTTTCTGGAAATTGATAATCAGGGAGTTCAGAGATGGGTTGGGCATAGCCAAAACTGGAAAGGTCCATTCTGTGGTTTTGCTTAACTCTTCAATGGTCAAATTTGGTCAAGAAAATTAAAATAATTCCTGTTTGAATGTCCATTTGCAGGCGAAGAGAACTTTTTTAAACTTACCACTGGAATGACTGGCTCGGTTATCAAGCCAGGCATTCCAGTGGTAAATTAAAAAAAATAGCCATCTCTTGGTCTGCAAATGGACATTCCTCAAGGCCACTGCAGAGGCCAGTTTTGGCCGGCTTGACCATTAAAGGGATTAATGACTTATTAATACATCTTAAGATTTATCAACTCCACATAAACACAGGATTAGAATTATACACAATCTCTAGTCTACGAGTACACCAAAGGTTGTGGGTTTGAATTCTATCTCTACTTAATGCGACCCAAAAAGGGTGAAACCAGTCATGCAGTGGATAAATCCCATGGTGTATGAATAAACTGAGCTTACCTGTATGTCTCTGTCTGTTGCATTGTCACCTTTCTGCCTCATTGCATGCTCCTGTTGAAACTTCCAGCGCTGAAAGTCTGTCATCTTCCCACCAGGACTTGTTACTGCATTCACATCAGCCAATGGACTCTTATTGGGACTATTCTGTGAATCTCCATTTTGCTGTGGTACATCATTTTTCATTGGTCGTTGTTGTCGTGCTGGTTTTAGCGCTGCGTGTATGACTTCTGTTGAGTGTTCATCAAATTCTGGTGCACCATTAGCGACTCTTTCTATTCTGTCAGTGTTTGAGTGTGAATTGCCTTTATTATAGATCTGTCCTCTGTGTATAACTACATTTTCATTTGCAGTAAGATCTCCACCTCTAGGCGCAGCCCGTGATCCTGCTGGCCCTCTCTGGTATGTTGTCCTTGGCTGCAAGGGTGGATGAATTGGTGGTATTGGCGCAAAACCAGAAAAATTACTATTATGGCTATAGTTGCTGTTTGGTGTACGATTACTTATCCGTGATCTAGGTGCCAATGGCGACATATCATGTCCAGTACTACTCGCAGAATGGGGATTAGATCTCAGACCATAGCTGCCTTGATTAGCAACCTTCCCATTCATTTCTGTCCCTCGTGAATTAATGGTGACACCATTATTCTTCATAGAGTACAGGTTTTTGTGTTGCTTGTAATGTTCCTGTATTGGAGGAGCATGACCTTGGGATGCTTCCAATATCCGTCGTTCATGGAAAAACTCTCGCACAATTCCATGTGATTTTTCCGTACCCGTTTTCTGCACCTTGTCTAATGCACGTCGCTGGTTCTCCTCATACATATTGATAAGCTTATCTTCCTTTTCTTTCATCATACGCTTCTGAAAATCCAACTGCACAAAACAAAACAAGCGCAGTCAAAGCTAATAGACTTTTCCAGTTTATCTATCATTTGACATCATGATCAACTACGTGATGTGTAGGATGACGTCATAATCAATTACATCATGAATGACTCAATTTAGTTTGTCTTAAATGATTAATTGTCTGATACGTTGTACGAATTGTATGTCTTTACTATTTATTCAAAATTCTGTTGAATATTTTGAAACTAATTTGACTGGGCATTGTTGCTGCACCCAGTCAAATTAGTTTCAAAATATTTAACAGCTTACCTGTATAGTTTTCTGGAAACTGATGGTCATGGAGTTCATGGATCGAGCGATGCCAACATGGACGAAGCATGGGTGGAGCTTAGCTAGAGATGGACAGGGCATAGCTAAAACTGGAATGGTCCATTATCTCGCAGTACATAGTTGATTTTCTATTCCCACGTAATTTAACCCACCAGCCACCGCACCTTCCAAATGCACAGTGGTCACTTAATGAATGTCTGAAATGTTGCTTAACCCTTTATGGTCAAGATTAATTAAGAAAATTGAAATTTATACGTACTAAATTTCTATTTGCAGGTCACGGGTAGACTCTTTTTGAAGACTTACAATTGGAATGACTGGCTCGATAACCAGGCATTCCAGTGAAAATTTACATAAATAGTCTGTATTTGGGCTGTAAATGGACATTCCCAGAGACCATTGCAGATGCTGGTTCTGGTCGGTTTGACCATTAAACGGTTAAGTACATCATACATACCACCTTCATTTCATGAGAATAAAGAAAGGATTTAGTTTGGCTACAATAGTTTTGATGATGAACTTATATATATATATATATATAAAACAAGATGCTTATTTCTGTATCAAATTTAGCAGGATCTTTAAAGTAACCCTTTCATCAGGTTCTCTATGCCATAAGGATGCATTCTGCCAAATATAGTTGAAATCGACCCTGTGCTTTTCGAGAAGATTCAGAAATCAGAATACCGAAAAACTTATATAACAACAATTTTGGCATCAAACGCCATCAAATAAAAAAATCCAACATGGTCACCAAAGCCACTACATTTTGACTGGCCCACGGTGACCATGTTTTTTTACGTATCAACTTCCCTTGAAAACCTTTGACTAATCCAGTTCCACTGAACAAATTTCCTTCCACTCTTGCCCTAGATAATAGTTCATGAGTTTTGAATTGATCCCTGAATCGCTCTCCGGGAAGACTTTTAACATTTCTAAAAATCAAACCAAATTCAAGATGGCTAGCGGCCAAATTGGCTAATTGGCTTCATTTGAACAAACTTGAATCTCTATGCCCTAAGGAAGCTTCCTGCTAATATAATTTGAAATCAGCCCTGTAGTTCTTGAGAAGTTGCTCAAAGGAAAAGTTGACAGACGATGGACACACAATGGATGGGTGCCATGGTTGGTTGGTTGGTTCATGGATTTCCCTCCTCTATCCAGGAGCACTGTACTCTCAGCACATTCAATTTCTCTCTCTCTCTCCCTCTCTCTGTGCAGTCGCTGCTTTACTCTGGCCCTGTATGTTTAAAAACACAGAGCATGCAGTGTGAAGGGCCAAGCATAGTGTCTCGATGTCGTCTCAATACAGGTCAACAATTTGGGGTTACGTTTAGGGTCTAGTTTAGTTATGTCTAGAATGCATTGTAATAGGAGTTCTTGGTGGCCAGCAATCTCTAAGCAGACATTCAACTCCATATAGTTCAAAAAGGTTGTTTAGCTGCTGTATGTATGGTTGACGAGTCTTGTTGCTGCGTATATCTCACTATGAAGTGTAGCCGATCTTCTGGTTCAGTGGAGCACAATGGATATGTAGCGTTTTCGAACTGGTTGAACCGAGCTCTGTTAGCCTGAAGGATATAGCATCCTCCTAGAAGACGTGCCTTAACTGTCGCACTTCTGACCTCATGGGTGTATTATTTACTGTTGTCCATACCGGATGTGGATTCCCAGTCATGTAGTTATTGAAGCCTAAGAATCTGAGTGATTTCTTCTGTTCAGCTTCTTCTATAATTGCTTGTATCCAAAAGTTGTGTATGGTTTTTCTAGTAAGGTCTGCCCATTCCGCTTTGTGATCAGGGTTAAGCACTACTTTGTGCATAGTACATAGGTTGTATTTCTGCAGTATTTTTGCGACATTGATAAACCAGCGGTAGCTGTTGCTACTTTTCATAGCACATTGTCTCACTGCTACGTCTCTTTTTACTGAGTTGTTTCTTCTCAGCAGCTGGCCTATCAGGGAAAGAATCTGTAAATGTATGTGAGCTTCTACAGGAATTTCTCCTAAGAGAATATATGTTGCACTATTTGCCACGTTGGATGGGAGTCCTTGGATCGCTTTTATTATTTTCCTCCCACATACTTCGATATCAACCAGGCATTTCGCTGTGAGTTTCTGAGCTTCTGTCGTATAAACATCGAGGACGGACATGAATTTTCCACATTTTAGCGCTAATGACAGGATTGATACCTTTTATACAATGGAAACCTGAGCCCATGAGAGAGTATGCAGTCGCCCGTAATTTTCCATTGACATTTACAGCTATGCCGGCTCCTGTCGTCACATGTTCTATGCCAAGGTGAATATATGTGTTGACAGACTCTAGTCACTCATTGTTTAACTCAAAGTCATGTAATATAGGTGTAGAAGTACTACTGAATGTCTCAACTTTGCTTTTAGCTCCGCTAATAAGATCTCTCTCTCTTTGTGCATAGTCATCACTTATATCAAGTGCCAGCTGTAGTTCTCTTGTGTTGTCAGCTAATAGGCCTTTGTCATCCGCAACGGTTATCATGCTGAGGTAGGTGCTGCCTTTATGGTATCCAAAACCTCTACTTTCAAGGTCTAGAAACAGTTCATGTTCCATTAGTAGAAATAATTGAGGTGATGCGATCCCTCCTTGCAGGACAGCTTGTTGGATCGTAATGTTTCTTAAGCATTCGCCACGTGACTTTGTTACAGCCTGCATATCGCTGTAGATTGAATTAGCGATTTTCCATAGAGTGCTGTCTATCCCAGCTGAATATAGTTTTCTCAGTAGACTCTGGTGCCATATTACATCGAAAGCTTTCTGGGTATCTAGGTAGGCTACATATAGTTCTTTTTGTTGTCTAGAGTGTTACAAATGGCTTCTGTTAATACTGTGGCTGCTACTAAAGGTGAGGTTCCTGATGTTAACCCATATTGCAAAATAGGCTTTGGCCCTGTATGATGGGTCTCTTGATTTTATTCAAATAGAGTTTCTCAAATATCTTGCTAATGACTGGGATGACTGTAATCTTCCTGTAATGGTCTAGGTTCTCAATAGTCTTGCCCTTCTTCTTATGGATTGGTGAAATTAGACCAAGTTTTAAAAAGTGTCGGTATTGAGCAGCTCTGAAGAATCTCATTACAGATTTTGGTTAACTGAAAGCATAGTTCGTAGCCGCCATATTTGATGTGCTCTGAAGTAAAACTGTCTAATCCTGCTGCTTTCCTAATGGTCATTTGCTGGGTCGCATTTGCAACCTCTTCTATGTTAAATAAAGTTGTTGTTATTTCCTGCCTGTTACACCGGAACTCTATAGCATAATCTCACTTGGCCTTTTAGGTGAGATAAAGACAGAGAACTTGTTCCAAAGTCAGTGACACATACCTATGACCTTGTACTCTCATCAAGACGATTCATAACATCATAGGTAAAATGCATACATGTTTAGTTTTAATAGGATTAACTAAATGTGGAATTTAGGTTGAGAGGCTTTGTTAAATTAAAAAAAAAAAATGTTGAAAAAACACCCTGTGACTTCAATGTCATCACATTGATTCCAAGCTTCACAGACAAACATGTATCAAAGCTTAACTCAAAAGTTAACCAATCATGAAATAAAATCTGTAGTTTTGCCAACCACAAAAATGTAAACTTGAAAAACATAATACACGTAAGGAAAATTAGTTACTCTACGGGATGTAGAATATGGTTGAGTGTAGCTTTCTTGACCACCTCAGCCACTTATTCAGCACTAACTGATGGGCACTGGCTGTTATTGTGGTCAGTTATTGTAGACTCACATATGACTACATGGATTGGTAGACCGCTGGTATATGGTAGCCATTATCTATGTTAGTAGTTGGGTGGTGTTTGTAAATTTCAATATCCTCCTTGACTTTTCATTTGAATAAACTAGATGATGTACATCACCACACACACACACACGCGCGCACACATGCACGCACATACAGCAGCAGCCATGCATGAAACCCTGTCTGCCACAGTGATTGATAGATAGATTGTACTGGCATAATAAGTGACGTTATTGAGCAGGAATGAAATGCGCAGACATTTCTGATGAGCTGGCTGGCCATACCATTTCTGCCAGAAATGCCTCGGTCATTAACAGCGAGCCAAACTTATTCAAACGAAGAGTCAATGAGGCCATCAAAATTTACAAAAATCAACCAACTATGAACCCAGAAGAGGGCTACCATACACCAGTCTACCAATCAATGCTGCCACGTCTCCACAAGAACTGACCAGACTGACATAGCCAGCGATGATCAGTTAGTGCTGAACTAGTGCCTGAGATGGTCACGAATGCTACACTCAAACAAATTCTATATCCCGGGGAAATAACTAATTTTCCTTATTATGAATTATCCTGGTATCACGACCAACATTTCTCGAAAACTTTTAAAAAACCGCTGTTTTCTACCAATGTCACAGTTACTGTGACCTTTGACCCCATGACCTAAATGTTATCACAGTGATTCCTAGCATCATAGGCAAAATTATGTATCCGAGCTTAGTTCTAATAGGCTTAACTAATCCTACCTGAATATCTTCTAGTCTGGACCGCCTCTGTTGATTTCCAGTACTGTATCCATTAGCATTATTTGGAGGATGATTCATTCCAGGTCGTGGGATTCGGGATTGGTGTGCCATGCCGTTGTTCATTGGCCCAGCACTCGGGTAGACTGCAGTACGGGTCATCTCAATAACAGACTAACTTGAATGGCTTTGCTACTTCAAATTAGCTAAAACATACAAATTTGATATCTTAGAATAAATTTAACAAGAGGCCCATGTATCGCTCACCTGGAAATATTGGCCACTGGCACAAACGAACAAAACGAAATGACAACTGGACAAATTTACAAATCTAATTTCTGTCTGAAGAAGGTTATGCCAAGTTTTATTAAAATTGGCCGCGAGGTTAATAAGTAGTCTTTTTATAACTTTCTCAGAAATTTGCAGAAAATACAAAATTTCCGCAAAAAACACTTAAAAATTTTGATTGATTCATGGCGGACATGTTTTTGTTACGCAACAACTAAATTAAATTCAATTAAAACAATTAAAGTTTGTCCATGGAAACATGGACAAACTTTAATTGCGCTTAGGCCCTAATGATATCTCACAAATTTCAGCCCAATCCATTCAGCGGGTTTTGAGAAGTCATGTTCACGAAAACTAGGTCATCCAAGATGGCCGTTGAAGCATTTAGTCAATCAAGTTCCCTTGAACAAACTTGTTTCAGCTCTTGCCCTGGATCATAATTCATGAGTTTTGAATCGATCCCCCAAGCGGTTTCGGAGATTAAAAAAAAAATCAGCCAAAATCCAAGATGTCCGCCAGCCAAATTGGTCGATCATAGCTCCCTTTGAACAAATGTTGATCCCTATGGCCTAAGGAGGCTTCCTGTCAAATATATTCAAAATCAGCCGCGTCAGCAGTGGTTCTTGAGAAGACATTTTAAATTTCCCATTGCTTTAGAATGGGAGTTTTTGGCGGTAAAAGATCCAAGATGGCCCCAAATCGTTTACCTGATAGTTTCGAAAATGGCAAATTTGACATCAGAATACCAGAATATCCAAAAACTTACATAAAACCAATTTCCACTTCAAAATCCATGTAATAAAATATATCCAATATGGCCATCAAACACGCTACATTTTGATTGGTCCATGGCGGCCTTGTTTTTTTACTTATCTTCCCTTGAACAAACTTTAATGGCGCTTAGTCCCTAATCATATCTGCCAAATTTTGTCCTGATACGATCAGCGGTCCCGGAGAAGTTGTTTTTGTTAAAACTAGGTCAACCAAGATGGTCACCTAACCACCTGGCCAATCAAGTTCTCTTGAACAAACTTGGTTCAGCTCTTGCCATAGATCATATTTCATGAGGTTTGCACCGATTCCACAAGTGGTTAAAAAAAATCGGACAAGACTTAAATACATTTAAAGTCAGCCAAAATCCAAGATGGCCACCAGCCAAATCGGCCGATCAGCGTCGCTTGAAGAAACTTGGATCCCTATGCCCTAAGGATGCTTCCTGCCAAATAAAATTGGAATTGGCCCTGAGGTTCTTGAGAAGTCGTTTAAAAGAAAAAGTGGATGGATGACGAACCGACACACGACAGATGGACCACATGGCATAAGCTCACTTGGCCTTTCAGCCCAGGTGAGCTAATAAATGCAATTCATTATTTACTTATCACTAAATATGTCTAGTCTAAGAATAGTAGTCTGGTGCACGTTTTGAAAACAATGTTGCTGAAAGTTGCTGCTGTCTGAGAGAGAGAGAGAGAGAGAGAGAGAGAGAGAGAGAGAGAGAGAGAGAGAGTTTACACAAAAAATTGTTTCTAAAATGTACCACCAGTTATTACTTACATGAAAGGGAGACCTTTAAAAATCTGAAATTTCAATGGTCTCCTGGCATGGCTGGATAAGACTTTGAAAAATGAATCTGTCGCTTACAGTATACTGTTCCCTATATGTGACGTGATTTGAGAAAAACCTTCATATGTTGCCAGAAAACAGCAAAAATAGGTTGACACTAATTTTTTGCTAAATTTTAAATTTTCGCTTGTTTTACTGGCCATTTCTCTATTATATTTCAAAATATAAATGACTAATAGTCTTCTTTTATATTAAAAATAGTCAGTTTTAACAAAACAATTTTCTAAATTGACTTCAGTCTTCTATTCATTAACTGTTCTCTAATCAGAGCACGTTGATGTACCTCAGAGTTTTTAAATTAGACCATAAATAAGAAGCATGACTGCATAAATATTTAAGGTGAGGTTTAATGAAATAAATGTGTCAAAGATTTTTATCCATGATCAAAGCTTTATTGAAACCTTGGCAGATGTCTTTAACTGTCTGCATGCTGAATTTCCACAGACTACAATTTCAATGGGCAATAACTCCGGACCTACTGAATATTTTGAAAACAATTTGACTGACAGTTGATGGTAGCTAAGGCACCAACAACTTTCAGTCAATTTGTTTTCAAAATATTCAACAGGTTCAGTTATTACCAATTGAAATTATTGTCTGATGGCTTGCGTCAGACTGTTAAGCATACAGATTTATGATAAGAATCTGTGTCATAATCTCATACATAATAAACCCTCATAATCGGACACAAAATGAACTGTTCACAATTAGGGATATTCTATTTGAAAATTTTGAAACTAAACTGCTTTGAAGCTAGTGATGCTTATGGCAACAAATAATAGCTTCATGGCAAAGCATGTGGAGTTACGAAATTATAATTTAGCAATTTATCTGCAGGCTTTCTCTGAATTTGAGAGTCCGGGACTTTAGCAATGAAAGGACAAAGCAAGAAATAAAAGTGAAAAGTAAAACGGTCAATACTGTAAATTACCAAACAACAGTATTTTCCAAGAATATGTAATATAAACTTATCGTACTATGATAACATATCCTTGTCCACATAAACTATTTCAAGAATGAAAAGATAAACTTGTAATATGAATAAACATATTTACATTTGAGTTATTAATAGAAAGGCCACTGTCTGCTAGTTGTAAACATAGGCTATTGGTCGGGTATTTTAGTAAGTTATGGTATGTATGAGCAGAGGACCATGGGGACATGTTGGGGGTGGAGGGGACAGAGATGAGGGAAATAAACAGTGATACATACTGAATTTATTAAAATGGTGTGAAATGGCTTCTGTAAGAATAAATTTCACAATTTCTGGTGGGGTGGATGAGGGTTGTGGTGGGAACCCTGCAGAGAGACTCACTGTAGGAGGGGACGCACACAGGTTGATCTGCAGACACACTCACTGTATGAGGGGACGCACACAGGTTGGTCAGTATACACACTCACTGTGGGAGGGGACACACACAGGTTGGTTTGCAACCACACGCACTGTAGGAGGGGACACGCACAGGTTGATCTGCAGACACTCTCACTGTAGGAGGGGACACACACACAGGTTGGTCTGCAGACACACTCACAGTGCGGGAGGGAACACACAGGTTGGTCTGCAGACACACTCACAGTGCGGGAGGGAACACACAGGTTGGTCTGCAGACACACTCACAGTGCGGGAGGGAACACACAGGTTGGTCTGCAGACACACTCACTGTGGGAGGGGACACACACAACTTGGTCTGCAGACACACTTACTGCGGGAGGAGGCACCCACAGGTTGGTCTGCAGACACACTCACTGCGGGAGGAGGCACACAGAGGTAGGTCTGCAGAGACACTCGCTGTAGGAGGGGACACACACAGGTTGGTCTGCAGACCCACTCACTTTACACACACAGGTTGGTCTGCAGACACACTCACTGCGGGAGAGAACACACACAGGTCGGTCTGCAGACACACTCACTGTGGGAGAGAACACACACAGGTTGGTCTGCAGACACACTCGCTGTAGGAGGGGGACACACACAGGTTTGTCTGCAGACACACTCGCTGCGGGAGAGAACACACACAGGTTGGTCTGCAGACACACTCGCTGCGGGACAGAACACACACAGGTTGGTCTGCAGACACACTCGCTGCAGGAGAGAACACACACAGGTTGGTCTGCAGACACACTCACTGCGGGAGAGAACACACACAGGTTGGTCTGCAGACACACTCACTGCGGGAGAGAACACACACAGGTTGGTCTGCAGATACACTCACTGCGGGAGAGAACACACACAGGTTGGTCTGCAGACACACTCACTGCGGGAGAGAACACACACAGGTTGGTCTGCAGACACACTCACTGCGGGAGAGAACACACACAGGTTGGTCTGCAGACACACTCACTGCGGGAGAGAACACACACAGGTTGGTCTGCCAAATTATTCCACACACCATAATTAACGCTTTAATGCTCAAATTTGTCCCAATTTTCCTTTATAGTCTTTATTTGCAGATCAAGATTTTTTGGAGCATTTGCCACCGGAATGACTAAAAACAAAGCTCTCCAGACTTTTGCCATGATCCGGAAGAAAGTCTGCAGCGGATCAAATTTTGGATCTATGCATATCTAAACAAGAATTTTGCGGAATTAAATGTCTCGCCTGTCTCCAGTTTGTCATTGACCTTTGACCTTGTGATCTCTGTGTTATTATGCTACTTCCAAACATTATAGGATAATTATAGGTAACCATGTATTCAATTTTAGTTCAAATAGGATTAACCAATCCTGAAATACAATTGATTTGCTGAATGGAAAAACTTAAGGTTAAAAAAGCAGAGGTCAAATAGCAATATTAGAATGGCCTTGACCGTTTACCTGGTGACCTCCATGTCACCATCCTGTATCCTCTTGGTACAAGCAACCATGTACCCAAGTTGTGTTCCATTAGGGTTAAGCAATCCCGAGATATAACATGATAAGATTTGCTAAGCCTAAGAACTTAACATTGAAAAATAACAAAGTTTTGTAGAGGTCATTATAGGTAACAATGTGTCTAAGTTTAGTTTCAATAAGATTAACCAATCCTGAAAGATAGGGCCAAAAATTTTGCTAAACGCAAAAACATAACATTGAAAAAACCCAGAGTTTTGTATCAAGGTAACAGTGATGTTGACCTTTGACCTTGGTGACCTCAGTATCGGCATGCTGCTTCCTAACATTATAGGTAACAATATACCCAAGTTTAGTTCCAATAGGGATAACCAATCCTGAAATATAATCTGATAAGTTTTGCTAAATGCAACAAGAGCCATATCTCCCTGACACTGCATCGTGCCTTAAAGAAAAATAGATTTGTAGGTGCAGGTTCAATTCCGTACAACTATTATGCCCAGACACGAGAATTTTGGTGAATTTTAAGTTTTTCAAGGGAGATAACTCAGGAAAATATGGATGAATTTCTTCAAAATGGAATCATAGCACTGCTTCTTAATGTAGTATATTCAGTGACAAAGGAATTGAGAGACATAGATTCAAAATTCTTCAAGATCTGATACGAACAAGATAATTTTCATGAATTTTAAGTATTTCAGGGGATATAATGACCACAGACCCCCTAGTGTTGGTCTGTTGTTTTATTAACCGCATAAACATACTTATCGCTCAATCACTACTTGCTAAATAAATCTATTTACATTTAGCGCCAAGAAAAATATTTCTAATCTTGCATTTAATGCCTTCTAATGCAAGAACCACAACTCTCTACTCTAGTCCAGGTTTCTGGATGGAGTAGACTCCCTTAATGTCAATCAAACAGAGACATTTGGAATCGTAGCTAAACTATAGTTGTGTTGACATCTTGAAATTATTTTTAGAGATGGATGGACCAACAGACTGACATACATACATTCTTTACAGATGCATGGATGTACAGGCATACGGAAAGCACATGCACATCTTCAAGTGGAAATGAGAACCCGTACCATGTTTCAAAAGAATCACAGCTAAATTGTAGGACTTGTGTTGACAAGAAATGATTGGTACTGCAGTTCATGTATCGGCTAAAAAGTATTTAAAGGGAGATAACTCTGTAATGAATAATTTTCTGGTTGAGAAAAAAGCACACGCACATCTTCAGATGGTAATAACTAGACTGGCCATGCAGTTTATGTATTCGCTTTAAGATATTTAAAGGGTGATAACTCTGTAATGAATAATTTTTTGGCCGCGAAAAAAGCACATGCACATCTGTACATGATACTGATAATGTTGACAAAATTTTAAGTTAATCCATTGAGACCTCTAGGAGTTGCCTTGACAAGAAATTATTGTCAGAGATGGATGGACCGACAGACGGACATAAGCATTTTGGACAGGCGGATGAATGTACAGGTATACGAATAGCACATGCACACCTTCACGTGGTAATGATAACACTAACCACGTTTCAAAAGAATCGGAGCTAAACTGTAGGAGGAGTTGCATTGACAAGAAATGATTGGCAATGCAGTTTATGTATCGGCTTTAAGATATATAAAGGGGATAACTCTGTAATGAACAAACCTTTTGCCGCGAAGAAAGCACATGCACATCTGCACAGGATACTGATAATGTGGACACAATTTTAAGTTAATCCATTGAGACCTCTAGGAGTTGCGTTGACAAGACGGGGACAGAAGGGCGGACAGACAGACTGGTTAATGTATACAAAAAATCAAATCAAAGCCCAGACAAGAATTGTTTATCATGCTCAGTGAACCGTGAAAAGTAGGTCAAGCTGACATACTTTTGATACTTGAGACACCTTTAGGCCTTGATGCAGCCACACACCAAGTTTGGTCACAGTATACAAAAAACTTGAAACTCCAGCCCAGACAAGAATAAACCATGGTGTTCAGCGAACAGTGAAAAGTAGGTCATGCTGACCTACTATTGATACATGACACACCTTTCAACTAGGCTGCATCAATACACCAAGTTTGGTCAATATACATGAAAACCCTGTGGAAATACGGCCCAGACAAAAATCAGGGACGGCCAGATGCACGCACAGACAAAACGATTACTATATACCTCCACTTGCTTTAAATATTCAACAACCTACTTCGTATGGTTGTTAATCTCACAACAAAGTGTAGCAGGAAGAAGATGTAATAGTGCTTTCTGTGTGTCTATTGGTTTCTCTGGTGATAACTCACATTCGAATGAAGGATCCTGAATAATGGACCTTTCCATTTTTAGCTATGCCCCACCCATCACTAGCTAAGCTCCATCCACACCTCGCTGTGTTGGGATTGATCGATCCCCAAATGCGCTAGCTATCAATTTCCTGAAAACTATACAGGGAACCTGTTGAATATTTTGTAACTAATTTGACTGGGTGCTGTTGCTGCCTATGGCAGCAACAGCACCCATTCAAATTAGTTTCAAAATATTCAACAGAATATTTATTAAATAGTAAAAGCAAACAATTTGTACAACAATGCATAGACCATCTTCAAATATGCGTTCGTGACATACTTATCGACGTCATTCATTGTGATGTCATTGTACACACCACACAGTTCATTATGACATCATATGATGGGTGGGTACGCTGGAAAGGTGAATTGATGGGTGGGACTCAAGGCTTCAGATAATTGTTGTGCCATGGAAGTGATTACTACCAATTTCTATGGAATGGAAGTATCGACACAAGTCCGATCTGACTTTTCAATATTTTGAGGATGATTTAAAAATTCTAGCCATGTATCATGCCTGTGACTCATGTATAATACATATTAATTGATTTGCAGAGACTAGTATAATTGACCAATGAAATCAAGTTTTCTGACTGAAGAGAACAACCATGGCGCTTTACGATGAAATTAAGACTGGAAGGAAATATTACAATGAACATGTAGACCTATATATAGTAAGTTCTTCACAAATGTGGTAGTCATGTTACTACCATAATTTTCTCGTAGGTAGTATTTGAGTATTTTTTGGTAGTAAAATACTGTACCATACTACCCTTATCTGCGGTTGGAGATTTCTATCTTATTGGGTCATCGAAAAGCAGGAGAGTGTCTTAGACTCACTTGAATGCTTGTTTGGATATTATATATTTGACCAGATTGCTCGGTCGATGATAGGTCACTGCTTTGACATTTTGACAACAACCTCTAAACCCCTAGGGTCATAGCCAAATGTAAATATCCTCTTGCACTCCACAAACATTACAGGTAACCCACATATCAAATTTGGTTGAATTCCATCCAACGAGGCATTGCATTATCATAAATCTCTTGACCTTTTTCCCCCACCCCCATTCCTCCAGCCCCTTGGGGGTGGGGTGAAATCTAAATGTGCTCCTGCACTCAGTCAACACTGATATGGGTAACTCACATACCAAATTTGGTCGAATGCCATCCAGTTGTTTCGTTGTTGTCTTACTATCAATTTCTGTATGTTAAAATTGAACCTTTTGACCTCAGCCCCCTCCCCCCCCCACCCCACCCCTGGGGGGGGGGAGCCAAATGTATTTATTCACTTGCACTCCGTAATCATATGGGTAACCCACATACCAAGTTTGGTTGAATTCCACAAGACAGTTTGGGAGGAGAGAGCATGATGGTAAGTTTTTAGGATACCTGACCTTTTGACCATTCCCCCTTACTGTAATTACAAGACAAGTCGTATATAGAGTTAATATTGGCTTCAAACTGTGAACTTTGTCTTTAATAATAATGCGACATAGCTACGCGACTAGTGCAATATGGCTGAGGTTTTATCTCTGGTAATTTTGCACCAGATTCATAATGTACACACCGATTTCCTAAAAAAAAGATAAAGAGAACTAACTCTTGATGACAATGACATTGTTGCCTGATAGCTATTGATGTAACATCCCCTTCCTTTAACAAAGGAAAGAACTAGTAAATGCCATCAGACAATCTGCAATTATATGAGTAACCCACATACCAAATTTGGTTGAATTCCACTCAATGGCATGGGTGGAGATAGCGCGATGGACAGACGGATGGACAGGTGATTACAATATCCCCGACTTTTGTTTAAAATGTGATGATAAATATACTAACTTAAGCAAAGCGACGTAATAACCATCAGCTGTAAATGTTCAACTCATTAATCTTGTTTTTGACATGGATGTATGCCGCTTGCACTAACTTAATGAAGTGTTTTTTGCAGTAAATTTGATTTCAACAACTTGTTTGAAAATTTAAAATGATAATTTTATACAAAGTCCTTCACTTGAACATATTTTATTCATTGCTTATATATATGTTATAACTATTAGTAAAAGACAAATTGACATCCGCATGATTTTTCGAGTGTAATGCGCAGTCATTATGATAGTTGCTACACACACTGATAATATCATTGTGACATAAGCCACCATATTTATTACTTACTGTCAGACTAGAGTACAGCTCATAAATAAGTTAACATTTTAACCCACGAATTTGTTCAAGACAATTTCAATTCTCTCATATAAAACGTCTATTTGCAGACCAAGAGAACAATATTTTTCATTATGATAGTTGCTACACACACTGATAATATCATTGTGACATAAGCCACCATATTTATTCCTTACTGTCAGACTAGAGTACAGCTCATAAATAAGTTAACATTTTAACCCATGAATTTGTTCAAGACAATTTCAATTCTCTCATATAAAACGTCTATTTGCAGACCAAGAGAACAATATTTTTTAAAACTTATCACTGGAATGACTGGCTCGATAACTGAAATTTCCTAAAATAGTCTTCCCTTGGTCGGCAAATGGACATTTTCTATTGAAATTTTCTTGAACAAATTTAAAGGGTTAATTAACCATTTATCCCATACATTTATTCCTTACTGGTTATCGAGCCAGTCATTACAGTGGTAAATTGTCAAAAATAGCCTTCTCTTAGTCTACAAATGGACATTTCTCAAGACCACTGCAAAAGCTGTTTTTGGCTTGTATGAGTGTTAAAGGGTTAACAAAAACATGTTAGTACAATTTTGAACACAATGTAAGGAATATTCTGTTAAATATTTTGAACATAATTGGATTAGAAGAGTATGTTATATGTTGTTTTGGAAACATGCTAATTACCTGCTATGGTCTTAATACACTCCAACTCATAAATGACATAGACTGTTTCCAAAACAAACTAGATTGATCGTTCGATGACGAGTCATCGCAAATCCCCACATTCACAGCTTTGAACTTTCGACACAATCTACAATGCACCCAAGGGGGTGGAGCCAAATTTAAATGTCCTCTTGCACTCTGCAATCATATGGGTAACTCACATGCCAAATATGGTTGAACTTCATCCAATAGTGTCAGAGGAGTTGCATTACAATCAATTTCATGACCTTTTGACCCAATCCCACACCCCCCTGGGGGCAGGACCAAATGTAAATGGACTCATCCACTCCACATTGATATGGGTAACTGACATACTAAATTTGGTTGAATTCCGCCGAACAGTGTCATAGGAGTTGCATTACAATCAATTTCATGACCTTTTGATCCCATCCCCTACCCCAGAGGTGGGATGAATGTAAATGTGCTCATACACTCCACATTGATATGGGTAACTCACATACAAAATTTGGTTGAATTCCATCCAATTACAGTTACAATTTCAGCAGGTTAAAATTTGACCTTTTGACCCCCTCTCCTGCCCACTGGGGGCGGAGCCAAATCTCATCATCCTCTTGCAGTCCGCAATCATATGGGTAACTCAGATATCAAATTTGGTTGAGTTCCGTCTAACGATTTCAGAGTAGTTGCATTACAATCAATTTCATGACCTTTTGACCCCGTCCCCCACCCCCTGGGGCGGGGCCAAATGTAAATGTACTCATCCACTCCACATTGATATGGGTAACTGACATACTAAATTTGGTTGAATTCTGTTCAACAGTGTCAGAGGAGATGCATTACAATACATTTTTGACCTTTTGAACCCACCCCCACCCACCCATGGGGGTGGGGCCAAATGTAAATGAGCTCATGTACTCCACATTGATATGGGTAACCCACAGACCAAATCTGATTGAATTCTGTCCAACAGTTTCGGAGGAGATGCGTTACAATCAATTTCCGCAGGTGCAAATTTGACCTTTTGATCTCTCCCCAACCCTCTGGGGGCAGAGCCAAATCTAAATAGCCTCTTGCACTCCACAACGCAAACCCCCCCCCCCCCCCCCCCCCCCACCCTTGTGGGCGGACTCAAATCTAAATAGTCTCGCAAAGCGGAATCATATGGGTAACCCACATACCAAATTTGATTTAATTCCATCTAATGGTCTGGGAGGAGATAGCATGATGGACGGACAAACGGACAGAAGGATGGAGGCGATTACAATATCCCCGACATTTTTTTAAAACGTGGGGATAAATATAACATACTTTTCAGTATTTTGAACACTGAATTAGATTGGAAAACATCGATCCTGTCTAAGGCACGTAGTCAATATTTATCTAAATTTTCTAATGAGCGCAGATCAAATGCATGATGTACAAAATAGTTAACCTTTTAATGGCCATACCGGCCAAAACCACCCTCCACTATGGTCTTGTGGAATGTCCATATACAGGCCAAGAGAATATAATGTTTGAAAACTTATCACTGGGATGACTGGCTCGATAACCGAGCCAGTCATTCCAGTGATAAATTAAAAAAAATTGTGTTCTCTTGGCCTGTAGATGGGCATTCAATTAGCAAATATTTAAATTTTCTTGAGAAATTTTGACCATTAAAGTGATAAATAAGAAAATCAGACAATCTAAATTGGCTACAGCACAAAGATGGGCGGAAAGATCTCATCGGTCTTGTTAGCTTTCGCCTTGAAAACAGGTTTACCAAAAGTTGTTTCTGCCTTACATAAACATTACTGACTAATTTTTGCCCATTCTAAATGGTCAATCCTACCCCAAATAGTTTCTACAGTGGTGGCTTGAGTAATGACCATTTACCGGCCAAGAAAAGGTAACTTTTAAAAAATAGCTTTCTATCACCTGCAAATGGACAATCACTAAGCAAAAATTATAATTTTTTAACTAACTATGACCTTAGTACTAAAGGGTTATGTTTTTGGCAGTGTAGAGACATATGTAGACTAACACAGCTCACTAGAGCAGGAATAGAAATGCAGCAATATGCAACTGCTGGTAAATCCGAAAAACATGTATGCACAGCATTAGTCGCATCTAGAGTCAAATGTAGCTCAATTACCCACATATATATATATATATATATATATATATATATATATATATATAATATATATATATATATATATATATGTGGGTAATTACCCACATATATATATATATATATATATATATATATATATATATATATATATATATATATATATATATATGTGGGTAATTGAGCTACCTACATATATATACCTGTGCAAAAGTTAAGCACCAGCAAAAACAATAGAACGTAGAAACATGATGGTACAACTAGGCTGCCATACTTTTTGTCCCCGCGTTAGCTGACATAATTCCAAGTACGAAATGCACATGCATGCATGACTTCACGCCGCTTGATGTCCGTGCGTGGCGGGAAACAGCACACGTGTTCAGTTATGTAAAAGTCCAGTTTGAGGTGTAGAACATTACATACAGATTTAGGCGACAAGATTAGGAATTTTGTGTTCATGACCGTGGTTTATTTGTACAGAGAGAATTAGCTCTTGATTGTGAACCGCTATGGCAAGACGAAGGTTAAGTGATCGTGTGAAATGGCAAATCATAGGCATGCATACCACTGGTATGTCATGCAGAGAGATTGGCAGACAGCTGAACATTAACCATACTGTAATCAGTCGTTTGATTGCAAAACATGGGCAAACTAACGAGGTGAAGGACAGGCCTAGATCTGGAAGACCGAAGAAGACTACTGCCTGTGATGATCGAGCCCTAGTACGCCTTGTTAGGAGATCTCCATTCACCAACAGCAGAGTGCTCAGCCAGCAATGGGAAACGTGCAATAGAGTGTCAATGTCTACCGTCAAAAGGAGACTGTATGCTGCTGGCATGAAAGCTAGGAGACCTGTCAGACGTCCTCTCCTCACTGCACACCACAAAGAGGAGCGTCTGAGGTGGTGCAACGAAAGAAGACACTGGAACATGAGATCCTGGAGACGGGTACACTGGTCCGATGAAAGTCGGTTCCTGCTTCATGCCACAGATGGTCGAACTCATGTATGGAGGTCCAGACGCACGGCGTACGACCAACGTAACATCATGGAAGAAGTTCCATTTGGTGGAGGTTCCGTTATGATATGGGGGTGCATCTCATTTGATTGTAAGCTGGATCTGTTGACTGTACCTGGAACACTAAATGGACAAAGATATCAAGATTCCATACTGGATAGAGTTGTGGTCCCTCATTTTGTAAATCATGCACCTGGAACCCACCCTATATTCATGGATGACAACGCCCGACCACATCGTGCTAGAGCTGTGCATGAATACCTCCGCCAGAATGCCATTGAAACCCTACCATGGCCAGCAAGGAGCCCTGACATGAACCCTATTGAGCATATCTGGGACATTCTGGGAAACATGGTGAGAAGGAGGGATCCTCCTGTGCAGAACCTACAGGAATTAACAGACGCATTCCATCTTGAATGGCAACGAATACCACAATGGCGTATCAGTCGGATGGTGACCAGCATGAGACGTCGTGTCCAGGCCGTCATCCAGGCACAAGGTGGATATACCCGGTATTAATAATGACAGTCTCAAACTCATGCACAGATATTAAACTTCGTTTTCAGACACCATTAATGACAATCTAGCCACGTGTGTCAACTGTAGGGCAATAGTTGTCAGTTGTGTCAACGTAACCATATTCAGGCCTCGTTTTCAAGTTCAAACAAAAACATACAGTGTTTCCCCACCATCATAATCAGCATTCCTCTAGTTGCATTATTACCTCTTGCACTAAGATGGATGGGTACATAAATGTTTATGCTATTGCTTTCTTCATAGCACATGAATATACCCTCGCATGTGCGTAAAAATAGGGTGGTGCTTAACTTTTGCACAGGTGTATATAAGTAGGCCTAAACTGCCCTTTGACATCCAGACTCTTCCAAAAGCTAGAGAGTGTCAGGCAAAATATTATATCTTGCAACAAGTTTAGTAAACTAGATAGCTCGGTGGATGGCCCGTCATCGCAAATCCCTACGTTCATCACATTGAAATTTTTTACCCATCCCACCATACCCCATCTCCTGGGGGAAGCATCTCCTGGGGGAAGAGCCAAATATAAATGCCATTTTGCACTCTGACCATACCAAATTTGGTTGAATTCCATGCAACCGTTTCGGAGGAATTGTGTTACAATAAATTTGTTTACCTTTTAACCCCACCCCTGGGAAATGTAAATATCTGCATGCACTCCCTCATTCATATGGGTAACCGATGCACATACCAAATTTGTTTGAATTCCGGACAACTGTTTGAGAGCCAGCATGAGTCAGTGTGATCGATAGTTTTTAGGATTTGTTACCTTTTGACTGCAACCCTTGAACCCCCCCACCTGGGGGAGACAAAAGTAAATGTCATCATGGAATCCACAATTATATGGGCAAACCACACACCAAATTTGGTTGAATTCCACATAAAAACAGTTTGGGAGGAGACTGAAGGAAATTTCAATTTCAATTTCTCCGAGATCTAACAATACTTATCATATTATATTACTCCTTGATAATACAATCTAGCGAGCCAGCTGCTCTAGGAATCTAGATTTAGAAAGCTTTACTGGCTCCTGGAACCGAGTACCCGGTTCCCAACAACCGGCTACCCATTTGCCAGAGACACTCATATTGTTTGCATAGCTACCCAAACAAGAGAATACCCATGGCTTGCCTCCGTGGGGCTGGGAGGCAGGGTCCGTAATATAATGGTAAGTATTGTTAGATCTCAGAGAAAGGGAAATTGAAATTTCCTTCATTCTCCTTCAATCAATACTTACCATTATATTACTCTTTGATAACACCAGATTTAGTTGGTAACCTGGTGGGAAGGGGAAAGCCATACATAGCCTCTTTTGCCCCTGGAGAAAGAACTTAAGACTTAAACTTGACATATGGAGACCTAAAAAGACCAACAAGTTTAGGGACCGAATTACATTCGCATCATCGCTCTCCCCCACCCCACCCAAGAAAGGGAGAGAACTCACGAACATGCATCTCGCCTGAAAACACAAATATGCAAAGAGGTTAACTGCTCTTTGCACATATTAGCCTGGTAATGAGCATGAATATATAAGACGAATGATCATGATATATAAACATAATACAAAAAACTGTCAAACTTGAATTACCGTATGAATATTGGATTTCAGATGAGGAGCCATCAACCAACACATTTTCGACCATACGTGACACGAATGGTTGTATCCCTCTTGCTTGACCATGTCTGTTCTATTACTTTTGTTTTTCAAGATCAAAAGGAAGATGAACAGTGTGGCCGTTAGACTATCATTTCAAAAAAGCTAAAGCGAGTGGATTGGTGAGTCTGACATGTCCCTCATATAGTAATCCCTGAAAGAGTACTCACAGTGCTATTGTGCAACAACCATGATGTCCTCTAACGGAACACCATTGTAAAGGGTGGTCGAGGTCGCTTTCCTCTAATATCGTGAGCCCATAGCACATTGCACCTGGTTCCCAGTCGCAATCTCGTGGGTAATCTGAATGCATTCGACTACCCAACAAGAGATAGAATCCATGGATGCGGCGCCATATGGCTTCTTATGGCGGATCCAGAGATGTCTATCATTTGACCGTAGAGAGTCCATCCGTTTTTTGTACTTAGTCAAAGCACGGACTGGACACCAGACACTGGCATCACGATCAAACCTAGTTAGCTTTGGTATAATGATCGGTTTGCCGGGATATAGCAATAGCAGACCCTCTCCGCTGACAATAAATCGGTCTCTCTGCAGAAAGCGCATGGATCTCACTGCGCCTTCTTGCTAAGGAACCTGCCAATAGAAAAAGCACCTTTAGAGTCAAATGCTTTACACTGGCCGAACCCAAAGGTTCGAAAGGGTGCTTGGCCAGAACATTAAGCAAAAATAAAGATAGACTCCATGCTGGAATGACTACCAGTTGTCTTGGTCAGAGATTGCTCATTCCCTTCACCATCACATTCAACTGGGCCACCTCTGAACTATCCCTGTTGGCTAGATAACGGATAACTGATGCCAGAGCTGACTTGTATCCAGCAATTGTGACAGGAGCCAGTCCTGAATAGAACAGCTCACAAAGAGTCTGCTATCTGCTGATTAGTGGATTGAAAAGGATCAATACCCTTTCCTTCACACCATTCTACAAATTTGTTGTGGCTATGACTTGAAGGTTGACTTCCTACTCGCGGCTGCGATGAATCTCACAGCCTGTTGAGAAAAGGCTTCCGACGTGGAACGTTGTTTGATAACATCCACGCAGTCAATTTGAACATCTCGGGCCGCTCGTGTAGGAAGCGACACTTGGCCTGGGAGATTACGTTCGGAATCTCGTGCAGCTGCACTGGATTGTCCACCAGCAGATCCAGAAGATCCGTGAACCACGCCTGCTGGGCCAAAATGGTGCTATTAGCAGGACCTGGCACGGCTCATCCTTACGTTTCAGCAAAACCTTCGGCAGAAGGATGGTGGGTGTATACGTGCAAGCATGCATCCCTCTCCAGCTTATCGCCAGAGCATCTGTATTGACGGCATTTGGATCTGGAATCGGCGAGACATAAGTCGATTTGAGCATTTCCCTTTTTGGCGCACAAATCTACGTCGAATTGTCCGATCGCATCAATATCACCTTGCCCCGGACGTATGGAAGAAACTTTTCCAATGCCAGTTCCACTGCCATTATTTCCAACAGATTGATATGCAGCTGATTCTCCTGGAGAGTCCATGTGCCAGAAACCTGGTGTTCTCCCAGGCCCCCCCCCACCCCCACCCCGCACCTCTCCAGGGATGCATCTGTATATACGGACAGCTGCCGGTGGGGTAGGTGCAGTGGAACTCCTACTAGGAGATTCTGACACTTCTTCCACAATACAAGATGTGACATTATTAGCTTCAAAACTGGCATCAACTTTGACAGGGGTTCTGTTCTCTGTTTCCACAGGGACATCAGATGCAACTGGATAGGTCTTCACATCAGAGTTATGGGATTGCCTGCTCCATGGAGACCATCATGCCCAACATCTGAAGAAACCTCCTCGTCTGAATGTGGTTTCTCAATCCAAAACTCTTGAGGATGGCTAACAGAGACACCACTCTGGACTCTGACGGGTAAACCCTGCCTTCCTCGAAATCGAATCGCATCCCCAAATAAACGTGTTGAGTAGGTGTCAATTCGGATTTCTCCTTGTTGACTATCCAGCCTAGATCGGAAAGTAACTTCAGAGTCAGAGCAGTATCCACCCCTAACCTGGCGTGTCCACCTTGATAAGCCAATCGTCTATGTAGGTGTGAAGCGCCACGTTCTCTCGTCTGAGAAACGCTGTCACCGCTAGGACCACTCTGGTGAAAACCCTTGGAGCTGTCGACAGGCTGAATGGGAGGACTACAAACTCCCATACCTGATTCTGAAATGCGAATCTCAGAAACCTGTGACAACCCCTGTTCATTGGAATGTGGATATATGCATTTTTCAGTTCGATTGACACACATCACATTCCTTTCCTCAATCCTGCCATTACTGACTTCGGAGTTTCCATCTGAAACCGAGGCGTATGGATAGACCAATTCAATGGCCTGAGATTGAGTACAGGTCTCCCCCCCCCCCCCCCTGTGCTTTTGGAGACAAGGAACATGTTTGAATAGAAGCCTGGAGTGTTCTGGTTTGCTGGTTCTATTGCTCCCTCCAGAAGCAAACCTGACATTTCATTTTGAATGGTTTCTAACTTGTCTGGCTCCCTTGGTATGGGAGTCCAGACAGGTGCCAAAGACAGGTTTTGTGTTGGAAAGTCCCACCACTCTGGCATGTACCCCGGGGATATCCATTCCAGGACCAGACTGTCTGATGTCACACCTCGCCAAGCTTCGATGAAGGACATGAGCCTTCCATCCACTATAGACGCATTGACGCCTAATGCGGGTGTCTGGCTCATGATCTGCTCCCCCCCTCTCTTAACGAGAGAGAGAGTGAGAACCATTTTGGTCTTGGCTTGACTGGTCTAACTGGCACCGCTGTTCCTGTCGTACAGGCGCGGTCCAGGTAGATACGAAGGGTGCTACTATACCCTCAGGTACGATCAGCTCCCTTCTTTCCACCCTTGGTGGACTTACCCTTGCTCTTTCCCTTCCTGCCTCTCGGGCAATCAGAAGCACCAATGGGGTGGGCAGGAGCCTCCCCAACCTTCCTCGCCTTGTTAGCCGCAGGCAGCTGCGAAGGCCCAGCAATAGCAGATGAAGCTGGCTTGGCTTTCGCCTTGCTCTTATGTTTCTTCCGTTTCTTGGAGGAAGGGTGTACAGCTAATGGTTGAGCAACAGCCCCTAGTGTGTGCGCCTGTCACACTAGTTCTAACTGCAGAGTAACCGCCAACTGACTCTGAGCTGTTAGCAGTATCCTCTATCCGCTTGGCCACCAAAGATGCTAGGGCCGTTTAGGGGTATTCCAAGCAAACGCTCCCTGATGGCCGTAGCCTCCTGGATTTTGTAACACATGCTTGCACCCTGGCCAAATCCTCCATCGACAGCACCAGGCCATCATTGACACAAGACAGTGCCAAAGGTGGCACAGGGTGGCCTGCCCCAGCTTCAGCCCACACCAACTGAAGTAGACAATAGGAGTGATTGACAGCACTCATTGCTGCCCTCACTCCCTCATCGCATAGGGACAGGACTTCTTCGTGGTGCACTTGAGATCTGTCCACAAGCACCTGAGCAGGGCCACCCACTCCAGCACTCTGGACCCCAGCACTCAGCGGTCATCCTCAGTGACCACTGGAACCACACCATATCGGTCATACTCCCCTCTGGGAATATGGCACCTTGCCCGCACCTCCCTGGAGTCCGCAGGGAGCTGGCTCTTGGTAAAAAGTTACTTGCTATAAATAGCATCAAGCAATTCCTTAAACCGTGGATCCAGCCCAATTGACTGGATCCGAGCCGCGAGCAAGACCCCCGTCCTACTCGACGCAACCGATGGACAGGGCGTGTCCTCCTCGTCCGTGGTCGAAACCACAGATGGGTCCACCCTGGCTAGCCAAGACAGAGCCTCGGACCAGTCCGTCTCCGAAGAAACCACTCCTGTGAATACATCACCCATTGACCTATTCATGGGTCTACCAGCAGCGGCCTCCCGGCTAGGAGCCGCTGCTGGAACAACAGGAGCACCGGTACCATACGCCTCCGTCGCCACCCCATGAGACATACTGTTCCATGTAACAGGCCCGCACGGAAAAACGTGTGGACCCATAGTGGCTACGGAACCATGGCCATACACGGGCGCCAACGGCACCCCACGTGTGGCCGCTGGACCAGGCGAGATAGGCATGTACCAAGCCTGGCCACCAACACCCGTCACCGTGTCGGTTGGTGGCAAACCAACAGCACTGGGCGGGTGCCCGGTACTGGTGTGGCCTCAACCACGGGCGGAACGACTGTCCTGGCTTGCACCAAGCCAGACAGATGGAGGGTGGTTCCGTCCAGGATGGAATCGACCTCCATGCTCTCAACCAGCGGCGTCTCAGGCCACAACAATCTCTCCTCCTCGGCCTCCTCATCTTCAGACCCCGAAGAGTCATCACCAGATGAGGAGCACTGGAGCCATCCTGGTGAATGACTCCCATGCCCGACGGACCGGCCACCGCTACTGGTCCACCCGGAGGTGGCCGCAGAGAGATAGTACCCATCAGGCCGTTGCCCGACGGGACCGCTGGGGAGCCATACGAGATGGCTCCCTCGGTAGCCAGTCCAGAATCCTGTCCAAGGACAGGATCCGCACCGGACACGGGAAGAGATTGCCCTACAGCCTTAGGAATCAGAGACGACACCAGCATGGGCAGGATGCTATGCAAGAAGCCTTGCATAGCGGGCCTGAACCATGCCAGAGGTGCCATCTCCGAAACATCTGGCTGCAGATGAGGAGCGTCCCCAGGGGCGGAAACGGATGCTCCCCGATTTCTTTTCACACCGCCTGACCACGCGTCAAACCCGGCCAAGTCCTTCTGGGAAAGGAACTCAACCAAAACTTCGATCAGCCACACTGAACAAACATTACACCTATTATCAACGCTACAGGGAGAACATTGAAAACAGACATGGTCTTTGTAGGCGACTTTCACTAACTTATGACATTCAGAACAAGATGGCAGGGTAGGCTTGGTCTGAAAACAAGCACAAAACCTAAAATAAGCAAGCAGTACGGAAACAGGCAGAGAAATATCTTTCAAATATTTTGACAATAACTTAAATGTTAACCCTCCTGCACCCCACACCCGCAACGCTACACCAAACATCGCATAAACTGGTGACAAGAATGATAGCGGGCCACTAATACACCCATAAATTGATCCTGAAGGATGTATAACACGGAACCAGGAACCATATCGAATAGCATTCGCGGTATATTTAAGAATAAATTTCAAATTATACTACTCAAACGAAGGCCAAAACGATACGTGAAGGAAACAACAAAATAAAATTAACCAAACTGCTGTAGAACATGGTAAAACGGCAGAACACACACCGTAATCAAGAATTTTGAAATTACTGATCAATGCAAACATATCGCGATTAAATGCAAAACTTGACATTAATTCTAACGTTTCTCGTACAAAAGCACGCAGCACCAAGAAAAAGATGCGTGAATTAATGAAACATTTCCTTTCCCATAAAAGATCCGAGTAATCAACGGGTATAACAACGGGTATGACATCATCCGCCATGATTATATGGTAGAACGACGTAAGCCGATTTTAGTGTTAAAAAACCGTAAGCCAACGCATAGTTTCATATTACTGCCCGATCGCCGCTGAGAGTTAAAGGAGGCGATCTTATCTGGCATATTTCATTCTCACCACGCATCCCAGATTCAAGGTCAGAAATTGGGACATGCGACACAGACAGAATTTTAGAAACTTAAGTCTCCATACAGCTAGAGAATAACATGAAAGAATACAACCTGAGATTCAGAGCTCCTTCCATGGTTAATCCAATATTCCGTGAAGCGAAACAGCTAAACTTAGGCACAGACCACTAAGAAACTCTAAGAAAACTCTAAGAAATTTCCAAATGCAAAAAGCATGTATAGCTCTTGTTGCTATGCAAACAAGAATGAGTGTCTCTGGCAAACGGGTACCCGGTTGTTGGGAACCGGGTACTCGGTTCCAGGAGCCGGTAAACCTTTCTAAATCTAGATTCCTAGAGCAGCTAGCTAGCTAGCTTGTATTATCAGAGTAATATAATGGTAAGTACTGATCGAAGGAGAGTGATGGAGTTTTTTGGATATTTGAACTGTTGACCCATCCCCCTAACCCCAATGGGCTAGAAAAAAAGTCTAAATGGCGTCGTGCAAAGTGCAATCATATGGGCAACACACATACCAAACGGTTTGGGAGGAGATAGTGTGATGGACGGACAGATGGATGAATGGAGCCGATTATAATATCTCCAACATTTTTTTTAAAAAGTGGGGATAATGTAATACAAATAGAGCTCTGGCAAATACATTCAGATTCTAAAACAAATCTGAACCACATTTAATCCTTTAGCCATTACAAACCAGAAATGGCAAACTCTTTATGATGTAAGCAGTATTCTGTTTAATATGTTAAAAATAATTTGACTGTGGGGCCTTAGATAGCAACAGGTTCTAGTAAAATTAGTTTCAAACTATTGAACAGTTTTCCTGCATAGTTGTCTTGAAGTTGGGATACTCAAACTATATTCCTTAAACAAATCTACAAAATGTTGGATGTAGCCTGTGACAACCCCCCCCCCCCACCCACCCACCCCCACAATTATACAAACCTGTATAAATCATTGAATGTCTAAATGAGCTATAAAATTGCGCCAGTTGGTATTTCAATTAACCATTTATCACTTACATTTATTCAAGAAAATTGCAATTTACTTTTAGAAACCGCCCACTTGCAAAACAAGAAAAGGTTATTTTAGAAAATTTACAAATGGAATGACTGGCTCGATAACAGGAGCCAGTTTTTCCAATTGTAACTTTTCAAAGATAGCCTTCTGTTGGTCTGCAAATGGACATTTCTCAAGACCATTGAGAACCATTTTGTGACCAGCTTGAGGGTTAAAGGGATCATACCACAAGTTAATAATTCTCGCAGATCAATATAATCAATCAATGAAATCAATCATCAGTGGCCTGAATATTTAAGCGATATTCAAATAGACATTTATTCAACATTAATCATCCGAAAAAAAGCAGTTTAACTCATTCACATAATGATTATAATGGTCTAACATTAAATTTAAATGCAATCATCACGAATTATCAGAGATCTTAGCTCAAAGAAGAGACTTGTTGAATATATAATTGAAAATAAGTTGGCTGAAAGTTTTTCTTACCAGAGACAGCAATAATTTGAAGTACTAGCACATACATGTAGGTTTCAAGTTAATCAACAGGATTTTGTTAACAAGAGGCCCAAGGGCCTTAATGCTCACCAGGACCATTAGCATTTGAACAGACATAATACTTTAAATTCAGTAGTAACAAGACATAAAATACAAAATTAGGAATACAGTACAATCGATATTTAGTGGGAAATTAATGATGAATGTTGATCACACAATCGGATTGAACCTTAGGTTCCATCCAGACAATAAAAAAAAATCTAATATGACCATCTAGCCCAAAGTTTTGATTGGTCCATGACAACCATGTTTTATCAAGGATCAAGTACTCTTGATTAACCTTTAATCACCCTTAGTTATCGATGGAAATTAAATCTAATGAGTTTGAGCCGGATCCGTACGGCAGTTCCAGAGATGTCATTTTGGAGAACAAGATGGCCATTGGAACAAGCGGATAATGAAGAGCAGCGTTTTAAATGATTTCCAGACATTTTTCTCCGGAAAATTCAATATGGCTGCCGAAAGAGTAGACCAATCAAAATTTTGAATAGATTTTCTGAAGCATACCACTCTAGGGTCCTCCCAACAAAGTTTGCTTGAAATCGTTCAAGCGGTTAATGATGAGAAGCATTTTAACTGATTTCCTGAAATTTTCAGAAAATCCAAGATGACCATAAGAAAGATTGGCCAATCAAAATTCTGAATACAAGTTCTGAAACCTACGAGCCTAGTATCCGTCTAGACAAGTCTGGTTGAAATTGCCAATGCAGCTAATGAGGAGTAGCATTTAAAGCGACTTCCCGCAATTTTCGGAAAATTCAAGATGGTAGCCAAAATTCGTCAAGAAGCCAAGGACAATATACGTTTTGAAAAGTTTTCATAAAATCTAAGATCTTTACCTCAAAAAATTGACCACTCAAAATTCTGAATAGAGGTTCTTGAGCCTACTACCATAGGATCATTCCAGCCAAATTTGGTTTAAATTGGTCTTGAAAACCATTAAGGAGATGCGATTTGATGGACAGACAAACGACAGATGGCCACCATGGATTACGCTCACTTGGCGCGAAGGCCAGGTGAACTAACAAATGGATAGTATGGCATAGGCCTAATCCTTAAGCTGGCAAAAACTGACCTCTGCAATTGTCTTGAGGAATGCCCATAAGTTGCAGGCCAAGAGAAGACTACTTTTGTAATTGACCACTGGAATGGGTGGCTCGCTAACTGAGAGTCATTCCAAAGGTCAGTTTTCAAAAATAGGCTTCTCTTGGCCAGAAAATGGACATTCATTAAGCAAATATTTTGATTTTCCTGACCAAATATTACCATTACAAGTTAATAATGCTACAGACACAGATATTTGAGCTGATAAAAATACAATAATCTTGACCTGGTATATCAGATTTAAGTACTATTTCATCATACGCAATAATTTAACTCTAACCTTCGAATTTGTTCAAGAAAATATAATTTTCTCAGAGAAAATGCCCTTTTGCAGACCAAGAGATAATTTTTGAAACTTTACTCACTGGAATGACTGGCTCGGTTATCGAGCCAGTCATTCCAGTGATAAACTTTCAAAAATACTCTTCTCTTGGTATGCAAATGAACATTTCCCAAGACCATGGCAAAAGCCATTTTTGGCTGATATGAGTGTTAAAGCAATCAATTTGACCCGTCCGTGCATTAAATTATCGTAAATTACAAGTACCAATATCACAGCTCAGAGGAGAATCATGCACGCTTACATACACACCAGTGATTGATCAAAGCAGTTAGCCCGGTACACACCTCATTATTAGCTCTTCATAATTACGTGACAGCTCCATACACCGTTAGTGAGACAGGTAAAACCAGCACCTGATCGAACGAACCAATTTCCTACTAAATTTACAAAAACCTTATAAGTGGTAGTTATTATTACTAGCTAAACATAAAGCTACTGTAAACTATTTGACTGAAAGTCATTGTAGCCTTTAAGGCAGATTAATATCAGAGGAATCGCCACATGTTGACTAACTGCACATTCCTGACAACACCACAGAGCGCCTAGGCCTGATCGATACGTGCCATTATTCTAATCACATCAGGAACGCCGCATGCGCTTCCCTGGAGCTCAATATTGTATGAAAATCTACCTGCATTGATGTTGTCAATGACAGCATTGTCAGAGGCACGCAGACAGATGAGCTACACGGAAGGGTGTTGCTACGCACCTGGCTGCTGGCTATTGTAGTCGATGTGCCAGTTGCTATGCAACTATAATCAATTTATAGATATTTAAGCTGCTCATCAAGCAATAAAGTTTAACATACAGCCAGACTACCAACGTATGTGTCATGATTCATAATACAGAAATAAATCAATATATAATTCCATTACAAATGCTTACAAATATTCTATATAAATTTCTTAGCATTAACATAAACCTTCTCAAACATTGATAAAATAAATGCAAAACAAGAATTTTAAAGAAATTAGCTTTAGGTTAGTCTGCTTTTGCTTTTTTTTAAATTTTACCCCTAGAATGACTGGCTCGAAAAAACCTTCATTCATTCTAGTGATAAAATCTTTTAACCTTCAAATAGACATTCTCTTGAAACAAATATTTTTGACCAATTTTGCCATTATATGACACATACAAACCAACAATGACAATGGTTTATCTTATAGATTTGAATGCTATATCAATATATTAGATCCTTTAACCCTTACCACTCTGATGTCAATATTCTATCCTTTACTGTGTCAATAGCGTAGAAACTGGTGTATGTTTTTCAACAATTTTGGTGGATGATGTTGCTGTCGTAGACAGCAACATCTTCCACCAAATTTGTTGAAAAATGAACACCAGTTCATCTTTCAATTCAACTTGAAATTTTTTAATTTTGACAACAGAGTGGTACGGGTTAACTTGGGCCTTTGAAGTAAATGTAATCATGATGGCCATTCCCGTTCCTGGGCCAACAAGTTATCCAGGTTTGGTTACAATATTATTTACAACGATAAACACATGGGGTAATGATTCACCGATGTATCAGTGAATCGTGATACGCATATTCATGATATTATGTGTATGATATCATGACCTGGTGCAGTGATACACACAAGATACAGCGACATATGTTTATAGCATCCTTCATGCGTCCACATCGTCTGGTAAGTTAGGCACAAGTACACCATATTCACAAAATTTCATCTGAATATGTTTATGAGGACTGAAAGTTTGAGTGTTTATGAGGACTGAGAGTCTGAGTGGCATAAAATCGATAGGTCCAGATGAAACCTATCGAAAAAATAATGTATTGTAACGCACATCATATCGTAACATAACCCGTATATCGCGATATATAGAGGCCAAGATGCTGAGACATATATGCATAGAGAATTAGTAGTGTATGAAATAAAATAATCTCTCCATCCAACAATAAATTTCACTACATTCGATTGAAATCTCTTGAAATCAATGCTCAGACATCAATTTCCTTTGGTATTTACTGAACCATAAAACAACATAACACTGGATCAGTAGTTATGGAATCGTGTAACATTGGTCACGCAAAGGTCAAGGAATTTAGCATTGCAAAAGAATGCAGGAAATGTCAATTTCCCTTTCTCCGAGATCTAACAATACTCACCATTCTGTTACTTCTGATATACAGCTGGCCTTGACAGCGGCTCTAGGATTATAGACTTAGAAAGCTTTACCGACTCCTGGGAACCGGGTACCCGGCTCCCAACTGCCGAGTACCCGTTTACCATAGAGCTCATATTGTTTGCATAGCCACCAAACAAGAGAAAACTAAGGCTTGCCTCCGTGGGGCTGGGAGGCTGGGTCCGTAACAGAATGGTGAGTATTGTTAGATCTCGGAGAAAGGGAAATTGACATTTCCTGCATTCTCCTTCGATCAATACTCACCATTCTGTTACTTCTGATATACACCAGATTTGATCAGTAACCTGGTGGGAAGGGGCAAGCCATACATGCTAATTTTGCCCCTTGGAGAAAGATTTTAGACTTCAAACTTGACTAACGGAGACCTAAAAGGACCGTCAAGTTCACGGAACCGAATCACATTCGCGTCACAGCCCCCCCCCCCTTTTTCCTCCTAATAAAAGGGAGAGAACTAACGAACATGTATCTCGCCTGAAAACACAAATATGCCAAGAGGGTTAACTGCTCCCTGCATATTCCATGTATTAGCCTGGGAATGAGCATGAATATATAAGATGAATGAACATGATACATATCCATAATACAAAAAACTCTCACTATTGAATTACCTTATGATAATTGGACTTCAGACGTACCGCCTCCAACCATTCACCGGTTCGGCCATCAGTGACACAATCTGGTTGACATCCTCTCGCCTGACCATGCCTGCTTTAGGTTCTTTTCTTACCGAAGTGAGAAAAGGGTGAAAAGCAGTGTGGTCACTAACTATCGTTTCAAAACAGCTAAAGCGAGTGGATTGGCTGAGTCTGACACATCCCTCATATAGTAATCCGTGATTGAGGACTCACAGTGCCATTGTGCAACGGCCATGATGTCCTATAACGGAACACCATTGTAAAGGGCGGTCGAGGCGGCTTTCCTCTGACATTGTCTGCCCTTACGCCTTGCACCTGGTGCCCAGTCGCCATCTCGTGAGTAGTCTGAATGCATTCGACCACCCAACGAGAGATAGTATCCATGGATGCGGCGCCATAAGACTTTTTATGGCAGATCCACAGATGTCTATCGTTCGACCGTAACGAGTCAGTCCGTTTCTTGTACTTAGTCAAAGCACGGACCGGGCACCAGACACTGGCATCACGATCAAACCTAGTTAACCTCGGTATAATGATCGGTTTGCCGGGATATCTCAAAGATTGGTTCTTTGACATAACCTCTGCTCTTGGCAGAAGACGCAGACCTTCTCCAGAAACAATAAATCGGTTCCTCTCTGCCGAAAGCGCATGGATCTCACTGCACCTTCTAGCTGAGGAAGCTGCCAATAGAAAGACCGCCTTTAGAGTCAAATGCTTTAGACTAGCCGAACGCAACGGTTCGAAAGGGTGCTTGGCCAGTACATTAAGCACTAAAGATAGACTCCAGGCTGGAATGACTACCGGTTGTCTCGGTCGGAGATTGCTCATTCCCTTCAACATCACATTTAACTGGGCCACCTCTGGACTATCCCTGTTGGCTAGACAAGGGATAACTGATGCCAAAGCTGACTTGTATCCAGCAAATGTGACGGGAGCTAGTCCTCAAAAGAACAGCTCACAGAGAAAGTCTGCTATTTGCTGATAGTGGATTGAAAGGTATCAATACCCTTTTCTTCACACCAGTCTGCAAATCTGTTAACCTTGTTGTTATATGACTTGAAGGTTGACCTCCTTCTCGCAGCCGCGATGAAATCAGCAGCCTGTCGAGAAAAGCCTTCCGACGTGGAACGTTGTTTGATAACATCCACGCAGTCATTGAACATTTCGGGACGCTCGTGTAGGAAGCGTCCCTTGGCCTGGGAGATTATGTTCGGAATCTCGGGCAACTGCACAGGATTTTCCACCAGCAGATCTAGAAGATCCGTGAACCACGCCCTGCTCGGCCAATATGGCGCTATTAGCAGGACCAGACACGGTTCCTCCCTGACCTTCACCAATACCTTCGGTAGAAGAATGGTGGGTGGGTACGCGTAAGCGTGCATCCCTCTCCAGCTTATCGCCAGAGCGTCTGTATCGACGGCATTTGGATCTGTAATCGGCGAGACATATGTCATGATTTGAGCATTTTTCTTTGTGGCGAACAAGTCCACGTTGGGTTTGCCCCAATGCTCGAAGATCCGTCGCAGAACTGGAGGGTTGAGGGACCATTCTGTTGGCAGGATTCTCTGTCTGCGAGACAAAGCATCCGCCAGAATGTTCAATCGGCCAGGAATATGAGCTGCTTTCAAAACAACCGAGTAATTCCTGCACCATTGAATCAAGTGCCACACCCTGATACACAGAGTGGGCGACCTGGTCCCGCCTTGGCGATTTATATATGATACTACTGTCGAATTGACCGACCGTATCAATATCACCCTGCCCCTGATCATCGGAAGGAACTCTTCCAACGCCAGTTCCACTGCCATCATTTCCAACAGATTGATATGCAGCTGACTCTCCGGGAGAGTCCATGTGCCCGAGACCTGGTTCCCCCAGGCAGGCACCCCACCCTTCCAGCGATGCATCCGTGTAGACGGACAGCTGGGGGCGGGGTAGGTGCAGCGAAACCCCTAATAGGAGATTCTGACGCTGTTTCCACCATAGAAGATGCGATATTATCGGCTCCAAAACTGGCAACAGTTTTGACAGGGGTTCTGTTCTCTGTTTCCACAGAGACATCAGATACAACTGGATAGGCCTTCGCATTAGAGCATCGTACGGGATAACCTGCTCCATGGAGACCATCATGCCCAGCATCTGAAGGAACCGCCTCGCCTTGAATGTGGTTTCCCACTCGAAAACTCTTGAGGATGGCTAACAGAGACACCACTCTGGGCTCTGACGGGTAAACCCTGCCCTCCTCGAGGTCGAATCGCATCCCCAAATAAACGAAACGTTGAGTGGGCGTCAACTCGGATTTCTCCTCGTTGACTATGCAGCGTAGATCTGAAAGTAACTTCAGAGTCAGAGCAGTATCCACGTTCAACCTGGCTGCCGAGTCTGCCTTAAGCAGCCAGTCGTCTATGTAGGTGTGTAGCGCCACGTTCTCTTTTCTGAGAAACGCTGTCACCGCAAGGACCACTCTTGTGAAAACCCTCGGAGCTGTCGACAGGCCAAACGGGAGACTGTAAACTCCCATACTTGATTCTGAAACGCAAATCTCAGAAACCTGTGCCAACTCCAATTCATAGGAATGTGGAAATATGCATTTTTCAGATCGATCGATACACACCACATTCCTTTCCTCAATCCCGCATTACCGACCTCGGCGTTTCCATCTGGAACCGAGGCGTATGGATAAACCAATTTAATGGCCTGAGATTGAGTATGGGTCTCCATCCCCCTGTGCTCTTGGGGACAAGGAACATGTTTGAATAGAAGCCTGGAGTGTTTCGATTTGCTGGTTTTATTGCTCCCTTCAGAAGCAAACCCGACACTTCCTTTTGAACGGCTTCTAACTTGTCTGGCTCCCTTAGTACGGGTGTCCAGACAGGTGCCAAAGACAGATTTTGTGGTGGAAAGTCCCACCACTCCGGCATGTAACCCTGGGATAACCATCCCAGGACCAGACTGTCTGACATCACACCTTGCCAGGCCTCGACGAAACGCATGAGCCTTCCACCCACCATAGACGCCTCGACGTCTAACGGGGTTGACCGGCTCGCAGTCCGGCCCCCCCCCCCCCCTCTTTCTTAACGAGAGAGAGAGAGAGAACCATTTCGTTCTAGGCACGACGGGTATAACTGGCAACGCTGTTCCTGTCGCACAGGCGCGGTCCAGGCGGATATGAAGGGAGCTTTCGTACCCTCAGGTACGCTTCGGCCCCTTCTGTCCGCCCTTTGAGGCCTTACCCTTACCCTTCCCCTTCCCACCTCTAGGGCGGTCAGGAGCAACATTGGGGAGGGTAGGCGCCTCTACAACCTTCCTGGGCTTCTTCGCCGGCGGCAGCTCTGAAACCCCAGCTGAAGCAGAAGTCGCAACAGGCCTAGCTTTCGCCTTGCCCTTATGCTTCTTCTGCTCCTTTGAAGGTTGTCCCGTTAGCGGTTTCCCCACAGGCCCTAGTGCGTGCGCTTGCCGCACTAGCTCTAGCTGTAGGTTTACCGCTAACCGATTCTGCGCGATACTGGCGGTATCCTCTAAGATGGCCCACGCTTGGCCACCGAAGATGCTAGGCCCTGTCAGGGGTGTGCCAAGGAGACGCTCCCTGACTGCCGTAGCCGGACGCATATGGTCAATGACCATTTGCCTCCTGGATTTCGTCACACGCGCTTGCACCCTTGCCAATGCGTCCATCAACAGCACCAGGCCGTCATTGACACATGAAAGCGCCACAGGTGGCACAGGATGGCCTGCCCCGCTTCAGCCCACACCGACTGAAGGAGACGATAAGAGTGGTTGACAGCGCTCATCGCTGCCCTCACACCCTCATCGCATAGGGACAGGACTTCTTCCTGGTGTACCTGAGACTTGTCCACAAGTGCCGGACCGGGGTGACCCGCCACGGCACTCTGGACGCCCAGTACCCATCGGTCATCCTCCGTGACCGACGGGACTACACCATACCTGTCGTATTCCCCCCACGGAATACGACATCTTGCCCGCACCTCCCTGGAGGCCGCAGGGAGCTGACCCTTGGTCATCAGTTGTTTGCTATAAATAGCATCCAACCATTCTATGAACCGTGGATCCAGTCCCACTGACTGGATCCGGGCCGCGGGCAAAATCCCCGTCCTGATCGACGCAACCGATGGACGGGGCGCATCTTCATCGGCCGTGGCCGAAACCACAGACGGGTCAACCCTGACTAGCCACGCCAGAGCATCTGACCAATCTACCTCCGATGAAGACACCCCCGCAAACACGTCACCCGTTGACGTGCTCACGGGTCTGCCAGCCACGGCCTCCCAGCAAGGAGCCACGGCTGACACGCCAGGCACTCCGGTACCACACGGTTCCGCCGCCACCCCATGAAACACTCCGGTCCATGGGGTAGGTCCGCACGGAAAACCGTACGGACCCGTAGCAGTCGCGGAACCATAGCCGGACACGGGCGCCCACGGCACCCCACGTCCGACTGCCGGACCAGGCGAGATAGGTGAGTACCACGCCCGGCCCGGCACACCCGTTCCCGTGACGGCTGGTGCCAAACCAAGCCGCACGGAACCGGTGCACGGTAACGGATTTGCCTCAGCCACAGGCGGAGCCGCTGACCTGGCTTGCGCCAAACCAGACAAATGGAGGCCGGTTCCGTCTAGGACGGAATCAACCTCCATATTCTCCACCTGCGGCTTCACGGGCCGCAGCAACCTCTCCTCCTCGGCCTCCTCGTCTTCAGACTCCGAAGAGTCGTCACTAGACGAGTCAACCGTGGAACCGTCCTGGCGGACGGCTCCCACACCTGACGGACCGGCCACCACTACTGGACCACCCGGAGGTGGCCGCAGAGAACCAGAAACCCATCTGGCCGAAGCCAGACGGGACTGCCAGGGGGCCGTACGAGACGGCCCCCTCGGTAACCAGTCCAGAATCCTGTCCGAGGACAGGATCTGTACCAGGCATGGGGAGAAACTGCCCCCCAACCTTTGGTAGCAGGGACGACACCAGCGTGGTTAGAACGCTATGCAGAAAAACCCTGCAGAGCCGGACCAAACCACGCTGGCGGTGCCATCTCCGCCACCTCCAGCTGGGGACGTGGAGCACCCGCACCGGCCGAACCGGGCGCTCCACGATTTACTCTCGGACCGCCTGACCCCGCGTCAGACCCAGCCAAGTCCTTCTGGGCAAGGAACTTAACCATCGTTTCGACGGACCACACTGCACAAACATTACACCTATGATCTATATTACACAGGGCACACTTAAAACAGACATGGTCCTTGAACATTACACGGACAAACTTATGGCAGTGGTCACATGATGGCAGGGCTGGCTTGGCCTATAAAATAAGCCCAAACCTACAATAAACAAGCGGAACGAGACCCGGATGGAAGGCAGACAATTAATTTTCAAATAATTTGACTCATAAATTAACCGTAACCTCCCCGCACCCCACCCCGCCACGTTACAACAACGATCGCATTGATTATGACGACAAGTACGCGGCGGGCACAACACACCCATAATAGATCCTCCAGGATGTGTAACGGCTCCAGGAATCATATCGCATAGCATTCAGGGTATATTTACTAATCAATATAAATTATACTCCTAACGAACGCAGCACGATATGTGAAGAAAACAACAAAATGTATAACAAAACTGCTGTCTCACACGGTAAAACCGCAGACCACACATCTACTCAAGAATTTTGAAACCACCGATCATTGCAAACCGATCGTGATCGCACGTAAACTTGATCATTCTAAAGTTTCCGGTACCATTTTTAGTACGCAGCACCCAGAATAAGATGCGCGAATTAATGAAAAATTTTTCTTCACATAAACATCCGAGCGACCGGGTGTGACGTCACCCGCTCGGAATCTACGGAGAACGACGTCAGCCGATATTCGTGTTAGAAATACCGTAGCAAACACCTATTTTCATATCTGCCGATCGCCTGTTGGGGTTTAAAGAAGGCGATCGTCTGGCATATATCATTGTTAGCACACGTCCCAGATTCTATGGGGTCAGAAATTGGAACATGCGACACAACGAAATTTAGAGACCTAAGTCTTTTAACTATGGATAATAAAGAACAATACAACCTGGTTGTCTTGGCCGGTATTCTCCATAGTCCTTAGTTATCCTTTCAGAACACACAAACTATCACTGATTAAAGACTTAGATTATTTTAAAACACTAAAATCCTTAATGCAAAAAGCATGTATTGCTCTTGTCGCTATGCAAACAAGAATGAGCTCTATGGTAAACGGGTACTCGGCAGTTGGGAGCCGGGTACCCGGTTCCCAGGAGTCGGTAAAGCTTTCTAAGTCTATAATCCTAGAGCCGCTGTCAAGGCCAGCTGTATATCAGAAGTAACAGAATGGTGAGTATTGATCGAAGGAGAAGTACAAAACCTGAGTGTTACCATCACCTTATTGGTATTTTTGCCGTGGTGTGCGTGCGCGCATGCGTGCAGTGGTGGTGTGTGAATTATGAGCCGCACAGTGAACAAACAAGGAAACAACAATAACTTACATACATTAGTTTTGTATTGATGTAGCAGGCTGCACAAGGGGGCTGTATTGCTCACCTGGAACACACATATATATATATATATATATATATATATATATATATATATCCGTTTCAACTAGAAAGGTGATCGTCTATAGGTAAGAACCCTGAGTTTTAGGCTAGAATTGCAACAAGAAGAAGGATGTGTCCTACAAAGTGTGGTGTAAAGTCGGTCCAGTGGATCTCGAGAAACCATTTTATATTCCCCATTGCTGGGAATCTTTGGTTGGTAAAAAAAAATCCAAGATAGTCACCAACTCATTTCTGTGACTGCTTCAAGAGTTGAAAATTTGAAATCACAATAACCAAAAACTATATAAAACCGATTTCGCCAATACACTGAATTCTGATGGGTCAATGACTATCGTGGGTTTTTTATCATACTAAATTTCTCTTGAACAAACTTGAATGGCACTTGGTCTCTAATCATATTTCCCAAATTATGGTCTGTCATCCCTTCAGCACTTCACTTGTTTTGTGAAAAGTATGTGTAGATCATCTAAGATGGCCATCAAAGCATTTGGCCCATCAAGTTCCCTAGAACAAACTTGGTTTTAAAGCCATTGCCTTAGATGATGTTTCATGAGTTTCAAATCAATCCCCCAAGCAGTGTCGGAGAAGAATTTCAAAGATTTGTCTAAAAAATTGCTACATCCAAGATGGCCATTGACCAAATGGCCCAATCAACATTGTTTGAACAAAGTTGAAACCCTAAGGCACAATGATGTGGCCGACTAAATTTGGTTAAAATTAGTCAAGTGGTTCTCGAGAAGACATTTTATATTTCCCCTTGCTTTAATATGTGAGTTTTTGGCACAAAAACAATTCAAGATAGCCGCCAACCCGTTTATCTCTGTTTCGAAAGTGGCAAATTTGAAAGCAGCATACCCAAAAACCTAAACAAAACCAATTTCGGCTTCAACATGCATCAAATCAAAAATTCCAATATGGTTGCAAAAATGCAGGGATCTGATTGGTGAATGGTGGCAATGTTTTTAACAGACTAACTTCCCGTGGCCAATTCTCGATTTGGCCCTTAGTCCTTAATTATAATTTCGGCCTGATTCATTCAGCAGTAGGAACGGTCGTTTTTGTGAAAATTTGATTATCCAAGATGGCTGTTGAAGTAATTTGCCAATCAAGTTCCCTTGAATAAACTTGGTTCAGTTGTTTCCCTACATGATATTTCATGAGTTTCGAATCAATCCTCCAAGTGGTTTTGAGAAGATATTTTGCAAAGACGTTTCTCAGAATCCACCAAAATCCAAGATGGCTGCAGGCCAAATTGGTCATCAGCTTCGTTTGAACATTAACTTGGATCCTATGGCCGAAGGATGCCTCCGTCTAAATTTGGTAAGTATCTAAGTCCACTTGTTCATGAGAAGACATTTTAAATTTCCTATTGCTTTAGTTATGTGCACTTCTTCGCGAGAAAACATTAAAAATATTCTATTGCTTTAGTATGGGAGTTTTTGACAGAGAAAAAATTCAAGTTGGCAACCAGACCGTTTATCCAACAAATTTAAAAGTGGAAAATGTGAAATCAGCATACCCACAAAGCTTTCTAGAACCAATTTACACTTCAAAGCCCATCAAACAACAAAATTCAATATGTCTACCAAACAGGTTACATTTTGATTCAGGCATGGCAGCCATGTTTTTTTATGTATCAAATTGAGTCACAAGTCTCTTGAAGAAACTTTAATCACCCTTAGTTATCGATGAAACTAAATCAAATGAAGGAAATTTCAATTTCCCTTTCTCCGAGATCTAACAATACTTACCATTACATTACTCATTGATAACACGACTATCCTGATAGCTGGCTCTAGGAATCTAGATTTAGAAAGCTTTACCGGCTCCTGGAACTGGGTACCCGGTTCCCAACAACTGGGTACCCGCCTGCCAGACACTCATATTGCTTGCATAGCTACCGAACAAGAGAATATCCCATGGCTTGCCTCCATGGGGCTGGGAGGCAGGGTCTGTAATGTAATGGTAAGTATTGTTAGATCTCGGAGAAAGGGAAATTGAAATTTCCTTCATTCTCCTTCGATCAATACTTACCATTACATTACTCATTGATAACACCAGATTTAGTCGGTAACCTGGTGGGAAGGGGCAAGCCATACAGAGCCTCTTTTGCCCCTGGAAAAAGAACTTAGACCTAAACTTGACATACTGTGACCTAAAAGGACCGACAAGCTTTGGAACCAAATCACATTCGCATCGGCCCCCTCCCCCATTTTCTCCTAAAAAAGGGAAAGAACTCACGAACATGCATCTCGCCTGAAAACACAAATGTGCGAAGAGGGTTAACAGCTCTTTACACATATAAGCCTGGGAATGAGCATGAATATATAAGATGAATGATCATGATATATAAATATAATACAAAAAACTGTCAAACTTGAATTAACTCATGAATTATGGATTCCAGACGGGAAGCCATCAACCAACACACTTTCGACAAAACGTGTCCCATACGGTTGAATTCCTCTCGCTTGACCATGTCTGTTCTTACTACTTCTGTTTTTCAAAGTTATCAAAAGGAGATGAACAGTGTGGCCACTAGACTATCATTTCAAAACAGGTTGACATGTCCCTCATATAGGAATCCATGAAAGAGGACTCACAGTGCCATTGTGCAATGGCCATGATGTCCTCTAACGGGACACCATTGAATAGGGCGGTCGAGGCGGCTATTCCTCTAACATCGTGAACCCTAGCACATTACACCTGGTGCCCAGTCGCAATCTTGTGGGTGGTCTGAATGCATTCGACTACCCAACCAGAGATAGTATCCATGAATGCGGCCCATATGGCTTCTTATGGCAGATCCATAAATGTCTATCATTTGACCGTAGAGAGTCCGTCCGTTTTTTATACTTGGTCAAAGCACGGACTGGACACCAGGCACTGGCATCATGATCAAACCTAGTTAGCTTCGGTATAATGATCGGATTTCAAAGATTGATTCTTTGACATAAACTCTGCTCTTGGCAGCAATCGCAGACCCTCTCCGGAGACAATAAATCGGCCCCTCTCTGCTGAAAGCGCATGGATCTCAAAGTGCCTTATTGCTGAGGAAGCTGCCAATAGAAAAACCACCTTTAGAGTCAGATGCTTTAGACTAGCCGAACCCAAAGGTTCAAAAGGGTGCTTGGCCAGTACATTAAGCACCAAAGATAGACTCCAGGCTGGAATGACTACCGGTTGTCTCGGTCAGAGATTGCTCATTCCCTTCACCATCACATTCAACTGGGCCACCTCTGGGCTATCCATGTTAACTAAACAAGGGATAACTGATGCCAAAGCTCACTTGTATCCAGCAATTGTGACAGGAGGCAGTCCTGTAAAGAACAGCTCACAGAGAAACTCTGCTATTTGCTGAATAGTGGATTGAAAGGGATCAATACCCTTTCCTTCACACCACTCTGCAAATGTTCAATCGCCCAGGAATGTGAGCTGCTTTCAAAACAACTGAGAAATTTCTGCACCATTGAATCAAGTGCCACACCTTCATACAGAGTGTGGGTGACCTGGTCCCGCCTTGGCGATTTATGTATGATACTACTGTCAAATTGTCCCACCGTATCAATATCACACTGCCCCTGACTTTTGGAAGAAACTTTTCCAATGCCAGTTCCACTGCCATCATTTCCAACAGATTGATATGCAGCGGACTCTCTTGGAGAGTCCATGTGCCCGAAACCTGGATTTCTCCCAGGCAGGCCCCCCACCCCTCCAGCGATGCATCCGTGTACACGGACAGCTGGGGGCAGGGTAGGTGCAGCGAAACTCCTACTAGGAGATTCTGACGCTTCTTTCACCATACAAGATGTGACATTATTGGCTCCAAAACTGGTACCAGCTTCGACAGGGGTTCTGTTCTCTGTTTCCACAGAGACATCAGATACAACTGGATAGGTTATGGGATTACCTGCTCCATGGAGACCATCATGCCCAGCATCTGAAGAAACCACCTCGCCTGAATGTGGTTTCCCAATCAAAACCTCTTGAGGATGGCTAACAGAGACACCACTCTGGGCTCTGACGGGTAAACCCTGCCTTCCTCGAGATCGAATCGCATCCCCAAATAAACGAAGTGTTGAGTGGGTGTCAATTCGGATTTCTCATTGTTAACTATCCATCCTGGATCTGAAAGTAACTTCGGAATCAGAGCAGTATCCACTCCTAACCTGGCTGGCATGTCCGCCTTGATAAGCCATGACTCTGGGCTCTGACGGCTAAACCATGCCTTCCTCGAGATCGAATCGCATCCCCAACTAAACGAAGTGTTGAATGGGTGTCAATTCGGATTTCTCCTTGTTGACTATCCAGCCTAGATCTGAAAGTAACTTCAGAGTCAGAGTAGTATCCACTCCTAACCTGGCTGCCATGTCCGCCTTGATAAGCCAATCGTCTATGTAGGTGTGAAGCACAACATTCTCTCTTCTGAGAAACGCTGTCACCACTAGGACCACTCTGGTGAAAACCCTTGGGGCTGTCGACAGGCCGAATGGGAGGACTACAAACTCCCATACCTGATTCTGAAATGCGAATCTCAGAAACCTGTGACAACCCCTGTTCATTGGAATGTGGAAATATGCATCTTTCAGATCGATTGACACACACCACATTTCTTTCCTCAATCCTTCCATTAATGATCTCAGAGTTTCCATCTGAAACTGAGGCGTATGGATAAACCAATTCAATGCCCTGAGATTGAGTACAGGTCTCAACCTCCCCTGTGCTCTTGGGGACAAGGAACATGTTTGAATAGAAGCCTGGAGTGTTCTGGTTTGCTGGTTTTATTGCTCCCTTCAGAAGCAAACCTGACATTTCATTTTGAATGGCGTCTAACTTGTCTGGCTCCCTTGATATGGGAGTCCAGACAGGTGCCAAAGACAGGTTTTGTGGTGGAAAGTCCCACCACTCTGGCATGTACCCCGGGGATATCCATCCCAGGACCAGACTGTCTGACGTCACACCTCGCCAAGCCTCGCCGAAACGCATGAGCCTTCCACCCACTATAGATGCATTGATGCCTAATGCGAATGCGGTGTTTGGCTCGCGATCCGCTCCACGCTCCCCCTCTCTTAACGAGAGAGAACCATTTTGGTCTTGGCTTGACTGGTCTAACTGGCAATGCGCTTCCTGTCACACAGGCGCGGTCCAGGCAGATACGAAGGGAGCAGCCATACCCTCAGGTATGGTCAGCTCCCCTCTTTATGCCCTTGGAGGACTTAGCCTTGCCCTTCCCCATCCCGCCTCTTGGGCGATCAGGAGCCTCCACAACCTTCCTCGCCTTCTTAGCCGCAGGCGGCTGCGAAGGCCCAGCAATAGCAGAAGAAGCTGGCTTGGCTTTCGCCTTGCTCTTGTGCTTCTTCTGCTTCTTGGAGGACGGTTGTATAGCTAGCGGTTTAGCTACAGTCCCTAGTGCATGCGCCTGTCGCACTAGTTCTAACTGTAGATTAACCGCCAACCGATTCTGCCCTATGTTAGCAGTATCCTCTAAGATTGGTGATTGGCCACCAAAGATGCTAGGGCCGTTCAGGGGCGTTCCAAGCAAACGTTCCCTGACGGCGGTAGCTGGACGCATATGGTAAAGGACCATCTGCCTCCTGGATTTTGTAGCTCGTGCTTGCACTCTGGCTAAAGTGTCCATCGACAGCACCAGGCCATCATTGATACACGACTGCGCCACAGGTGGCACAGGATGGCCTGCCCCAGCGTCAGCCCACACCGACTGAAGTAGGTGATAGGAGTGATTAACAGCATTCATCGCTGCCCTCACTCCTTCATCGCAGTGACAGGATTTCTTCGTGGTGCACTTGAGATCTGTCCACAAGCGCCGGAGTGGGGGCCACCCGCTCCAGCACTCTGAACCCCAAGCACCCAGCGGTCATCCTAAGTGACTGCTGGAACCACACTGTATCTGTTATACTCCCCTCGGGGAATACAGCACCTTGCCCGCACCTCCCTGGAGGCCGCAGGGAGCTGGCTCTTGGTTAATAGTTGCTTGCTATAAATAGCATCCAGCAAGTCCTTAAACTGTGGATCCAGTCCAATGGACTGTATCCGAGCCACAGGCAAGACACCCATCCTAATCGACGCAACCGACGGATGGGGCGTGTCCTCCTCGGCCGTGGCCGAAACCACAGACGGGTCCACCCTGGCTAGCCAAGCCAGAGCCTCGGACCAGTCTGTCTCCGAAAGAGGACACCCCAGTGAATAAATCACCCGTTGATGTATTCATGGGTCCACCAGCAACGGCCTCCCGGTTAGGAGCCACCGCTGGTAAGCCAGCAACACCAGTACCGCATGGTTCCGCCGCCATGCCACGAATCTCACTGACCCATGGAGTAGGCCCGCACGGAAAACCGTGCGGACCCAATAGCAGTTATGGAACCACGGCCATGCACGGGCGCCAACAGCACCCAATGTGTGGCCGCTGGACCAGGCGAGATAGGCATGTACCAAGCCTAGCCAGCAACACCCGTCACCGTGTCGGCTGGTGGCAAACCAACCAGCACTGGACAGGTGCCCGGTACCGGTGGGGCCTCAACCACGGGTGGAGCAACTGTCCTGCTTGCGCCTAGCCAGACAAATGGAGGGCGGTTCCGTCCAGGATGGAATCAACCGCCATGCACTCCACCCGCGGCATCTCAGGCCGTAACAGTCTCTCCCCCTCAGCCTCCTCATCTTCCGACCCCAAGAGTCGTCACCAGATGAGGAAGCACTGGAGCCATCCTGGCAAATGGCTCCCATGCTCGACGGACCAGCCACCACTACTGGACCACCCAGAGGTGGCCGCAAAGAGACAGTACCCATCAGGCCGGAGCCCGATGGGACCGCCAGGGCGCCATAAGAGATGGCTCCCTCGGTAGCCAGTCCAGAACCCTGCCCAAGGACAACGTCCACCCTGGACACGGGAAGAGACTGTCCTACAGCCCTATGAATCAGGGACGGCACCAGCGGGCCCGAACCATGCCGGAGGTGCCATCTCCGAAATCTCTGACTGCAGACGTGGAGCACCCCCAGGGGCTGAAACGGACGCTTCACAATTTCTTTTCATACCGCCTGACGCCCCAAATCAGACCCGGCCAAGTCCTTCTGGGAAAGTAACTCAACCAACACCTTGATCGGCCACACTGAACAAACATTACACCTATTATCAACGTTACAGGAAGAACATCGAAAACAGACATGGTCTTTGTAGGTGACTTTCACAAACTTATGGCATTTGGAACATGATGGCAGGGTAGGCTTGGCCTAAAAATAAGCACAAAATGATAGCGGACATTAATACACCCATATACTGATCCTGACGGATGTATAACATGGAACCAGGAACCATATCGCATAGCAATCGCGGTATATCTAATAATAAATTTCAAATTATACTCAAATGAAGGCCAAAACGATATGTGAAGAAAACAGCAAAATGAAAAACAAACTGCTGTAGAACACGGTAAAATCGCAGAACACACATCTTAAATCAAGAATTTTGAACCCACCGATCAATGCAAACAGATTGTGATTACCACGCAAAACTTGGCATAATTCTAAAGTTTTCTGGTACAAAAAGTATGCAGCACCTAGAATAAGATGCGCGAATTAATAAAACATTTTCCTCACCATAAAAATTCGAGAAGCAACACGGGTGTGACGTCAACTGCTCGGATAATACGGAGAACGACGTCAGCCGATTTTCATGTTAGAAACACCGTATAGCCAACATCCAAGTTCATATTACTGCCAATCGCCGTTGGGATTAAAAGGAGGCGATCTATCTGGCATATTTTGTTGTCACCACACGTCCCAGATTCGGGGTCAGAAATTGGGACATGTGACACAGACAAAATTTTAGAGACATAAGTCTCCATACAGCTAGAGAATAACATGAAAGAATACAACCTGAGATTCAGAAGCTCCTTCCATGGTAAATCCAATATTCCGTGAAGCGAAAACAGCTATACTTAGGCACAGAAAACACTAAGAAACTCTAACAAATCTCTAAGAAATTTCCAAATGCAAAAAGCATGTATAGCTCTTGTTGCTATGCAAACAAGAATGAGCCTCACTGGCAGACGGCTACCCGCTTGTTGGGAACCAGGCACCCGGTTCCAGGAACCCGTAAAGTTTTCTAAATCTAGATGTATCTAGCTTGTATTATCAAGAGTAATATAATGGTAAGTATTGATCGAAGGAGAATTTCTACTGTATCCACCGCCACCTTTAAATTTGACATTAATGTGATAATGGTTAATAAAATAGCTATAATGTGTCAGTTTGTGAAATCCTAATAAAAACAAACAATATTAAATGCAGTCTTTAAAATAAATAGTTACATTTCCTATATTGATCAACTGGTCAGGAACTCTTCTTTTAAAGCTTTCTTACACTTGATCTGGTTGGATCGAAATCCGAATGTCAGTGCTCTGTTCTGAACTTGCTTTTATACTCTCGGATCCGGTTACAGTTGCTCCTTGATGTAACTGGGATCAGAAAAAATCTGGTTATGTGTAACCAGAAATTCTGTTTTGTAACTGGAAATGTTGTATTTGTAACTGGAAATTATGTTTTGTAACCAGATTTGTGTTTTGTGTAACCAGATTTATTGAATCCAGTAACCGCAAATTTTTTTCTTCTCAGTTTGAGAGAGGGTGAGACAACATTTCTGTGGCCTAGATTTTCCCGATGTTGTGGGGTTTTCTAGTTTTTGTATAATTTGTGTTGGTGGACATAGGTTTCTAATGTGGTAGAATAACCGTAAGTGGAAAAATGATTTATGGAGTTTTGTACTTTGTTTAGTTATACTCATCAGAGAAAGAAAAAATGGATTATGTTGTCCATACAGAAGACTTTCATGGTGGTGAGAGGAATGTGTCCTTACCTTATTACGGGTCTGTTCCCCGATCAGTGATGATCCGAGGTGGTCTTTCGTCACCAGGTGCTAAGTAAGAGATCGTGTCGGAAAGATTTTTGGTGTTTACGAACAAGTATTGAAGTAGCTCGTCATCAGTTGTCTCACTCATTGATGGAATACAGCCTTCAGGGATGCATATCACGATTTGAGCTTCGATATTGTTGAAATGCTCACAGGTTAGCTCTTGAGTGTTGCTGCTCACCCATGGTTCTGGCTCATAGGTGTGGTCAATTGTTGGTGAAATTTGTTCTGAGTTTTGTGGCAATTCAGTTTGGGAATTCTCAGCTTCTGTTGTCTCTGTAGTGGGTGGTGTTCTTGGTCTTTCTTCAGTCAATCTGGGTGGCAGGACTGGTACCCTACTTCTGTAGTGTGGGATATGGATGATTCTGGAGTCGCTTGATTGGTGAACTAGTTGCTAGAAGTGTGTTGACTCGATTAGATGCTGAGTGTAAACGTGTCCTCTCGTTTCTTCAAGGCGAGTGAAACTGACCTTGCAATAGTCACAAGTCCAGAAGCCGGCCTTTCGTGAATAGCACGTATGTATCTTCTTAGTCCAGTACTCTGGACAAATTGTGCATTGTACAGATTACATTTGAAAGCACCCATAGGTAAGTATTCAAGAATTGACTAACTGGTTTTAATTAACGTTAAAAAGAAGCAAACGTAGTGGTCAGTGTGAGGTAGTGCAACATTTTCTATATTGCCTATGCATATACTGAATTCGGGATGTAATAAGTTAAATTGTGCATACATGAGATGTTAATTCCCACTAAGCAATAGAGCTAGTATCAAACCAAACAGAAAACTTGAAAAATATTTTGAATACAATTTGACTGGAAGCCAGCACTGCCTTAGGCAGCAACAACTAGCCAGTCAATTACTTTCAAACTATTCTCCAGAATTTGTCCTACATCATAAAGGCTTTTCTCAGATTTATTCTGTACTGTTTGCCTATAGGATAAAAAGATTGTTTGGAGTAGCTAAGCATATATACCGGGTGCTGAACTTTTCAATGATGCAACTACTTTTTCATGACATAACAAATATTTTTTTGGAATATTTTGAAATTAATCTCTAACTGTTGCTGCCTCAAGCCGCAACATAGTCCAGTCAATTTATTTTCAAACCCATAGACAAGTAACCATGGTTAGACGAACTCCACCCTAAATTCCTGAAGGAAACTGCACAATCCATAGCACTACCATTGACTGTTTAACCAATCACTTTGGTTACGAAAAGTACCAGATGAGTGGAAAAAAGCACATATTACAGCAATATTTAAGAAAGGAGACAGACACCAAGCAGGGAATTACAGACCAGTGAGCTTGACCTCTGTGGTCTGCAAAGTCATGGAAAAACTAATTAGACAACACATTATTGAGCACATGAAAAGGAATCAATTCTTCTCAACAAAACAGTACGGATTTATCTCGGGCAGGTCAACAACGTTACAGCTACTGGCAGTCCTCGACAAGTGGACAGACACACTGGACCAAGGCCATTGTACAGACTGCGTCTACATGGACTACCAGAAGGCTTTTGATACCGTTCCCCATAGCCGTCTAATAAACAAACTGAAAGCATATGGCATAAAACACACTGTAGTAGATTGGATAGCAAACTTTCTAGAGAATCGGACACAACACATTTCAGTAAATGGAGAATGCTCAAGATGGATGGAGGTTGCATCAGGAATACCTCAAGGATCGGTATTAGACCCAGTAATTTTTACAATCTTCATAAATGACCTCCCAAGTATTGTGAACTCGGATATGTATTTATTTGCAGATGACACAAAGATCTTTAGGGCAATTACCCGAGAAGAGGCCCACGATATCCTGCAAAGAGATCTGGATAAAATGGCAAACTGGAGCAATACATGGCTACGAAAATATCATCCAGACAAGTGTAAGCATATGCAAATTGGGAAGACAACATAAGTAACAGAGATGAAATACACACTACATGGAAGAGAGCTCCAAAATGTGGAAACCGAAAAAGACATTGGAGTAACCATAGATGAAGACCTGACCTTTGAAAACCACATTAGTGAGAAGGTGAAGAAAGCTAACACCATGTTCACCATAATTAGAAGATCATTTCAGCATATGGACCTGGAGATCTTCACACCCTTATATAAGAGCCTAGTAAGAACGCACTGGGACTACTCGAGTTCTGTGTGGGCACAATTTAAGATGAAGCATATTGAAATGATCGAGGGGGTACAACGGAGGGCAATGAAACAGATACCTGGATTCAGGAATCTAACCTATCCGGAGAGACAAAGAAAGCTGAAATTACCCACCTTAGCTTACAGGAGGAAGAGGGGAGACATGATAGAGCTCTACAAAATAATAAATGGGATATATGATACAGAAGCTAGTGTTTTCATCAAGATGTGGAGTGATATGACAACAAGATATAGTGAAAGAGGAAACTCTAAAAAGGTATACCCACAATTGAGCAGACTGACTAAAAGGCAGAACTACTTCACATTAAGGGTAGTGAAACTGTGGAATAATCTCCCAGAAGAAATAGTCTCTGCGCCATCTGTGAATGCTTTTAAGAACTGACTAGACAAATATTGGAGAACACAAGACATCATGTATGATGACTTCAAAGCATCAATCGGAAGCGTAAGAAATATAAGAAAGGGAACAGATAAGGAAGAACTGGAGTCTTGTGAAGAGGACCTTACAGGACCTGTACCAAAAATCAACCTTATGTAACTTATGTAAAGTATTCACCTGCTTTCCTGTATGGTTGCCGTGAAAATTAATTTCTCATGAAGAATTTTCATTTGAAAACAATTTGACTGTATTGCTTCCTGTGGGAGAATTTACTTTCTGTCAAATAACTTTCAAAGTAACACAACTTTAAAGTTTTACAAGAAAATGTATAGCATATTTAACACTTTCACCGATAAAACTGGTTTTTAAAACTCAATTTGAATGTAAACATACAGGTAAGCTGTTAAATATTTTGAAATTAATTTTAATAGAAGGCGTTGCTGTCAGCAATAGCTTCCAGACAAATTAAATTCAAAATAGCTATAAAAAAGTTCTCATTGAATGATTTAAACAGGATTTCATAATGAAAGTAAAAATAAAGGAAGCATAGGTGGAATAATGGGAGTTAGGACTTAGGTGCTCATGAACGAGTAAGTTGGCCAGTCGGTGAGTCGATCACAACAGTAACAATAGACAACAAAGACAACTACAGATCATCATGATCATATACATTGCATTTAGAAGGGCCAAGTTCAACTCCTAACCATAGCTAGCTAGCTAACTAGATAACCAGTCCAACTTCAAATAGTTAACTAAATCTTTTAAAAATCAAGTCTCTTACCATATCTATGTCAATGTAGGATGGCACGACGTGACACACAGCAACTTGCACACATCCAGGTTGGATTTGTTAACATCTACAGTGTATTAATCTACATGTCAAACATTTTATTCTGTCATCCGTCATGCACAAGCATTTATAGCATCATTCATAGCATGATGTATTTAAATGCAGTAAAAACCACTATCATGCACTATGTCAGCCAAACCTACCCAAGGATCGATTCACATGACAAAAGCAGAGTTGATCACACGATCAAGCGGCAACAACATAGGAAACAACATCGGTTGATAATCAATTAGCGAATTATGTCCACTAATTAGTGATAACGAGAAGTCGCGTGTTTCGCCATTTGTTTACCTCAGTTACGTTGATCGTAACCTGAATCCGGAAATTGCTTTAAGTGGCGCATTGGCTCGGTTGGTAAAACCGTTCAAGATTCAGGTTTCAAGATTATTTATTTCATGCTTAATATACAATATACAGACATCACAATTGGGCAGTTCAGCAACGGCACAGCCTATGAGTCGATGGAACCCCCACCCCACCCCATCCCACCACCCCCACACAAAACAGAACATTACAATATATAGGGTGACCAATCAATCACATTTTATTTCTGTACGTAGGCTGCTACTAGCCTGTTATGACAGATTTTAAAAACAATTAAATTTCCTTTTATGTCAGCATGATAGTAATCTGTGTTTATGTCGGCAGCATAATAGTCGTAATATACTGGCTGGGTAGCCCACAGTTTATCAAGTCTCCCCTCAAATGACGCATGGGAGGCTATTCCATATGTTCACCACTCTATACTTAAATGGGTATTTTAGGATGTTTAAGCGGGGCCGAGGTTTATACAATTTTAAACTATGCCCTCTGGTTATAGATTCTTGTCTTAGTTCAAAGAAATCGCATACATCTGGGTCATACTTTTTTGTTATTATTTTATAAGCTTCTATAATGTCGCCTCTTAGTCTACGATATGCAAGTGTTGGTATGTTAAGTTTTCTAAGCCTAATTTCATAATTTAGGTGTGACAATCCTGGAACAGTTTTGGATGCTCTGCGCTGGACATTTTCTAACAAATCCATATGCTTTTTAAGATATGGACTCCAAATCTGGTTAGCGAATGATAGTTAATTGTACAACCATCCGTAGGTAAACACACAGGACGTGTAAAGACCTGCAACATTTCATACATCAGTCAAATGACACGCCCTTCAGAGGGGACGTAAAGACATCGGTCCAGTCCTGTGTGATGTCTGTGCCATGGGGGACGTAAAAGAACTCACGCTGAGTGCCAGGCCCTGTACCAGGAGCTGAGTTGTGAATACGCTCTGATAGTGTAAATAGTAGATGTCGAATGTCAGCCCTGCCATCAGTATATCCAGGATGCCCTGACTGAAGCCTGTAAGATGGCTATCTAACAAGTACTTATGGTGCTCGGACAAAATCCCACCGGACAAAATCCCACCAGACTTAATCCCACCAGACAAAATTCCACCAGACATAATCCCACCTGGACACAATTTTTATTTGATTTTGATTTGATTTGATTTGATTTGATTTATTCTCTTGGTAAATATTACAAATTACAAATATGATAACAGGGAGTCCACTGGAGGCTGTGCCTATTAGCGAGTGGACCCTTGACTTAGAATAACATACAAATTACGCATGATTTGACATAAGTAGACATAAAGCATTATGACAATATATTATACATAACTACAGACACATAATATAGGATTTAACATAAAAAAAGAAAAGAGAAAAAAAAAGAAAAAAGACAAGACATTTGACAAACATGGTTCACTTGTTTATGATTGTTTTTCATAATGTGGGTAACATATTTCACTCATTGGAATCGGCTAGAGGATGAAGGGGGGGGGGGGGGGCGGGGAGGGGGCGCTGGAGTTCATCCTGTGTCTATTATTATTATTATTATTATTATTATTATTATTATTATTATTATTATTATTATTATTATTATTATTATTATTATTATTATTATTATTATTATTATTATTATTATTATTATTATTATTTCTTAGTGGGTCTGTCATTATCATCATCATCATCATCATCATCATCATTTTACGAGGCATACGCCATTGGCTTGTTATTGCATCAGTGTTTTTGTTGGTGTATGGCTTGTTCAATCCAATTCGTAAGTTCTTTCCTCGAAGCTGACTTCCAGTTTGTTCTTGAACGATCGGACTGTTGTTACTTAATTAAGTCTCCTCAAAACCATTTGGTTTAAGACTGACCATTACCACTCTGCTGTCAATATTCCATCTTTTGCTGTGTCAATAACAAAGAAACTGGTGTACATTTTGCAACAACTTTGTTGATGATGTTGCTGTCTACAACAGCAACATCCTCCAGCAAATTCGCAGGAAAATGAACACAGATCATCTTTTAATTTAATTTGAAATGTAAAATTCTGAAGTCAGATTGGCAAGGGTTAACACTGATTTGTGGACATGTTGTGGTGCAGATGGGTGTTCCCTGCGTTAGCTGCGGTTTGCTGCCTACACTCATGGTTACACCATGCTGCGTCTAGCATTTGTTTGCATGCTGACTTGTGGAGGTAGTGGTTTGTCTTATTGCTGTTGTTTTCATTTTCTGCATTCATCGCTGTCCGAGTCTCCTCCTCTACGCTTGACTTATGTCTCTGCATGCAACCACAAAGTGCGGATGTGGAGGCAGAGATGTATCTACTAGTAATTGGAATCGCTACTGAGCATGTTCATGTCTATACATAGGCTACTCCTAGCTCAGTCAACTTTATTTGCGGAATTGCAGTATGACTTGGTGATGGGCTGGTATATGTATAGCCTGTTCAGTCAAATTCGAATGTTCTTTCTTTGAAGTAGATATCTAGTTTGTTCTTGAATGATTCAACTGTTGTTGCTTCCGCTATTGTAGCTGGCAGTGAATTCCACTGTGGTACCACTCTATTGGTGAACAAGTGCTTGCGAATATCTTTATTGCTGCGTGTTATTTTGAGCTTGAACCGATGACCTCTGGTCTGTGTAATACTGGATGGTTGAAAAAAGTAGGCCTTATCAACGTTATATATATCCCTGATGAGCTTGAATGTTTCAATTAGATCGTCTCAAAACCGGCTATATTTCAGTGACATTAGATTTATGGCTTCAAGTCTTTCTGTGTAGCTATACTCTCTGAGCTGCGGGACGAGTTTTATTACTCGCCGTTGAACTCTTTCTAATAGCCTTTTCAATTTTGGCGACCATGCAGAGTTGCAGTATTCGAGAATAGGTCTCATGAGAGACTTGTACAAGAGCGTGAAAGTAGATGGGTCAATGTTGGTAAAGGTTCTCTTAATTAGTCCTATTGTGCTGTTAGCCTTGGAGATGATCTTACCTATATGTATGTCAAAAGAGAGTTTTCTGTCAATATGCACTCCCAGGTTTTTTCTACATCTGATGTTGATATAGGATGCATATCGGGCGTATTTGTCATATAGTATTTAGTTTGGGGGTTATTTCTACCAATATGTAGGACATGCGTTTTATCTGTGTTGAAGGATAGTTGCCATGTCTGCGACCATTTACATACTATGTCTATGTTGTCCTGGATCTTACTGGTAGCTGCAAATATTTTGCAGTGGCAGGTCAGACTGTCTGGTAGGTCATTTATGTATATCAGAAAAAGTATAGCTCCCAGGACACTTCCTTGTGGCACGCCACTTGTCACCGCTATCCAGTCTGATCGCATCATTGATTCTTACTCTCTGTCTTCTGTTACATAGGTGGCTTCCTATCCATCTTATTAAATTGTCACCAATACCATAGCTTCTAAGTTTTGTTTGGAGTCTTTGGTGTGGTACAGTCTGAAACCATGCTGGCACTTGGTAAATAGAGTGGCTGTTTCCAGAAAATTTACAATGCTTATATGCTAACCCTTATAAATGACTCTAGGACCTTACACAAGGTAGAGGTAAGACTGATTGGTCTGTAGTTGCTCAGGTAATTTTTTTTAGCCTTTTTGTGTATACAACATACATTTGCCATTTTCCAGATGTTGGGTAGTATACCTTCTTCTAGAGACTTGTTGAAAATTATTCATAACAGTGCACTAATTTCTTTAGCAGCTTCCTTTAATATTCTCACTGGTATTTCATCTGGACCATTGCTTTTTATTGGGACTGAGTGCCTTCAATTTATTTTCGATGGCAATGGGTGTTATTATTATGTCCTTTAATACAGTACTGTTACTTCTGGGGCTAATTGTTGGTGTAGAATGAAGATTTTCTGAGGTGAACTACTTGAGAAAAAGTTGTTAAGAATATTAGATTTTTCTTTATCATCTATAGTCATAGTTCCATTAGATGGGTTGCGTAGCTTGCTAATTGATTCCCGTAGCACCATTTTACTTTTGACATAGTTCCAAAAAGCTTTAGGATTTCCCTTGCACTCGCTTGCCACCTTTCATTCAAATGTCTGTTTTGCTTTTCTGATGCTTGCTTTCGCTTTGTTTCTAGCAATTTGTAAAGTGTGTAAACTGTGGTTTTCTTTGTTTCGTTATGCCTTTTGTATGCCTGGCTTTTACATGTGAGTGAATGTGTTGCAGTACGGTCAAGCCAGAGGTGTTACGTCTTGCCATGTTGTTTTGTTATAGGAATGTAATGCTCCTTCATTGTGATCAATTTTGTGTGTAGGAAGTTCCAAGCTTCTGATGCATTAAGTTCGCTCAGGTGATTTATGTCAGTTGTTCTTAAGTCTTTTCACATTTCTGTATAGTGTCCTTTGTTCAACGGTAACTTTGGCGTAGCTGCTTGTTTGCTTGTGCTTAAGATATCTGGGTGTAGTGATATCTGTAGAACATCATGGTCACTCTTACCTAGTGGAGGTATGTGGGTTATTTCGTGGACGATGTTTTGGTTGCTTGTTAAAACCAGATCCAAAAGATTTGAAGTCTGGTTTAATCTATGTCATGTCGCATTAGTAACCAGTTGCTATAGGACAATATCACTGATTGTATTGTGAAATGCATCTTCTTCTAAATTTGCCGAAAGTCCAGTGCTCCAGTTAATAAATGGGAAGTTGAAATCTTCAACTAAAAGAATGTGATCTGCATCTTCTCTCTCAGCATGGTTTAGTAGATTTAGCAGGCTATTATTATTTGGGCCGTCTGAGTTTGGGCTTCTGTAGATGCATCCAACAAGAATCTTTTCCTTTTGCTCTGTCATCCATGTACTCCATACTGATTCATTAAACACGTGATCATTTAGGGCGTCACAGTTTTGAGCATTCAATGATTCATGGGTATATATGATGACTCCTCTTGATGGATTACTATTTAGCGAGAAATTGTGGTTATCGATCGGCAATTCGCTAATGCTTATATTTGTGTTTTTGGTAACACCTCTGTGATTAGTATGACGAATCTTGTGTACTAGTGCTTCAAGCTCAGCTTTTTATATTTTTTATTAATTAGACTATCTGCATTTGTGTATATGCATGCATCAGTTACTGTTTTAGAAGTTGTACTGTTTGCTATTTGAGAGTGCTTTGGTGTTGTTGATCTTGTGCTGAGTTCTGCACACTCGCCAGTTAGAGTTTTTACTTGTTTTTTACATCTGACTTTTTTGTGTTTTTGTTTTGTTATTTCCTGCCTTCCTTGTTCCAAAGTTGTTGTTGTTATTGTGTTGTCATTGTAGCACATCGTGTACTGAGATGTCTCATTTGTATGCACATCTAAAATTTCGTCATTTAGTACTGAGAATTGGTTTGAGAGTTGTGTTGGTATTGTGTGATGGTTGAGCTGGTTTGTAGCTGGGTTTATCGTCTCCATGGTGTAGCTTGGACATAACAAAAATCCTGTGATTCTGAGGTGGTGTTCATCACAGAGTGAAGGTGATAATTGATGTTTTCCAACAATAGTCTGCCTTCATGGTTAGGGTGAATGTCATCCCAAAATAGGTTGTAGTGTGGTTCACCATTGAGGACTCCGAATATCTCTGTATTATTTACTGTCATGGCTGGGTTTCTTAGAGCTCTTAGATATGATCAAGTTCTGGATCTGTGTATATCTTGAGGAGTGCTGGTCCAATTTGACTCAGATTTTAACATAGGGGTGGGTGTGGCCATACACCAGGATTCCAGCAAAACACTTTGACAGCCCTCGCGGTTTGTCAGACAATAGCTTGGTATTGGAACATTGTTGTTCCTTAACACGTAATGTGGAATGTTAGGATTGTGTATGTGGAAGTTGTACAGCATCGCTGGGCCCAATGTGAGCATGAACAGACTCGTCAGAACACTCATTCATATTACGAGTGGGTAGAAATTTTCTTCCTTTTTTGGTTATGAGATCAAAAAGTCAGACACTGAGGTAATGGGGTCACTTAGTGCATACTTGGATACATCTTTTCATTGATAATGCTGCAATGCAGAAAAGTAGAATCACCAAATCTGTAACATACATCGATACTGTGGTTGTCTAAATAGTTTGTTTCAGTCAAAAATTCAATGTCGATGTCATCTACGGTAGGTTCATTTAACCATCTAGCAGCTGCAAGTCACCAGACAACAATTTCAGTGAATAAAAAGCTGCACACTCGCTGAATATTCAGAAAAGCCACCCGACCGAGAGTTGTTGGTGGCTTGGCCACCCACAACCCCTGGTCAAATCCTCTTCAAAACATCCAGCATGAGGAGCTATGACCCTTAGGGTGTCAGACATTCACAAAAAATTTAATATAATAATAAAATTAATTAAATTAAACATGATTATGGTTAATGATACGGTAGAGATAACAATGGCCAACCTGATTCTAGTAACAAACTGTTTTGGTTATGACGTAAGTAATCTTCTGCACACATTTGGAATAGAAGACATTGCTGCCTTATGCAGCAATGTCTCCCAAAATTCCACTAGGTCCAGAATATTCAGCAGTACCTTTTATTTTATGTAGACGAAATGTCAAACCAGAGTGTAGAGGCAAGGCAAGAGCAGTAATATCAATATTGTTAACATGTGGGTTCTTCATGGTGAATTGCTGGTAATTGCTGTGGTGTCCGGGCGCATACAGGTGCAGTAACTAATGAATGAGTGAGGTCCAATTACTCGATTTAGTACTTATTAATGAACATTTGTTTAATAATATGTTTATAGGAATTTTGACTAATGATCCGTGTACGTGTGTTCGTGTCTGTATTATTCCACAGTTTTGTAGCTTGAATGGAAGGTTTCTGTTTTGAAATTTCCATTCTATTGTATTCTGTGTGAAAGTTGTGTCTAGATCTGGTGGTGTATGAGTGTATTTCAGTGTTTAGGTTAAAGAGAGAATACAGTGAATTTGGTAGATTCCCTTTGAAAAAATCTTTTATTATTGTATATAATTGGAGATTAGCAATATCTTCTAGTTTTAATAAATTTTCTGTTGCGTAAATGTTTTGGGCTTCTCCTGTTAGTGCAAAAAGTGTAATGACTTGCTTTTCAAGTGATTTTAGTCTTGTCAGTCTGATTTTATATGTATTAGTCCAAATAGTGTTGCAATAAGTAATTTGTGGGAGTATTAATGTGCAATATAGTGTTTTTAGTATGCACTGGACAAAATTGTACCCGGACATAATCCCACCGGACATAATTCCACTCGGACAAAATCCCATCAGACAAAATCCCACCCAGAGAATATCCCACTGGATAAAATCCCAACAAGACAAAATCGCACTGGATAAAATCACACCCAGACAAAATACCACTGTACATAATCCCACCAGACAAAATCCCACTGGACAGATTCACACCAGGATTTCATGCCCACTTCATTATGGACCAACCGGCATCAACTCAAGAGCGTAGAGGAAACCACATGTATATATGGGCATAACATTTTGAATAGTTGTCAGCTTGTCAGTGATTTCAGGGCTATTACATCCCTTGACTTTTTAAATTCAATTCAATTAAAATAATTTTTATTTGCTTATTTAAATATGAGGTGACGGACGTCTTACATATAATATTTATGCATGACATAACATTACATGCCATGAATACACAGGAGACATTAGACAGTTACATACATTTATCTGATCTGCTTGAAATTGTTTTATCTTGGGAATAGACAGTGTGTAGGGTAGGGACAGTCGGGAATGGGTGGGGTTCGTCTTGTTATAATTAATTAATTAATTAATTAATTAATTATTAAATGTGCACATTCAGAATCCAGAATGTGTGAAAATAAAATTGTTTAAATTATAACATTCTAGAGGGTTAATGTGTGTACCTGTAGCTCGCGGGGTACGCGCTGGTCCGCCATGATGTTCCCATCCATCGCACTGCAAAAGCACAACAAACGAGAGGGCTGGTTAGCTGCAGATCTCGGGGTTGCGGATCCTGTATCACATCTTTCCGGAAAGTACAAAGACAGACCCCTAAGGCCGGTGGAACACATAGGTTCTGGTGAGGTCATGCGACCATTGCCGCTGAGATTGAACCACACTGTGTCATCCCAACTGTTGGTGTCACTAGTATGACAATTGATATTAATTTAAACTATGGACAAGATGGTAATAATAATCAAACAGCCACTGAATTTATACCACTATACAAACAATTCTATACGTTTGACAGTGAATGAGCACACTAATACACAATGTAGAGCCAGGCCGGTGTTCTTTCCACGTGGTTTCGCCGAAGGTAGCACACAGATCCTTGAACCCAAAGAGGTATCCCCGCAAGAGGGAGTTTCCGCAACGAAGTCACTAGGTAGTTTAATATAAACTAGTATGCCCCTAACACACTCACTCACTCTCTCTCTCTCTCTCTCTCTCTCTCTCTCTCTCTCTCACTCACTCACTCACTCACTCACTCACTCACTCACTCACTCACTCACTCACTCACTCACTCACTCACTCGACTCGACTCGACTCGACTCGACTCGACTCGACTCGACTCGACTCGACTCGCTCGCTCGCTCGCACGCACGCACGCACGCACGCACGCACGCACGCACGCACGCACGCACGCACGCACGCACGCACGCACGCACGCACGCACGCACGCACGCACGCACGCACGCACGCACGCACGCACGAAAATATTGTTGTTGCGAGAGGAAAGTGCCTCATGCGGGTCTCCGTCACAGGAAAATGCCTTCAACACTGAAGCGGAGGAAAGGAGCTGGCAAAAAAGGCCACTCTTTTGTTCAACAGAAAATGCTAAGTGCTGAAAATCCTAGTGAAGCTACTGTTAAGGTGTTGCACACTGGTTTGTGTGAAGACGGGACGAACAATTTCCGAAGAATTCCCAGGTCACCGTCTTATGTAGTTCCAAAGTTGGTGCCATGGTAGTTGCTGCTTTATTTATGCGGGCCTTCTGCTACATCCTAACATTCCATTTAGGTGTTAGTACTGAAAACAAGCTTTGGCCGCAACTTTTAGACACGTTTATCCATTGGGCATAGATGCTCAGCTTCCCATAGGTCATCCCCGCATAGCATCGACCTTCAAGGACAGCGTGCGTACATGTCACGGAACAAAGCCCTGAATCAAATAACGATCCAGCTACCAGGTTCTGCAACCACATATAATATCACCAGACGAGTTTCATAGTTCACGCAAGCAAATTTACATACTGACATGTCATTATGGTGGGGATGGAGAAATGGATATCCATCACAAGCTTCCGTCCTGTGATGGCGTGATGAGCTCCAACGCTTTGTAGCACGGATCGACCGGACAGGTGCCGGCTGTCCCAGTAAGGCTGGATATGGACCGCCATGCCGGATTCATTCTGAGGCGGTCCCCCCTGGGTAGAGCAATAAGTGTATGTAAGCCCTATACAAGAGGTTTCTTGTTAAAAATCGGTTAGGTCGGATAGAACATGTGGTGCGCATGCTCGCGCATCAGAGCTTCCCTGACAACGTCTCGGAATTGGAAGCGAGTGATTACCTATGGTGTACCGAGTAGGTACTCGTAAATGCCTAAAATTTATCCGTTCTCATTTCTCTTGATACCGATTAGGACCAGAATTAAACGAGCGTTCCAAAATTGTAAACTATTTTAAAATCGGCTCAGAGATGGCTGAGTTATCGTCGAAGCTCCCCACAAAATTATACTTGGAATAGTGCTATGACGTCGTAGTCGCGTGTGTATATTAAACTAAATACAAAAATCTGTGTGCACGTGGTCGATACATCACTAGCATACCAGCACGCTGATTGGCTGGCGCTCGGCTGCTGATTGGTTGAGGCGCCCAGCCCTGACGCCACAGCGAGTATAAAAGGGGTGAAAAATCGAGGATCAAGAGCACCGCCGGCGTGGAAGCCGGCCCGCACAGGATGACTGAACCACCTGGATGACGGATGTAACTAGCTGACCTACCAGTGATCTTCACTTCAACCGGTGTCTTACGGAACCCAGCACATCCGCGGTGTAGGACGTCCTCGGCTTCCACAGAATTTTGGATACTCCCGGACGGCCATCCGGGAGTATTAAACTAAATTTAGAGTTAGACCTTCTGCATCTGGACTTTCCTAATGCAACTTCTGCGGGAGGGGTCGTGCGGACACAGGATGTAATCCTATGCGATGTAGAGCTGCAGTGATTCTTGGTGGACGACTCGCCGTATCTGCCAACCACGCTGAAAAGTGGACACTAAATTTCGCACTGCATGTTGTGTGTGTTTTAATTAAATTTTCGACCACAGTCTGGTGGACTTTGCTAGGTGTGCCACAAGAGCCATGCGACGCATCCCGCACCATGTGCCAAGTTATGAATCCGCTTAACATTATTATACAGCCCTCTCTGTTAATGGGCAACCTTTAACTTTATTACTTCTGTCGCCGGACGGAGAACTTTCTCACTTCCGTATAAATTATGATTTAGTTATAGAGACTATCTAATAGATGTTAATTCACTGTTCTTTTTCACGGTCATGAGTATGCACTGTATCAACCCTGCCTGGAGGAGTCAGCTTGCAGAGCCAACCTGCGGGGATCAGCTGCGGAAATTGCCTGTGGAAACCCCTCCAGATAAAGAGAACATGTCAACTCGCGCTATGAATATGTTAGCACCTCAATTTCAGTAACATAGTAGCCTGTTCCATACCGACGACTATTAGGTACTCAAGTAACTATACTATTGTGCATCTAATTATTATTTCCGTATATGGCACTGATGACTAATAGATGCCTTCATTGCATTGGCTAGTTGTATATGGCAGATAGCCATTTCGTTGATATGGTTTTTTTAATTATAGAAAACGTAGACCGCAGTACGCTAGGAGATACTAAACAGCAACATTCATATCCGCATCACTTATCACTATCATCATCAATTTTAAACTGAGGCCGTTGACCATGCTCTAACTGTTTGAGCCCGACATGTTACCGACTAAACCTTACTATTCAGCTCAATAGGATAGGTTAAAGTGGTTAGGAACAATCTCTTCGTTAGGAGACATAATTATAGTGTACACCTTTTTCCGTATGTTGTGGTAATGTAGCCCCGCACTCTGGCAAGGTTGTGTAAAATTGGTCAAATACCTATAGGGCCTCGTATTTATTAAGTTATTGTCTCTTTCCACGATCCACTAGTCACATGGCTTCTTACTTGTTTGAATGTCCCATCAGCACGTTGATCTGATCTGACCCTGAGAAACTATGGGGGATTTCCGAGCGGTGATGGTTAAAGTGCTGATTTACATACATCTCCCCCGTATCCTCGGATACTTGTTAGCTAGATAACCCTGCCAATGAAGGAAAACACTGCGAAAACATATAGTTATAAATGTGAGTTTGATATGATTATTTACCGGCCCGCAGTGCATATCTGGGCACATTGGAACATAATCCTAGCGACAGGTTAAAAGTTAAATCTGTAGGAAATCGTGACGGACGAGACGTGCATCTCCATCCAACTCATTAGAGTGTCTGGGAAGGATCTTGGAATCCGCCACACCCTTACAGGAAGGACGCTCGCGATGGATATTCGTCTCTCTACTCCCACCTTAGTGATATGTCAATGATCAAACTTGCTTATGTGAAATGTAGCCATTGTCCAGGTGATGTTTTATGTGGTTGCAGAGCAAGGTACCCAAATTCGGATGCGTTGCGATGTCCGTGGAGGTAGATGCACTTTCAAAGCGACCCACGGGAAGCTAGGTGTATGTGGCCATTGGACAGCTGTATCTAACGATAGGTAGGAATCCCTGCCACTGGAAGCCAAAGCTAGGTTAGACTGTAGCAGAAGACCCGCATAAATAAAGCGGCATCTACCAATACAGTATCTTGGAACAACATAAGACAGTGACGTGGGAATTCTTCGGAAATTGCTCGTTCCACCTTCACGTGAACCAGTACGCATCACGTTAATTATGGCGTCACTAGGATTTTTCAGCAGTTAGCATTTTCTGATGAACAAAAGAGTGGCCATTTTTGCCAACTCTTTTCCTCCGCTTCGGCGTTGAAGGCATTTTCCTGTGATGGAGGCCCGCGCGAGGCACTTGCCTCTCACAACAGCGAGAATTCCTGTGATGGAGGCCCATGCGAGGCACCTTCCTCTCGCACCATCATGAAATATTCGGTGATGGAGTTCCGCTTGAGGCACTTTCCTCTCACAGCAATAATGTTCTCTCTGTGTGTGTTGGGGGTATAGTAACTTATATTAAGTTACTCAGTGATCTCCTATGCGGATGCTTCTCTTGCGGGGATACCTCTGCAGATTCAAGGATCTGTGTGGTACCGCCGGTGACACCACGTAGAAAGAACACCAGCTAGCTCTATATTGTGTATTATTGTGCTCATATTACTGTCAAACGATTCACCCTGTTTGTATAGTACTTATTTATATTCTTAGTATATTATTCTAATTACTCCATTCTCTAAATTAGTATGGATAGACACACCGGTGACACAAACAGTTGGGATGACACAGTGTGGTTCAATCTCAGCGGCAATGGTTGCCTGGCCCCACTGCAACATCAGTGTTCCACCGGCTCTAGAAGTCGGTCTATGTACTCCGCGGAGAGATGGCACATGAGAACCGCAACCCAGAGATCTGCAGCTAACCAGCCATCCTGGTCATCGCGCACTTGCGGTGCGATGGGCAGATATTTAATGGCAGACCAGCGCGTACCCCCGCGACCTACAGCTTCATCCAGACACTGCAACGAATTGGATGGAGATCCGCATCTCGTCCGTCACCGCATGCTATGGAGCTAGCATTTTGGTCTGTCGTTAGGATTATTTTCCATGATGCCCAGAGACGTACTGCAGGCCGGTTATCACAACATATAAATTAATATTATTATTATTTCACAGTGCTTCCTACTTTGGTGGGGGAATCTACCTAATAAGTATCCAAAGACACAAGGGAGTGTGTATGTAAATCAGCACTTTAACTATCACCGCTCGGAAACCTCTGATAGTTTCCCAGGGGTGGATCCGGTCAATGTGTCGATTGGGAGTCCAAACAATTAATAAGCCATATAAGGCTGGTGGATGCGCGGAAAGAGACAATAACTTACTATATATATATATATATATATGAGGCCCTATAGGTCACTTGGCCAATTTGACACAACCTTGCCGATGTGTGGGGCTACATTACCACAACAACCGGAAAAGAGGCGTACACTATGCGTCTCCAATGAAGAAATTGTCCCTAAGCACTTTAAACCTATCCTATTGAGCTGAATTGCCAGGTTTATTCGGTAACATGTCAGGTTCAAGCAATTAGAGCATGATCAGCGACCTCAGTGTAAAATTGATGCTGGCGGGAATAGCGATGCGGATATAATAATGCTGTATAGTATTTCCTAGTGTACTGCGTTATATAGTTTTTATAAATAAACAAAACATATAAACTCGATGGCTACTTGCCATATGCACAACTAACCAATGCACAAACTAACGGATATGAAGATAATGAATATGATAATTATAAAGTATCACAGGTCACTAGACCGTACGGTGTGGCTAGTTGAAACCACCACAATAAACAAGGATAATATTCACAGTATGAAACAGAAATTATAAGAATGCGGTCCTAGGACCGGTACGGTACCTATTAGTCATCAATACCTTTATACGGAAATAATTAACCGCTTTATAACTAAATGTACAATAGTATAGCTACTTGAGTACTTATTGGTCATCGGTACAGAACAAGTTCACTAGTTACTGAAATTGAGGTGCTATTACACACATAGTGCGAGATGGCGCGTTCTCAGGGCTGGACAGATTTCCACAAGAAGACATCCACAGGCAGGTCTCCGCAAGACGGCCTCCACAGGCTGACTTCGCCAGGCAGGTAGGATATGGCACATTCTCAGGAGAGGTAACAGCACAGTTCAGGAATGTCCACTAGATAGACTTATAGCTGATACATAATCACAGCTGAAGTTATACATTTTTCCGTCCGGCGACAGAGATATGAAAGTTAAGAGTAACTCATTAACAGGGAGGGTTACTTATACAATAACAATGCACATCTTGAGAACGGCTCTCCAAGTGTGATACCAGTGATCGAAAAGAAGAAGAAGATAACAATGCATGTACAATCACTGGTGCATGGTGCGGGGTGCATCGCATAGCTCTTGCAGCTCACCGGGAAAAGTTCACCCAGACTGGTCAAAAGTTAATTTGTCACACACGGCATGCAGTGCGGAAGTTGAAGTCCACTTTTTAGCATGGTTGGCAGATCCGGCGAGTCATCCACCAAGAATCACCATTGGCTCTACATTCCATAGGATTACATCCCGACCCGCACAGCCCATCCATAGGAAGACTCCATTAGGAAGGTTCGGATGCGGGAGTTATAACTTTAAATTTAGTTTATTACCCTCGGATGGCCGTCCGAGGGTGTACAAAAACTGTGGAAGCTGAGGACTCCTTACCACCGCGGATGAGCTGAAAGCCGAGTGGCACCAGATGAAGTAGGAATCACCGTAGGTTTGCAGTTGCACACGTCTATCCCGATGGTCCAGTCGTCCTGCATGGGCCAGCTTCCAAGCTGGTGATGCTCTTGATTCTCGATTTGTCACCCCTTTTATACTCCTCGGGATGTCAGAGCTAGGTACCTCAGCCAATCAGCGGCAGAGCACTAGCCAATCAGCGTGCTGCAGAGGTGGTGACGCAGTTATCACGTGTACAGAGCGCTCTCTATTCTGTTTAATATATATACGCGATTAAGACGTCAAGACAATATTTTAAGTATAATTTAGTGGGGAGCTTCGATGATAATTCGGCCGTTTCTGGACCGACTTTAAAGTGGTAAAAAGTGCTGTGATCCTCGTCTCATTCCGGTCCTGATAGGTACCTGGAACGACGAGAACGGTGCAGTTTAAAGAAATTACGGGTACCGTCTCAGTACACTATAAGTATAAACTCGCTCCTAATCTCGACACATGTTGTCAGGGAAGCTGTTACTGTTACTGTGTTGTAGTCCCCCTGTTCATCAGGGTAATGCTAAACGAGTTAGCCACACCGTCACCGAGTTAGTAGTTATATGAAGGCGTTGTACACAGTTCAACACACTGTTAGTCTTTGATTAATCCATGCACTAACTTCAAGAATCAACAGGAAACTACATACAATATCATGAATTTACATTTCATCTGGAATTACTTGTCTTGACTGCGTAGGTTGGATGTGGTCGTTCCGTGTTTAGATTTCTGCTTACTGAATTTATGTAGGTAATTAAGATCTCTAGCTCTGAAGTGATGTACTCTATAGCAGAGCCAGTGAGATGCCGATTCGATGGTTTCTAGTAGTGACCGCTTGGCAGCATTAGACAGCAGTGAACATTTGTTTGGGTCCAACGTTAGACTGAGACTGCTCATTGATGTTGATACATACTAGGCTTTCTATAAGCTTCCAGTAACAGACTGCGCTGGAGGGAGCATTGGGCATAGGTCAGACTCTCGTCCACCAGTAAATTTGCTTCTCACACCTTGAAGAATGTAGCTTCCAGTGAGAACTTTCGCTTTGATGACAGCACGCTGGACATCGTGAGTATTGGTGGATGTGGTCCAAATGCTGTGAGCTCTTCCAATCATAGGCCCTATATACACGTATAGGGGGGTGCGCTTAGCGCGAATCTGAGATGGCCGCTCCATACCCAGCTTAGCTGGGACGGCTGGTACCCGTCCGGTCGATCCGCGCTACATATCTCAATGTAATGAAGCAAAATAAATCTTAGCAAATTATGATTTCATCCCGTACCATTTATTATATAATGTTTCTAATTGCGATGTTGAATTTGGGACTCGTGTCTCTAATTCAATTTCACAACTTAAAAAATCATGTTAATTTATATGTAACGAAATCGTCATTTGATAAGATTTATTTCGTTTCTAGGCCCACAATGTAAGCTTCCAAAAGTGAACAAGATCTTAAGCCAAAAGGTTGTTAGTTAAAAAGTTATTGGCCAGCCTTGCAAGTTAATTTGCAATCGGACAGAACAACAGTTCAAATACCAACAAATGGAAAAACCTAGTGAATTAATATCTAGATAATGGCTCAAAGGTCAAATTAACCTACTGTGTCCCAGAAATGTGTAATGGTTATCTTAAAAATCACTTTTAAAAAGGTCAATTGAAAGTGACTAAGTGATTGGTATCAAAGTTGAATGTTATAAATAAATGCCACTTATTATAAACAATAGCTAAGGTAGAGAGACAAATGATAACAATCTGGCAAGTAAATGGTGCCCAGATTAAATACTGTAGTGATAGCGAATGAGCACACTATCCGGCAATAACACTCCAATTTAAATTCTATCCGGCTTTGATATAACTACAAATACTAATTGGGTAGCAGTGTTCACACCATCTGGCAACAGAATACCGCAAGTACAATCCGGCAACGACTACCAAATAGAAAGTACTCTGACAATGCTCAAGCACTGAAAATGAAAGGACTTGGCTCAGCAATGTTGTCGGGTATGCAAGTACCAAGTATGAATGCAATCCGGTAACAAGTACAAATAGGAAAGCACTGACAACAAACTACTGTCCTGAAATCTAACAAGTGAAAATGAAAACTAGATTTATAAATTAACTAGAGCAACCTGGCACGGAAAGCAATCATGAGCCGCTGATGAACCATGAAGTGAATCAGCAGAAGAAGATTACTTTGCCTGCAAAGCTATTCAAACGTAA